>OX376332.1:10392142-11612500 GCA_947369225.1 Hofmannophila pseudospretella | reverse complement strand
TTAGGTAGACAAAGGTGACTGCGTTTATACGACGCAAGGAACTATATGTTTATAGAATAAGTCTTAACATTCAGTAGACTAAAGTGTCTTATTGGACCTTAACCAACGACATATTTTGTTTTTATGCAAATTTATTTGTAAAATTGTTTTATTGGGTCATTTAGAAATATATCCGTGACACTACGCTGTGCGTAGTATATATACCCCTGACGACTCAAATCGTAAATTAACCTATACTCTCTACCCCCTATCCCTTTATTCCTTTTTCAAAATGTTCGGCCATCGAACACCCGTCAAGAACATGCCAGCGCAAACGCCAGAAATGACATCCCCAGCTGGGGACCTCAATAGGACCAGAACAAAATCTAGACCCACGTCGAGTTTGACGAACGTCAGCCAGAGCGTTGGGGACATAGAGTCTAGATATTGCACAACACCAAAGGACGGCGCCCCAGAGGGGCAAACATTGGGCAAATCAAAGGCTTCGATCAGGACGAAAGAAGCTAGAGCAGTGCTGTTGAGAGCCAAAGCGCACCTGAATAAATCTGGAAACATAAAGACTGAAATAAAAACGGCAGTGACGGAAGCATTAGACAGGCTATACAACCTTGTAAAGGAAGGAGATGGGGACAATCAGGACGAGAAAACCACCAAAGAGTGTCGGAACAAAAGTGAAAGGGAAGGAGAGGAAGAAAATCAATTAAAAACTGATATTATGAAAAAACTGGAAGAACATACTATTCTGCTTAAAGAATGTAGAGAAGAAACGAAGAACACAAATAAAAACATTGCGGAAATTAGGGAATCCTTTCCTTCAACGACTTACGCCAGCGCTGTAAAAAGCGATCCAAGGAGAAAAACTCCTGATCAAAACGCTTTACACTCACTGGCAGTAACATCTGAAAATGAAATAGACACGGGCGAAGAAGTCCTAGAAAAAATAAGAAAGACCGTGAATGCAAAAGAGGGAGGGGTGAAAGTGGACAGGATCAGAAAGGCAAAGGATAGAAAGGTAATAATAGGATGCAGGACAGTTATGGAAAGGGACAAAATTAAAGAGAAATTGAAAAGAGCAGAACATCTTAAAGTAGAGGAGATAAAAAATAAAGATCCACTAGTAGTCCTGAAAGACGTACTACAATACAATACCGATGAAGACATTACCAGCGCGCTTAGAAAACAAAATGTAAACATTTTTGAGAACGTTGATATGCAGGACGACCGAATGGAAATAAAGTATAGAAGGAAAACGCGGAACCCCCATACTAGTCACATTATAATGAGGGTATCCCCCAAGCTGTGGCAGAATCTAACAAGCGCAGAATCAGTCCACATAGACCTGCAAAGAGTGAGGGTCGAAGACCAATCGCCCCTAATACAGTGTTCTATGTGCTTAGGCTATGGACACGGACGACGCTTCTGCAAAGAAACTGTTGAGAAGTGTAGCCATTGTGGGGGACCTCACATGAGAACGGAATGCGAGTTGTGGCTCGCAGGCGCACCTCCGTCCTGCTGCAATTGCACGCATTCAAAAATAGACACAAATGAGCATAATGCCTTTAGCTCGGAATGCACAGTCAGGAGGAGGTGGGAGGCGTTGGCCAGGGCCACAATTGCGTATTGCTAAGGTGGTGACAACAGAAACAAAAGAGCACAACGAAAATAGGCAGCACAACGATCACCCCAGCGCAAAAGCATACAAGTTTATACAAGCAAACCTCATGAAAAAGGAATTAGCTACTCAAGAATTGATAATAGAAGCAGGACAAAGAAAAGTGAGCTTTGCGCTGGTACAGGAACCTTATGTCGGGGGGGTGGGAAGTATGCGGGATTACCCGGGAGCCCGAGTATTCCAGTGTACCAAAGGGGGGGAAGACGTCAACAAAGCAGCAATAGTCGTCTTCGATAGTAAAATTGACGTCATCCCGTGCCCATCACTTACAACAGAAAATGTAGCTGTGGTACGACTCAAAACAAGATCCTGTGAGATCGGGGTGATCTCGGTATATCTAGAGGACTACAAACCTATCGACCCATATCTAGAACACATCAAAAAAGTTGCTGCAGAGTTGTGCGTTGGTAAATTAATTATAGGGGGAGACGTGAATGCTTGGAACACAGGATGGGGGAGTGAAAGGGATAATCATAGAGGACAAGAAATGATGGGAATGATTAATGAACTGGATCTCCAAATTCTAAACGAGGGGACGGAGCCGACTTTCGATACTCTGAGAGGAGGAAAAAGGTACAAGAGTCATGTCGATGTCACACTCTGCTCAGCCGACCTTCTCGCGTACGTAGAGGGGTGGAAAATTGATAAGAGCCTGACAAGTTCGGACCATAATGCAATTGTCTTCACCGTAAAAATGGAGAAATCTGAAGGAACTGATATAGAAAGGACCACTAGGATATACAAAACAAAAAAGGCAGACTGGACTACATTTAGAGAGGAGCTTACAGAAAGATTTACAAATAACAAAATGGATATAGACCGCATTAAAAGAATAAACAATACAGAAACGCTAGAAAAGGAAATAGAAGAGTACACAAACATCATAATAGAAGCCAGCAAAGCCAGTATACCTACAATTAAAAAGAAAACTAAGATCAGATTTCCATGGTGGAACGACGAACTTGCCAGGCTCAAGAAAGAAATGACAAAGAAAAAGCGCCGTGTATCCTGCGCTGCGCCAGTCCGGAGAGATTGGGTGGTTGAACAGTACCTAAAGGCAAAAGAAGAGTACGAAACGGCAGCCAAAAAAGCACAGATAGAAAGTTGGAAAGAGTTTTGTGGGAAACAAGAAAGAGAGACCATGTGGGACGGTATATATCGGGTCATAGCTAGAACAAAGAAAAGACAGGAAGATGTTCCACTAATCAAGGACGGAAGGGAAGCCAGTCAGAAAGAGTCTGCAGAAATGCTCGCCGAAACATTTTATCCGGAAGACAAGCCTGAGGATGACAACGAGGGACATCGGCAAACAAGAGAAAAGGCCTCGAAGATAAATGAAGGATCAGACACTGATGTGATAGATCCTCCATTTACAATGGAGGAAATCAAATATGCAGCCGCTAGTTTCAACCCAAAGAAAGCGCCCGGACAAGATGGCTTAACGTCAGATATATGCGAAAGAGCGATTGACCACCATCCAGAGCTGTTCGCTGAGATAATTAATAAATGTCTGCAACTAGCACACTTTCCTATACTCTGGAAGAAGGCGGTAGTGGTGATCCTCAGGAAGCCAGGAAAAACTGACTACACAACGCCGAAGTCCTACAGACCCATTGGTTTGCTCCCAGTAATGGGAAAAATCTTGGAAAAGATTATTATAAGAAGAGTAAAGTGGCACACTCTCCCTAGCATGAACATCCGCCAATATGGTTTCATGCCACAAAAAAGTACAGAAGACTCCCTCTATGACCTAATGAAATACATTGACAAAGCAATTCAACAGAAGAAATTAATAACAATGGTCTCGTTGGACATAGAGGGAGCCTTCGATAGTGCTTGGTGGCCGGCAATAAAGTGCAGGTTGGCGGAACACAACTGCCCTGTAAACCTGCGTAAACTGATAGACAGTTACCTCAAAGACCGGCAGGTGCTGGTCAGATACGCGGGTGTGCAGCACGAGAAGAGGACCACAAAGGGCTGCGTTCAGGGATCCATAGGAGGACCAACCTTCTGGAACTTGCTACTCAACCCACTGCTGGATGGACTTGAGAGCAGAGGCATTTGTTGTCAAGCCTTCGCAGATGACATTGTCCTGATGTTCTCCGGCAACACTGCTCAAGAAATAGAGTATGAGGCCAATGCCGCACTCGCCTATGTGCAGGAGTGGGGTCAGCAAAATAAACTGAAATTCGCACCTCATAAAACAAAAGCTATGGTGATGACAAGAAAGTTAAAATATGACCTTCCGCTCCTGCGTATGGGCGGGGTTGACATTGCCCTCTCAGATGAAATAAAGATTTTAGGGTTGACAATAGATAAGAAACTAACTTTTGGTCAACATGTCCTCGACACTTGTAGAAAGGCCTTCAGCATCTACAAGCAGTTGTCGAGAGCAGCCAAAATTAACTGGGGTTTGCGACCGGAGATCATCAGGACAATATACATGGCAGTGATAGAGCCCATTGTGATGTACGCTTCCAGCGTATGGGCTCCGGCAACAAAGAAGTTGGGAATCCAAAGTCAACTGGGTTCATTGCAGAGAGTCTTCGCACAGAAGATCTGCAAAGCGTACAGGACGGTATCCCTGAACTCAGCCCTGTTGCTGACTGGTCTGCTTCCCCTGGATTTGAGGATCCAGGAGGCGGCATCATTGTATGAAGCCAAAAGGGGAGTAACTCAGGCAGCAATAGGTGATAGGGAGGTAGAGAGGAGAGAGTGCTACCACACAGCGCCGCACCCTGCTGAGAGCGCCAAAATTCGATTTCAATGTGTGGAAAACGAAGAGGACATGAGAAGGCTGGAAAACAGTGGAATGAAATTATACACTGACGGAAGCAAAATCCAAGGCAAGGTTGGCGCGTCGCTATCATGTTGGGATGGAGATGCGGAGACAAAAGCCAAGAAATTTAAGTTAGAACCGTATTGCACTGTTTTCCAGGCGGAAATGTACGCGGTGCTCAAGGCAACGGAAGTGGTACTGGACAGCGACCAGGAGGAATTTGGCGTGTACAGTGACTCGAGATCTACGCTAGAACTACTGGGCAACCAAGACTCCTTCCATCCCCTCGCGGTGAGAATCCGAAAAAACATAAAAACTATAGTCAGCCAGAACAAAACAATTAGGCTATTCTGGATTAAAGCACACGTAGGGATGGAAGGTAACGAAAGAGCGGACCAACTAGCAAAAGACGCGGCACTAAATATAAAAAAGAAGCCCGATTATGATCTGTGTCCGGTTTCATACATAAAAGGACAAATTCGCAGAGAGTCCCTAGCTCAGTGGAATGCAAGATACAAGGAGGGTAGCACCGCGTCAACTACAAAAGTTTTCTTTCCGGATGCAATAGACGCCTACAGTATAATAAAGAAAATAAATTTAAACCCGACCCTAGTCCAAGTCCTGACAGGGCATGGTGGGCTCTCCGAATACCTACACAGATTCAAGTGTAAGGACAGTCCATCATGCAAATGCGACCCGGAGGTAAATGAAGACATACCTCATATTTTATTTGACTGTCCCATAAATAATGTTAAGAGATACGAGCTGGAAAACAAAATAGATATAGAAGTAAATCAACAAAATGTGCAAAGAATAATACAAGATAAAAAGATTCGAGAATATTTGTTACAATACTGTAATGACGTAATGAAAGTAGTAATAAATAGGAATAAATAGATAAGTAACATTAAACTATTGTATATTTGAGTATATATAAATTAGTTTAATGGAAATTTAGCAAATAAGTATAAAAAGAAAAGAAAGAAAAGATAACTAGAAGAAAAGAGAAACAAAAAGAAAGAAAAGAAAAGAAAAAAAAAAAAAAAAAAAAAAAAAAAAAAAACAGTAATACTACTTATACGTATCTATAATATATTTCTATATGTAATAGTATAATACCACCTCACCCCGTCCTCGTCCCCAATTTTGCCAACTTACCACCTTGCACATATCGTGCATCTGTGACAACCGAAATATTGAGAAAGACTAAAACCGTTTTCAGCTACAAAAAGTCTCCGATCTCATGTCAGAGGATTCTAGCCGAAAATACAAAAAAAAAAAAAAAAAAAAAAAAAAAACCTAACCTAACCTAACCTAACCTAACCTAACCTAACCTACCCCATCTCTTACGCAAAACAACTAATCCGTAAGGACACCGTGGCAAAATGGCAAAAACTGTATGAAGCTTCGAGCACAGGGGAAGTCACCAAAGTCTTCTTCCCAGACGTTGCGCTTGCGCATAGAGTCATATCGAAGACAAAGTTAACACCCCCACAAGTGCAAGCTCTAACCGGACACGGAGGTATCGCGGAGTACCTACACCGCTTTAAAATCAAGGACGACCCGGCCTGTGAGTGCGACCCCGGAAAGAGCGAGTCCATCTGGCATGTTCTCCTGGAGTGCCCCAGATTCCAGGTGGCGCGGTTTGAGTTGGAACACCAGATCGACACAAATCTGGACAAATCAAACCTTAGCGAGGTCATTTCCGACGGGTCAAAGAGAGAGTTCTTCCTGAGTTTCGCTGAAAGTGTCATGCGTAAAGCGGCAGTAAGAAATAAAACACCAACCGCGACGAGTCAGCAACAACCCACGCAGACACAACAAATCCAAGTGTCGGACCACACCTTAGACACAGAGGCTGAAAGCGAAACATCCACTCAAACCATCGAACAGGAATCAAGGACCTTACTGGACCTGACGGACGTGAGTACCCCGGGAGTGACGCTGCGGACGGTAGCTCTTTTCATGGACACGGCACGCGAAAAGCTAGGAATAGTTTTTGTACGCGGCCTCGACAACGGCAGGGTGGCCATGTCTCCTGGTTACGGAGCGGCGTTAAAAGGCTCCACAAACAAACCTAAAATGAAATCACCGGAACTCATGCAGCTTCCTGAAATAACAATAAAAGGAATCAAAGTACGCAAAGGCGGAACAAAAACTGGGAAAACGTTGATAATTATCCCCATCGTTACAGCAGAGGATTACATAAACCTAATAGTGATATTGGAATCGCTAAAATCCGCCGCAGAACTGAGCGGAAAAATGGGGGCAACAATCAGCGTGGACTCTATGGTAGTGAGCAACATAAAAGCGGACGTGGCATTCTATGCGGATGTGAGGCGATGCGCGGACACTCTAAGAATAATCATGTACGAAGACCGCGGCGAAGACCTCTCCTTCATGCAGCCAAAACCAAAAACGGTAAACCGTGATGGTGACAGGCGCGATGGGGCAGGTTCGCAGCGGAACCCGGGGACGAGTTGGACGTATGATCCCGGCCAAATTGCACCTGAGTCTCCAAAAACCAACAGCGAGACACTCCAGGAGAAACGAGCCTCTGAAAAAACAACTCGGAGAGAAGATGCCTGGAATCAAAAACAAACGGACCAACTGGACACATACAGACAACTAACAGCCTTGTCACAAGCGGCAGACGGAAGTGCTCAACAAACACCAATCGAGCAGGCCGGATGGAAACGGAAAATGAGGGAATTAGCTCAAGGTAACCCAATCGCTACCTTCCTGGACACCTTTTTAAAACGGGACAAAACCATTCCGTCCCGAGAGCTACCTGACACAACCTCCAACCCCAGTCCAACAAAGGCCGATCTCAAGCTGGTGGAGCCTCCAAAACTAATAGCCGCGGATACCCCCCTAAAACACATGATCAATGCTTTCCTGGAGTTCCGGGCATCAACAGCCGGACACCTACGCATAACGGAGGAAACCTGCAAAGACATCCTAAATGCCTTCACAAAAAATAACAAAAGGCTAGCCGACAAGCTGGAGTCCGAGAAAGCGGCAATATTTGACAATATGACAGGTGAAGTCATAAAGGGCAACAAATCGGGTAAATACATGGCGGCGTACGGCATCGGATGTGGGTTTGTCACCCCTGTAGATGAAACGTCGGACCAGAGCAAATTTGTTGCCCCAGAGACAGAAAGGCACCTAGTCGTCAGCGAGCGCACTCGTATAATGCTGGATGTCCACGTTCTCAAAAGGGCAGACGCTCTATGCTCGGGAATAGAGGAGGAGCGGAGCTTCAGCACCTGGAAGGAACCAAAAATCGAGTGGATAAACGGCGTACCCGGCTGCGGAAAAACCACGTGGATCATAAACCATTTTACACCAGGTAAAGACCTCATCATCACGACTACTCTGGAAGCCGCCGCAGACGTCAGGGAGCGGCTGAAGAGTAAGCGTGGAGTCGAGGACGGAAAGAGGCACGTAAGAACTCTAGCCTCTATACTGGTAAACGGTTTACCCACGGGGAAGGACGGCACGACGGGATACGACCGTATAACAGTGGACGAGGCGCTCATGAACCACCTCGGAGCTCTAGTCATGGCGAGCCAACTGGCCGGAGCAAATACACTGGTGCTAATAGGGGACTTCAACCAGATCCCCTACATAGACAGAGACAACCTGTTTGTTCAACAATATGCGAGACCCGACCGCATCGTGAGCATCACGCAGGAACTAATATGCACGCACCGAAACCCAATGGACGTCGCATATGCCTTGCGTCAAATCTACCCGGGTCTCTACTCATCGAGGAGTCAAGTGACCTCATTAAAAATGGAGAGATATTCGGGGGGGACTATACCAAGGGATATCACAAACTGCCTATACCTAGTCCATACACAGGCGGACAAAGAACTGCTCCGCGAAATGGGTTTTGGGGCGGGCGAGTCATCGCGTGTGCTCACGGTGCACGAAGCACAGGGCCTCACATATAACACGGTCATAATTATAAGAACTAAAACAGGGAAAAACAACATCTACGACAGCATCCCGCATGCAGTCGTCGCTGTCTCACGACACACTCAGAGCTGCACGTACTACAGCGACGACAGCAATGACGCAGTGGCGCACTTTATCTTGGCGGCCTCGAAAACAGCACCTAGTAATATTATTGCCTACATCACCAAAATGGCTATAACAGCTGGAGACACCAAGGTTTTGGTGGAGCTGAGAAAGTGCAAAGGCGAAACGCCAACAACAAACACTTAATCCGAACGACGAGCCGATTCGGTCAACAACTAGGCAATTAGGCACCATATATTAAAGTGTGTACAATACAATTAACCTGTATAATAATTTCAATTATAAATCACACGTTTGTAAACATTAAATTTAGCATATCACTTAGCATATAACTTACCATTGTATTAATGTTAAGGATAAACATTGTTAACATCATTTGAAAAAAAAAAAAAAAAAAAATACACAAACAAAAGATGAGCGACTACATTAGATGAAAACATTATTGAAACAAAAATTACATAAGCAAAAAAGAATTAAATTTTAATAAATAAAAATTGCATTATCAAGAGCTTTGACTCAAGTCAAAGGTGTAAAAAAGACTACATATAAAAAAAAAAAAAAAAAAAAAAAAAAAAAAAACCTAACCTAACCCAACCCAAACCTAACCCAACCCAAACCTAACCTAACCTAACCCAAACCTAACATAGAAGAACATTTAGAAGAATACACAAAAATAAAACAAGAAGCATGTAATGAAAGCATACCAAAAACAAGGAAAAATACAAAAATAAACTTACCTTGGTGGAATGATGAACTCGCCAACAGGAAGAGGAATATGACCACGAAGAAACGCCGAGTATCCTGCGCCGCACCAGTACGCAGAGACAGGGTCGTAAAACAGTACCTGAAAGCAAAAGAAATGTATGAAAAAAAAGCTAAGAAAGTACAGAAGAGTTGGGAAGCAACAAAGAGAAACGATGTGGGATGGCATCTACAGGGTTAAAATGTTAGCTGAAACATTTTACCCAGTAAAATACGCAGTAGAGAGCTTCAACCCGAAGAAAGCCCCGGGACAGGACGGCCTAACAGCGGACATATGCAAACATGCGATAGCGCTACACCCCGAACTGTTCCTGGAGATCACAAATAAATGTCTGGAACTGTCCCACTTCCCCCGGCCCTGGAAGATAGTTACGGTAGTAATACTCCGGTAGCCTGCAAAACCAGACTAAACGATTCCTAAGTCCTACAGGGCTATTGGGCTGCTGTCAGTTATGGGGAAAATCGTGGAAAAAATGCTCATAAGGCAGATAAAATGGCATACGCTCCGAAAAATGAATACCTGCCAATACGGATTCATGCCCTAGAAGGGCACCGAAGACTCCCTCTATGACCTAATGCAATACATTGTCAAGAAGCTTAATGAAAAGAAGTTAATGACAATGATATCGCTGGACATAGAGGGAGCCTTCGATAGCGCCTGGTGGCCGGCCATAAAATGTAGACTGACGGAAAAGAGCTGTCAGACAAACCTTCGAAGAATGCTCGATAGTTATCTCGATGACAGTGAGGTACGAGTTAGATATGCGGGAGTGGTATACACAAAGAAGACCACAAAGGGATGCGTCCAGGGATCGATAGGGGGGGCCCACTTTTTGGAACCTTCTATTGAACCCCCTGCTTAATGGACTGAAAAGTAGAAAGGTGGCCAGGCCTTCGCCAATGACATTGTCCTGATGTTCTCCGGCAACATAGCTTTGGATATACAAACAGAGGTAAATGCCGCTCTCGCCTATGTGTAGGAATGGGGGAAGGGAAACAAACTCAAGTTTGCCCCGCAAAAAACTAAACTTGTTTATATTAGAGATACGCGTTCAGTTATGCAACCTGTCAGGATTCTTATTGACAATGGTTCACAAAACCATTTTATAACAAAAAAATGTTGCAGGAGACTTGGTATTAATATTATACATACAATATATGTCATCTGTATATTTCTTAACAAGTGCATTGTAAATTAATGTGTAATTTTCTGCGGTCAGGTATATGCCTAGCCATATGCTTTCGGCTTTACCGAAAGGTATAGTGAAAAGTTTAGATATCAAATATCATACACGTAGAGCATCATCTCAATCTGTATTGGTATGTACCATTGAATTGAAAGACTCAATAAGCATTGGATATTTTTCATAGTCACCATGGAATTCAGGTAGCACTAATTTCTCTAACCTTACCATATTTTTGCTATTATTATTTATTGGAATTGTTGTTGAGTAATTATAAATCTGTGAAAAAGTTTGTATAGCCTGTTTAATTTAATTTAATGTAATTTTATTTTATTTATTTATTAGGTAAACACAACAGATTACAACCATTGAAATTACAGAAAAATCAATATAAAGTTATTTATAAATTGATAGATATAGATTGTTGTACAAAATTGATTGATTGCACCATACAGGTCTTCGAAGGCCCATATCGCTTCAAAATTAGGAGTGTACTTGTTGTCTAGTTTTAAGTTGAGGTTATTTGCTTCGTCTACCATTTGAGTAAACTCGTTTCTAATTTTATCAATGTTTGTAACTTTCTGTAAAAATGATGAATATTAGGCATTTACTTTGGGATTGATTCATAAATGCGCTGTAAACGCCCCAAATAAGACTGTTTTTTCGCCTCTACTAAAACTAACAATTTAGCCAACTCTATGCTTTCACCACCGTTGCTCTCTCTACTGCTCTAATTCTTTTTTGTCATCTGCCATGGTGCAATAATAAAGTTTGACAAACACTGGACAAAACTATATAACAATCCCGTGAAACACACGGAAACGCAAATTAAATGGATAAATAAACGTACTATAACAAGAAATGGACACAAAAATGCAAAGTAAACTAAATAACAAAGTTTTCTTTTGCCAATATATGTGGCATACAAACACAAAATTGTACGAACTGTACGCGGGCGTTTTGCACAATGAAAATAACTTTCTTAGGTCGCGGGAAAGGGATAAATATCTAGAAAAGCGAATCCAAGCTCGATAGGACCATTTTATGATGAATTTAGTGGAAAATTCACTGTATCATCGATGCGGGTTGGTTCCAACTTCAGACTCCCTGAACACAGTGAATTTGAAGTGAAATATGTAAGAAAACTTTTCCACTTACCAAACCAATAATCCTTGCGTGAAGGCACTACATTTATCGCACAATATCCTCGAAAATCTTTAGTTTTCAGGTTTTCTGAAGCGGCGAAGTAAATTCGCATGAAGCGCGGCGCGGGCTTTTTCAATGACAGTTGTTGTTTTTTTTGGCTTCGTTTCCTGCTCTGGGCACACGCTAGTCGAGGGTGCGTTTGGCCGAGTGGAAAATATGATTTGGCACGTTCCTAAAGCACTTAAATATTGCCTTTCAAAAACATTATGCTCAACCATGTATGTTATCGAAGCTGTTTGATTTTGAAACTCTACAAGCGACGAAATGCTTCCTGCAAGCAGCACACCTCACATTAGAGAATCTCATAAATCTAATAAGACATCGATTATGGTTCATGCATAATGACTACAGACATTCCTTCCTAGCTTCGTGATCCACACACAATGTGCTTTCGTATTCGCAAAGGAAGAAAATACGCCATTATTACACATTAGTTGGTTCCAGCCTCCTCCTCCTCCTCCATGTTTGCACACAGAAATAAGAAGCCGTCCCCATATAGGTCAGGCATGTAAAGACTGGCATTTTATTGTCATGCACCGAGTACCTCAGTACTTTACGAGCGAATCTCGAATGAGATTCCATTTTTGAACGCCACTTTTCATATTATATTTGTTTGGACAGGGTAATTTTGTGTGGCGCTCCATTCTCTCCGCCTTGCCCCATAGGCGAGATTATGGTCGTATAATGGTCACATAGACCTAGCCAGCTTTACTCTGTGCGCCCTGTCCCTCGGTGCCGTGCTCACCGTTGCCCCCCCCATATACACTGACAACGCGATACGATCGTCCGCCGTCGGGTCTAATGCCCTCTCCCCATACAAAAACTCTAGTCAAAAGTTAAAGTCCTATGTATGTTTTCTTTATTGGCTTATATCTCGAGAACTAAACGTATTAAAACAATACAGTCTGCGACAAAGTTATTCAGTTTGACGAGCTCTTTCCGATAAATTAACTTTTTTTTAATACTTTTTTATTATAATATAAATGTTCTGTAATTTCGAAGCTATAACCGATAAATTATTTGTATTTAAACAAATATAAATATATTTACAATTCAACATTGAAGTGACATGTTTAACATCTATACATTGAGCGACTAATACAACGTGTACAGAACGCGTGCGCGCGTTTCTGTTTTGACATACCGCCTCGAAGCCACGTAACACAATATTTTAATAATCACAATGTCTTAAAAATGGCGTCGAGGCGTTACATACATCTGGCTACTCTTCTTTTTGGCGTGATTAAAAGTAGAAAACCATTGTACCTCTACGATAAGTTGCCATGGTCAAGAGACTCCAACAGGTATAAAACTCGTGCTTCATCTTATCTGTTAATGTATCCACGTCACACCACCGCAGCTTTCAGGGGAAGCTTTAAATACGCCGCATGTAAGATCTGGAATAATCTTCCACCGCCCTTAAGAGATGTGCGAACTGTGGATACGTTTAAGAAAAAACTTAAAAACTACGTTCTCGCTGCCCAGAAATCAGACACAGTACACTTTTTATATTAGGTTATTTTATTTTTATTTTATTTTTTAAAATTTAAGTATATATTTTTATATTATTTTCTACAACACATACCATATCCGCTTCCCATTGGAATGACGAGCCGTACAATGTACAGACACTCACTATGTATTTCTATCCCTTTTCTTTCCAGTTTTAATTGTTATCTATTTCATCTTTAGGTATTTATTTATTTGTAGTTTTATTATTTATACTTTTAATATATTTTTGTTTTAGTCCCTGACTGCCGTTTCGCCCGCGATGCCTTCGTTTCGTCCTGGCACAGCTGAAAACCAGCGCTGCGGTTCTGCCGTACCGGTCGGACCGCAGCACATGCTGAGCATGTGTCCTTTTAATGTTGCATTGTTTTTATTTTATTTTATCCAAAATTGTTTTAAGTATAATAATGTGTGCAATGTTGAATAAATGTTTTTTCTTTCGTTCTTTCTTTCATTATTATTGAATCTGGGAAATTAATATGTAGAAGGCTAACGCCACTTTTTGTTTTCATCTCGGACAATCCTTCATCAAGTTGTCATCTAAACAATTTTAGTGTAGTTTTTATTTAAACAATTAGTACTATATTTCAAAATTTAAGGCGACAACCCCATAGTGTTATTTATTAGAATTGTGGACAATTTAATACTTTATCATTTGTAATTAGTTTTATATTTTACTGTTTGTAGTCTTTGGGTGTTTTATCCCCCGACACCTCGTCGTCGTTTAAACTAGAGGAGCCCGCCTCGGAACGAGCCATGCTCCTCTTCCTTCCTCCTCTTTCCCTTCCCGGGGACTCCCTCAACCGGCCCCAAGACGATCGGTCCGATTGCACCTCGACCATAGTAACACTACGGTGTCCTACACTCTCCAGCTATTTCTTCGTCTGTTTTTTGGGTATGTTTGGTTTCAATCAATCTGATGAATCTGATGGGGCAACCTGTTCCGGATGAAAAGCGAACATTTGCTCTAGAGCGGAGCCAGTTGGAGCTGACCGAAAACCCTCCATGGAGAAAGCTAGGGGTGGTGGTGGTAGGGGCCCAGATGCCTGAGGAGCTAGCTGGGGGGGCTGAGAACCCATAGTGGAGAGGGCTGCCTCCTACGGGATAGCGGGCGCGCCCGACGCAAGTAAACTAGCTTTCTTACGGGGGCCGCGCTTTGCCTTACGTTTTTTATCAGGCGCTAGCGATATTACCCTTTCTGTCGGTGGGTTTGCCTTCGGGATTAGTGAAGAGCCGGGACAGTTGTAGGGTAAGGAAGCCGTGGGAATCTCCGCCGGTTGTGATGCAACCCTAGGAGCCATCGGTCTAAGCTGAAGGGGTCGAGGCAGCGGAATAACCGCAGGCGGGACTACGTGAGACGGTAGCTGAGGGCGGAGTTTTAGTTGTTTCCGCAATCTTTTATAACACTTTACAGCGGCGATCGTTGGCCGCGTGAGGACCGGCGCAGTTCGCACAGGCGGTCTCCTCCCTCGGCGTCGTGCTATCGGCCACCAGGTGTGCCTCTCCACAGCGCACGCACCTAGGCGGCCGGAAGCAGTTGGCCGAGAAGTGCCCAAAAGCTTGGCATCTGTGGCACTGCGCCGGGCCCGCCCTGCCCTTCCGGGCCTCGATAGTGAAAATAAATATTTTTTTTAAAAGTTAATTTATCGGAAAGAGCTCGTCAAACTGAATAACTTTGTCGAAGACTGTATTGTTTTAATACGTTTAGTTCTCGAGATATAAGCCAATAAAGAAAACATACATAGGACTTTAACTTTTGACTAGAGATTTTGTTATCGACCTCATAGTTTTACTTTTATATATATATTTAGTTTAATGTAACATATGCTTAAGTGCCTACTACATTGTAATCTTACAGCACAAATAAACTATTCTTATATGCTATGCTTGACCGTGACGCTTCTGCCAGGACCCTGACGCTTCTCTCTTGACCGTGACGCTTCTTGACGCTCCTTTTTTGACCGTGACGATTCTATCTTGAGCGTGACACTTCTCTCTTGATCGTGACGCTCCTCTCTTGACCGTAACGCTTCGCCCAGGAAGGCGATTCTCGCAGATGGAATATCGAATTCGACATTAATCCTATCTCATTCGCTCACATTACATATGAGCGTGACAAGACGTTCGTAGCGCTCGACTTTTGTATGTCGAACTCTGCGAGAATTGACTTCCAAGCCCGTGACGAACGACGATGATTTTTTTTAATTTTAAGGAAATCAAACAACACTTATATTATTGATGGAATGGCTCAGGGCTCGGGATTTGTGCGTACTTAATGAAAACCCAACTTTTACGTAAAATTATTATATATCGATTTAACAAGAATCGTAACCATAACAACCAGCCACATTATCTATGGCCGTTGTCTACAACTTAAGACAATATGCACCAATAAGCATTTTAATACTATTAGTATTATTTGTCTGTATGAGTTTAGCATCCTTTGCCTTGTCGGAATTAAAAAATTGTAACAAGGAAGACAACAATAACTGTCATATATAACAATGTGATCGGATGTCAAAAAAAATAAACAGTCCGTTCACTGGTACCTACGAAGTGCGAGTGCGTGCGAGGCGTGATCGTGTTCTCTGTGTAGTGGCACGTCGCATCGCAGTCGCTAAAATTCGCACAACTCGAAGTTGGAAGTGTTGGCAACGGTCGCGTGATGGTGTTCAGCTAGCTAGACGCGAAAGGCCGTCTCAGCGGGCACGCGAGACGCGAGGTCGAGGACAGGTGTGTAGTGTGCCGCGCCATGTGACCGCGGGCGAGGTGAGGCGGCGCGGCCTTCGCCGGCTCTCAGCGCCGAGCCTCGCTCCGCCCTAATCCGGTTAGCGGCGTGCGCTCGGGGCCGCGCTACCGAGGGCAGTGCGCTCATCTACAGCTGTGTGCGTCCCGTTGCAGGCCGCGGACCAGTCTCCACGCGCCGGGCACCAGACGGCGGGCACCAGGCGGCGGGCAGCACACGGCACACGGCGCGCGCCGCGACCCCAACTGACAGCTGACGAGAGACGGCACCCGGCGCCATGCGGCCGCTCGACGACTATCGCAATGGAGACGGTGAGCCCTACACTGGGTACTCTGAGCTCAACTTCCAACTCATTGTCACTTGCTACTGTGTGACATTGAAGTGAATTCAAACCCCGGCTCGGTTGAGATCCAGCTGAGACTAATACAGGTGATATATTTCCTTTTAGAATTTGAAAATAAATAATTTCCTTTTATAAGAAGCCAGTATGGTCACCGGGCGACTAGTACTTTTCCATATTATGTAGATAATAAATAAAACTGATAGCTAGTGACTGCTCTATGGCGACCTTGCGGCGTCACTGTCGACGCGGGCGGAGGGCGGAGGGCGGCCGCTAGACTCCAGGCTACAGAGCGGAAGTGGCGAGCAGCTGACGGTTGTTAGAACATGTTACATTGCCCTCTCGTTTAATGGTTGCCAATTGACTCAATTGACCGGTTGTGATTCATAAGCATGTCTGTTCTGTACCTAACTATTACCTATTGTACATCATAATATGCAAATCATTCCATTAAATTAAATTATAACGCATCTTTCACCTTCGCGAGTTTGCTGGAAGAAATCTCTTTTAGAGATAAGTTCACCCTTTGTACAATGTCTCATTTTAATTGTTTTTATTAAGTGTATTGTTGTACAATAAAGTGTAAATAAATAAATAAAAAATACCTACCTGGCTCGTCGAGTTGCGGAAATCAGCCCGTTATTACATTACATTATTACCTACCTGGCTACGTGCACATGGAAGACTGACTGACACACGGTGCCTACTTTATTCATTTGCCCCATATATAAAAGTTGAAAAAATAGTTTGTTTATCATACAAATCTGTATTCAATTATACATACAGTATTAGCTGTGTCAGTGTTTACTGACACCGACAACTAGGCAAATAGGTTGCTTGCTTGCTTATCGTATGGTTAGTGGCCAACCTATTTGTCAGAGATGTTCAGGCCGCCCGTAGGCATCTGACTTGGCTTAACGACTGCTGTCGAACGACAACAACGGACCGATTGTTTAACGTGCTTTCCGAGGCATGGAGGAGCTCAGATGAAATATGCCACTAGCGGTCACCGAGCGAGCTAGAGCTAGCTACGAGCTCAACTAGGCTACGAGCTCCTCTCCTCCTCCGCTAGTAAAATAGGTAAATACCTATCAATGTTGTGTGCAGAGGATAGGGAAGGCAGTGTCACAGTGAGTTATGAGCACCGGCACTTTATGTAACTGCTGCTGGAGGCCGGCGGCCACTCCACTGGAACTGTGGCAAAAACTATACAACTGCTTAGTTTATCTCGTGATTTGTACAATATCTTACACGGATGTAAACAAAGTTTCCTTGTAGGTGCAGTAAAACACAGTCTGATAACCAGTAATTACATGATAGTACTTCTTATCTATTTGATTTATTACCACTGATAATTTATACAAACGTGTAAACCAACATAATTACCAGAATATTCATATTTCTCACATGCTACAAATAAATATTCCTCGGTCATGATAAAGATGCACTCATAAAAACAATCTCTAAAAGATTATCTTACGAATGATCCGCTGATCGGTTGTTTCTTACAGGCAATGAGAGGCTTTATTCCACTCCAATCCATTGAACAAATCCATTAATCAATTCATTTCATTTATTAAAAATGCATTACAATGAGACAAAATTGGAATTGTAGTCAATCAGTCTATCAGACTCCACCCACTTTAGGTACTAATTAATAATAATAAACCGGCCAAGTGCGAGTCGGGTCCCGCTCTGTCTCTATAGGTCCCTATGAATCTGCACTAATGTGCTAATAGCAAGTATAAATAATATCTATTGTAAGTGTTGCACTAAATCTGCTCGTTTTGCTCACAATGTACAAATGAGTACACAATTATAGATGTTAGTTTACTATTTCTTAGGATAATCAATTTACAAGTTCCTGCTGAATAATATCGTTCAAGTGGTGTAGAGACGTCATATTTCTCTACAAAAAAATGGGTATTCCCACGATTGGGTACAAAATATGTTTTTTTACCGACCCCCCGATGAGTTTAGTATGGAGGAATTTTGAAGTGTGTCTCTTTCAGTCGGACGGACAGGGTAGCGAGTAGTGATAGGGTTCCGCGTTCACTTCGGGGTACGGCTCCCTAGAAGTGTAAGCAGTAAATAAATGAAATAAACAGCTATGAATAAATGATATTTATTATATATTTCTTTTTATTATAAATTATATTTACCAAAGTTTATATTTGTCCTCAACTCGTACTGAAAATAAACGATCCGCCTCACGACATATGTTTATTCTCAGCTTAATCAAGTATCTCCATGTATGATTGCCCAAATTAATATGAATTTGTATCCAAGATCGCATGATTGCCTTAATTGTTTGAGCGGTAAGGTTGACTTTGGATTGTTCTACGCTCAGATAATTAGACCGACGTGTTCACTGTGTTCGTATCGCGACTGGGTGGCGGTGGCATGCACACATATAAATAAATTAGTTTATTTATTCGATTTTTCCAAAAAAATATTTAAAACCTACAACTATGCCGAAGCAGACGAGGTAGATCGGTAGTTACGGGTTACTTTTTGTGTATCGTGTATACACAAAAAGTAATGCGTACAAAAAGTCCTCCGAAAACACAAGAATAATAGCGGACCGGACCGTACATAAAGTTCGCGAGTGTACTCCGAAAAAATATAAGTTCATTATTAACGGACTTTAATCCTCGTTATGCGCCCCCTAGCGGGTCGATGTATAGAAATATAGATATGTCGATATTGATTGCGGATGTTCTATACACGACAACTTGTAAATGACAGTTATATATTATATTTACTCAAATTTTGTATATTAGCTGTAAGCTTTCTGAATAGAATAAAATAAAAAGCCAGCACTTGATAAACAAGTACTTACAAATAACATTCAATACTCGTGGTAAATATGTATGACATATTCATGTTAATTCTACATTATTAGTCTTAAAGTTAACCGCGTTCTGTAGGTATACAAGTCATATATAAACGAGGTAATCTGTAATTGGCCTTCTTTAGGTTTAATACATATGTAATTTTATAATTGTTAATAGCTGTAGATTACCCTTATAAACAAAAAATAAAAAAAATATAGCGCGCTCTCACCGTCTATTCCCAATTCATTAAAACTATGAAATAAATGAAAATTTCGGATGTTCATATTTAAATATACAGTCTAAATTGAAATATAGAAATAAAATTAAAAATAAATAAGACATCGATAGCGGCGTCTTCTTTATCATTTAGAAGGACTCCTAGTGCGTCCTTGTCGCCGTGTGGGTAATGACGTCACTATACCGTGTATCGCGTTGTGGGGCAGGCGCGGGCAGCGGGCCGGGCAGCGCGGGCAGCGGTCCGGGCAGCGCCGAGGACAGCGGCGACGAGGAGGCGGCCGAGGACGAGTGCGTGGTGTGCGACGACGCCGCGCCAGCGCGCGCGCTGGCCGCGCTCAACGCGCTGCGCAAGTCGCGCCAGCACTACGACGTGCTGCTGCTGGCTGCTGGGGCGGAGGTGCGTGTGGCGCCCCGTGTGGTGTGAGTCATGGACGAGGGCTGAGCGCGTGTTGTACACAGGTGCCGGCGCACCGCGCGCTGCTGGCCGCGCACTCGGCCTACCTGCTGCAGGAGCTGGCGTCGCCCGCGCCCGCCGCCTCGCCCGCGCCGGCCGCCTCGCCCGCCGGCCCCGACGCGCCGCCCGCCGTGCCCGCGTACCGCGTGGAGGGCGTAGCCGGCGACGCGCTGCGCGCGCTCGTCGAGTACGCGTACACGGGGCGCCTGGCGTGGCGCGGCGCGGCCGAGGGGCGCGCGCTGTACGGCGCGGCGTGGCGCCTGCGGCTGGAGGCGGCGCGCGACGCGCTGGCGGAGCGCCTGCTGCGCCGCGCCGCGCCGAACGACTGCCTCGAGCTGCGCGCGCTGCCCGACCTGCCCGCCACACATCTTCAGGCGCTCGACCAGTACATCGTCGACAACGTGAGTCTCGACCGCCTTTACGCTCGTCGCCTGCCCCCGTGTGACGCGACTGACGCGCTCTCGCCCGCAGTTCGACGCGGTGTGCGCGAGCGGCGCGCTGGCGGCGCTGCCGCTGATACGCATCGAGATGTTACGCGCGTCCAGTACGGCGGGCGGCTGCGAGGCGCCGCTGGCCGTGGCGGACGCCGCGCTCGCCTGGCTGCAGCGGACCCACAGCGCCGCCACCGTGAGTGCTCGCCCGGGCCCTCGCGAGTCGCCGGTGTTCCTTCCTCTACGACCGTGTCCCTCTCCGTAGCTGTCGGAGCTGTGCGCGCGCACGCACCTGCTGTTCGTGGACGCGGCGGGTGCGCTGCGCGACTGCGGCGAGCTGCCCGCGGCGCGTGGCGACGCGCCCGAGCTGCAGGAGTACCGCCGCGAGGCCGAGGAGCGCGAGCGCACGCCGCGCCGCCAGCTGTCGGCGCCCCCTGCGGGCGCACGCCCGCTGCCCGGCCGCGACCTGGGCGCGCGCACCGCCCGCCCGGACTGCACCGTGCTGGCCGCGCGCGGCGCCGACGCTAACGGTGCGTTACTGCGAGTGCGCGCTCGTGCCGCGTCGAATGCGGCAGGCGTGTAATGTGTGTAATGTGGCAGGCGGCGCGGCGGGCGCCAGCGGGTCGCGCGTGACGCGCGCGCTGCTGGTGGTGCGCGGCGCGCTGGCGGCGGCGCGCGTGGCGTGGCGCGACGTGGGCGAGTCGGGCGTGGCGCCGGGCGGCCCGCTGGGCGGCGCGCAGGCCCGGCACGAGGCGGCGCCGGGCGAGAGGCGCGCGGCGCTGCCGGTAGCGCGCGCGGCGCTGGGCGCGACGGCGCTGCGCGGGCGCCTGCTGGTGGTCGGCGGGTACGACCGCGCGCGCGTGCTGCGCGCCGCCGCCGCCTACTCGCCGACCGACAACGCGTGGGCCGCGCTGCCCGACCTGCGCACGGCGCGCGCGCGCTTCCCGACCGCGCGGCTCGCGGACCGCCTGTACGCGCTCGGCGGCAGCGACGGACAAAACGAGCTGGACTCAGTCGACGTGTTCGACGAGGTGCGTACTCAGGGCGCGCGGCGCCCCGGGCGCGTGTCACCCCGGGCGCGCGTCACGCGGCTGTGTGTATGTGCAGAACGCGGACGGGTCGGGGTCGTGGCGCGCGGTGTCGCGGCTGCCGCTGGCGCGGTCGCACGCGGGCGCGGCGGCCGACGAGGCGGGGTCCCGCGTGTACGTGGTGGGCGGCTGGGCGGGCGGGCGGCCGCTGCGGCTCGTGCACCGGTACGAGCCCGCCACCGACACGTGGCACGACGCGCCGCCGCTCGCGCAAGGTCAGTCGGTGGCGGTGTGTGTGTCCGTCTGTGGCATCATAACTTAACAACGGATGATCCGATTTGGACCCGTTTTTTTATTTAATAGACAATTTTATGGAGAGTATTCTTAGCCGCGTTTGATAAACATTTGACCAGTGGTTTCCAAGATCTTGGATGTCGGATCGGTCGGATCTTGAATGTCAGATGGGATCTCCGGAACGGTAACAGTCAGGTGGTTCGAGTTTGAATGTGTGTTTGAACATTGGTCTCAAATGTGACCACGACCGTGGTGACCTTCCCACATCTGGAACCTTGAAGACCTAATGATGACCAAGAAAAAGTAAGGGGATAGAATAGAATAGAAATATATTTAATGTCATTATTCATTGTCATGATATTGGGATGTCCACAACGGCTCGTCGGAGGTTGCTAAATTTTGAATTTAAAGTAATTTGAGAGGTCGGTCGACAAACAAAAAAATAATGTAATTTTTGTCATTGTATGATATTTGATAAAACTTTAAACGTACGAGTATTATGGACTCATTTGTCTGATTTAATAAATGATTTAATTCAATAACGAGTGTGGACGCAGCGCGGTCGCAGTGCGCGGGCGCGTGGTGGGCGGGCGCGCTCTGGGCGCTGGGCGGGTGCGACGCGTGGCACTGCCTCGCCTCCACCGAGCTGCTGCGCGCGGGCGGCGACGCGTGGCGCGCGGGGCCCGCGCTGCCCACGGCGCGCCGCAGCGTGGGCGGCGCCGAGTGGCGCGGCCGGCTCGTGTCGGCGGGCGGCTCGGACGGCGCCGCCTCGCTGCGCCGCGTGGACTGGCTGCTGGAGCCCGCGGACGAGGCGTGGCGCACCGGGCCCGCGCTGCGCCGCGCGCGCGCCGCGCTCGGCCTCGCCGTGCTCGACGACGTGCTCTACGCCGTCGGCGGCTTCGACGGGAAGGTACGCCACGAGCCGAGCGCCGGCGGACTGTCCGCGAAGACAGACAGCACGGAACTCTACGACGCGATGCACACGGCGCGCTATTATTTTCCCAAAAAAAGACGGACACTCGGGGACCTGAGCGTACAATAGTACGCGAGTGTTCCGTAATCACACAAATAACTGTTTTCCTAACAGTTCCCAAAACTTCCTTCCTATAGTTTCGCCGTCTAAGTCCGCGACAGCCCCTCGCCCGCCGCGGACAGTTCGCGCACAGTCCGCATACAGTCCGCGGCGGCGGACAGTCCCACTGGTGCAACGTATAGCGTGTGTGACGCAGTGTGTCGCGTGTCGCAGGAGTTCCTGTCGTGCGTGGAGTGCCTGTACGCGCCGGACGGCGAGTGGACCGCGCTGTGCGCGCCGCCCTCGCCCGCGCCGCCCGCGCCCTCCGCCGCGTGCGCGGTCAGCGACGAGTCGCCGGTAAGTGACGCTCGCACCACTACTGTATTACATATACGGCGGTTTATAATTTTACTCATAACGTAAAGAGTAGGATTTTTTAATGTCCACAATATTATCGGTCACCAAAATGTCATCGACACGTTTCCTCTGAATCAACGATTTTGTTTTACCATGAAATATGTCTATTTTCACATAAAAGTATTTCCAGAAATGTTAATCAATGAAGATAAAAGGTTGATCCACTTGCCCCGGGTAGACGTTTCCTTCTCGAAATAATAGCTCTGTGTCTGTCCACTAATAGTAAATTTGTCACTAAATAAGTAAATTACTGGGCCCTGTGATGTTGCACCGACTATTGCACTGTACACCGCCATGTAACGTTATTACTTTATGGCGTATAGTTGAGTTGGGACGGAACGTCATTTTCGCTAAATAAATGTGTAAATAATTTCAGGAGCACAAGGAAAACGGAGCTACGGCGGCCCAATAACGAGCACCCGCCCGCCCCTCCGCCCCCCCTACACAACACACACACACGTTGCGGACACGGCCTCACATCACACACGCACGTTAGTGAATAGAGTATATTTTTGTAGTATACACTCGCGACACACCTACCTCACACACGCAGCGGGCCCGCCCGCCGCCCGCGTGTGCCCTCTAGCGGTGCATTTATATCGCATCGCATTTATATCTCTGTACACCACATGACCCTTTTGTATCTTCTTTTATCCAAATTGTAAATTATTGTATTTATTATACTTATACCTGTGTATTAATTGTACATTGCATCATGTGATAGGATGTGACGGGCGGCGGTCAGCTCCACAATATAGTAAAGCATTTTATATAATTCGCGACATTCCGGTGTGAAGTGGTCCCTGACCGCCGGCGCAGTGACGTCACGCCGGCGCGCCGCGCTCCAGCCGTCCCGGGGTCACGTGAGGTCACCGGCCGTGAGGTGTCGTAATGTATCGTAGCATAGCGTAGGGGCAGGCTGCCAGGCCGAGCTGACCGCGCCTCGGCCAGCCGGTGTACGCCCGGGGGGCAGGAGGCGTACCGGCGTGCCGGTAGGGCGGGGCGGCTCGCGCGCGGTGTGCACGCGCGGGCCGCGGTTAGTTAGCGTAATTATATTTTCCATTCAAAAAGACAGTACGTTAAGTTAGCGCTAGTACGGGGGGCGCGCGGCCGGCCCCGTGACGTCACCCGCCGTGACGTCACGGAGTCGCCGCCGGGTGCTCGTTTTGTTACTCGCAGAGTATTTCTACTGTTTACGTTTACTAAACTCAATAAACTGTGTTATTTTATTAATGGCATCCCGTGTTTTATTGCTTACTCCATTTTAAACGGTAGGTATAAATAAAGGATTTCGCACAGACGCGTCTGTCTGTGAAATCCTTAATTAGTCGACTTCACTTCAGCGCCAGCGAAGACGAGGTGTACTTTTTGTCCTCGAAAATGGATAACACAGAACTGTAGGTATAATACAACGCACATGACACAAAAAAATACTCCGTACAAAAATCCTCCGTAACACGCGGACCGGATCGAACAAAAGTCCGCGGATGTCCTCTGAAAAATAGTCAACGCTGCTGCAACGCAGACGACGGACTTTATCGAATAAATGAAAATAATAAAGGACAAAAATCCCTCGTCCGCTTTGGCTCTATCTAATAGATTGTAGGCCGTTTCCTTGTGGTTATACTGTGGTAGTGGGTGATCCGACCGGCATCGTCTTGTACTATAGTTTGTGGTGCTCTCACAATAGATGGCGCTAGCTGTAAGGTTCTAAGGAAAGATTATTATAAATATGATGTCCAGTGATGTGGGTAAAAATAAAATAAATTAATTTTGACATTACGGAAATGGTCAGGTGGACGACTAAGATTTATTTCACTGATGTGGTTGGAAATTATGTTACCTCACGACTAATTATGCAGTAAATGTCTGTCATATTGAAATTCTGCCGTGTACAAGGTTTCAATTCTGGTTATCGCGACAAGGAGTAAGTTTTGTGCAGGATTGTACTTAGTTCGTTGGCGCTTTTTAATATTAGACTCATCACAACGACTTCGTGTCGTATTTTTATTTCCAGCCTAACGATACGCCCTCGCAGTAGAAGGCAATTAGTGCTCGCTTACGTCCTGTTGTTCCTAGCATCTGGTGAAGGAATTCCGGAAAGGTATTATGGGTCGGACTACGTAGGAGGTTTGTTAGGTAATGAAGGTACCTAAGTGTTTTACATATGTTTATCATCATTCATTACTAAATCATGTCTGTCACACGTGTGTGGGCATTTATATTATTTCGTATGTAAGGACCTTTATAAAAAATACATTGCTTTTTGTCCACGGTACCAAAATGGAGTTATAATTTATTTATCCAGTAAATTAGAATAAACTGAAACTAGGCGGAAATTGCCGGATTACAATAATATCGACTAAAAAAATTTAAACGTAAATATCTCTGCATTCGCTTATAATTTTCGTAGGTATTTTGAAGGTAGGTAGCAATTAGTATGGACGAACCAATAAAGGCTGAACGAACGGTCCGCCGCGCCGGCCGTGTCGACGTCACGGCGCTGTCTGTATCATTCGTTCTACAGAGGTAAAAATAGGTGCCCACATTTTTAGCAAAGGTAAAAAATCCTGGGGTGTTTACGTTGTAGAACTCGGTCCCGCCATCTTCAAAACTCGACTAAGATTTTAAATAGTATTTTATTGAGCTAATTACTTCTTTAGAGGTGTATGAGATACACCTCTTTACTGGTCTAGGAGTTCGGCACGTGTCTATACCTACGTCCTAGCCAGGGTATGTCTTCGAGGAGTCATCTTCAATGAGACACCGGACTTGTTAACCAATACTTATTATTCCAAACAGTATACCATACATGACGGTGGTAGAGACACGGCCAGCCCGGCGCGGGCGCAGCCGCGTGATATTTAAAACTGCTGACATAATAACAATGTAGAACACAGTGTCCGCCTCCGCGCGGGCTGCGGGCTGCGGGCAGGTGTCGTAGACACGGTCGGGGTTCGGACACTGAGCTGTCGCCACTTCATCCTGTCTCTCTCTCTCTCTCTCTCGTATAGTACATGGACTCTAGCTTGCACATACAGGCTGTATACGTGATGGGCCAGTTCGTGCCTAACTAGAATAACTAAACTTGACCTCAGTAAAAACCTCGTGGTTTTATGACACCCGTTCGACGTTGGTTTCGGGAGTTCCTGTAGGTACAGTATAGGTTTGGAAGGAGAAGAAAAGGCCTCGATGCAGTATAAAAGTGTAATAAACAATATATAATGACACACACGCCGACTTGACAGACGCACGGTGCACTGTGCGCGCAGCGGGTCTACGCGGCGAGCGCGGCGCCGCCCTCCGCCCTGGCCTCCAGCAGCAGACGCGCGAGCGCGGCACGCCCGCCCAGCTCGAGCGTGCCGAACCCGGCGGCGCGCTCGCGGAGCAGGCACGCGCGCGCGTCGTCCGTGCGGGGCAGCGCGGTCACGTCGCAGGGCGGCGGCGGCGCGCGCAGCACGAGCGCCGGCTCGGGCGCGCGCACGCCGCGCAGCCGCGACGCGGACAGCACCTCGGACACGGAGCCCGTCGCGCCGCCGCGCCACTCCGCCAGCGCTGGGGGCACCACACGTACCGTATTGTAGTACGGGAGACCGACACTTCGGGGAAGGTCATCCACGGTCCGATTTCAAATGGAAGTTAAATATAGAGCGACCGTGTGTCGGGTGGCGGCGAGGGAGGACCGGTGTCCCACTCGCCGCATACACGTACCGGAGTCCAGGTCCTTGCGGTAGACGGCGGCGACGCGGCGGTGGCGCGCGTTGAAGCGGCCCGTGCCGGTGGCGGGCCGCGCGCCCGTGGCCGGGTCTACGAACCGCGGGTGAGCGTAGAGCGCGTGCCGCGCGAACGGCACGGGGGAGTACCACGACACGCCCGCGATCGTGTTCATGCGCACCTGGAACACAGTGCACACGTTACGACCGTGCGGCGGGGGCCTCACGACACGTACACACACACACGGAAGACTAAGGCTGTAGGGCGACCGGCGACCGACTTCGTCCGATTCAGTCCGAGATTACTCGTACGCTACACGTTTTATATGGAACGGTGCCTCACTCTGTTGAGGAACTCGTCGTTGAACTCCATACGCGCGTCGGCCAGCAGGACGAGCGCGTCGCGCGCCAGCCCGGGCGCGGCCACGGCGGCGGCGAGCGCGGCGCGGCCCGCGCGCCCCGCCACCTCGTCCTCCGTAGCGCCGGGCTCCGGCCGCAGCTCGGCCCGCAGCAGCTCGAGCGCGGCCCCGCGGTGCTTGCCGCCCAGTACGGTGACGGCGTCCGCCAGCTCGGCCCAGGCGGCGTCGTCCGCGTCCTCCGGGTCGCGCAGCGCCACCTGCACACACACACGCACACGTAATGTCACACGGTCACGCCGGCATCGAACTGGCGACGTGGGGAGACGCGGAGCTCAGTGCGGCGCTAAACGACGAGCGTACGGCGTAAGCGGACGATCCAAACTTGTGACGACGTTTGCGTTTGAGCGTTCGTGGAGACGCGTCTTTCAGCGCGTGTAAGTATTGCGATTTGAGCGGATTCTCACTCGTAACTGTCACGTCATTGTGATATGATTGAGCACCGAGCTCCGCGTCGTGCGCGTGCACTGTACCGACCAGCGTGAGCGCGGTGTTGGCGGCGGCGCCGGCGTCCCGCCGCAGACACGCGGGCTCGTACCGCCGCAGGAAGGCGAGCGCGGCGCGCACGTCGCCGCGGGTCACGGGCACCACCAGCGAGACGCGCGCGCTCTCCGTCACGTACGGCTCGGGCACCAGCCGCGCCGCGCCCAGCGCGCGCGCCGCCTCCGCCAGCCGGACCATCTGCGCACACACACACACGCACCGTGTCACCGTGTTGCGTACACGTACGTGTACGACTTGAGGATGATTTTGTTCCAAACATAAGATCACCTAAATTTATTGCTTTCGATGATAATAATTTGATGAAAAAATAATGATTATTTTTAATTATCGGATGATTGTACAAGAATTTTGTTTAATAAACTTTAAATTATCACATAAAGCCAAATATCAACAAGTAGATACGTACCTTTCCACCAAATTCCTTCAGACTCGCGCCGCGCTGTTTTAACAGATTTTTTAGGTCTGCTATTTTGAAATGTCCACATGTTGCCATGATATCATCACAGTTTTACTATAGCTTTGAGAAATTAAATTAATCCAAATAACGAGAACTTCGTAATATCTTCAAAAATGACGTTTCGTTTTGCTTTTCTGTTTACGGAGTGTGCTCGTGGCTCCATCTACGCAACGCTTTGCGTTTTATGTCCTATCGATTGAAGAGGCGCCGAGAGCGCGTCCCCCGCCACCCGTTCTACCCGTCCAGCACCTCGGGACCCCCGGGCTGTGCCAACACGGGTCGGACACGCAATCATAGGCGCCGACGGTTCCCACGACACGGCGCGCCGCCTCCCCCGAGTGCCGGCGGTGTGACCCGCCACACTCACGTGCGAGCCGTCGCCGCCGGTGAGCCGCAGCAGCAGCCGGTAGCGCAGCGCGGCGGCCGGCTCCCAGCGCCACGCGCCCTCCACCAGGGTGACGTCGCTGACGCCGCCCGCCCCGCCCCACCGCCGCAGCGCCCAGGCGCGCGCCTCCTCCATCACCAGCTGTAACACGACACACGCGCTGTACACGAGCGGCTAGCTCTCTGCGACCGCAGTGTCCGTGTCCGTGCCGGTGTCGGTGTACGCACGTCGAGGGCGAGGCGGTGGGCGCGGGGGAGGCGCGTGGCCGCGCGGTGGTCGTCCGGCATGAGCGCGTGCGTCGCGTTGAACCACGTCCAGCGCAGGTGGTCGAACCTGGGGACACGCGCAACGGTCGCATTGTAACGTGTGCTGCGAAATATATTATGTCCTATAATATTAGCGGCAAATATCTCTAGGGCGTCATCTATTATAAATTATGATAAAGATAACGATAGGGCAAAAAAAATTTTTTTTTACTTATTACATTTTTGAGGAAAACGACTAAATTGTTTGTTTGGAAATTCTACAAGTGAATAAATTATTACTATTCTAATGCTGGAATAAGAGGTACGAGTGAAACTCGTTTCATTTCCTTCTCGTTTACGCCAGCAAGGCGCAAAATAATGGGGTTTATTTTTCTTTAGTATGGAAAATTTTCATACAAGAGGGTTATTTTTGTGACAAAAGTCCATCACATACCCCCTCCAAATATTTGCTACTAATAATAAAGGACCTCATATGTGTATGTGACATAACGCCGGGGTCCCGCGGCCCGGTTCCCGACAGGTCAGGCCGCGGTCTATCACGTTCTATAACGACGGGAAAGCTCGTGTACACGCGATCGTTCGCACAGACCGGCACAGAGCGTGGCGCGAGCCGGCCTGGCCTGGGACGAGACAGCTCGTGGGACCCCAGGTATTTTAGAATAGAAATACATTTATTGGCAAATCATATAAATTTAAATTATAGTACAAAGCATTATATGTAATGTATATTTGGCAAAAGGGGTTCTCCCAGGGGATCAGCAAATGCTGACATACTCGGGTACCAAATATGCAGCGCTGTTTTTCATTGACTACTAAACCCGCATTTGACCTCGATCTCGCCTGATGGTAAGCGACGATGAGGTCGACGATGGAGCATGCGGGTCCAGTAAATGCCTATTCACTCTGGCCTTGAAGATCCCAAGGTTGTAGGTTTCGGGAAATACAGACGCCGGCAGGCTGTCATGCCTTAGCCGTTCGCATAATGAACGAAGAAGCCAATCGCTTGGTACGAGCAGACGGGATATCAACAACATGAGGATGGAACCCCTCCCCGGTGCGAGTAGTATCGAGTTGTCGTATGTCACGGTGTGTGTCACGTAGAGACCTGTTCTCGGGCAGCGGCGGCGCCAGGCCGGGGTCGAGGCGCAGGCCGGCGGGCCAGGAGACGTTCCGGTAGCCGGGCGGGAGGCGCGCCGCGTTGCGCCGCAAGTAGCCACGCAGCCGCCGCGCCTGCGCAGCCTCACGCTCCAGGTGCACCTGCCGTGTCACACACACTTCACATCACGGGAGATCGATTAAACCGGTTCACACGATCGTGCGGGGGCCGGTATTCGGTCATCGTGACCGATTGTGAAGAGGAGCCATCACTGAGTTACACTCGAGCAGTAACGACCCTCGTTTATATGTTGTTTATCGTATGGTTAGAGGCCAACCTGTCGTCACAGGTGTTCAGGACGCCCGTAGTCTGCTTAACGACTGCTCAACAATTGGGACCGACCGCTTAACGTGCTCTCCGAGGAGGAGCTCAGATGAAACATGCTACCGGGGGTCACCCAACCCGGTACTGACCGCGCTAACGTCGCTTAACCTGCACGATCACTTTAAGACCGCGGTCGCAGCTCGAGTAACGCCCCTCACCCGCGACACGTAGGCGTGCAGGCGGTAGAAGTCCTTGGGCTCGGCCACCGGGTGCGCCGACACCGCGTCCGCCAGCTCCGGCCGCAGCGGCTCGTCCGGCGCCCGCCGCGCCGACACGTACCGCTCGCCCTGACACACGTGGCGGAAAAAATATAAAAATAGCAACTGGAACTTTTACATGTTTAAGTCAATAATTAAGAAAGTTAAAAAATACATAATAAAAATACATCTCTGATTGATTTATATTAATTCATTTATATTAGTTAACTTTATGTGTGTACTTAATATGTTTAGGTGGCAAGTCGGTATATTATATATGGGAGCGCAAACAACAAGTGACGTCATAGTGCACGTGTAATGCCCACCTGCGCATGCGACGAAGCAAACACGCAGCAACAGCTGATTCCACGTCATGCCGCCCCCCACTACCTGTCCTCTATAAAAGCGGGCGCCCGACCCGAGGTGGCATCATTCACTTGCGACTCGTCGACGAGGCAGTCGGACTTGATATTTTATTAGAGAATATACCATTTCCGAATAATGAACGGTAACTGGTTGCTATCAGTGGACACTCGTGTGGCCGGTTACTATTGAATGTCTAACCGGTGACTAGTGGTTGCAGTTGGGTGACTGGACTGCGACTAGTTAGTGTCGAGTAACTAGGCAGTAAATAATCGCTGTTAAATAACTCGCAAATAAATTGATAGAGTCATTATAGTTACTAAATTATATTTCTTTTTTTTTTAAAGCAAAAATAGAACCACAGAGTGAGGACAACCCGGAGAATGGTAGCGGGCCATCTATGCCCTTACCCTCAGATCTGACATATACAATGTTTGTACATCTGAGAGCAATAATGCATCCGCCAACAAACTGTAATACAGTTTGGCGGAACAAGTTCTGTAGAGACAAAATCTAAATGGTAAATATATATTTATTTTAATAAAAAATTTTTCACCTTAATGTTACCGTTAAATTTACATCTAAACCCGCGTTTGACCTCAATCTCACCTGTGGTAAGTGACAATGAAGCCGGAGATAAAGCATACGGGCTTTACTTTGATAACAAAGTTACGCTTAGATACGTTATGGAACAATTATTATCCGTTATATTATAACATTTAAATTATTACTTACACACTACTAGCTGCTGTAAAAGGGCATTGTCAAAATAAAAATATGGCTGCTGCATAAGGCATTGTCAAATAGGAGTAGGTACCAACTCTTCTATAAAAACTGTGGAAACACATCAACGGTGAAGCGAAGATATTTGACGACAGACCTTAGATAGAAGGGTGGTGGCTACCCAGACGGACCCTGAAGGGGTCCTACCACCAGCAAGTTACTCGGGGTAGTCGCCACGACACGCTTTATCCAGTGCCGGAAGAGATATTCCAAATCCGGCCCATACACGGAAAAAAGCGTTCAAGTTACACACCACATAATACAGTACAAAGTCCATTCACTCAAACAAGCTCGCTTTTTGAAAATGCCGCCCGTGTTCGCGCCACCGCTGCTAGTCAAATGATGCCGCCGCGACAACAGAGGACGCAGACCGCCGATTGCTTCCATTTGTGTATTATTTTTCCTACTTTACAAGCTTATTTAAGGGAATGGACTATAGAATACACACAGTACCTGCAAATTGGTGGTACAAGGCACGTGTGCGGCGTGCAGCACGCAACGACCGAGGTTCTCGTGGTGGTGCGGCGAGTACGAGTTGCGCACGCACCAGTCGAGCTCGCCGTGCACCGCGCGCAGCACCGAGTTGGACAGCAGCACGCCACCCTCTGTAACACGCGGGGGGCGGGTCACTGAAATGGACTGGGTGCACACCGGGATAACTGGTGTGTAAATGGGGTAGGCACAAAAGATCCTCAAGGGTCGAAGTGCCGCCGGGTTATTCCCGGCGTCATATCATAAGATAAGATGACACAGGCCGTAGGAACCACTCGGCGTAGGGCGCGTTCATTCGCACAGACCACCACCGCCGCCCGTCCTCGCCTGTGAAAGACAGGTTGTGGGATCATAGTATAATGTGTGTGACGTGAGTTGGAACTGACCGAGCGTGCAGTAGTGGCTGTCCCCGTCTGCCAGCGCGCCCATGTAGACATGCTGCGACACGGACAGGCGCGACACGAGCGCCTGCAGCCGCCGCGCGTTCACGAACGACGAATCCGACACCAGGAAGAAGAAGTCGTACCTAGAACACCGACGACACGAGTGTAAACTACATGTGGAAACCTAAATTGAGAATATGTCTCTGTATTAAAATTTTTGCACGTACCGGAGATACTGGTTAGTCATAAACGAATGACTGGGTCTAGTCCCGCTTGTCTGATGGATTTCTATAGACATTTAGCCTTACATCACTTAGCTATACGACAAGTATGTCATCTAAATCCCTCACCTGGGACACAGCATCCAGGATACTAGCTGCATTACCTCGTTCCATGGCAAGACTGAGTCTCTAAGCGAGGTAATTGCCAGCACTGAGGTACAACCTCAGCAAATTGGACGAATCGAGAAATTAAACGTGAGGTGACCTACTCATCGAGGTAGTTGTCAGCGAGGTACTTGAGCGCGTGGAATGGCTTGAGCATCTCCCGTCCGTCGGTGAAACCCACGACGTTGGCGCGGCCGGCCCCTATGGCGGCGGGCGCGCGTGCCGACACGAACACGCGCAATGCGGGCTGCAGCCGGGAGAGAGTCGCGTTCAGCGCCGCCGCGCGTGACTCTGGAAAGGGTACATAGTCTAGTATAGTATAAGCCGACTAGGCAGAGCAATTATTGTACGATGGGGATGAAGCAAAAGTGCTCTATCATTTACAAGTATTGGTGAGCAGCAGATAAATTCACTGCAGACAGTTTTAGAAGCTCACAAAAGGGTGCTAGACCATCAGAAACCAAAGGGTAAAGATATCAGATAATCTCTTTCACCTCAGCCTATTAACAAGACTCCCCTTGTACAAGATGGTATAAGGCTATAAGCCATGATCCACCGAGTGGGGTCAGTACTATTGGTGGATTTTACACACCTTGAGAAAGTTTTCCTCAGACCAGCAGTTTTGTAATGTAATGTAGTAACATGCTGGTTTCCGCAACTCGACAGCAGTGAGTGTTTTATGTCTGAGACAGGCAGTTTTCCTCATGGTGTTTTCATTTTACTGTTAGAGCAGTTGGTAAATCTACATAAGTCTTAAAAACTAAATTTGTACATCACATTGCATAATTTGGAATCCAACCCTTAAAGATAAAGGTAATATACTATTATTATACATTTGTTTCAACATAATTTACACATTTGATACATTATGTTCCCGCTCCGTATGATCCCGTATTGGAGTGAATGACTCAAATACGGGATCGTATGAACAGTCAAACAATAAGAGATCGGAGTAGCATTTGGTGAATGTGGTCATAAACAGTGATCAAGCCCGTTGGACTGGACATAGCTATGGGCCGTGTATTCCTAGTTTACATGTATGAACACATCATGGTAACTGACCGAGCGCGTCCTCTGAGCTGAGCGCGCCGGCGAGCAGCGACTGTCGCATGCCGAGCTCCGTGCTGTAGTAGCGCGGCCGCTGCACACTGCGCGCCGCCGGGCCCGCGCCCCCGCCGAGAGGCCGCTCTTCACGCACGGGACTGTACTCGTCGACCTCGAGCGGGACCGCGCGGGACACGGGGCCCGGCGCGCAAGGCCCCGGTTCGTCGCCCAGCGGCACGGCGGTCAGCGCCAGCCACAGGCCCAGCGCCAGCCCCACCAGGAAGTACGAGTTGTGCTTCACCTGCGATACCACGCACCGCGACAACATGTTTGTTGTCTGTCTTGTTCACTACACGACACACAGCGCTGGCCACGTGCCGAGCGTCCGTACGCGATACACGCCCGTCAGCGATTACTTTTGTGTTTAGATAAGCTATTTCATGATAAACAAATCGAGGTCAAATCAAACCATATTCGTTTCGACTTGCGTGCGGTTTCGTATTATTGTTATTTAATAAGGCATTGGCAACATAGGCCATCAGCCTAATGTTGTTTTTTTTTTTTAAGGCAAAGGGAACTGAGCCCATACAGCCATTTCTGATGTAAACAACTCTTTCAAGTCTTCATTAAAATGCTGGTGTGACACATTTCAATGCTATCTGGGAGAATCTTCCACGCTTCTGCGCCATCCGAACCAAATAAGAAGGCGTCCCGGACGCAGTGTGGCTCTTCAAAATCCAGCCAAGTACGGATCGGGCTGCAGCGTCTTATTTGACTTTACTTCACTGTCCCACACATTATTCACATCTTGTCGAAGTTTTTCGAGCAAGAAACACCATTTTTACTATAAAAGCACTACTGTAAAACAATTTGCAAGACAAATCGAAACAAAGCTGACGTGTACGCCACAAAAGCGCGGGAGAAACTCCCCATCGGCCTAAATATTAAGCGATTTAAAACACGTTTATATTTTTTAACCAATGTGCGGTTTCGACTACGTTGTGCTTTTGTGTTGCGGTTTTCGCACAGAAAAATGAGAAAATAGACATATTTTTTTTATTTTTTTTCGTACTGATAATTGTTGTTGGTCCTAATGACCTTTACAGCTTCACCGGGGTTTTTGGGGCGAGCGCTAAGTGCGCTCCAGCCTGGAGGAGGGCTTAAAAACTACTATAAGAAGCGACTGCCTAAGGGCACCCAGGTGGGTACGGACCTCGGCTTAGGACGTCGCTGGGGAGGGAGGGGTCGGGGAGAAGCGGCCTGGAGTACGCCGATTGCGCGTGTAAGCGCCAGAAGCGGGTCGCGCCCGCGCTGGCGCGGGCGGTATGTAGGTGCTGTATGTGAACTACTATCGGGTGGAGGAGTGACTTCCGCGATGGAGATCGTGATGGCGTCGTCGGGGTCGTCTAGGACGTGTCTAGGCCGACGTCGTCGACGGGATGTCGGTAAACCGTTAGTGGAGTAAGCGGCGGCGCTTACTACTAGAGGGTTTGGGTGGTGGGGAGCTTGCTCGAAGAAGCGTCGAGACGCTAACTTATGTATTGAGCGATCGTGGGGAGTTCCAAATCGTGATGGAGGTCTACGTTACATAGGTACCATGGAGCACCGGTTGCTCTACGCATGAACCTATTTTGGATAACCTGAAGGCGGCGAATGTGGCAAGAGTGCGCGAATGTCACGCTTGCGTACGTGAGGATTGGACGGATGCAAGTTTTGTAAATTGTCAACTTATTTCTAAGTGATATTTTACTTCCCTCGCCTAGCATCGGGTGTAACCGGCCGAGAATGAATGCTGCGCGGTCGCGGACGCGTTTTACGTGTGGCTCGAAGGTCATACCTCTATCAAGGGTGACTCCTAGATATTTGACCTTTTTCTCCCAAGGGATAGGTCTGCCGAAAAGTGAGAGTTGCCCTATGTTATTCCGAACATGGGTGGTCGTATCAGGGGCATGACCCCTAGCGAAGAGAATGGCGGCGCTTTTGTCAGGGTTCATCTCGATTCTCCACTTCCGAAACCATTCGCCTAGGGCGGTGGCGGCGGATTGGAGAATCCGGGTGATACGAGCCCTGTTCTTATCAGACGTGTAGAGAGCGGTGTCGTCCGCGAATAGCGCGAGTTCTACCTTTGGATGGCGAGGGATGTCGCTTGTATGCAGCGAGAAGAGGAGTGGCGAGAGGACGGAGCCCTGGGGGACTCCGGATCTGATTTGGCGAGGGGAGGAGAGCGATCCCTCGACGCGGTAGCGAAAAGTTCGATTCCTGAGGAAGTCCCGTAGTATGAGTACGAGACGATCCGGTACCCCGATTTGGTATAACTTGTATATCAAACCGTTGTGCCAGACTTTATCGAACGCCTTCACCACGTCGAAGAATAGCGCCCCTGTGGGGATCGGCTTACGCGAATAATTGAGTCCCTCCAGTATGTGTTCCGTGATGCGGTGCACCTGCTGGACGCACGAGTGTCCGGGTCTGAAGCCAAACTGGACGAGAAAATAGACAAATGAGCGCAGAACGAGCGCTACATCGATTCCGAACTTTTGTCTTTTTTGAATAGGTTAGTTCGTTAGGTCACTATTGTATTGTCGAACAAAACGAAATAAATCCGAGTCCCAGTGAGTTTTGACGGGGAAAGTCGCTGGAGAATGGTCTACGGTGTTTATTTTATTGCTTTGTCTAGCAAACGTCAGTAATATGACAATGTGTTGATCTCTTAAAATAAACATCTCGTTAGTGGTTCGTTGTATAGTTTCACTCTGTGATTCTGCGGCGGGCCATGAGAATTCGCCAGAGACCGGTTGAAATTTCCGTCATAACTCCTAGGAGTGTTGAAATGTGTCTGCACCACAACATTTTGAAGTTGAAAAACTAAAAACTGTTTTAAATCACTTAATGTTAAGGCTGATAGCTTGTGTTGCCAATGCCTACTTAAATAAAAAAACTAATCCTAGTAAAAATCAAAGCAAAGGGGTCTCGGAACAAACAGCTATTCAGCCACATCTGAAAAACAAAAATAACAATGGATTATGGACGTGAGAGTTATTCTATACATCATCATTATAGTATCATGCATAAAACACACGTCTACAACACAAAATATATACACGTACATATACATATTTTGTGTCCATAATCCCCGAGGGGGTAGACAGAGGAACCACCGGCAGGTAGTTCCCACTTTTCGGCGTAAGATTTGGTGGACAGACGTGATAGGTGGCGAGCCTAGCGCCGTCCACTAGGTGTAGAATAGTATCCACAAAAATCGGTTAGTCGTTTCGTACGACACTCACGGGAAGAGTTGGGGTGGTACTATTGTTTATGGCCGACACGACACGCTATTCTATGATATTAAAATAATTATTTTAATTAGGTATTCGCACTTAGGTCATTGATCTGAATATAGCAAAATACACTACTTATAATTAAATGTTATTGTCAGCTAAGATTTGTCAAGATATCTTCATTCTATAGGTAGGACACATAGAATTTCTTTGGTCGCAACAAATGATTGACTCGACACCATCAACCATAATTTAATTTCAAGCTAATAATAATAAGCTATGTATAATTCAAGCTGTCATCTCAGGGCTGATTTACACTTTTTCAAGTGGCAAGGACAGTAGTGTAAACGAGTGGGATTTTGTCACTGGCCAGGCACTCGCCGACTGTCCTTACCACAAAGGCTGGTTTACACCTTTTCAAGTGGCATGGCTGTCCTGTCCTAGTATCCACTGTCCTACTGTCCACTGTCCTTGCCACTTGAAAAGGTGTAAACCAGCCCTCGGGGAATATAAGATCCTTCTATATAATATTAATATTTATGATTGTTTATGAATAAATAATATGATAAGATCCTTCTAGTTAATTGGAATTTAATCCCTCGGTGACCTCGTCTCAACGTCTCGAGACGCTTCACGACACGTCCTAATCCAAACGAGGAATAACTGATATCTGAGTTGAGAGGAGCCACTAACTTCAAACTTCATTTGTTTGCATCTAACTAAGGTCCACTTGCGCAAACGTTTGTCCCTAAATTGTTCTCGGATTAGTGCAAGACGGCGTAAGTATGTACGAGTTGGTATGTATACAATTAATATAGCTAATGATTCCATGTCCTCGCCGCCGCCGCCGCCGTGTTGGCGCTGCGTCGCCATGGCAACGCACGTCGCGCCATCGATTCTAACAATTGACTTTTATTTGTAACGCAATACATTCGCCAGTCAGTGCACAGTACCGGTCACAGTCCAGCTTTTGAGGAGTACCATCTCTTTCGCCCTCGGTCCGCGCTAGTGGGGCTCCGCTTTGAGCTCGCCGTTGGTAGTGCTCCTCCGCGGACTGCGACCGACACTCGCGGGGTGCAGTATTGGGATGTGAACGGAACTATCGAGAGACTGTGAGTTGGTGATGATATACCGTGACGAGCACATCGACCACTGCCCGTAACAACCTCGCATTCCACTTGAATCCCCCGACTCGGTATACTTCCTTCTGCGACAGGCCGGCATGACTCCGGGCCTGCTCGATAAGCTGTCGGGGTGGCTGGGCGGGGCTCGGGCCGCGCGCGTCACCGTGCTGGTGCTGGGGCTCGACCACAGCGGGAAGAGCACGCTGCTGCGCGCACTGCACGCCGAGCGCGCGGCCGGGCACGACGCCGGGCACGACGCGGCGCTCGCTGCGCCCACCGTCGGGCAGCAACTCTACCCGGACCACTTCCACAGTGAGACGCTCTCGTGTTTGATCTCTACTGACATGTTTAATCGATACCCCCAATAATATGTCACGCTAAAAATCTCCTATTGTTTTGCTGACAATAAGTGCCTAGATAATTCGGAAACTTAAGAATGTTCCTCCAGAAGGAGGCCTTTCTATCTGTATATCCGATATCAGACCTCTCCCGCAGCCGTGTCGAGGATAAGCACCTATCAGTTGGTATTTTGGTGTTAAACTGTAAAATACTTGCTGCAAGAACACTGAATATTTCATGCGTGTAACGTTTTGTTCGCTCAGCGCCGATAGCGCCCACATCGAACGATACGCGCGCGAGATGCCTCTATCCCGTTCAATCCCATTTCAAAACCGCTGCAGTATGCCAAAGGGTTACTCCTGACAGATAACCGGTGCACAGGCGGCGGAGTGTCGTTCAGCGCGTGGGACGTGTCGGGCGCGGCGCGGCACCGCGCGCTGTGGGAGCGGCACTACGCGCGCGCGACCGCCTTGCTGTGGGTGGTGGACGCGGCCGACGCGCTACGCCTGGCCGTGGCGCGCGACGAGCTTGCGCTCACCCTGCAGCACCCGCACGTGGCGGGCCGCCGCCTACCGCTGCTCGTGCTGGCCAACAAGAGCGACGCGCCGCACGCGCTCGCGGCCACGCAGGTCGCCGCAGGTACGGCACTATACCCTCACCTCCCCCTGCCACGCCGCCTGCCCGTACCCGTGTGACCGCACTCTCTGCCCGCAGCGCTGGGGCTCGAGCGCATCACGGACAAGCCGTGGCACATCTGCGCGGGCAGCGCGCTGTCGGGCGCCGGCCTGCAGGACGGCGTAGCCTGGCTCGCGAGACAGCTGCGGGACAACCACCAATACCAGCGGCGCTAGGCTCGGTTCCTGGCGAATACCAGCTCCTCCACGATCGGCCATGGTGGGTGGCGATTACGATGAGCTATGATGAACCAATTGTCGCCGATCAAAGCCGATTACACGCGATCATCTACACAACCCTCTACCCAATGCGTGCCTGTAATCGCCCCTTCGGCGTATCATGTCGACGAGGCACGAGGACAGTAGCTGTCCCCCCGCGCCCCGCACTACTTGATATTGTATCCCAGTCCGGACTGAGTCCCATATATATTGATAGCGCGTTCTCGGACTCTCGCGCCGCCATCTACTGGCATGTTGACGTACTACTCGGAGTAAAGTTATTCGGTTGATACGTCACCCTGGCTAGTTGTTGGTGCACGTAGGATTAAGGCCTGGACTAAATGTATTCCAGGCCTATGTGTGTAAATAAATAATAGTGTTGATTATCTCATGTAAACAACCGTTTATGGTACCTAGGTAAAATTATGTCAAAAAATTCAATTACATACTCATACAAATGTATCTAAGTTGTAAAGTAAGTACCATGTATGGACTTAACACTATCACACAGGCGATTCCCGATCGTGTTTCCCTATACCATAGACACCGGGCGACGCGACGCCCCGTCGTGTCCCCACGTGCGAGCAGTGGACGGATCGCCTCGCTAGACACTCGGTTACAAATCAATAGGTCCTCATGACCTAACCGTAAAGTGATTTAATATAACTTGTATTGCTTTCAGTTTCCTAATAATTAATTATTTTAAGCGTTTTGTTAATTTTAGTAGACACAAGTTACACGACTCGGCTGAACATTCTACGTTCTAAGGCCGTCTTGCACGAACCGTTAACTCTTGATATTAATTTTGTATTAAAACCTAGACGAGACAATCCAAGGGATACATGTCCCCGCAAGCGGGCCTAAGAAAAATAATGTTAATTTAGCGTTTATCTAATGTATGTTATTCAGTGGTATGGTAATGAAGAATTAAATTACATCGGTATCAAATAAAGTATTTATAATGTTATAATAATATCATTGTTATTCCTCGAATACGTGTAACAATAATCGCAAATATATAATACGTTATGCCTACTGTAAAGTAGTGGCGGCCGGCGGCTGTTCCTCGCTACAAGAAGACTATTAAAATAAACGAGGCATTTGAGTTTTGTAAATTACTTTTTGGAGCAGCGTTGCCAACTCTACGTATTTTTACGTAGATCTACGTATTTTAGGCCCTTCACGCGACTCTACGAACTTTGACCCCTGAATCTACGTATTTTCCTAATCCTTACCTAACTAGTAAAAAACTTCGTCGTATACTCGTAGCCAGTAAATCATGAAACGAACGAGCATTTTGCCTTGAAAAAAGTAGAATGTCATATTCACTGATGACGTTCCGTTCCATAGGTACCTACGCGTCGTCGTCGTGTTTTCTCTTTTGAATGATAGAATGACTCGATCGAATATCGATGTCCGTCTCATTCTGTACAAATTGTGGGGAAAACGGATTTTTTTTGCTGACCGGCTATAGTGATCTGTGACCGTAAACGAACGTGCTACATTTTTTACTTAAATTTAAGTTTCGAGGCCACCGCACCGCCTGAATTGACATCATAAGTTTTATGTTATTTTAAACCTTATAACATCTTAAAAATTAGTACGTAGATCTACGAACTTTTCCTTTTTTTTACATAATCTACGTAAATTTAAGCTCTTGTCTACGCCTTTTTATAAATCCTAGTTGGCAACACTGTTTTGGAGGCCGCGGTACTCGGAGTCTAGGCCGAATTTGATCCGTGATGCTCCTAGATTAGTCAAACATCCCGTCTTTCCTATCCTTTGACCCTCACAATAAAAAAAAGTGCATATTTATAATTGGCGCCGCCGCGTACCTAAACCGTCGCACAGTTAAACAAAAGTGCATCGGTGCGCCATCTAGGCTATAATGATGGAACTAACGCTCGGCGAAGAAAGAAAGTGAATAAAATCAAAAATGATGCTCGAACTGTGACCCCGGATCGCGTGTGTTATTGCATCCCGGCAAAAATTATCGATGAACGGAGTGAATTACGAAGACTCGAAGGTTTTCATGTGGACTATGTGTCTGTGATTGCCAGAACCGTCGGCAATAGGTATTTCCGGGGGCCCACAAAATGCAGGTTTTACGATACAGCGGACACCGCCGCCGGCGGGTGGACTTTCGACGCCGCTGGACAATCCCGATTGACGTGCGCAGAGCACTGGACTTCGTTTTCCATAAAATAACCGTGAGTGCTCCTTTTCATTCCTCCTAATTATTGGCTAGTTTTGGGGTTCACGTTTCTGTACGGCCCCGGACATACCTACCCCGTCTTAATTCTTTCTGTATTGAGTCAACAAGGCAGTAAAATATTAAAAACGAGCCAGTGGCTCATACATCTTTATTGGTCCTTCGCCCGCCTTTTCTTATCAATAACATTCATTACCTACGTAGGAAACATAACCTAAAATCTCATAATAAATACTAGTAACTTTTTTTTGTGATTTTCACATATTCTGAAGTCATTCATTCATAGTATCAATGTGTGATAAAGTTTAACCTTATTTTAAATATAAATAGTAAAATAGCATAAATCGTTGCAGATATTCCGTTATACAACAATAAGACGACATAGTAGGTAGGTAGGTAGTGTAACAATGACGACTCGAATACCTATTTCATATGAAAATAGGTATTCGAGTCGTTATTGTTACAACAGCGTTCAGCGCGAAGTTCGTTCGCCGTGGAACCGCGTGTAGTACCTATCGCACCTCCGCGCTCCGCCAGCCGGCCACCAGCCGCTCCGCTGCACGCTGCACGCTGCACGCTGCCTGCCGGACAGCGCAGCGCAGCGTTTAGCGCCTTGCGCTTTTACTGCGCTTCACCAAACGTTCGTTCGCTGCGCCAGCGCCAGCATTACTCATAAACGTTTTTATCTGTTTTGTAATATATGATTATTATAATTTAACTAGAATTTTAAAACACTTTCAGTGTTATATCTTATTAAAATAGGTTATTTAATTTTATTTTATTTTATTGGAAAACCAACAGCACATTAGACAATATGTAAACCAAACTAACAATAAACGGCTAATTATTTCCTTCCGTATTGAGTCAAGAAAGGCAGTAAAATATTAAAAACGAGCCAGTGGCTCATACACCCGGCCCGGCGCGTACTTCGCCGTAACGCTCGGTTTACACGCGGTCGAGTACAGCGGCGAGTCAACTTAGCTTTCGAGCGGCCTCGCCGGTGGATCTAGATATTGTCTGACCGGCCGGACACTCGCCACCGTACTCGTTTAAATGTAAACCGACCGTTACTGCCAGAAAGAGTATCGCAGTAGCACGCGACACGCTACGCGCGGCGTGACGCGCGTGTAACGTGTCGCGTGACGCGGCGCCGTGCGCCGAACGAGCGGTGGCGCGGCGCGCGCGGCCGGCAGTCGCCGCCCGACCGACGCACGTTGCTCGCGCCGCTACGCCCGTAGCTCGGCTACGCCGCGCGCGATCTAACTTCGCGATCCTCACCGTACACCCGGCCGACACGAACTGCTCAGCTCGTGTGGCGAGGTGTTACTTGTGGTCACGAACCGAACTGGACCGCTGAAGTGACCGTGGACCGGCGCGCCGGGCTCCTCGGGTTTCTCGGCCGGTGAGTGGACGTCCTCTCGCTGTGATTATTTAAACTTTGTTAAGATTAAGAATATTTCGTTGATCAAACTTCATCATGGTCTACAAAAGTTTCGTGATCTGTGTTGCGGTATTCTGAGCCTCGTCGTCGTAAAAAAGGATGACTCGCTCCGGCTACGTACTTTTATTATCAAAATTTTTTGGTAATGGAAATAAGAAACCGCGATTGGAGCGAGTCGTGGGCGCTAAACCAAACAAAATTACTAAATTACAAATCGTTACGAGTATCAATTTGAAGTATTTCTATAGTCAGTATTCGTTCGACCGAGTTCTCTTCACGAAGCCGCGGAGCGAGAGTTCCGTCGAATTACTTGGAACTATTTAAAAGTGTGTGAAGCAAACTGAAACAACCCACACGCGACGAACACCGAACGCTGCGAATTAAACACACGCGATCGAACTGACCGAATCGAAACTAACACGAAATTAGAAAAAAATAAAAATAACATAGTTTTTATTGGTCACTTCGTTCATTTTGCTCAAAATAGCTCCAGTACCTAGGTATCTAAAACCCGAATAGAAGTTACCTTCGATAATCCTTCGTAATACACAAAGATGTTGAAATTGGCTCCCGTAGATTTATGTAATAATAAAATAAGGAAAGTCAAATAACGTCTGTCTTCCTCGTCTGAACAAATTAATATACTCGGTCAACGAATGTAAATAATTAAATTGTCACAAGGGTATACTGTAATGGGGATGAGAGTCGCCGGGGCACAGCCCGGGACGGGCCGGGGCAGGCCGAGGCGTGAGTACGAGTAGGTTGGTGGTTGCCTGTCTATCGGTATTTTATAGGATACATTTCGGAGAGTGCGCATCGGAATTGCACGACCTAATTCCAGTATCTCCAGTCCGCCTTCGGACTACCAGGCGCGGGGAGGGGTTCCATCCTTATGTTGTTGATATCCCATCTGCTCATACGAAGCGATTTGCTTCTTCGTTCATTATGCGAACGGCTAAGGAATGGAACAGCCTGCCGGCGTCTGTATTTCCCGAAACCTACAACCTTGGGATCTTCAAGGCCAGAGTGAATAGGCATTTACTGGACCCGCGTGCTCCATCGTCGACCTCATCGTCGCTTACCATCAGGCGAGATCGAGGTCAAATGCGGGTTTAGTAGTACATAAAAATAAAAAAGGTAGGTCGGCGCGTCGCGTCACGACCAAATATGAAAGTTTATGGAACTGACCTACAGTTGACGACCCGGTTAATAAAAGTCACCACTAACTCTTACGGGTGGGCACAAAAGATCATCAAGGGTCGAAGTGCCGCTGGGTTATTCCCGGCGTCCTATCATAAGATAAGATAACTATATTAAATACATGGTGTGGTCGTTGAGGTCTTTTAACAGAAACGCAGAAATAATCACTGAAAAACACGCATTTCTTTTTATTTTAATTAAGTCATTTATTTAATCAATGTGTAAAATCTATAATAATACTAAAACTAAGCTTAAACCTAAAAAATGTTGTCCTAAGTCCCTCACACCCGGCAGTGTACCCGAGAGACTGGCCGCGTTGCCCCGTCGGACAGATAAGCTGATCCGCTGGGCCAAGTAGGAGCCAGCTCCGGTGTCGACCAGGAGCTCTGCGAGGTCCTCGAAGATGCGGTGCGCATTTTATTTTGTTAGTTTTCAAGCATCTTACGAAACGGCGGTAGGAAACGACCTACGCTCCGTGTCCCGCGAGAGGCCTCCCGCGCTCCCACAGTACCGCGGTAAGCCGCGGGCTCGTCCGGGATTATCCACTTTACATCCGGGAAGCCCCGCGGAGGGGCGAGCCCGCGGGTCCGTAGCGGGTATACAAGCTACGGCGTGTAGACAAGCTACGAGATTACATATAACTGTACGTATTTATTTAATATATAATATACTAAAATATTGCACAGCTCATATACGGTGGGTGTACGGTAATATTTCAGTAAAATGATAACTGTGCTTCAAATAAATACAAACAATTTGAACATCGCGTAATCAACAGGCGAGCAGCTCATAGTAGCGGCGGGTTCGAGCCCCTCGCGAGGCGAGTGGCGTTTTTTTTTCACGGAGGAATTGTTCCAAAGATAATCCCGTCCTCGTGGGGCCTGGGGCTGAACACCGGGTGGGATTTTCATCCAATTTGACCCCCTTAATGACCGACCTCGGCAGGGCGCGTCCCAGGGTGTTTCCCAGGAGGTGTACAGTGAAAGACACATCGAGCTATATCCTGTCGCAGTAAATTTTGTTACGATTTCTTGACATTCGTATGAGTGTGAAATAAGTTAAAACGACAACGTACTAAAGGGTTTAGCCTGATGTGTCGTCCACTGTACTCCAGCTCCTGGCACCCCCGTGGCGGCGTGCGGCCGTGGCCGTGGTCGTGACCGCCACACGGCACACGGCGGACGGTCACCTCGCGCGGTGAGCGATGCAGTCGACGACCCCGGTGCAGTGCACTCGGTCGCCGACACCCCGCGTGCTCCTCTCGTAGCCGTACCCTCCTCGGGCTCGGCCTGCACTCCGAGGGTACCCGGTGCCTCCACTCGTGTCTAATGTACAGACTCACTTGTATCTTATTTTCACAACCTTGACAGTATACAGACTTGATTACTTAAATTGAAGTAGTTTACAGTGGGCAAGTACGTGTAGTGGTACAGGTGTTAGAACGAATCCGCGCGAAGTGGTCTGTCAGCCACAGATCGCTGAATCAATTATTTATTATGTGATAGAGTATCCAGGTCTGACAGCCGATGACCACCAGGAGTGGGCGGGGTGTCGGTACCTCCGGGAGCACAATTTTACTGTTTTACAACGTGTGTTGTTCTTTTCTAAATAAGCAGCGATTACTTTTCATATTGATCGAATTAAAACTATAAATCGTATTCTGCTAATTCCCGGCTAATACTTACAAAGACCGATCTATCATCGCCTCGACCGATATGGACCGTTCGTGACTAGTGGCACGAGAACGTCAAGTCGAAGCAGTAGTTCATGTTGAAACTGTACTAATAGCGAAAGAATCGAACCCCGGGTGTACCGCGTGGCGGCCGAGGAGCCGGCCCCGACCCCGCCTGCAGTATCGTGACAACCGACAACTACCGGCGAACTTGTATTTACTGATTTGAATACTAATTTAGTGCAGGGAGAACTTTAATTAATATCAGTCCGACAACAGTCCGAGACGATGACGCGGTTTAGGAGAGGGGAGGGGGGGGGGGGTGTCATTGCGGACGATATTAATTAGATCATGAAGACGTAATGGCATTCGGCAGTACATGTAACTGTGTCGAGGGACTCTGTGTCGAGCGAGGTCGCGCTGTGGACGTCTTCATCCGACGAGACACTTCCTGAAACCTACGCTCTTATATACGAAATGAAACTACTACCTACTATTTTACTTAAAATCTATTGTTCCATACTGATTTGTAGCATCAAACCGAGCCGTGCTTACATTTACGGTCACTCGTTACTACCTAGCTCATAGCGTATTATATTTATTTATAACGTTATCAAATGTATTTATAATAATTTAGTAACTGTGATCTATATAAATATAAATAAGTACCAGTAAATAATAGTTTTACAATAAACAGCCGAGACCGGACACAACACGAACACACGGCAATCGTGTCTAATTACAATATGAATATTAACACCTATTTTGAATCCTCAAATAAGTTAGGTGTTTAATAATAGTAGGCGCTATAACAAAATACAAGTGTTATACTGGTGATGTTTCACATTTCTGAACTTGTCGGTGGTCCGGCCACACCGACAGACGGACTCACGTCCGGAACAAATGGTGTTTAATTTAAACTAATTTGCACATTACGTAGTTTGTTTACGCGGCGCCGCGTGTGTCGGCGGCGGCGCGACGGCGGGCGTGGCGCGTGGCGCGGTCTGCGGGTAAACATACACACTGGGACTGTGCTGTTTGTCTGTATCTTGTATGTACCTACCTTTAAAGCTCTCCTAAATTAGTGTCGGTATTTGTTTTTTGTATAAAACTCGGCCAAGGGCTCGAATATGCGTAATCCCGCGTGGAACACGTTGCGTGCGGGCGAGCTTTCAAGCTACCTTTTAATAGGAGCGGATCACTATCCCCATTCTACCTACTCCTAGTATGCAAATTAACCGGCCGTTGCTGGTGAATATCGAGGGAGTGTCGATCGAGCAGGTGTCGGTAGTTTCCTTTCTCGGTTACCGCATAGACCATAGCCTGACGTGGGAATACCACATTGAAAAGATATGTGGGAAACTAGGAGGAGCGTGTTTCGCCCTTAGTAGACTGAGCTCGGTCCTACCCATGGAAGCAGTGCGCAACTGCTATTTCTCCACCGTGCAGTCAATTCTGCAGTATGGTGTCGGACTGTGAGGACGCGCTGCCGAGTGGCAGCGAGTGTTCAGACTGCAAAAACGCGCCATACGAGTGATCGCACATGTAGATCACGACGAGCCGGCTAGGAAGCTGTTCGTGTCCTTGGGCATAATGACACTGCCATGCATAGTCATCTTCCAGGTCGCTACCTATGCTAGGGAGAACCTTGACCACTACTCGCGACCGCCACTCCTACGGCACCCGCCACGCCAACAGGCTCCGACCGCCCTCGCACTCCCTCGCGAAGAGCTCTAAAACCGTCCAGGCTATGGTACCTGCTGTGTACCACAGATTGCCCAGCGATGTCACTGACGCCCCGAGCTCATTTGTTTTTTAAAAAAAATTACGATATTGGCTTGTCAAGCAATCGTTTTACTCATATGACGAATTTCTAAAATTAAAATTAAAATAATCTTTGCAATAGGTATTATATTATATTCTTTATTTTATTTTTTATTTTATTTTATTATTGACAAGGAAGCGATTGAATCATTTATTGAATTTTTTTCATAATTGGACATTATAATCATTTTTATTATTTTTTATTGTATTGAATTGAATTATTGTATTGACCTGTAATTTATTGTTATCAATAAAGGATTGTATTTTGTATGGTATTGTAATCCGGGGCGGAACCTTCAACACTGCTCGTCGTATTCGAACCCGCACTCCGCTACGGGTACGGACGTGGTGCGGAATCCCGCCGCCGGCATCGGCTGTCACCAGTCTCGGTGGCCACTCGAGGCGGGTCATCACTTCACTTGTGATGTAATCACCGGCGACTCTCTCCACTGACTCGCTCTGCAAACCGTCAGCGACGTGTGACGACATGGATAACGTAACGTCAGTTGTATGAAAGGGAAAAGGGAAGATCTTCCTCCAGGCGGGGTGTTGTGCCCGGTGACTAGATGTCCTGGTCCAAATATGGATGTTTGGAACTCGTATATATACGAAGTCCCAGGAAAATTTCGATAGCGCGTTCTACACCGATGTGAGTAGGTACTAATCGTAATGAGCGGTCCCGCCCCCACTTGCACCGGCTCGCGCCACACGTGCCTATGATAGAGTCAAAGTTAGTTCTTTATAAACATTATCTATCACAGACGTCACGGCGAGGCTGTACGACTAGTGTAGTGCGGTCCGCGACGTATCAAACGAGTGACAGCGCAGTGCAATACCTAGTACCCGCTCGTACTACCTAGTACACGACGGGCAGCTAGCTGGTAGAGTTCCGCAAACAGCGGCGGTGTGGACCACTGTGTGATAAATGAGCTCCGGCGAGGTGTTACTGAATATCCGCCCTCTGTTCTCTGTCCCCGTACCCCGCCGCACACAGGCGTTTGATTATACTCGTACAGTCAGATAAAAATAATTTGAAATATTATAAATGACTAGTGTTTATAATAGCTAGTCGAGTCACTACTATCGTCGGTGACACAGTGGCTAGGGCACCGGACTCCCGTGCGGGAGGTCCGGTTCGTGACCCTGCAGTGCCATGTACCATTGAGTTATTCGTATTTATGGAAGACTTACGTTCATTTACCGACCGCTCTGACGGTGAAGGAAAACATCGTGAGGAGACCTGCACACCGAGACGACCTGTGTGTAAAATGGGGTAGGCACAAAAGATCCTCAAGGGTCGAAGTGCCGCTGGAGTTACTCCCGGCGTCATATCATAAGATAAGATAACTAATATTGTTTATCCGTAATAAATCTATTTCGTCGGGTGGGAGCGTATCATGTCCGGCGCCGGGCCGGGCGGGCAGCACCCGGAAATGCGTCGCCGGCGCCGCCGCGGGGGCGACATGTAATCTGACACCCGCGGGGAGCGCGGTCACTCACTGCTCACCGGCGGGGGCGGGGTCGTGTGACAAGTGAATGACCAGTCACTAACAAAATCTAGATTGCACGTATCACTTAGTTTAGGTAAGTACTTTTATAGTAAATTTTTGGACACATGAGAGTCCTTAAAATTCATTTCGTATTGTCAGTCTCATCACAACGCAGGATTGAATATGACAATACAAAACAATTTTTACAAATTTCTTCCTTATTCGTGGAATAATCCTGTAAACCATTTTTTTAAATGGCTTATCATATGATAGGGGGCCGGGAACTTCCCAGCGGTAGTTTGACCCTTGTTTTTTTTGTGTGCTTTGTGCCTACCCCATTTTACACACCGGTCATCTCAGTGTGCAGGTTTCCTCACGAAGTTTTCTTTCACCTTTGAGCAGTCGATAAATGTACGTAAGTCTTCCATTGTACGGTTTCGTACATTAGAACGTGTTTGTAGTTATAGTTAAAGTTAGAGGTTGAGAGCGCAGCAGGGAAAGATCACTTTTAAATAATGTAAAACGTATAATGAAATAATAACCATTGTCCTCGGTGGCGACTTCCCTCTGTCAGTTCTTACTGTACTCTCAGTGAAAATGTTTAAAATTAGTTACACGAGTCGACCAAGCAATATAAAAATGTACGTGTGTGAATCGTACATCCATAAATACGAAAAACTCATTGGTACATGGCTCTGCACGGTTTCGAACTCGGATCTCCCCCATGGGAGTCCGATATCCTAGCCGCTGTGCCACCGACGCTCTTTTTAAATGCTTTAATTAATTGATATGATTTTTTTCCGAATGTCGGCGCTAGTGTCGCTCAGGTAGCGCCTTGTCGCTTAATGTGCGATGGTCTTTATCAGTACGTAGATAAAATTGACAGCGCAATACCATGTGCTCATTGTATAAACAGTAGGTAGGTATATAGTCGCTCGGTAGGAGCTCGCTTTGTATTCAGTGAGGATCGCTGCTAAAGTTTGGCTCGTGACTACATGGGCCCGGCGAGTGGACGGCTGCGAGGGGACATGTTGCGTCCTTTTTTAGTTTTGTATTCCTTGCCTCACACGACCGCACAGGGTGACACTAAATGTAAACTTCCTCATCACCCTTGTACAAAGAGCCGACAGAGATTTATACGGGGTGTAAAGAAATATTTTATGAAGGAGTTATTAAGGAATCCTTTATTTCAAAGAGAACCTCTCAAAGACGCTCAGGATGCGGGTCGCCCATTAATTAGAGGGCTTCTCAATTTTTGGGCGCCCCCGGCGACGGATTACGAGAGCGGCAAACTGCGGGCTCGTCGTAGATCAGTATGTATCAGAAAAGCAGCTCCCGGCTACGTTCTGGAACGAGGTGCTCAACCAATCTCACGGCGTACGCTTAAGGTATTTCTGACGAGCGTCGAGCGACGTTTAAACAAAGCACCAGGACGGTGGTGAAGAGCTCCTTTTCTGTTACTTATCTATTTAGTGTCGTCTTTATCTACGTTATGTTAAGGCGCGCGTTACGGATTGTACGCATTTAACATTACCAGTGAGGACTCAGTACGTAACCTCGAGCTCCTCGCAGCAGCCGCTCACACGTAAGTGCTGCACGTTTCTCACACAGCAAACTCCTCAGTCATCAGTTTATGTGATGGCTGTAGAACTGTATTTTGTTTGTAAAAGCGTTAATACGGTTTTAACCTAAATAAAATTATTGCATCAATCAACTAACATGGATATCCCAAAGAAGGATCTAATATTAATGGTTAAAGTTGGTATTGGACAGATGCTCTGTCCCTTTCTAGCATAACTGTTTTTTATATACAGCCGGGACCTTCTTGTATGGCGCTAGAGAACACTGACGTCATAAAACTTATTGCAGTTTCTTTCTACCGTTCTGATTTTTGATTGTCTGTAACTATTTTATTTTTCAACGAATGTTAATTCTGTTTTCACATTTGCCCAATTTATGACTATTTCTTAATTTTTAAGAAAATGCATTTAATATTTGATACTTGGAACTACCCTATTGATGGAGGCGTGCGTGGCTCAACCCTAACAGTGAACGTTTATTGTGAATTATACTACACAATAATCCACTACACGCAGTAGAGGAGCTCTCCTCTCCCACACTTATAATTTCCCGACAACTACTATATCACCGGTGGCAGGTTTACTGCACCGCATGGCTGTGGTCCCCCCCCCTCTAATTACTATACTTACGACCGCCTTCATTGCATCGCCTTCCCTCTGCGTCTTAAAATAACTGTGGAAATGAATAATGGGAATCATGGGAAGCTTTCAGCGAAACAAAACAAAGTATCTTAGGGTCCTATTTTATTAGCGGCAAATATTTCTAGGGTATCATCTATATGTTATTACTTATTACAATAACGATAGGGCAAGACAAATTTTTAACTTAAAATTTTTAATGTAAATTCTACAAGTGAATGAATTATTGCTATTCTAACACTGAAATAAGAAGTATGAATTAGACATGAATTAGTTTATGCCAGCAAGGCGAAAAATAATGGGGTTTATTTTCCTTTAGTATGGAAAATGTTCATACAAGTAACAGGGTTATTTGTTCGTGTAAAGTGGTACAAGTGACCAGCACATACACCCTCCAAATATTAACTACTAATAAAAAAGGACCCTATATAATACTCAAATGATAGGTTTATTTATCCCTCATTTGCGATTTTACGATGTCCCGTTAACGTGACATAACACCATCGATTGTCCACGGGGACCGCTCGGAGCTAGTTTTGCAGTCCGCCCCCCGGGCGCCGCGCCGTCTCGCCGACTATGTTATTATACCTCATAGTAATGGCCGTGGCCACTCACTGTCGCCAGGTCAAGCGAGTTGGGGAATTTGACAACATTCTGGAGATCATAATCTAGAATGAGATTATATGACAACAAAGACTGACACGACGCAGAAGACCAACGCAGCTACGCCAGGGTGCGGGTACGAACAAAAGGTTTTAAAAGGTAATCTGTTCGTGTTTTGTAGCTTCGGTCCGGAGAGGACCGTGCCAGCCTCACGGGGAAACACGAGTTTCCAGTCACTACACGGCTGCCCTGAGCGGCGCAGCGACAAACAGTTTGATCGCTCTCTCGGGGACATTAATTTTATTTTATATGATCTAACTGTAAACACGTATTAATGCAAATAAAATACCGGTCACTTAAAAAAACTATGATATTTCCTTAAATATATGAGATAGATTCCTGAAATTGTAGTATGTTGAACATGACTTATTAATACTTAAAAAGTACCCTATTTAAAAAACACTTCTAACTTATGGCAACAAATAATAACATATCTCACTTTTCTTCATAAACGTTGTTCTTACTTACATGTTATTTTTAAGAATCCTGATTTTTAATAATTTTTTTAACTGAAACTTTTCCAATTGAAACTTCATTTGAGGTTTATAATACTCGGTACTGATCTACTTATAACATACTATTTATACGAACGGTCTCTCTCCAACCTTGGGAGATATCTTCTTCTAAGTGACCCGTTATTTTTGCGTCCCTTTATCTTATCGGAAAGTGTCTGATTTAAAACACTATTTATCTGGGCAGTACTCTCCTCGGCCATCCACAACCTTCGTTACAATATTTGATTGTATCAAGAATTCAGTGTATCGTTAGCTGTGACATTACACGTCGGTGACCGGCACGCACCAGTAATATAGCGCTGTAAGCGGCACGTGCCCGCCCATACCGTAATTTATGTGCTGCAAGAAAATTAAACCGCTGCCTGTTAATTTCAGTTAGCGCTAACTTAGCTGTCCCCAAAGTTATTATCCCTCCCGATGTGCTCACTTATAGCGAATAATTTCACTGAAATGGTCGTAGGTGTCGCGGGGGCGGGCGCGGGGCGGAGCGGGGGCGGGCTAGAGCGGCGATAAATACTGCGGGCGGCCCTTATCTCCCGACAACGCAATCTGCATGAACTAGAGCCTCGTAAAACCTATTCGGGGAGTTTATGTCGGTGTTATGTACTAGCGGCTCGTCTCTCGCCCCGCGCTACCGGCGACCTCGCGCACAGGCAGGACCGCGGCACAAAGAGGAAAGGCATATCGATTGCACGATGTTCACGTCATCATACGAGTGTTAGGATTAATAACGTACCCTTGTGCCACGGACAGGACAATGGCCGAGTGTCACAACACGGGTGTAGTTCCACGTTAATCTCCCGTGACACGTGTGTAGGAGACACAATTTGTAGGAGAGGCGATTGTTGTTGAAAGCAACTCGTGATGCGTGTCGCCATCCGTCACCCGGCGGACATCGCCGCGCCATTACACTGTTCTACATGGCGACAGGTTGTTAGACGGTATATACGATACATGTCTACTAGTAGTTACCGATATGTGCAAATTGTTGCTGGAGCTGCAGACACAGCAGCTTGTCTCACTGTGATCACCTTGGAGACAGCAATTATATTCAAACTATAAACTGTAGACTAACCGTACTGAATCCAGTCAAGTACCTATAATAAGAACGTCGGTGGTCTAGTGGCTAGGACGCCGGACTCCCTGCGGGTTCGAACCCGTACAATGCCATGTATCAATGAGATTTTCGAAGACTTACGTACATTTACCGACTGCTCTAACGGTGAAGGAAAACATCGTGAGGAAACTTGTACACTGAGGAAATTAAAAGTTTCCGAAGGCGTGTGAAATCCACCGCACAGCACTAGGCCCGCTCGATGGATCGTGGCCCGTACCCCCTTGTGCAAGGGGAGGCCTGTGCCCAACAGTGGGGACATTAATATAGGCTAATGATGACAACGTTCTTTTCTAATGAAGTATCGATTACGTTTTCGTATCTATCCATCGTATTCCGCTAACACTATCCGATCCGATCGTAACGTTAATCGAACGGTTCGTTCGTTTGCAATTAACTTTATATATTGAGGTTAAGTCGTTAAGTAGAAACGATCCCCGAGGACTGTCTCCGGCTCGCTACGCTCACTTCCAATGACAAATACGTTTACTTACGAGGATCTCCTCGTATACGTAATGTCGTATCTAAGCGTAACTTTGTTATCAAAAGATAAATAAAAAAAAACTAAACTAAACTGAACGCTGTAGGAAACAGAGTCGGCGGGCGGGCCGGTTCGCGGCGCGTGGATCTTCGAATAGTTTAACATCGGAACATGGATTCAACAGGTGTCGCGAGGGGGAAGGAGTAGGCGAGGGGGGGGGGGGGGGGGGGATTGGGGCGCGAGGGTTGGCGGGACACAGGCAGCCGGGGGTGGCCAGCCGCGCTGAACGCTACGGGACGATACACTACTCATCATGTGTGTGACAGCGTGAAAGAGCACGTACTGTTAATTCTCGGGTTAACTCTAACTCAATTTTGTATGAAACCCGTGTTGACCCAGGGTTACATTTTTACGTATTCGCACTTACTATGCTCCTCATCACGATCGTCCATGATGGGCGATTACGATCGTGTGAACACGCGCACAATCGACCGCATGCATTGCTTTGATGTGTGTACGAAAAACTGATGGCTATCCGGTTGTCGCCGATTAGGCCATCATGGCCGATTACACACTATATGCCCTCTATACGATCGTGCGTGCCTGTATTGGCCCATCAATCATAGCCGATCATGGCCGATCGTAACGAGGAGCTATAAACATGGAACAGTTGTCCCCCCAGCGCGCCGGGCCTCATGGCCACACGTCAGCAGCTCATCCAATATTCACGACGCTAGATTGCCAAAACCCCTCCCCGTTACTCCCCGCATACCGACACTCCCCGCACACAGAGAGGACACTCACCGGCAGACACGACCGCGTGCGGGGTCGACAGACGTAAAATGATCATGCTTCGATCGCTCTATGGGTATTTTCTTACCAGCACGCCCCGAGCGAAGCATTCCATTGAATTCTAACCAACGAGCCGAAATAGGAGAAGATATCAAAATGAAGAGTCCACGTGGAAAACAATAGTAAAGTGAAGTAAAGTAAAGTAAAATACACTTTATTGCACAAATATAAAACAAACATGAGATAGAAAAGGAAATACTGAAGTACAATTTAGGCGGCCTTATCGCCAATAGTCATTTTAGAAAAAAAATATGAAATATTTAGGTTCGGTTGTCGGACTCCTCCGCATTTAGAAATAAATGATCCATAATGCAGGTAAATAAATAAAAAAATATTCATGCAGACAGTCTCTTTTACATTTTCTCAGATTTCCCTGGCTCCCACACTAGGTAAAGTTTTCAGTTTTATTACATTTGTTAGATTTTCGAAATATTTGACAGTTTATTCCCTCGAACTCTTTATGGTAGTGCACTGTTAGTAATATGGTGTAGTGATATGTTGTCAAGATGAGGTTGGAGGAGGTTATATATAAATGTTACTCAGCTCAACTCTACATTTGTATTCAGTCCGCGGCGGCGGAGCGTCCCGGCCAGTGCTCGCGGCAGGCGCTCGTCGTCCGTTGTGCAGGTCTCTGAATGCCGTCGGCTCTCGCTGTTTACATCTCATAAGCGGCTTTCACTCTTCAAACAGCCGTATAGAGCGAGTCTCCGCGTCGCGGCCGCTCACTCCCCGCTGAGAGTAATGTGCCTCCGGCCGGTGGGGTGCGGGGTGACACACGTGATATCATGTACAAATCGTTCTCTTTTTTCTTCGTGGATCAGTGCGAGGGCTGCTTCTTTACTTATTCTATGTTTGATGCGGTACTCGTGTAGAACTTTTCGTGTCAGAAGGTTGATAGTGATGTACTAATCCGTAGTCAACTCGTTTAAAAGTCGTAGCTGTTAGTATTTTCAGCAAAAAGGTCTTGGAAATCTAAACCAAAGAAAGTTGGTTAACTTTCCACGTGCAGTGTGTTTACATATTTTATTCGTAGGAGCATATTTGTACGGTTTTGTACGTTAGAACATATGTTGTAGTTGAGTTGCTGCTGCAGGTGATGTCGTTAGAGTTGGAAGTCGCTCCTCAGATTGTTATGGTGAATTGAGTAATGAGTTTAGTTGCAAAGAGTTGTGGATAGTTCAAGTTAGTTGTTGAGAGCGCAGCGAGGAGAGATCACTTTTAAATAATGTAAAATGTATAATGAAATAATAACAATTGTTCTTGGTGGCGACTTCCCTCTGTCAGTTCTCACTGCACTCTCAGTAAAATGTTTAAAATCGGTTACACGAGTCGCGGCTAAAGTAGGTTGTTGACTAAGCAATAAAAAATGTACGTGTGTGAACCGTACAATATTATTAATAATAGTTACTTTCTTACTCAGTATGCACCGCTATACGTACTGTATGTAACTTCCCTAAACCTCAGCTGCGATTAAATGCCCAGCGGGCGATTAATATCACAAGTAGTTTCGAGTCGGCACAGGGATTGCACCCGGGCGTGTTGGCGGGCGATCCGGTACCAATATACCGGGTGTACCCGGGCATGGGGCACACGGGACACGGGGCAGCCGAGCGCGATATTGGCTGCTAGTGAGATCGCCTGCCGACAGTCGGGCACAGCCTGTTCGTACTGTATATTCTCTCATAAAGCCACAGCCAGCTTGTAATACAATGCAGTGCTGGATGTGCAGGTCACGTGCAGGAGACCTGCAGGTGACCTGTTGCACACAATCGCTACTGTTTGCTCTTGGCTTTTTTCCTTTGTTTTTTCTAGTATACAAGCGAGTGTACCGTTCGTCTTGGATGATCGGTATGTTTTAACGAAATGTACCTAAATAGAAACATCTCGCCATCTGCCTGGTCCATACAGCGTTTTGTAATAACTTCCAGTTATTTATTTTTCCAAAATAATTCAGTAAAAATAATTTCAAACTTCAACAGCTTTTATTTTCGCGTGGAATACTCTTGCCGCGGTCAGCCCCTCGCGTATAAATCGAACTTTGTCCGAGCGTTCTCATCTCAGTTCACTTCATTCATCTCATGGTCACTGTAGCGCCGTTCAGTGTTTAATATATCCTGAATTGTGGCCCATTTGTGGCCATGCCGTCAGCTGCCGCCGCGCGATTGGTGGAAATAAGCAATAACCGGCGGTAATTGGTTGCGTGACCACTGGAGCGGCATCTCATTAGTTGCGCTGAGCGGTGACGTCACGGCCATACGTGACGTCATCATAGAGGGGAGCGGTTTATTCATTATTCGTATCTTCAGCTGCCTTCACTCCGGTCTGTCCTAGCGCGCCGTCGTCGAATCCTACCTCGGGTTTTCGTCGGTTGAGAACTTTACTAATTGCTCACAATTCACAACTTGTTGGTCTAAAGATGACACCATTACTTCGTAGACATCTATCTTGTAAACAAGGCACTTGATTAATTCTCCGAAGCTCCTCCCCGAAACTCCCTCGTGTATTATTGTATAAAGTTGTGGGACCGGAGCTAGCGGCGGTCACAATCCCGGCATCTCGATCTTGATCCGATTGCCCGCTAATTAGAGAGCGGCAAGATGACAGCAGGGGGGGGGGGGGGTCTTGGGGAGATACCTCCCAGTCTTAGAGCTCCCAGTGTACCGTAAATCAGTAAGGAAACTGCTGTGACAAATGTTGTTATATTATATTTAATGGAACTTAATTGGAGGGATTACAAACTAGCATATCGATATCCGATTGCCCAGCGCTGAACTATGAGTAATGAAATGTCCACCACAAGAAACGAACCAACCTTGGATGAAAGAAAAATAATAATAGTCTCCCGGCAGGCGCGCGTTTGTTCTTTTCCGCGATTAGCACGGTTCCTAATCTAAAGAGTTATTTGGAACTCCGCGCTCACTGCGACAGGTAATATTCTTTCCTTCAGGGGTACTACCTAAGCATCCTGACCTGCCAGCTCTGTATTCCCAACCTGTGTGAGCTTCATATCCACACAGCCTGCGACCTATCGAGTTGCACGATGTTCACGTCAGAACAAGAGTACGTCATCACACGCAACACTCGTATGAGCCGTCTTCTTGTGCCATGGAACTGACGACCCTAGCTCTGATGAGGAGAGCGCTAAAACCTGCTTTTTCCAAATCTACTCGTATCTCATTGGCCGGCAAGCTGACGGCCCCGACGAGCCGGCCATTTCCTTGAAAGCCTCCCGAAGCCGGCCGCTGTTTCATTCAAATGCTAATGTAATGAATGGCGGATCGCTTTGGACCGGGAACCGTCGCGGGCTCTCCCGTATAAATTATGCAGCTTGTTTTAAAATTAACCATTTTTGCAACGCGGAGAGTCTTCTGAGGCGATTAATTGGATTTGCCTTTCTTTAAGTTCTGCGGTCTGAACTCACTCGCTTGAATGAATAAATCGGTCGGCAAGTCCCCCATTCACTACCGTCGTCGGTTTATTTAGTTATATCTCACTCGGGACGAACGTGAACGTATCACGGACTTAGTATCCAAGCGAGTTCAAATCACACAGAGTTTATTTACAAAACAGTCTGAATTCTAATTTATTTTCCTTATTTGTGCATGTTCCAAGTTATCCCCGACTACGCAAATTGAAGCTTTTGTGTTAGGCTTCTCGCTCCATGCCCCACGTCTACAAATAACGACCGCTCTGAAGAGTTCCCCGTCTCCCCTAGCGCGGAAGAGTATGGGAACCCCGCGGGGAAGGGCACTCGATTGCTAAGGGTCAGAAAGCGCTGATGGCTCAACAAGTACGGCAGCCAGCCGGCCGCTGAGGCCTCTATTTAAATAGTTAGAGCCGTAGAGAGTCTCTCTGTGTCGTGATATACCCGTACTGTGAGTTGAGTGACAATTTAAACTCGTTGGATGTACCCAGTTTCTATTTCCCACTGGACTGGTCCATGTTAATTGCGTGTTATTTCCCGCTTGGCTCAGTCTTTTTGTATACATTTTACAATAAATATATGATTCAGCCTGCATGAACTTTTTCACTGAAAGCAATCACGAATTGGTGATGGTGGTATTAATAGCCGTCACAAGTTAGCGGAAACTTGTAGGAAATCTAGACTACGGGATTATGAGAATCCTCGTCACGAAAGCGGTGCGGTTTGTAAGACACGTGTAACACGTGCGATACGTGTAACAAGTGCGGAAAGACTCAGACACACGGCAAGGCGGGGACACTCGGCAGCCAATGAGACAAGCACTGGGCAAACAGATGCGTCTCGTGCACTGGATCGCAAGTAAAGCGTTCATTTCCTCTTCGACAGCGAGCTCGTAATACTTACGAATGCCACTCTGTGAGGGGCTAAACACTGACAGTGATTGATGTATCTTATAGGAAGATTGACAACAACAATGTGTGTTTTAAATAAAATCGGATATCGAGTCGTGTTTGAAGAATATGAAGCATTTCGTCTGTAAAGACCTTTCGACTCCTGGTTTGTTTGTAAGAACTTATTACTCGCATAAAGACTGTACGTAAGTACGTATAGTTGTTATTTTATTTACATGTATTTAGCCTCAAATTCACCTGGTGGTTAGTGACGATGAGGTCGAAGATAGAGCACTGGTATGTACTGGCTCTTCTATAAACACTGCCGAAGCATTTCACAAGCAAGTACGTTTTTAACACCAATTTTTTGGCACGAGTCAGGAATAAATCGTATATAATAATCTAAGTATTCCGATGAGCAGTCTCCGGTGTATTTAGTATTAGAATTATACATATTTTGTTAACCACGAGCAACAGGGTGCGGCCGCGCGGTGTTTAATATAATTGCGAGTATAAAATAATATACATTAATTATCTCGCTCCATTTCACCAGCCGCGCTGGTTGTGTGTGCGGAGGGCCGCTTTTAGAATTAATTTCAATTTATTGTGCATTTACAGAAATTGCATTTTTTTTTTTATTTTTTTTTTTTTTAGAAATTGAATTGTCTTTGTACAGACAAAGACGAAACTATAAGCGTTCCTAGTTGGTTATAAATTCCTAAAAAGAAACAACTTAAGACTGTATTGGTCGTAACGTCCAAGATCCCTAGTTATTACATAAAAAAAATGGAAGAGGCACAGGGACGCTGTTTGTGAAAACATCTTACAAATGAAAGAATAAATTTATGGCTAATTTTGACCTCTGTTCCGTACTGGAACAGATTTATTTATTACAAATAATACTTTTTTTTATTTCAACCGTAGACAACACAATTTCAACTCATTGAACTAAATTTCATTTTTTCCCTCTCAAACCTGATGACAATCCAAACTGGTCACTCAAGACCGGCATGAAGATACCTGTGGATTTGCAAATGCATTTCTTCGCATTAGCGACATTTGAGCCTCACTTCACTTCTAACGGTCTACGCCCGCCGGCTTCACGTGCTGCGCATAACCTCGCTGTGCAATTTTCACAAAATGTTGTGTTTTAGGAAATCGTGCTAAGAAATACCTCCTAGAGACACACGCGGGTTGTGAACTGTTGATCCTCGAGCCTGTGGGCACAGGCTCGCGTGGGCACGCGTGAAGTGTTGAGGTCGCAGACGGAGCACCAGATCAGCCACCCACTACCCCGCCGGAGACGCCGATGCTGCAAATATGGATTAGTGCGGTGAGTCATCAGGTGTCCCCTAAGTTCTCCTTAACAACCTCCTTTCTCATCTCTCCTGATTATTTTAGCCAAATACATTTGACTCCAAAATGAACTTCGTTTATCGATGTTTTTAGCGACACTATTTATTTTAACATATCTATAAAATTGACGGAGTTATTAGCTTTTGAAAGGAGACATAGAACTGTGACACTCTATGTCCGACCCGGCTCCCATACTTCACGAGCTGTAAGATGTTTTCACATAAACCCTGACCCCGAGCAGTATGTCTACCGACAACTTTGAACAGGGTGTGGCCACAAATCGTGTGCTAACCGGGCTGCTCCCGCGCCGGTCACACTTGGCCGGTCGCTAGCTCTCAGCGTCACTAGATATTAACCATTTCGTGACGTCACCGAGTGCACGGGGCCGATGAGAACAACTTCACTGTCTCAATAACCGTACCCTGACGCACTCAGCTCGAGAGATAAACTCGATAGAAAATAGGTCATCCCGCACACGTGTATTCCAAACTATCGTTTACTGCCACGAATCTAGTCTAGAACCATAGAGCTGGATGAGGGCTTTCCGAAAGACTCGTCCCAGAAAACTAGTAAGCAGCTAGTAAGTATCAAAATATTAATTTGTCTTTACTGAATCTAAAACAATCTCCGATCGGTTTAATTTCAACACGGTTTAGTTTCACTGTAACTGCACATATACTCGCTACGCTCGTATCAAAAACTAAAAACTCATTTTACAATGGCTGTAACTATTTTCACTTGTTTCTGTAATATGTAGGTAGTTATTAGTTGCATGTACCGACAATTGGGTAAAACGTCAGTTAATAAATCGGCTGTCTACAATACGGTTATTTGATTGCTCGCTGCCGAATTCCCTGAAATAGTTAGGGTTCCAATATTTGTAACGGTTTAGTTTGTTAGCTTAAGGAATTTTAGAACTCGGGCCATCCGCAGAAATGTTTCGATAAATACAGAAAGTTTTACCTGACAGGACTCACCGTACCGTTGCCTGGTCACGTCACCGCTTGACACACCTAAAGGGATTCCTTCAGGTTAGCGGACGGCAGGCCCCACCTCCCGCACCCGTGCTCGCCCTCGTAACTATGATCCGGCCCGTGACCGCGCACACCGAGCGAGCGGGGATGCGGCACTGTTGCAGCGAGCATGCCTGCTGTTGCAGCATTACTGTTGCAAACTGGACTGGGTGAAGAATCCAGGAATTCGGCAGAATACTTAGATAAATGTAAGAAAACATTCTTGAAGTTCCTAGTATTTTTTCAATTATCTTGTGAGAGATACAAAGGACTCTGACATAATTAATTTCCTAATACTATACTGTAGAGACAGCAGGAAAATTGTCTCACCTGCCTCATTGTAGGGGCGTTCACAGGACATTATGGCACTAAAAGCCTCCTACACGGGATGAGACTGGCAGACGATCCCAGCTGCAGAGCCTGTGGTGAAAGTGACTCGCTGGCTGGAGGGCGTACGAGTCTTCTGGGGGTAGCCTACTCGAAACCAGAGGACTATAGGCTCCTACCTGTAAGCTGTACAGCATCCTTGATGCAAAGCATCTTTAAGGAACAGGAAGCAGACTGAGGTAAGGGGTGAGCACAAAAGATCCCCGAGGGTCGAAATGCCGCTGGGGTTATCACTGCCCCCCTGTTATGAGATAAGATAATTGCGTTGAATCAAAAATGTCAATAGAATAAGGAAGAAAGTGTTAATAACTGTCCCATGTTTTCTTTAAGTGATACGGTACCGGTTTTATTACAGTTGTGGGAGATGTATGTTATTTTCCCAGTCGTATTATCATCAGTGAATCACAGACTATATATATACCTCGCAGCCAGTCCTCGTTCTCAGTGCGCTCTGTGTGCAGTCCTCATGAGACCCCGCGATGAGCTGCGACTACATTACATTTGCATACCCGCACTCCCGTCCGAAGTACGAACACTTTTGTATGGAAATCTGAGCACGACTCTAAGCCGACTGTACATTGCGTCGTTCAAACTAAACTAGTTACCTGCACGGGACAGTGAGAAGGCTATTGCGTTATTAGAAGGCTTGAAAGTTTCAGGCCGTGGAGTTCACGATAAAGGTGCTCTCGAAAAGAGATAAACTTTCAGATGTCAGGGAGGCTGTTATGAATTCTTAAGGTTAATGTTTTTTTTTTACATTTTAACTTAGGTTATTGAATTCTAGAAGGTTTATTTCAAAAGATGTGCTGCTGATTGTTTCTTGCGCCGCTTCTTTTCTTTAAGCTATAGCACCTTACGAAGCGGTGGTTTTTTTTTTTTTTTTTATATAAATATTTATATTTTATTGTCTACTTTTGGAAATACCAAATAGGCACGTACGACCGATTCTTTACTGGCGCACAAGCCCTGAGGCTTATGCCAGTATTATGTTTAAGACATGTCATGATTAGCAGCCTACTCTAGTCCACTGTTGGACACAGGCCTCTCCCAGGGCGCGCCATTGAGCCCGATCTTCGGCTCTTCTCATCCAGTCGCTACCAGCCACCTTGCGCAGATCGTCGCTCCATCTAGCAGGGGAGCGTCCCACATTACGCGGTCTCCACTCCAGATCTCGTCTACCCCAGCGGTTGTCGGTTCTGCGACAGACGTGACCGGCCCACTGCCACTTCAGCTTGCTAATCTTATGAGCTATGTCGATAACTTTGTTCTATGCCGGATCTCCTCATTCCGGATTCGATCCAGCAGAGATACTCCGAGCATAGCTCTCTCCATAGCACGCTGAGCGACTTTCAATTTGTGAATCAGTCGCACCGTCAGTGTCCACGTTTCGGCTCCGTAGGTCATTACTGGTAGGACGCACTGGTTAAAGACTCTTGTCTTTAGACATTGAGGTATGGGCGACGAGAAGATGTGACGTAAGACATGTAATTGTTGTAGTAGACATTGTTGTAGACATGTAAATGTTTTATTTAAATAAAGGAAAAAAATACCTTGTAAAAATGTACTTTAAAAGGTAGTTACAATAGAAAAATATCTGATTTTGATATGACGGAATGCCTAAGCTCATGTCACGATCCGTGGATCACGTCGGGTGAGAACCGAGTGAGAACTGTTAGTGCTGCCTCCTCTCGTGTCTCGTGTAGCATTTGATAGCTGCCCAGTACTCCGACGTTCAGTGAACGCGGCTCCTTGGCGGACCATTTGTTACGCCGGTATGAGGGCGGAGTAATCGCTTCATTAGTTCAATACGTGTGTTGAATACGGACGTTGGAAATGTAGTATTTAGTTATTTCTAACATCAAAAGACAGTGTTAATCGACAGCATTTATAGAAGAGCCAGTACTTACTGAGCCCGCGTGCTCCTACCACCAGGTGAGGTTAAGTTCAAACGCGGGTTTAGATGTAAGCATTATTGCAACTTTTTAGACTAAATATAGAAATTGAGACTTAGATGAAGAAAAGTATTAGCATCCTCCATGGAGTAGACGAGTTTCATAGGTAATCAAAGAATTGAAATAAATTCCTGACTGGTTCACCGACAAGCGTTATTCTGCTTTATTAGTTAAATTGCAAAGTTAGTCAGCCAGGTGCCCCCCGTGCCAGCGGAACTGGTTCGAGAGATTTGTCACTCGTCTCACTCGTCAGTGAGACGAGTGACGAGTTGGCTCGCGGCCGAGACGAATATCACACAGACACTAGAGTCAACGTGGCCTGAGGTTAATGAAGAAACTGGAAGAAGCTCATAACAGAATCTAACAACATTTAAACACGTAATGCATAGCAGGCGTGAACGCGCTCTTCATATGCTATGAAATAAACCTATAGAATAGAATCCATGAGGAGCTACGCGCGTGCTACGAGCTTACTACGCCGTAGCCCCGCTACAGGTGCGTAACAAATAATATAGCTGGTGGATGTCATGGCACAAGAAGAAATGCATATCGAGTAACGATTGCACGATGTTCACGTCAGCACAAAGGTACGTCATCACGTAACACTCGTGCGATTACGTACCCTTGTGCGGTGACGTGAACATCATGCAATCCGTATTTGATAAGCCTTTCTTCTTGTTCCATGGTGTTTGTAACCCGGTACAGAGCGATACCACGTTGATACCCCATGCCAAGTTTTCTCAAAGCGGCTGCGGGCGCCGCGCCGCCGACACTCTTTGTTATCACTAATCGCTTATTATTTTCCTCCTGTCCCTACCGTATTTCTTTAAGCCTTGTGTAGCGTTATATATACGGATTTGAACAAGGAATGTTTATATTTTTCAAAATGCCAAAGAAAACGACAACCGAACAACGCTACTTATTTTAAATCTAAAACGGAAACACTCCTGGCAATCACTTAAGCGTGTAATAAAATCAAAAGGCCGAGGATCACGTTTAAACGTCGGCCGGCGCTCACCGTCATTGATATTCCGTGCAGCTTGCGGGAGTGAGAGTGGACGGAGCCCGGCACAGCCCACGGGGTCCCGACTCCTAGCAGTCGACCAACGAAGGGCTGCCGCGCGAGGTCAGCGCTGTTAGCACACTGCAACTATTTTGAAACGTAATCGGACCGTACCCATACATTGAATAAAATAGATTGTTTATTTAACTTTGAACCTCGAAGAATGCGGTCACGCGTATTGTATTTCCTTATTTTATTTGTTGGTACTCGGCGGGAACGAGAATCTCATATGAGTTGAAACCAGTGGGCCACTGGACTCCAACTGTTTGCACCTCACTCCAGGTGTTCCCGGTTCCCCAATCCTGCCCTGGAGCACCGTTGATCGTTTATCTATATTACACTCTGGCTACACGCCGGGCTTCAGAGAACTTGTGTTTATTTGATCCGACAACCGTTCGGGAACTCCCGCGGACCGAGTTCAACGGAGGCGGGAAGTGAACCGCGACTGATTTCTGCTGAACCATTCTGTTTCCGGTGCACTAGGGCGAGCCCCAGTAGCAGAGTACTGCTTTCATTTCATTAAAATACATTACAATTACATACAGTACGGAACCAATTAGAAATTGTAGCTTTATTATTCTCTACGAGAGACGGAGGGATGAAACCTCCGACCGCGTCTCTTAAATTGTGAACTGTTGTACCGATCGTATATTAAATTCTGAATATTTTGCTCACTTACCAAATATAAATCAAGTATCAAACAGAAAATCTTGCCGCAAACATGAACTCCGTTACTGCGAGTGTGATCATAACATGAACTCCGTTACTGCGAGTGTGATCATAACATACGCCCGATAACTTGAAACTCCTTTTTATACACCACCATTACCTACTTATTCGTACTAACTTACATGTAAGCAGATACATAACTTGCAGCTCTGAACTAACTTCATGCATCACTTCCTTGAATAAATCCTCAACGTGGAAGTGGATTTCAAATTAAGTTAACATTTGTAATCAGTTCGTAGCTCGTCTACGCGACTCGTAGCGCTGTGCTACAGCTACGCTGTTCGTAAGCTCTACGTGAGCTTTCTGCGCAATTCCATTATTCAACTGAATCCTTCTCTCTAGAAAGTGAAACGAAGTTTTCCAAGGTTTCCGAGGTTTTCCTTACTATGATAATATTTAGTAAAACCTTTGTTTATTTTTCTCTCTCTTCACGTTTCCCCTTTGAGTCTCGTCCCTCTGCTAACGAGTATGAGGCCATTAAAATTTATGTAACGTACACTACTACTGTAAAGTTAGTTGCCTTTGTATAGTTAGTTGCAAATTTGTTGCCTGAAAATAAAGAAATTATTATTTAAAAAACATCTACCTGGCTATGGCTGGCTATTTTATCCCAGCTTCTTCCCATCATTTGGTACTTTTCTACTGTATTTAAGTAGATAAGTATACTCCGCCGACTTGGCGAAGTGTGTGTCGGTCCACTCGCCGGCCGGTGTAGTGTGCAGTGGAGTAGCGGTCTGTTATCTGTTCAAATGAAATTAAAAAAAATATAGATACATATAAATGATAATTAATGTATTCTATAATAATTCTTGTATTGTAGTCCCGGAGCCGGGGACGAGACTCCGGCCCCGGGACTGCAACAGCCCACAGGCCGCCGACATTCCCATTCCCATCCAACGACTGTCTTTGGCCTCATAATTGAAGTGGATCCAGCTCCCCGCTGCGCCGCCCGATGTGACGCGAGATCCATTAGCCGTTCTCTAAAGTATCGCTTGTAGCCGCGGGGCCTGTTATCGTTACAGACTGGTACGCCTACCTGTTCCCCCGAGTAACAATAACAATGGTACTAGGTTACACGCGGGCTCCGAGTGAATCCCCGTGTGCTCCGCGAGGCTTGGCTGACAGCCTCCCTGATCGCGTCGCCCGTCATGTTTCTTCTGAATATATTTATAGCGTGTTGTTGTTTACAGCTAATACCAGTAGGTAGTAGGTTTAATAATAATAGTTCGTTTGAATATACTCGTAATGCAACATCGCGCACAGTATCCCGATACTGTCATAGCCCGCTATGAAATTATTTAAAAAATATTTAAGATGCTTTTTGCTGAAAAAATGTCACTATTCAGTGACTGAATATATTAATGATAAGAATTGGAATGACTAATTTATGTATGTGTAAATATAATTGAATGATAAAATAACATCCTCGTTCTCAACTGACCGGCGCCGCGTGGCCTTCGGACGACCAGGCTTGCGTTCACCTGGTGGGCACCGGTTCACATTTTTGAGGGATGTACGTAGGTTCCTTGGATAAAGGAAAAAAACCTCCCTCTCCTATAGTAGGTACGTATGATTATATTTTACTCCTTATAACAAAAGTTCTCTCAAAAAGTAATAAATTAATAGTCGTCTATGCGTACCCTCATATAAATGATTTACCATGATCGCGGCATTCCTTCGGCGATCCCCGGCGATCGTTCAGATACCTATATCGTCGTTTTTATCGCAATTCCCCCTCGGGGCTGGGGGGGGGGGGGGACTGGCCCCGGCCCCTACGTCTTGTTTTGTGTCGCGATATAAACTAGGTAAATATGATCAGTAAAGATATTCAGTACTAAAGCTCACTAACACGCTCGTCCGTCACAGTGCAGCAAAATAAATAAGTGCAGAAGATAAACAAATATATATTATATATTTATTTATTTGTTAGTTTCACAGCATATCACATAATAACTATCATTCGTGGCTCTAGGCACTCGCACAGTCGCACGGCCTCGCACCGTTTACGACGCGGCAAATATAATATTTTAAAAAAGTATTTACTCGCTTACCATCAGGCGAGATCGAGGTCAAATGCGGGTTTATTATACATATAAAAAAAAAAAAATTAAGGTAAATATTTGTGCATAATATTTTTTTATTATTTCGTATGTATTTAATTATAAGTAAGTAAATCATATTGTATATTTGTACTAGTATTGTATATTAGTATACTATGTAAGAATATTGTTGTTTTAATGTAGTGTTATTTTAATATAAAAAATTAACATATTATACTCGTATAAGCCAATTTGATTAAATTGACAACTCGGAAACTAAACTCTTTTATTTAGAAAACACCTTTCCTAGATCAGTATTATCAGAAGGATACAACGGCCCTTCAACCAAAAGTCTGTCACTATGGAGTGTCTACTGTAGCGTTCGCTTTAAACTTAAATTCCTTTTTTTTTCTTTTTTTGCAACGCTAAGAGACAAACTACTAAGGGGCCCTCCATAAATTACATCAGAGTATAAATTCTTTACTGTTCTTACTTTATTTACATCACGTTAGGTGATATTAAAATCCTAGACGTGGTAAGTCCCCGTGACTCCCGCGGCCCCGCGTGCGGTGCCCGGCTGGCTCACTACGAGACCGTTAGGAGCTCTTTGTATTGTCTCTCGTCTACAATATAACGCTTCTATTCTCCTTCTTCTTCTCTTCCCGTCTCTGCTATTGAAATACAAATATCGTAATACTGCGGTAAGAAAGCTTCTAATCGTACTCGTATCGCTACAAAAATACTTAAATTGTACAAAATGTCTGTATGGAAGTTATTTTTTTAGTACAAAATTCCTCCTCGCGTCGTAATCCTCAATGCTGAGGGTCGTGACCACCTTTAGGTATCACCTTCTGGCGGATGATCTTTCTCCATTTATGTCTGTCCCCGGCGGTGTGGAGAGCATCGTGAACAGTAGAGTCAAGGGTGGTGCGGATTTGGTCGGACTACGTCCTCGAGGCCTCTTCCCTTCCATTTTTCCGGTCACAATGAGTTTCTCGAGGTTGTCACTGTCCTTCCTGGCAATGTGACCGAAGTACTCGAGAATTCTACGAAGGCACTCGGAGGACAGTCGCGGGGTGATTTTTACTACAATCATAGTATAATAATTCCCAACCCTAGGGCATATTTTATAAAGAATAATGTTGGGGGAACACGACAAAGATTGCTCGCCGATAGAGAGCTGTTAACATTATCTAATTAACCGTGACCTCGAGAACTAAATGTGTCTCACTCATTATTAGTATTTGTCCCGATTTTTTGCCTTCGTATATTTTTATTATTGTCTAACTTTCCGTATTAGACTAGGTATTAGGAAATACATTTGGTAAAATAATGAAGTACCCGATCGCAATACTCGTAGTACCCATAAATATTTGTTTCTTAAACGGGAAATCAGTAATTTCACCACCAGCTCGGCTTCGACTGTTAACTTGACAACGAAAACGGAAGTCAAAGTGAATGGTATCGCGGTAACAACGCTTGGCTTTGTTGTCGCTGTCTCTGTCATCTCGTACTTCAAGTTAAAGAAAACAATACGCTTAAACTGACGTCATCAATCTCGTACAGCGTAGCGTAATGTTCCATAGAATTATAATTAAAAATGTTAGTTACAGTTTAGTTGTAAAAATCGGTTTTGTTATCCATTGCACACCCCAATAGGTATGTTTGCTGGAGGAGAAGTCCTTCTATTTAAAATAACAGGCTTTGAGTCGAGTAGCACAAGTTGTTTTAGTGCTTTGTCTGTGGCCTTATACTGTTGCTTCAAGCTTTACACTGAATCCAGTCGACGATTTAGTCGACTAATTAGACAGGCTGATTTCAGACTGTAAGTCGTAGACTAACCGTACTGAATCTAGTGAAGCACCTATAATAATAAGAACGTCGGTGGCAAGTGGCTAAGACGCCGGACTCCCGTGCGGGAGGACCGGGTTTGTATCCATGCAATGCCACGTACCAATGAGTTTCTCGGATTTTTTCGAAGACTTACGTACATTATCGACTATACTAATGGTGAAGGAAAACATCGTGAGGAAACCTGCATGTCTGAGGAAATAGAAATTTCCGAAGGCGTGTGAAATCCACCGCACAGCACTGGGCCCGCTCGGTGGATCATGGCCCGTACACCCTTGTGGAAGGGGAGGCGTATGCCCCAACAGTGGGGATAGTAATAGGCTGACGATGATGATGATGTGATAGTAAGAGCTTTATTGTCACTTAAGTGAGAGAGCGGGGAGCGGAGAGGGACCGGCAGTTAACGGCGGTAAGGGGCTCCGAGCGTCGGGTCGGGTCGTGATGTAACACGTAAACAAGAGATGACTCAGTTATTGACTCAGTTGAGCACGTTGAGTCAGCGGGACCGAGAAATGTTGTGATATTATCTGACTAAATCACCATGTTGTGAAATGGTTCCGGTTTCCATGTGCTACAGTTTGATACTCTGCTTTGCTCGTTTGAACGACGTGGAGTGGAACGACTAAGATATGAATCAGGGATGTGTTAATGGAGTTAGAGTTTAGGTGTACAGAGAACAAAGGTTTTAAACCACATAGTACGGAATGACAAATCTGATTTCTTTTAATAGAGATATTATTAAACAAAAGATTTACCATAGCTAAAGGCATACACCATACAATAACTAAATACTTACAACATAATTGGATGAAGAAACAATGAGCACGAGGCGAGCATGGGGTGCTCAACATTTTCACTACTTATTTACACACAATCACTTAATGTTTAGGCTGATGGCCCGTGTTGCCAATGCCTTGTTAAATAATAACAAATAACAGTAACGAAAAAAAAATCGATATTGTATATAGTTATTTTTATTCGAATCTTCGGACGGAGAGCATCCCCTTTTCCAAAAATGTGAAGGAATTTGCCTCTAAAATGAAGAAAAGCACTCTCAGAAGGCTAGCTCTTCGTTTTCTGTAACTTACAGCCATGAAGTATTAAAGTTTCAGCCCGTAACAGACGGGACATAATTATGTTTTTATGGGTTTTGGGATTTCAATGTTTTTCAATGTGATGGACTGAAGCTTTAAGGCTGACGGCAAGATGTCCCTGGCCGACCAGGGAGGATACCTGCAGTCCTGTCTGTGTGAACCATAACCCTGTGTTATGTTCCTGTGGTGTTTCCGGCCAACATAATACGATAGCCTTGTCGTTCTGTTTATCTCGTGTAAATCATATTTTCATACAACTGTAAGTAGTTAACTGTAAGGTCGTAAATTAAAGCAAATTTAACAGAAGTCAAACCATACTTTTTATTTAATTCAGTGAGGACCATGGGAGCGGTGATTTCTTAATTGTATTATACCTTTCAGTTAGTATAAACAGTGTGGCGCTCTACTCCTTGTTTAAACCAATTCCACTGGTTGATTTTCTATAAACATAACAGGAGATCACCGTGCCTACTCAACAACACATATGTAATCACCGAGCAGCCACAGGCATATTGAGCCTGACACTTCTCTTTAAAAACCAGGCTATGTACCAGACGCCGAGTCGTTCCAATTTCGCGTCACACTGTTGTTTTTTCTCGAAGTACGGCGGCTGCTGACCGAGCTTCCCTTTGAATGAGTCATCCTCCGAGGCTTATCTCCATCGCGTCGCGAAGGCCCTCGGCGTCCCTGAGGGGCTCCTCCATGCCCCCTAGGGTGAAAGGGGGGTCCACTCGGTCACCGGGCTCTACGGGCGACAGGGGCGATGGACGCCGAGTTATTTACAAATTAGTCTCCGTTCTGAAGGATGTTCATGTTAATTTCCACCCCTTTTTTTCAATATCTATTTCATTTATAGATATTTCAGGTTTGAACTCAACTGCTGTGCTTCAACTGTTTTAATCGCACGCCACACTCATTCGATCTCATCGATTATGTTTTATTACATTTCTGAAGTTAATGGCTGTTGTACGTAGAGGAGTCGGCCTTTGGCTAAAGTACTCGTATATAATTTATCATCATCATCATCAGCCTATTAAGTGATTGCGACTCGTCCCACGCATGCCCACTCTCACTGTAGTGTCCTGAGAAACCGTTCTTGTTCACAATCAAACAAACAGACAGACAAACAAGATATTACACTCGGCTTTACTATACTTTATACTACTCGCATGGTTGGCACGGATACTCGACAATGATCTGCGCCAACACAAACACTCCATTATTTGTTTATACGGGAATGGGATTTATTTGACAGTTGCGTACGAGTAATGATAGAATATCTTTTGACTATGGCACGTAAAAGGATAATGTTTGTTTGCTTTTGACACATTGCAACTTACACAATCGCATTTTTTTCTAAAATAACTGAATTCATTTAAATACCCTATCACCAGCTGACACAATCTTTACAGTTCTAATAGTTAGTAATAAGCTGTGACGTCATCAAAATTTAATTAATGTTGACATTTATATTATAATTTGTTATGTAATTCACGTTTCAGTAATGAATTTGATGTTTTTGTTTTGTTACCTTTATTATTATTTTGCTAATGTATTGATGATGTTTTACGCTTGAATTATTAATTGAATAAAAATGTGTACGCTTTTGTGCAGAATATGGTGATACTGAAACACAATGTAACATCTGTATTACACATATTTACAAATAAATTATAGTCCTATTTCTATTACAAGCAAATTTAAATCAAATCAAAAGTTTTAGAAAAAATTGGGGTTGTGTAAATTGCAAGTGGTAACCCATTTCTGACCTCCACTGTACCTACGAACAAGCGATATATTATACAACTTAATCATGTCGTTTCGTGGATATTTTAATTGTAAACAAAATGTAGCTGTACGAGTGTTAGTGTGTTTGTGTAATTAATGATCGCTGAAAGAGTGTATATGCGTTTGACCTAAGAGGATGTTCGTTTGTGTTTTCGAAATTGGTTGAACCAATATCGATGCGGTTTTTCGCAATAGCTTTGGAATTTAACAGAGCAGGTTCTTAGCTGGATTTTATTGTTCTAATCCACCAGGGAGCGCCGCTGTATATATGGCAATGCTTAATATTGTTCCTATTGGCTGAAAATTGGCATTCGGGGGATTTCATAGCTTCATAGAATTTGGAAATAATTTGTGCCAATTCACTAGTGTTATAATCGGTTCATTCAATCGTTTGACCTATCACACCCCACACAGACACACGAACACCGCCCTCCGGTTGTCATCACCCCAGTACTCGTAGTATGAACCGTCTCAACCGCCATTACCATCGTCGTAGCACCCGCCGGAGCCGGCGCGGCCGCACATTGCGTATTAATACATATCCCTCCAGGATGTGAGATACTCGTAGTGCCCCCGAGGGACGGAAAGGGACGATTTGTTCGCTCGTAGCTCTTCGTAGACCCGTAGCCCGTAGACTGCTACGGATAGCTCCGTAGCTCGTAGACGCTCGTAGAGGTCGTTTTCTGTTGACCTTTCAATCACTTTGTCCTATAAATTACCATAAATTCAGTTCACACCTCACATGGGTATTTATAAAGGAACTTTATTGTAAATTCATGGTCCGGTTCTTGATTGTAGGAAACCTAAAGTGAATACGTATTTTATTTTAAGTGAGTGATTTACAAGTCGGAGTTTGTCGCGTCAATCGCTCAACAATTCCAGTTATTAACATTCAAAACAGAAACAATTTATTTTGAAAGACATTTGCGTGTGAAAGTACACAGCCAGCGCTGCGACTGGTCCGGAAGCGAGTATTAAATATGGTAATAGTGATAAGGTGGCCATCGCTTTCGTGGCCGTGGCCTGACGCGGGGCCGCGTGGCCGTGTGGCCGATACACCGCACGCGAGATGGTATCGCCATTGAATAAGAAAATGGAAATGTACAGATGGAAAACTCAATATAATACTAAGATTGATACTTAGTGTAACATGGTGACCAGCGGCGGTGGCGTCGCGGCCAGGTCACCGTCTCCCGCCACGCCGTGTCCATCCCAGCCCAGGAAGTTCGGATTCGAAACCATGCAACGTAATACACCATGAGAATATTTGTTTTTTTCGAAAGAGTGAAATTAATTTCAGTCAAGAGAGTCGTTCTATGCGATTATTTCCGTAAAATGGTCACGACCCTCGTCGATGAGGAAGAAGAAGAAGAAGTTGATACTCAGTTACTACCTGTCACGTAGGTTTTTTCGAATGCTGTCGAGTTTCCCTTCTGTACTAATTTATGACGTGGTGCCGGCGACTCCGGCCCGCGCCACTACATGTTAATTGCGACTGTAGCGGTGTTGGAATATTTATTAGATCACTTGTAAGGCATACTACTATTTGTTTTATATACGTAGCGTAAAAAAGTATAAATAATCTGACGGTAAGTGGTCACCGTCTCTCTGAGCAGAGCGGAGACATCTGTAACCTAATATACTTGGTTTATTTATTTATCACAATTTAACACCTTACAAATATACGTTTAAAAAAACCACAAGCATCATTAAACCTTTAAACAGTTTGTATTGATGCTGGTATTCCTTGTATACGGCAAAAAACAAAACAAAACGTGTATCAAAACCAACTTCTAGAGACGAAAACGGGGTGTTCAGTATCCATAACAGTAAATCGCGAAAAAAATCATGTTTTTCATACAAAAGTTCAATACTACGAAATATTTTTTTTTAGTAATTTCAGAATTGGCCCCATAGTGAGAGTTGTTCAGTTATGGATACTGGACACCCCCCTTTCCTGACTATAGCGGTTTTTTTTTGTTACACCCAGTATAGGATGGTATATAGCGTAAGGTAGGTCGATCTATAAACGATTTATTAACCATCCATCAGTGTCGTAAACTGCTCCATAAACAGATGCTCGAGATTTAACGGTCGTTAATATAATATTAACGACGGTTCGTGCGACAGCTCGGTAGCCGAACACTCCTCGGTAATGCAGGGACCGCCGGACACACCTGTTGCAGGATCACTCATTATCCATAACTAACATCTTTTTTATAGATATTCGTTAAACAGTGGTTGTGATCAGTCGTGACAGCAGTCGTTAACCCGTTTCAGAAGCCCGCGGGAGGTTGAATAACTCTAACAATAGGTTTGCCACGAAAGAAACATAACCATAAATACGAGCTGATCGATCCATATCATATGGTAAAACAAACAAAATCATTTTAAAATCACATAATTACTAAGTCACCCTGTCAGAGATCATTATCATAAACTATTATTACATACATCACTTACCAAGACATCACTTATATGTATTATATTATATATTATCCTGTTATTATTATCTTTTCTGTCATTTCCCTATGCTGTTATTTTAAGAAAATTTGACATGTGGAATCTTGTATTGGCATACAAATATTAAAAGAACATGTACCATGTCAAAATTTTATACACTGTAAGATTTCTTGTTAAAAAAAAAATATTTCGATGTTAGTCTTTTATGTGTGAAATAGAGAATGGAACATTGTCATAACCTTCCCAAAAGTTAGTTCCCACGTTTTTGTGTATAATATCATGAGTTGCCACTCGCCGCCCTCCACGCACCGGCGCGACTATAAACCGACTATCCTCAGTAACCTCCTCCCATCTCCCCCTCCTCCCCACCTACCTCGCAGTAAACATGCTCGTAAACCATCAGGAGCACACCACACACATACAGGGTGTTATAAAACCCCATAGAGCCGAAAGATATTCATAATTGACCAACTTTCACTATGGGACCAACTATTGTGACGCGACAAAAAATCAGCTGTTCGCTGTTCCATACAACAACAAAAGAAGAAAACCTAAAAAAAATTCACCTACAATACCTCCTCCTCCTCGCGTCGTAATCCTCAATACTGAGGGTCGTGACCACCTTTAGGTATCACCTTCTGGCGGATGATCTTCCTCCATTTATGTCTGTCCCCGGCGGTGTGGATGGCATCGTGAACTGTAGAGTCAAGGGTGGTGCGGATTTGGTCGGACTACGTCCTCGAGGCCTCTTCCCTTCCATTTTTCCTACAATACCTACACGAATAAAATATAGAAATCGCAAAACCTCGATACCTATAGACGATAGAAATGTATGGACAAGCTGATTTTATTTCGTGATTTCAAAGTTGGCCCCGTAGTGTACCTTGTTTAGTTATGAACACTGAACACCCCCTTTCGGCTCTATAGGGCGTTTTGTTACATCCTGTATACATAGAAGACACGGGAGCTAGTTTATGATGTCCACTGGTACTGGTGGGACGGTTGTAAATCAGTTCTCGGCTCATGGTGTTTTTGTAACTGACAACTTCGTCTCAGTGGGATCAGATCATCTAATTAGTATTAACTAAAGTTGTCTGAAAGAGGTCGCTGTGGGCTATAAGGCCGCTTTGATAAATTACCTTTTTGGATTTCTTGTGGTCAGTTATACTCAATTGAAACCCTACGTTTTTACAGAGCTCTCGGATACGTCGTTCATTTAGAGCGTTCGTGGCACAGTGGCTAGGACACCGGACTCCCATGCGGGAGGTCCGGGTTCGAAACCGTGCACCGCCATGTACTAAGAAGTTTTTCGTATTTATGGAAGACTTACGTAGGGTCGAAGTGCCGCCGGGTTACTCCCGGTCCCCTATCATAAGATAAGTCATTCATTTCATATACTAATTAATAAATTAATTTTAAAAGTATCTGAAAAGTATCTCATTATTGCACGTGCAGCGCTCGCAGGGTTCTGATTACATTACATTACATTATCAAATGATACATAAGATGCGCGCCACACGTTTCCGATGACGTCACAGTCACAATAAGGCTGATAGTCTGTGCCTCAACTCCTGGTATCACCGACGACGTGTCGTTACGACTGTTGCAGAAAAAAAACCTTAAATCACAGTCACCTTTTCAATTTAATCTCGGTACGGAACCAATCGTATTCTGGATATATTTATGGTTCGCCCTCGATGAGACATCGCCGAGCGTGTAGACAGCAGATATCAGCTAAGGGGTCCCCGGGGAGCGGAGTGGGCGCAGCGAGCCGCGGCTGAGCGGCGACGGGCGCGGCGCGGTGCGGTGCGGGCGGCCGCGGCGGCGGGAGCGCGAGCGGGCGGGCGGCCGCGGCGCGACACAGGTTTAGGTACAAGTACGAAGCTAGAACAGAATCGCGGCAAAGTTCTATTGCAATTACTGGACCCGCATGCTCCATCGTCGACCTCATCGTCGCTTACCATCAGGCGAGATCGAGGTCAAATGTGGGTTTAGTTAAATATTAAAAAAAAAAAAAATTATATGATCAGTTATAAGTTTTATTAGTGTGGTGTGTACCCATACATATAAACAGACCACAATTTCGAAACTAATAAATAAATATTTATAGGCTTTTACACAGGCAAGTTACAAAATGTAATGCAAGACCATCTTGAGATTTAACACCCACTGACACTAACTGAAACTGTCGGTGTTGTGAGATATATTAATTGTTTACAACATGTTTGTGACTTAATTTGCGCAGAAATAATATAATAGTATTGTATTTGATCTGCTTTTACAAAAACAACGTCTTGTTAGTCATAAAAGATATTGAATAAGTAACTAGTTCAGAATATGATAATTAATGGCTTTCAAAATGTATACAATATTTAAAAAAGTGTGTTTAGATTCAAATAATATCGTTTGAGATAATAAAATAATAATTAAGTATTTGTTTTGTAATACTGATGCCTAGCGGCATGGTGGTGGTGGTGGGAGGGGGTGCTTGACATGCTAGTGCATGTATAGTGCGCGTTAATAAAAGTTTGTTAATTTGGTGAAATAAATTGTTTCATTACTGTTCGAGCACTGGCTGTTGTCTACAGTATGATGACCAGATCTTCATGGATACTTTTAGTTCTGCTTCATCTGCGATTATTTTCAATATTGAAATATCATAATATAGACTTAACTACATTTGCCGAAATGTAAATTATGGATGATTAATTTCTTCTGTTAATCGGCTTGGACATTTTTTGTTCCCAAGTATAATTTCAAATTCATTGCTTTTTCATAATATACGTGACCAATTCTGTTCAATTCAAATCTGTTCGATTGACCGGTCCATCGGTTTAGTTGCAATTTCGCATCTTATCAAGTAAATATATACTTAGTATCCGCTCATTTTACATTTTGTCAACGCAGATATTTGTCGCCTGTGACAGTGCATTGTTGTACTAGGAAAATTCTAGAAGTATGCATGCATATTATCCGCTACCGCTCGTCGCTCGTCGCTCGCCGCTCGCCTCGAGCCTCAGCCGCATCTTGAGTGTTCTGCCGAATAACCCGGCCTCGTCGCCATTACAATGGAAGCCGCTTTATGGCGCGGAAAATGCAGATACCCACTTCTCACCCGCGGCACTCGGCGACTGTTCAAGGTCGCTCTCGGCGGAACTTTCAACGATATCAGCCGAATGGTTTGTCTGTCGTTTACAGGTCTGCAGTGCGTTGCGTGCGCCACATAACGAACGAACACTATCAATCTCTCGTGGATTGCACGTGACATAAACAATAATTTAACAAAAATTGTTCAAACATAGAAGGAATGAATTAATACACTAGACCTTTATAGAGGTTTAAAGTACGTATGTGCAAAATTACTTATAGGATTAAGCCGCGTCGTCGCTATGGTTAGCGAAAAACAATCAATCGAGAACTACAGGACCCAAATTTTCAGTGTATATTTCTGTTCCTCTTTACTTTAATTATGTATCCTGTATTGTACCGGGCAAGTCCGGTAATTTTCCTGTAGCTTTACGACTTGAAGGTAGAAAGTAATAAATTTACAAGATCTGGGAAAGCTAATGAAAAATTATGAGTTCTTCAGTGTTAGGCGCAGCACTGAATCATTCCTAACAAACTTGGACATTCGAACAGCTGTAAATGTCTCTTATTATAAAGTTACCGTGGTAACGCGAGGCAGGCCGCGGCCGGCCCGAGTGGGGAGGAGGTTCAGGTATAGGAGAGAGGAGGAAATTAAGTTCCTAGATGCCGTGACGTCATCCCGCAGTTTTTAACGACTGGCAGTCACTTATGATTATATTAGTTTCATACAAAGATTTTGAAATTCAGCGCTACTAGTACTAGTTCGATTTCTGTGATTTCAAGCGACTTCTATGAAGTCGATTTCGCCGCCTGTGTTGGGTAAAATTTACGTATGGCAACAAAAAACAGAAAAAAAAAATGTCATCTGTCAGTGTAAAGACTTCAATAAGACGATCAAATAAGAAACAAAGATCAGTATGAAGGAACGAACGTACACCCCTAGGGAGACTTATGGTTTCCTTCACCCTCGGCAAGGTTAACATTGACCTGAGAGTAAACAAACAAGTATTGCTTTAGTGTTCTGTCGATTTTATTTTCCTTTACAAAAATGGGTGCCCTTTTGATAGACTCCAAGCAAGTCGTCGTCGGGTCATGTTTATGTGTTTCAATTTGGTCTGGAGCCCTGTGCCTCGATGCCCCGCATGCCCCATGCCCAGCGTGCCCCACACGCCCCGCGCGCCCCGGGGCGCTCTATCGGTAACGAAGCGTTGAGACGCTATAAAACTGGCTATAAAAACAGACAATCTGACCTTTCCTATGAGTATTGTACAGACTCAGCATTATAAGACTCATTTAGTAAGATTCTGATTGTACCTTTACCTAAAAAAATAAAGTAGTTTAGCTCAATTCAATGGTAACAAGATCGAAAGATCGATCATGATCAGATATATTTGGACAATTTTAAAATATTGCTGCGATAAACCTGCTGACAATTATGTTATTACACAATCCTATTTGATGATTTTTTAAAGTGTCTGCCACTATATGGACCACCGTGTTAATAATTTAAAAGAATATAGAAATCGACTGTATTGATGTCGGCTCTTTTGTGATATTGTATTGGTTGCCGAGTTCAGTAGAGGCGATTTCAATTATTTTTTTAAATCTCAGTTTAGAGGCTTTAGTACACGACAAGTTGACCATGTCAGCCTCATCAGGGTCACTAAGAAAAAGGAAGGGAACTTCAAGTATTGTCGGAGTTAGCCCTCACTTTGAGACCCAACTGAGCAAACAACAGTAAGTGTTTCATATCATCAGATAAGGGTGACTCAAAATAATATTGAGCCTCCCATTATGGAGCCTATTGAGGTAAAATTTCTTCGTCTCAAGTTTATTTAAATATTTTTTCACGCGAAATAACATCTGGAAGACACATCAAGTTACACCCTGTGTAACTCTCTCGTAATAAGACTTTGTCATGAAGTTAGTGACATCGTTGTACGTTGTACTTACTAAATTCTATAGTTTTTGTTATGTTTTCTTGATATAATAAAAATAAGTAATAAAATAACCTCCTCCAGACCACCCTCAGTGACGGACCGTTTGACGACGGATTCTATAAACTGCTGTTAATTTCCGGAACAGAATGAAAACTTATGTATTTTACCTTCAACGATGATATTATACCACTTGAACAAGACGAACTGGTTTACATTTTATATTTTATTATACTTTCACATAGTTCTGTAAATCGAGATGATAAAGAAAAATACCGACCTAATTATACGTAATACATATTTTGTAATATTTCTTAACGTCTCTAGCGTTAGCAGATAATAACTGTCAAATTGTCTCTTATATGACTCATCAAGATGGCGGCCATTAAATAACATCGCGCAGCGCCCCTAAGCGCTTTTTAGTTTTACTTTAGTTTTTTTATTAATCGTAAGGGCAAGTCGTATTTTACAGACACTATATGAAATTCCCTATCTAATAAAATAATTACGACTTGTTTATAACGAAACGTAAAATAATTATGCAGAGGTGAAAATAGCTCATTTTTTTACTAAAATAATTATAATTTATGCAATATACACTTTTTAAATCTTTACAATCCCGCGACACAGGGTACCCTAGTGCGGGATTTAAGGCATCAACCACTTTTGTATTAATTTAAATTGCAAAATAAATTTATTTGTATTTGGTAAGGATAAAGTAAACAAAAAAAAGATAAATAATTAACCTTATTGTTAGTAGTAAAATAAACACATAACGTACATCTTTGCATAATTAAAAACTAATCATAAGCTTAAAACGCCGGAAAACTCAACCCCTGCATCTATTCGAACTTGGCGGTTAGCCGCAAACGAAGTCGATTTAAAAGGAATGAATGGATTGGTCAAGTGTGAGTTTATTTTTTAATAGTACGTTCCTTAATACGCCTTTTAAAAATGTAACAAGATGATACACGTTAGAGATATCATAGAAATTGAGCTACAAACACGCATGCTACCAGGGTGCGACCGACAGATGCGGTGGAATCTCGTCGTAGCTGCCGCGTAGCGACGTCGTAGCGTCATCGTAGCGTCGTCGTAGGGTCATCGTAGCGACGTCGTAGCCAGTAGAAGGAAGTTAGTTCCAATGGAAGCTACAGCTAATGTACTCGAGAGTCTACCAGCCCTGACTAGCGACTCTGACTTTTAGTGGACAGTAGGGTTTAGTTCAGGTGTGGTGAGTAACTGTTATCCCGCTGTACTATCATCCGTGTATCGAAACAGTTAAAAGTCAAAGAAGTTTCAATATAGTACATATTTATAACAGTTCTTTGTTAAAAGTTGTAATGAGACCAATACTTTTAATTTGGTTCGCTGTCTCTCTCGCTCCAAGGCTCCAAGGCGACGCGCACGCGCACGCGCCGCGGTTTGAACCTTGCTTGCTGGGACAACCTGTTATAGTTTAAATACTTAATTATTTAAGTTACTAACTCCGTATCGGCATACAGACCCTCGGAGGTTTTGCTAGATGGACAATATTAATTAACCATGTCTTTCTTATTCGTACTATTCAATAATAAACACATAGAAGAGCTAGGTTTCAAAGGACAGTACCTTGTAATGATGTGGTATCGGGTGGTTTAAGGCAGCTTCAATGACACCATTTCAGACACGTCATACGTCTCTTAAACTAACTTGTATATTAATGGGATTTGTACGTCTTTACGTGAGATCAGTTTAAGATCTTATCGATAGATAGATAGTTCAGAAAGTAATCCATTTATCTAAATACCGATAGCAACCGTACATTGTATCATCACGTAAGAACTACACCACAGCCTCATAGGCTAATAGCCCATGATTTATTTATTTAGTCGTATGGCAATAATTACATAGCCTATGAAGATAGCTATCATTCAACAGAATAGATGTGACTTATATAATAAATTATTACCCTATTTAATGTTACCTATGTATGCTATTATAATCAAACGGACATTTCTAAATCTGCTGTCTGCTGGACTTTAGGCATACTACGAGTATGTACGGTTAAAAAATATTGTTCTTCCAGTGTCAGTAGCTAGTCCGTCCATATTATTTTAAATCGTCCCGTGATATGAATCATTCAAAACAAGTCAAATAATATTTATCACAACTCACAATCCGTAGGGCACGATTTGTAATAAATTATTAAATGCAAAAAGCATATTCAAAATTTATATGGTATAGTATGACCATGAAAATCAAAATCTTGTCAAGAGGGCGCGATTACTGCTTTTATTGTGTCATGGAGTTCGCTATGAAACAACTAGTTTCATTTAATTCCGTGATATGGCGAGGCTTTTTATTTTTCTGGTCAGATTTTTAACACAATCGTAGATAGGTAATTCAAAGAAATAGCAAAAAAGGAGACCATGGCTCTGTTGATTATGCGTTCAATTAAATTGAAAAAAGTATTTTTTTTGATGCAAGTAAGTAAGTACCTACCTTAAAGCGATACATAGGGAAATGTCAACTTTTTACAAAGTCATATTTTACCGCCGCCGTTTCGTAAGTTGCCACAGTTGAAAGAAAATGTATACTATAATAGATACCCGTATTAGGTAAACGGTGTGTAGGCGCTGTACTGTCGACACATATAAAGATCCTAATGTGATCCCAATGTGACCGGGTCGGCGCGGGTGTCCCGATCAAAGTTTGTTTATTTCACGGCCCACTGCACAGCTCTACAAGAAGCCTTTAGCACGCGGCAGCGATTTTGAATCGGAATATTTTCTTTAGTGATTATATGGCAGGGGGAAGAGAAGAGATCGGAAATTTTTGTAGGTATAAATTCATGGGGGAAGAGATGGGAAGGGGAAGATATGGGAACAAACCGTTTCAAAATCGCTGCTGTGTGCGAAAGGCGTTACAAGTCATGTCTTTTTATAGCTTTCTCCTTTCACACGGATCGTGCCCCACATGTCTGTAAGGTGCTTCCATGGTGTTTCCATGTTACTGATAACCGACCGTCAGTTGCATAGTGTGATCTAGTTCACCCTTTAAGACCATCGCATATTATAACAACTCGACGCGAACCCGGCACCAACTCAACTCAGAGCAAAGCATTGAAATGTGAGCTTTATATCTTATTACATAGAGTAGGTTTTCAAAATTCTAGTGAAGTTGTTGCCCACGCGTTGACAACTCATCGACGACCTTCACCTTCTACTTATGAATCGAGTCGCTGTAATGTGCGATGTCTCTTATTCAACGTCCATATAAGAGTAAATAATAAATCACACTCTGCTGTACCTTATACGTTATAACTCTAAAAACATATATAACTGGTCCAGAACTTCAGAAAGTTTATTTGAACCACTTGGCCGACTGGCCGCAAATAACATACTTAAGTAACGTTGCTGCGATTTATGATACAGAACTAGAGTTGCTCTAGGTCGAGACAAGATTATAATGTGCAAGAAGAAATCTTTTCACTTTATAAGTGGATGGACAGCTGATAACAAAGATGTTATAGCACGTAAAGCTGTATAAATAGCTGACAATGCTATGCAGCCAGCGTGTAACCTGATCCAGTGTATAAGAACCAAACCTAAGACCACAGTAACAAGTTCCAGACACTTCAACACGGACTGCGCTATCACGGACACAATTAATTAGGATGACAAGTGCGGGACGCCTCGGGAGTGATACCACGTTGACAGTCCCGGCACGTCGCCGGCACCCCTCCCTGTCTGACTGTCTGGCATCGTGTGCGGGGGAGAGAGACGATAGAGTCGATAGAGACGTCGCGAAGTAACAACAAGAGTCAACAAGTTAATCTGTGGAGACGAGGAGAGACGTGGAGTGGCCGCCGGGACGAGGCTGCCGGCCACTACCAGCGGACCGTAGCGAGCTATGTGATAGGATAGAGTACCTATTGTAAGTAATGCAGTTGATAGTTTATGAGTAGATAGATAGATAGAAACACTTTATTGCACTGAAATAACAACTCGACCGATAGTTTCCAGTAGACCGAACAAAGTACCTCTTTGACAGTGACATAACAAAAGGCGGCAAAGGGTGTTGCCAGATGTTTAATTCTAATTTTTAACAGCACCCTACTGCTGTCACCTAAACCATAGATATAAATATAATACATGATTAGACTTAAATAATATACTGTTTCACGTTTTTTTTTGTTGTATTTTATTAATTACGACCGGTTTCGTTTACACATCTTCAGGTATTTGTTTATACTTATTTTCTTAACTACATGCAGGTAGATAAATACAACAATATCTGAAGATGTGTAATCGAAGCCGGTCGTGTTTAATAAAATACAATAAAAATACAGTGAAACAGTATATAATTTAAGTCTAATCATGTACTACAAGTTTCACCAAGTACCAACAACCGCAAGTATTAACCATAGATGAAATAAATTCAGAAAATCGGAGAAAAATATGCGACTTTTCAGTTGATCGGCTTTTATTAGACAAATGTCAATTTTGAATTCAGAACAATAGATATGATATTTTAGAAAGAGACAAAGCAATGTAGAATGAGCGTCAGATTATTGTGAAGCTCGTTCCAGCCTCCCACGCCGCCGCCATGTCGGCGGAGCGTTATTTGACCGAGGAAAGTAAAATATCTCTATAGATCTCTATCTATTAATGATTATCTCTTTCTCTCTCTCTCTTTATTTAATTTTATTTATTTTATAGGTTTCTTTCGGTATATGGCGGAGCTGCATTTTATCAACTTGCACCATCGATTAGTTTAACAGCATCGTCATCTCAAACTAATCACGCATTTTGGCTGGTAAGTACTCGTACATGACACTAACAGCTCCGCTGTGTGGACATAGACCCTTATCCTAAGGCGCGTTGCAAACCGGCCGGGCCGTGACGTCACGTCTACCAGTTAATTAACGCCAGATGAAACCAGTCAGTTTACAACAGTAGCTAGGTGTACACTCTGTCACTTTATTTGTATGTACAGGCTGTGTGGGAAAATGCACTTTTCCGTTAAAGGAATGAAAATGACCAACAATAAACCGGCCAATAAACAGGCGGGCGACGGAGCGATAGCAATAGAGTTCCGTTCCCTTCGGCCGTGTTCGTGTAACTGAGTTTTGTAACTGGCTACGATCGAGGAATTGTTTTTCTTATTTTCCTCGTTCGTAACCACGAACAAGGAATGACTTTATTCTTCTTTTGTAACTAGCTACGACCGGGGATTATATTTTTCTCGTGTTCTAACCACGTTACGAACTAGGAATGACTTTATTCTCCTTTTGTAACTAGGTACGTTGCCTATGGAACGATAGAAGAAACGTCTACAATAATTTTATTCCTCGTTCGTAACCTGGTTACAAAACAAGAAAAATAATTCCTCGATCGTAGCGAGTTACAAAACTCAGTTACGAATACGACCGACGCCTTCCGTTTTACCCTTCGGGGTTCTGTTCTCTAAAAATGTGGAATTGGATTTTTTTAAAGTTACGATATAGTGGTTAACACATTTTGAGAAAATCGAAAAAAAATAATATGTTTTCTCTGAATTTCAAAATATTTGTTTGTGTACTTTGATCATGGATTATTCTTTGTAAGATGGCGGACTGTACTTTGTGACAGGAATTTAATCTTAATCTTATCCGTGAAGCTGAACCTGTCTCACGACGTGACATAAATGATGATATACACAGGAAGCTGTATACAGGACGAGGCGACGAGTTAATTATTAATGTCATTAGGAGGACTCAGGTGGAAGGTGAGCGGAAATGAAAAAGGCTGCCACGCCACCGCCGCAAAGTGGTTTTAGAAAAACATTCAGGTATCGGGCTAAATCGATTTCTATCTCTGTCTTACATCCGCGTGTCTCCGTGAAAAACCGAAGCGTCTTCTAAGATCCAAATGATTTTCTAAGTGCTCACGTAAATCTTAGACCTGGATGGACTACACGCGTCCGGTTCCAGCCCCGGATCGGTTCGCTGCATCCAATCACGAGGCGCTGACTTCAAGTGAGCGGCGGAACGCCTGTGATTGGTTGCAGCGAACCGAACCAGGGCTGGAACCGAACGCCTGTACTCCAGATCTTAAGTAATGGCAACTCTCATCAACATCCTCACATAGAGAAGGTATAGAGACACGCATAGTTATAATACAATTACTAGCAATAATTTTATTAAATTGTATTTGGAGAGCAGGCGAGCAAACATTATGACACCAGTAGGTGGTCACCGTCGCCCATAACATCTCACCTCACTATATCTTAGAGGGTTTTCGATGCGCTGCTAACCTTGAGGACTTTGATGGTGTGCCTCGTATGCCGATAATTACGCTGGCTCTCTGACTATTCAAACCGAAACACAGCAATGCAAGCATTGCTGCTTTGCGGCTGAAATAGGTAATAGGGTGGTTCCAACCTAGGCGATCCTAAGTTCTTCGAAATAAATGTTTGTCTTGGTTTCTGACGAAAGGATTTACAGCCTTGGGAAACGGCCGAGACGCTGATCTATAAGGCTATCTTCTCTAGATCCTCTGAAAATAATGAAGGCTTTATACCTAATAGCGATTCTCTGTGACCTTTGCCTAGCAGTGGGACGAAATACAGGCTCTAAAAAAATAAAGTCGCAGTGTTTGCGCTCCATTGCGCGTAACTCACGACTTATCCTTTGTTACAGATGGCGCTGACTGCCTCTCGAGATTCCACGCTAAATGAAGAACTCATCGTCATCTGTGAATAGTTGTGTTTAAAATAAACTTTGCTTAAAAGTTATAAATTTGTAAAACTTTAGCATAATAGTGGCATAAAGTGTAAACTTTTGGAATTACTTATTTTGGCCTAAAATGTAAAGTGAACTTTAAAATTACAGTGACTTTCGTGCTGTAAATGTTCAAAGATGCGTGTGAACTAAAACTTAATAATGTGACTAAAACTTCGCCTAAAACTAACACAAAATGGCTTAAAATTTCAATAATGCCGACTCAAAGTGACCTAAAGTAAAAGTCCGGCCTGAAGTGACACCTGAAGTCAATCATGACATTGAAGTACAAGTGAGTGGACATGGATTGTAGGGGGGGTGAGTGAGGGGCAGCGGAGGGGAGAGAGGGCAGGGGATCAGCATGCAGACGAACGTGCAGATTGATGCCAAGGCGCTACGCCACTCGCCCGACCACGGAAAGAAGGGCGTCTACCGGCCCACCGCAGAGGTCAGTTCACCACGACGCATTTCATAATATTTTTAGTCGTATTCCTCATTGCTGAGGGTCGTAGAAAGACTCTCTGGGCAGATGTCAAACTGAGCGGGGCCCGCTTCGCTCCGGGCAGGCTGGCGGCGGTGCTACCGCCTACCGAGCTCCGCTCCTGCCACTCCTCGCTCTCCCACTCGGTGCTGTGCCGCGGCCTCGAGCTGTGGGGCGCAGCCGCCGAGGGGACGCTCGTGTTCAGATTGCAGAAGCAGGCTGTCCGTAGCATCGCACGGGCTTCCCTAGACGCTCCGACTGAATACCTTTTCATAGAATGTAAAATCCTCACCCTCATTTCACAGTTTATATTTGACATAGGCAGATTTGTAAAATCCAATATACATCAATTCCATGACAAAACTGACATCGAGTGTGATCTCAGAAAGAAAACTGAATTAAAACTCAAACAATGTCGATTGCAAAAATCAACCAAAACCGTGTACGCCTTAGGGCCAAAAATTCACAATAAAATAAAAAATTCAGATAGTGTAATTACTTTTCAAAATAAATTAAAAATGTGGTTGCTGGGCTGTGCATTTTTCAATATAAACGAATTTTATAATATTCGAAATAATTTTATGTATAAATTATAATTATGATTATGATGGTTTGGCAGGGGTGGTTTGCCATCGCCGTCCCTATTACAGACACTAAAGGCGCAGTTACATTATGGTCGTTGACCGATCGGTCGACGTTGAGGATCTACGGTCACCGATCGCCTTCGTTTACACTCGGTCGTTGGCCGAAAACGTCCGACGTCATTCTCACGATGACAACCTATTGACAGTTTGACGTTCGCCGAACGCGGTCGGCGACTGGTAATTCACATGCCCAGACGGTCGGTAGATGACCAGATGTAACCGCACCTTTAATGGGGTGGTTTGCCATCGCCTTCCCCATTTCACACACTAAGGCTTTCGAGAAAACCAAAAAACTCATTGGTACATGGTATTGCACGGTTTGGAACCCGGACCTCCCGCACGGGAGGCCGACGTCCTAGCCACTAGGCCACCGACGCTGTTCATTTGCTGATAGGGGAGCATCTCCAATAACACACGCACCGGTAATGTGAATCAGTAATATTATAAAACATGATAACCATAATGTACGCCCGATAATGCGTGAACTGTACGTGGATTTGTGTTATTGACTTTTCTCATCATCACCTGGATAAGCCGAGATAAAGTAGTTACTTGTGGAAATTGGGTATTGTCCCCGTGATTCCTGAATTAATAGAATCCTGTATTCTTGACTGGCTCAGCAATACATCAAAGTCCCCAAGTAGAAATAAAAAACCCGCTAAATCCATTAATTGGCGCTGTCCGCGACCATATAACAATAACAACGTTTCACGGCGCGGCATTATTCTTTTGGCGATAAAAAACCTATGAAATATTGGCGGAAAAAACGGCCGTAAAATTTTATTTGCGCCCTAAAGTGTGATAGAATACCGCTGACAAGCGGACCCGAGGCGCTCAGCTATAGTGCGGCGTTCTGTGGATACAGTAAAGGTGCGGTTACACCTGGGACCCAATTCGCATAAATTACAACGTTTGTAGTTCTATTTCTATCCAATTTCAATTTAGTTTTCGTTCCATTTCTATTTGGACACCAAATCGCATTCTGCTGACGCATAACTCTACCACAGCCACCTTTCGGTTTACTATCGATCGGGATGTACCTCAGGAGGAACTCATGTTCGATCGTTATATTTGACAGTCGAAGCGTCTTGTTACCGTTCAACTGCGATTCAGTATAAACTAAACGTTTTAGTAGAATGCACAAATACGTTACTGTTCGATTGATCGTTGACTCGATCGGAACTTAACTGAGATTGTATCGTTAGTGGATAGTATCATACGAAACACGTCATAACGATGCAGTTTAGATTATATTTAGTTACGTAGTATTTAGTGGAATCTATCTAATGGTCGTCGAGATAATGACGTTGGACGATTTCGGCCAACGACCAAGTGTAAACAACGGCGATCGCTGACCGTAGATCGTCCACCGCAGGACGGTCGCCGAATCGGTGAACGACCATATGTAACTGCGCCTTAACGTAATTCGATATCTATATTTCAAATCACGTTTTGGAGGAATGGCGGCAAACGTGAAACGTGGCAAGTACCACGGAGTATAATACAAAATGAAAGTCTGCCAAATATCTGGTGGGTTTTTTTAATACATTTTTTTGTGGATTTACTAGACTATTTTTGATAAAGTTCTATAAATGTAAATTACTTCTTTATTATGAAGAATGGGATAACCATATATGGGGTTATATAGATAGGTAATGACTCAGGCATCACCCTGTTTCGTTTGATCCATACAGCCTGTATTTACTAGAGAGATAATAATGTGATATTCTGACTGACTAGTACTTTTAGTATCGTGGGGGGAACTCTTCCAAAGATACCCAGCCTCCTGGGGGACAGACCGGGTTTTGTGAGAAAACCCCCTCGTTGGCAGACCTCGTACATATCAGAGGGCCCGGGATCTCCAGAGGAACGCACCGGTGGACGCTATCCAGTCAGGCCACTTGGTCAATACACTGGTCCAGGCTCTCCGTTTCCAGGTCCCGCGATATTGTGTCATTTCTGACGTACCTGGGAACAGCTGCGATCGTACGGAGTGAGAGTGACTGCTGCGCGCGAAGAGGTATTCTGTTGCAGTTTTTGACCAGCGCGTACCACGTCGGGGCTGCGTAGGTGAGACGTGATCCTATGTAAGTCTTGTAGATGTTTCTTACTCTGAGCGTGTTGTCAATGGTACTTCACCGTCGTAGACCAGCTTATTTGCTCCCCCTGAAGGCTGAGTTTAGGAGTGTTCGGCATCACTCTGCCATCCACAAGAATCGCTTGTCTTCGCCACATTGGCTGCCAATCGCCAGTCCGCAAGTCAAGTGAGGATCATCTCCGGTTGTCTTTGCATTTTTTTTATTGCGTTCTTGTTTATGGACGTGGCAAGGTAGGCTGCATCTTCCGTGTATAGTGCTAATGGTTTATAAGTTAATAAAAGACGAATTTATAGTCAAGCCCGCAATCAAAATAATCTGTTGCTTCACTTCGACCTTGCTTCAACCACCTTCAACACAATCTGGCCCCGCCCCCTGCCACCCCGTTGCCATGGCGACGGCGTTGGTTGCCACGGCGACGCTATCAGTCTATTGGTCTCGTCTCAAGGCCACGTGTAGTTCCGCTACTCGCCGCCGCGCGCCGTGGCGCTGTGGTACTGCGCTTCGCGCGTTTAGTATTACGTTGGTAACCTCTTTTCCTCCTTAGTTCGTATGTTCTGACATAGATGGTGCTGTTTGAAATAAAAGATTGATATTGTCACAGTTACTTTATAGATGGCGTTCAATAGGACCACATTTTTAATTTTTATTTATTTATTAGGAAAACACAGATTACAACCAGAGAAATTACAGAAAAATCAATATAAAGTTATGAGCTAGATCGTAACCCTTAACGTGTAAACACAGCATGGTTAGGAAGTAGAAAATTGATTGTTGTACAAAATGGAGTTGGAAAAAAATACTATTGAATATTTTTAATATTTAATATTTACATTTTTAATGCCTACAAGCCATATAAGGAAGCAAGGGAAGCGTGCCAAGACAGTGATACGTGGCGCTCCATTGTCTCTGCCTACATCAAACATCAATGCGTCTACAAACATAGCAAATATAAAATAATGGCAATATTATTATATTATTTCCATTTTCCATTCCATCCATTTTGCATGCACTAAGTAGGTACGAGGTGAGGTCCAAAAGTTTCTGACCAGACATATTTCTAGATGTCTAAAAAAACAAATTATGAGTCATTTATTACAACAAAACATTTTTGAACAACATTTTCGATTTTTTGAACAACAGGAAGTCGAAAAATCTTTTAAATGTTTAAACTGGAATATCGTTCCGTGATTAAGTTCCTCACAAAGGTGTCAGTCCGACCGATATCAAACGAAGGTTGGATAATGTGTACGGGCATTCATCTCCATCATTTTCCACCGTCAAAGATGGTGTCAGCGATTTCGTTTTGGTCGAGAGTCCATCGACGAGGAACCTCGCTCCGGTCGACCTGTCGAGGCACTGACTCCGAACATCAAATTAGTGGAAGAAGAAGTTCTGAGCGATCGACGGCTAAAGACGAAAGAAATAGCAGCAAGGACAGAGCTTTACAAAACTACAGTCCTTATAATTCTTCATGAACATCTTCAAATGAATGAAGTTAGTGCGAGGCGGGTGACGACACTTCTTTCAAGTGTGCAGCGAAATGTACGAGTGGCGTGCTCTGAGGAACTTTTGGAGGCCTTTCAAAAATTAAAATTAAATGGAAACGATTTTCTAGAGTCAATTGTTACTGGAGATGAAACTATGGTTCTTTAAAATGATCCCCTTTCCAAAAGAGAGTCGATGGAGTGGCGTCGTTCTGGTGAAGCACCGCCTAGAAAGGCGTGACCCAGTCCACTAAAAAAATTATGGCTACGATATTCTGGGATTGCCAAAGAATATTGCTTATAGACATAAATGCAATACTACGGTGACTGAAAGCTATTATGCTAACCCCTTAGAGAAGTTACGAGAAGCAATCGAGAAACGTCGTGGAAAAACGAGCAAAGGTGCGGCTTCTCCGTGACAACGCGCCCGTCCACGCCTACGCCATTGCCAAAGCTGCTGCTTTAAAGTGTGTCTTCATTGAATTTCGCCACCACCCTATAGTCCTGACTTGGCTCCCAGTCATCATCTTCAGCAGCCTATTAATGTTCCCACTGTTGGGGCACAGGCCTCCCCTTGCACAAGGAAATGGGCCGTCAAATGCAAGTCAGACTTAAGGGGTCAAAGATTTTCCACTGATGATGAAGTGTCCGCTGGGGTTCTCGCCAATAATGAAGACAAAACTTCTGACTGATTTTATATTGGAAAAGAAATGCTAATTAAACGACCCGAAAAGTGTGTTGAAATATAATAGATAGTCTATATTGAAAAATAAAAATAGTTTCCTTAGGACCTTGAGTGTCCTTTTTCTTTGTGAGGCCAAAAACTTTCGGACCTCACCTCGTGTTTTAACATTATTTGTATTGTCATTATAACACGCCGTTCCTCGATCGGTCGGGGGTTTTGCAAGCCAACTTGACTCGCCACTATCCCACCGGTTTACTCCACTGTCCTAACGCACTCGACTATGCACTTGCCCAGTTGTAAACCACCTAATACACGATACTGCCTCGCTCCGTATCGCGTACCCTTCCCCATAGTCGGTATTGTATCCCTATGTTCGCAAAGCTTCAGCCTATATACTACCGTGTGACCACTGAGTTGTACCAGAGACAACAATAGATCAACTAAACTCATCCTCGAAACCAGCGACTGCCTCTAGATTATATTTCTTATCAGTAGAGTAGCACACTCTCCTCGATGTCACGCCAGACGGCATTTCAGACTGGAGCGAGTGACCGAAGATACCTCGACTGTTCTGTAACCCTCACAATGCCATACAACCAAATCTTGTCATTCCCATGACTGACCCGTCTTTGGCAGAATTCGTATCTTAGAAATGGCCCTTAATAAAAGAGAAAGAAGAAGAAGTATTGGTTACTGTCGATTTTTGTTATCCTTTACTAAAATTGGGTGATAGACTCTAGCTGGAGTCCAGCTAGCGTCCGCGGCTAAGGTCTTCGCAATCCAGTCCCGCGGAGCCTCACCGCGCCGCGTATTTCCTTAGAGTCCCGTAGGGTCCAGCCGTCTCTCCGCCCGCCGTCCCGTCGTGTCTCTCCGCCGTCCCGCCGTGTCCCGCCGCCGTGTCCCGCCGTGTCTCGCCGCCCGCCGCCCGCCGCCCGCCGCCCGCCGCCCGCCGCCCGCCGCGCGGCAGTGCCCCACGCGGCGTGCGGCCCCGCGCTCGCTTCTCTCTCCGCTCTCGCTTCCGCCACGCTCGCTCCCGCCAAAACATTTATAAACCGTTCTAAATTTAAAACTGTGACCAAAACTCGACGACTAAATAAAAAAAAGACTTCGAAATTCAATCAGTGACCAAATAAATAAATAAAATTAGAATAATAATTTTGTAGCGAAAAATATTTTTTATATGGAGTTTATTTTAGATGAATGTTAGAGTATTTACATGCGTATTGAATGTGTAGTGTAGACAGTAGAGTAGGTACTGTACCTGCGAGCGGGTCGCGGCCGCGGCGGCGGTCGGCGGTCGGCGCTGTGGAGTTGTTTGTAAATATTGTCCCGACAATCACGAGGTAACGCGAACCCTCTGGCTTGTTTGGATTCATTAGAGGAGGAAAGAAACCCCATCCGTAGAGGAAAAATACCTGCAGGGAACTTTTTGGAGGGCGACTATATCAATATCGAAAACTGAAAACAATTTTAGGCTGTTGATCTTGTCCAATATAATTTCTGTTTAAGGGTTTATTAAACTTAACTGAATTCAGTCTGTCGAATGAGTTAGTCGACTGATTCAGAAGTGAAAATGTATTCAGTACGTTTAGGCTGTCATTTAGAACCTGTAAACAGAAACCTGTTTAGTCGACAAAACGGTTCACGAATCTCTTCTGAATTCAGTCTAGTGTAAATAAATAAGCACTTCATTTGAATAACTTGACGGATTTTCGAATGTCATAAGTTCAGAACATAATCTATTTTGTCCCAAAATTACAACAAAGCAGTAGAAAGAAAAATGTACTGATGAATTTATTACATAGGTACCTCTACATTATTTATTTGAGCACCGTTGTTGAAAAGAAAATGGGTTTTTTTCGGGTTTATTTTTTACGTGAGACAGCGTGAGTACATGTGCAGATTAGCGGCGGCGCGAGCTCGACATAAATACGTACAGAATGGAAACTTGGTGGTAAAGATAGGAAAAACTGTTATTTTCACTTAACTATGAAGTATGTATGTTACTTTTCCATGAAGATCACTGTGACAAATAACAGTGATTTATGTCACACTGTTATCAATACCAATAATTGTTAGACTCAGTCACATCACAGTACTCACAGTGTCAGCTCCATAAGTGGCGGTTGTTTATAGTGACGACTGTCCAACGTGCGGTGTAGGGGTTCCAATCTCTCGGATCTAGGTATAGGCGGGATCAAATTTTTTACAATGGTGTGGGATCTCGGTATAACGAGATTGGAAGCCCTAGTGCGGTGGGCGCTAGCGCCGCGCGAATGAGACGCCGCAATTTACACGGACGGGAACTTCCTGTAACAGTTTATTGGCGGTAAACTGCGCACGAACGCTTAGCATTGAGACTCCCTTCTGTGCCTACTCATTTATTTAGTGACGCGAGTACACTGGGAGCCGAAAACCGAGAGCCTCCATAATTGCGTTATGTCCGTTAAGCCGAACACGAACACGATGGCGGCCGACGATGCAAAAATACATCGCCTTCACACAACACGAACATTCGGATAATATAAGTTATCACACCTACCTTTCTCTCGAAATCATTTCCTCTGCCCGAAGGTTGCCTGGAAGAATCCGATCTCAGCGATAAGGCCGCCTGAATTGTACTTCACTATTTCCTTTTCTATCTTTTGTTTGTTGTTTTTTATTTGTGCAATAAAGGGTATTTTACTTTACTTTACTAACAGGAACAATGCTATTACTATACATGTCGGTCGTGTACTGAACACCCCCCTTTGGGGACTATGGGGGGGTACTGTTACACCCACCCAGTATGTAGCCCTAGCGCTGCCTAAATTACAAACCTGAACATGTGATATCTGAAAATAATGACGGAACCGCCACCAAAAGCTAAAACTTGGCCAATTAGTGTGCGGCCATCCGTGACGTGACGACACGTCTCCGGCACGCTCTGACGGCGCGCCGGAATGGAATAAGTATTTGGAATACTTATTAAGTTAGTGTTAAGACGTTACACGTCAAAATAAATACATTTTGTAACGTCTGAATTTTTTTCGCTTATCATCACCTAAAGCACGATCCTGTTGCTATCGAATTGCACATCTCTACCTTAATACTTTTTATTTGATATAAATAGTATTAAACTTGACTCCACCTTGCGATCTAGAGTTGACAGTCCGCGATCGCTTGCCGTTGGTCCATTTCTCGGTATATTATGTCATCATATTGAGCGAGATGACAATATTGAAACCAAATTGAAACTCAGAAGATTGAAGAGAGATAACTAGCTGCCCAGTTTGGCTTCGCGCGAGGATATAACCTCGTATGCAGACCTCGTATAGAGACCCTCGGTCCGTGGAGCCCTGGAGCATGGTCACTGTTCCGAGAGCTGTCCAAGCGACGATTTTATGCGTTTTTACGTAACATTTTTTAAATTACATTTAAGTTTCTATTTGTTCATTTTCTCTTATTTATTTTGTTTGTCTTCCTTCTGTAATTGTAATCGCCCTTTTTTGCCTTTACTTGGCGGACACACTCCCATTTTTCCAAAATAAAAATAAGAATCTCGCACAGAATCGAACCCTGTGGTCTCGGAAGTACTTGCAAGTACTCACGAACCAGGCCAATATGCATTAATTCACTTCGTTCTAAATTATAACTATTACTTTTCTGACACCTATGACACCGTAGTCTTTTGTTATCTCTCCACAAAAACCAAAACCAAAAAGGAAGACCTCTGCATACCCCAGGAAAAGGGTCATTTCTCAGCTCCCTGGTATCATATCATGATGCAGGGACAAAAAAGACCATCCACACTTCACACACAGACACAGTTTGTTCTGAGAAACTTCGTTTTATACAATGTAGTGATAAGTTTATTCTTTGCGATTCTAATCTGTCATAGAGGGGGGCAATAAATTCACCGGAATCGCAACTGGCTCGTGACAGATGCCTTTATGTAGGTTCTTTACATTTAAAGTTTTATGGACACGTTTCAAAACTGTGATAAAACTGCACCAATCCTACCTATCCTAGACAGAGGTCAGAACGAATGGCGGTGTCGGCACTCCGCGCTCGGCCCGCGGGCTGGTTTCGTCTCATATAATTTTTTTTGTATCTTGGGGTGCTCCCCCGGGACCGAAGGCCAATTTCACGTTATGACGTCACGGGGAAATCGAGTTGTACGGTACTTGTGATCCCCCGTGGCTGTGCTTGCGCCACAAGCCACGAGAATAGTTATACATGGTGTCAGGAAAAATGCTTAGAAAGAAAAAGAAAGAAAGAAAAAGATTTATTAAAATAATTATTAAAACATTTATTAACAATGCATTATGCATACATAGTTAAACTTAAAAATATTTGAAATTAAAACAACACAACGTTAAAAGGACACATGCTCAGCATGTGCTGCGGTCCGACCGGTACGGCAGAACCACCGCGCTGGTTATCAGCTGTGCCAGGGCGAAGGCATCGCGGGCGAAACAGCAGGTCAGGTCAGGTCAGGAAAACAAAAATATATTAAAAGTACAAATAAATACCTAAAGATGAAATAGATAACAATTAAAATTGAAGAGAAAAAGGAATAGGAATACAGAGTGAGTGTCTGTCCATTATGCGACGCGTCATTCCGATGGGAAGCGATTATGGTATGTGTTGTAACACCATAAAGAAAGAGAGAAGAAAATAATATAAAAATATATACTTAAATTAAATAAATAACCTAATATAAGTATACTGTGTCTGATTTAGAAAGGGTAAAAGTACACATAAATAAAAAGAATATTGAAATTCGCAGAAAAACATTCGACGTCCCATACAAAGTGATCAGATCCCACACAAAAGATTGTTTTAGAATTCAGTATTTAAAATTGTTTAAAATTTGAATGGGTATTTTCACCCATTTAATGCAATAGTGTGCTTTCCCTTACGCGAGTATATAGTATCTGGTGGTACCTGTTACCGGAGTTTAAGTCTTCCTCTAGGTCTCATTTCATCTCTATGCTATGACATAGAAAGAGATAACATGTATTTTAATGAAGACTTAAGTTTAAGCACGTTTCGTGCGACTGACTGTAGTGTGGGCTGTCTCATCCCATCTCAACCGTTTGCCGCAAATCTTAGAAACTTCCCGACGACGAATAAATCCCTGTGCGTGCGCCGCGCGTGACGGATCAATTTCTCATTACTTTTCCCGCGCTCAAAACTGAGAGGTGTGCGGAGACACTAGTGCCGGCCGTACTAGTATGTATCGATACTAGATGTGACTGTTACAGTCATGTTTTGTACTATAGTATCGAGACACTCTCCTCTCTTCATTATAATACCAGTATTCCCAAAGCCCTGAAGGCATACTCGCATAATTTAAGTAGGATTCAATATTCTAGAACTTGCAAAGGGTCTTATTATGTAAGAAAGGGTAACAAGAATTTAAGTTTATTAACACCAGAACGAGAGTAAATTCGTGGAATAATTTACATAGCTCAAGTTCGAGCGGGAATACATAAATTGAAATAAATAGCATGTCTATAACTATAAATGAAAAATTTAAGAAACTCCCGACATTCCATTGTAGAGATTAGGGATGTTACGGAGATGGTTTTACCGGAACCGGAGCCGAAACAGAAGGTTTTAAATTTGATTTATCGGAGTCGAAACCGGATTCGGAACCGGAGTCGGAGGCGAAGGTAGTAGATAGAAGTTCAGAAAAAGTTCAAATTTTAAACAGTTTTTAAATTTTAATAGCTATATTTTTCATGATGACGTTTGCGGCAATAAAACATATTCCTTTATGTAGTCCTACACTATTTAATAAAATATTGATATTTGAATGTTTGCTCACAAATCTTCGGTATAACCTCCGATTCAAAATTATCGGATCCGAAGTCGGAGTCGGAGGTGTAAAATCAATCGGAAGTTCCGACCTTTCGGAGTCGGAGTCGAAGCTCCGTAACATCCCGAGTAGAGATCCCCTTACTTTTCCCTCGTCATCATCAAATCCTCAACGTTACCAGATGTGGGAAGGGCACTTCGGTCCTAAACATTTGAGCTCAAACTGGAACCACCTAAGATCTGTTCTCGTTCCAAAAATTCCATCAGAAATCTAAGATACTCCAAGTGCTTGAAAACACCTGATCCAATTTTTATCAGACTTGGTTAGGTTTACAATCCGCGACCAAATCTGATCATCGGTTGTCGAGTTATGATGATACAGACACACGTTAAACTTATAACACCCCTTCCACGGGAAGTCGAGGACACTACAATTCAGTACACGTTACTTTAAAGTAATGCTTCTGAGCGTCACTTTGAGAGGTTGGATACGACCCTGGAGCCCCTCAATGTGTCACGCAGAACCCTCCTCCGCGCAGATTGCGGCCGCAAACGCGTTTATCCACACGTAATTATTTATGGGCACAGATAAGGGCTCCAGCTCATGTAGACCAGTTAATTAACAGTAACTTTTCTACGATTACACCCAGAGATGGCCAACCAATGTCTCACCGAATCTTACGCCCAAATGTGGGAACTACCGGTTGCTCTGTCTACTTCCTCCGGGATTATGGACTTGTGAGTTTATGTATGTTATATTTTTCTACGTTGTGGCCACTCTTCTTTCCCATCTTTCGCAGGGTCTATCCCATTCTGTTCCTGTGTCTGCTCTACCAATGGAACAAGTAGAAAAAATCGGGCTATAAGGTAGCTATACACTACCTACACTGTCGGTGGTTTGAATTTTTTTTATCGATCTAAGTATACACCGAGTTCTTGATGCATTGACTTCGCCAAACACTTCTGTAACTTTTACATAATATATTTGACGAGGGAAGTGATGCTTAAAGGCGCTTCGTTTTCGAGTTACTTGATATTTTATTTTACCAAATTTAATTGTGTTATTAAATGAGTAAGGGTCTTAAGAAAACCTGAAACAAACAACAGCTGAAACTTTGAACAACCTGAAACAACACTTTAACTAACTATATTTGGCCTTTCGATTGTACAGGTGTAAAGTTTAAATTAATCAAAATGCGACTTTGCCAGTTCGGGTAAAGAGTATGGCATACTAGGTAGGTATTTAGTTTGTATACAAATAAAATAAAATAATAATAAAAATTTATAAATGTGATAATCATCATCATAATCAGCCTATTAATTTCCCCACTGTTGGGGCACAGGCATCCACCGAGCGGGCCCAGTGTTGATTGGTGGATTTCGCCTTCGGAAACTTTTAATTTCCTCAGACATGCAGATTTCCTCACACTGTTTTCCTTCACCGTTAGAGCAGTCGGTAAATGTACGTAAGCCTTCGAATAAATCGGAAAAACTCATTGGTACACTGCACGGTTTCGAACCCCGACCTCCCGCATACGATATACGTATGTGTGTGATGTGATAATATGTACTCGTATAGCAAATGACTACTTCGGTGTTCTGAGTGGTATCGAAGTTATAACCAAAAACACGGATACGAGCCAAGAAGGGTATTTGACAAATTGTTTGTTGCATCAATCAACATGGATATTCTGAAGATGTAACTTCGTTCCTCGATATCTCAACTAGTCAAATATTGCTATTACCGTTTCTAAGACCGTTTCTTTCCACCTTCTGATTGCCTATAGCTACCTACTTTATTTTTCCACGAATTTTAATTCTATTTTCACATTTGACCATCAATTTATGTACATTTTTAATGTTTATGAAATGTATTTCATCTTCGATACTTGGTCTGAGAATTTGAGATACCGTTAGTTTAGTGTGCTGTGGTTGGGGCGATTATCTAAATATAGGGAACCCGAGCTGCTCAGACGAAGGTCGCGTTGAGCCTGCGCTGATCTTATAGCATTCGAGGTTGGCTCCAGGGTCGCCCCTCACAGGGAGATCGTGATACGACACCGGGAGCTTTAGAGCTCCCCCAATGCCGAGCTGATGATGAAAGACCGTCCGTGTGGTGTTTTGACAGAGCTCAGATGTGTGCCAGCCATCTATCGGAGTAAAAAATCATCTTGACATTGGGAGAGCCTATACAACACTCGTATTATGATGAAGAGATGCAACTCTAAATCTTTTAAGGCAATTTGTTTACAATATCACAGAAATGAAAGTATCAGGAGTGATCGTCGAGTCAACATGGAAGCCATCATATCCTCGCACCAGCAATTTGGCCTGATGTCACCATAATGACAAGAGATCAAGAGATATTCGTACATCATATTTTACACATATGAAATGGAATTCCCCAGCTCCCAATTCGAGGCTACGTCGTTTATTAAAACTTGGGACAAAAGGTGGAAGGTGAGGCATTCGGCGCCAGGTCACGTCGCCGGGCAGTCACTTCCCATCTCGCGAATGAAGGCTCACGCGCGATTTATCGACGGGTCATATAGGAGGGACCGGGCCGGGTTTGGTTACACTTCGTTATTCGTGAAAAATGAGCTACTGTAGCTTCAGGGTCGTGTTCCCGTGATGTGGAAAAATTCGCGAAATGTTTTACACGACTCACGTCACGTCATTACCTATTGAGACGCGTCAGTCACATTCTCTCGTGAACGAACAATTTGTCAAGCCAATTTCAATAAAAAAAATTGCCCAACTGGTTTACAGCTAGACATTACTTGCAGGCAGTAAATACGAGTAAAGGTTTTGATAATGACAACATTAAAAAAATGGTTCCTTAACATGTTTTTTTTAATTAGTACAACATGTATGTACACATTGATGTATATTAAGTAGTCAACTCCACAGTACCGATGAATACCGATATTACAGATCATCACAGAATATCATTAGCAACTACGGTCCAAATACGAATTTTATTTTATTCTGAACCACTATTGATACAACTGATAGTCTAGATGTAAACGATAGCATATAGAAGTAGCAAGACTGAACCGGGATCAAGGACCAGATAACAACAAGGAGGACGTCACACAAGACGGTAATAATATACAGCAAAGTGAGACTTAGTTTAGTGAAATTGAGGACAAGAAACATTTATAGTTAGTAGGACTGTATAAAAGTAATAAAACGATGAAAATAATACAATAAAACAAAGAGTTCCAAGTAACTTTTCCAACTTTGTCGAAAAGTTTAAACAATTATTGAAAGTCAAAGTGAATTTTAAAATAACTGCGGTAACAGTTAAGTCAATTCACGAGTTCGAACAATGAGAACTCAAATCATATCATTTTCCGATAACTTCTAAAGTTATTTTTAAAAGACGATTATCATACTGGTGGAGTTTTTCTTCGTCAGAGACTTGTGAGAGTTTGGAAACGAAGTCATGACAAAATTCGGTGCGAAGGATAATTGGAAATTAGGAACTTAGTTTGTTATAGAAACATTAGCAACATTGTGATCTAATTGGGAACGTTGTTAGTGGTCAGTGGACGGAACTATCGGTGCACCGCTTTCTATACAATACAGTGAATCGGAAGCAACAATTGATAATAAGAACCTTGCTAAAAGTAAATTACAAGACATAAAGGAATTAAATTCGTAGCTTCAAGTTAAAACAAGTTATCAAGCTGCATAGAGGAAAGGTAAAAGTGAATGCAGAAGCTAAAAGTAAATCGTAATAGACGCATTAAAATCAAATTCAATATGAAACTGCTGTTGCAGGGCATGCTCAAAAGAACAATGGTGCTTATAGTGAAAACGGAAGGAGTTTAACAGTAGCTGAAAGTAAATAAGGACTAAATTCATGGGTTCGAACTCAAAAATAAACTGCTACTGATAGTGTAGGCCAATCAATGGACGAGTGTATAGAAAATGGATTCCAAGTGAACGTCAGTGAGTGTACAATGAGCGTGCCAGTGAGGGAAGGTACTGCTAGTATACAACCAATGTACGAGTGTGCAAAAAATGAACTCCAAGTGATAGTGTAAGTGTGGGTACGATGAACGTGCCGGTGCGGGGCGGGGGCGCGGCGCCCACGGTGGCCGTGGTGCCCGTGCCCGAGAGCGAGATGGACGCGCTGCTGCTGGGACGCACCGCGGTGAGGACCTTTGATCAGTACATGAGAAATGTATGTATTGGACGCTATTTACACCTTCACACACAACACTCACTCACTATTTGGTCCGGATTACACGGATCCGGTTCCAGCCCCAGTTGGGTTCGCTGCATCAGATCACGAAGCGCTTACTTCAAGTGGGGGGAGGGCGGAACGCATGTAATTGTTTGCAGCGAACCGAACCGGGGCTGGAACACCCGTAAAGTCCGACAACCCGTTAACTAAATTTCCAAAAAGTCTACTGATGTGCTTGAAACATGTGAATTACTATCATCCATGAGATTCGGCATTAGAATCTTTTGGGTGTTGATAGCGAAAGACTCGTCTAATACCTTGCTGGAAGACAATACTTATGAGTTACAGATTTAATAAAATATTTTTCGGAGTCTTTTAGAAGATTGCGATTACATTTTAATCAAATTACCTTTAAAGTTATGGAACACGCTGCCATATTTTCTGGCATGAATTAAACACCAACTTCGTACGTCTTAATCACGAACCGAACTGAAGGATGGAAGTGGTATAAAAACTTAAACTTTCCGCGAGAACATACTACAGCCTACTTCACCTGTCAAATAAATTCGCCAAGTTTAAAAAATGACCAGCAAGGTACACGAAACACCACACAGTAGACATAACTTATTAAAGTTATTATTACCTTAACTATTCTGTTCAAATCAAGTTGATCAGAGAATCAGTATGTGAAACACACGTCAATTTATAGCAAAACTTTGTTGATGAAACTTTGTTATCAATTAGGAATGAACGCTTTTTTGTATTTGTTTGTTTTAGCTTAATGTTGGCCAATTCAGGCAGGTTATTGCAAGGATAAACAAAATTATTTTGAAAAATACTAAGCCTATGAAAGACCAAACAACTGTTACGAAATGAAAAATGAAAATTATCTACAGTGATCGGAATCGTAATGAACGAAAGAATTGAATATAAGTTTGGGCTCAAAGACGAGCCTTGTGGGATGGCTATGACACACTACTTTGATTGTGGTCGGAAGATCAGATGTAATTCAAAGATTGGAGTACCCTGTTTCATGAATTGGCCCAGTGTGATTTACTTTGCTAAATTAATACTTTTCTTTTACTTTTAACAAAGATGTTTGATGGAAACATAATCCTAAGCTTGTAAAAGAATGCTATGTGTTTGGTGTTCCACTCTAACAACTGCGTATTAGCCGGTACTGTCCTACTAAAGGCCAAGTTAATATTATGATAATAAATATGTGATATTTGTCATCAATTTGCTGTAGCTATACTCCGTTGTATTCATTTCCAAGTACTTATAAAATATTTCGGCTTATTCTGTAGCTACTGTATACATCTTATCTTATCTTTGGATGGGGGCTGGGAATCCCAGCGACACTTCGATCCTTTGGAATCTTTTGTGTTCAACCCCTTGTACCTATCCCTTGACCACTTAACCGAATATGTCATGCATGAGCAAGACTATGCGCCTTCCCTTGGGTCTGGACAGGCAGAGCCTAGCAGACCCATCCTTTTTGCCGCGAAAGCGTTACATTCACATAGGAGATGTGAAACGGTCTCCAGTTGTTCACCACAGGCTCTGCAAGATGTGCTGTCAGCCAGCTTCGTCTTGTGTAGGTGGGCATTGGTGCTAAAATGACCGGTGAAAACGAAGAGAATGAAGAACTGCATACATACTATAGACACTAAATAAAGTAGACTGAAAAAGACATCAATTTTATAATCAGTTATTTTTTTTATATCATGTTTATATATTAAACTAATAATTAATTTCCTACACACATCAATCGATGACGGAATTAACGAGTATTCCCTTTGACAGGAATTAAGCCGTCAGGTCTCATTACAGTGTAGGCATCGTTTGTTTATCGACAACTTCGTTCGGCTGTATCGACATCGAAAATATCGTGTGTGTCGTCTACGGCGAGGTTCAGGTTCATGGTTTCGACTGCTTCCTGCATCTTTGATGGATTTTATTGATAGGTGTTAATTTTACTGAGTGTACTTGGCAGAAGATAATCTACTCACTGTTGTGATTGACACTATAGTATGGAAAGACTTATAAATAGATGTCCAGTAAAACTTTAATCTTGTGAGCGCAAATGTGTGAGCGTCGGTGGCTTCGTGGCTAGATGCGGGAGGTTCGAGTTCGATACCATGCAATGCCATGTACCAATGAGTTGTTCGGTTTTTTCGGAGACTTACGTACATTTACCGACTGCTCTAACGGTTAAGGAAAACATCGTGAGAGAACCTGCACACCGAGATAACCGGTGTGTGAAATGGGGAAGGCAATGGCAAACCCTATTAAATCTGCTAGAGTCTTTCTATGTGATTAATTCCTTAGAATGATCACGACCCTCAGCAATGAGGAAAACGACTTAGAAGAGAAAACTTCAATCAAAGTGCTATGATGTTTATCATAATCACATCTTTTTTCGCTTGCCACATGGTTAATAAAGGTGTTTCAATTTATAAAGTACAACAAACATGTGGCACCCTGTTAGGGTATCGCAAACTTACTCACTTCGGAATTATCGATGCATCGATATCGATTTTCGGCAGCAATGCAGCACTAGGTCATTAATCAGTCGGTTCGGATGAATCCCCTGGAGCCGACAGGAGCGTCGAGCCGGCCGGGGCCGCCCGCCCGCCCGCCTGTCCTGACGGCTGACGCGCCGGCTCGGCCCAGGTGAGATAATCCGGTGACGGCACACCCGGGTGTAAAACAGATCAGTTAGTAACAGAAGACAAGCTTCCTACTTGCGATTTAGCATGAGATAATCCCGTCACATATTAAATAATAGTAGGTCTCGTGCCGTGTACAACACTGCGATCGCTCGGGCTGACCGGTGAGGAAGCTCCCGGTTGTGTGAATGACAGTGCTAGGCGTGAATTTGTGCTTTTTGTTGGGAAATGATCACTTTTGAAAATGACTATTTCAGGAAAAGACCACTGGAAGTATCTATTTCCAGAAGTGGTCCTTTAAAGAAGTATGGTTATTTTCAAAAGTGGTAATTTCCCGATGAAAAGATTGTGTGAATGCACTAGAAAGCTAGAAAGCTTCCTTTCTAAGCTTTGTTTATGTATTTCGTGGCCGGTGTGACACCGGACGGGAGACTGCGAGCCCCGGCCGGGCTACCGGACCGCGTTCCGCTGGTGAACTGGTCAATAGACATCTATTGTGTGCAATCGACGCAGGGCTACTCGTACAAGTGTCTCTAGAGAGCTGACGAAATAAATGATGAATGAAAATTATGAAAAAAGTGAGTTCGATTTACGAATTTTGTAATTGTAAATATTCGAGGTTACAGAATTCCTTGAATACGTACACGTACATTGCAAACCGAACTCAGAAACCATAACTAAATCAATAATCTAACATAAAAACATGAGATAAAAAGTAAACTGCTTCGAAATACATATTTACTTACAATAAAAAGATTTCAGGTGAAATACAAAATGAATTCCAATGAGAAGCTAAGAGCAATTATGCATAGTGCATAACCGAAATACACCCGACTACTGCCCAACTAGAGATGTGATCCAGTGGAGAAGGCTCCACTAGAGCTTAGCCTAACACAAGCTCTACCTATAGGCACCTGGGGTACCTGCCTAGTCTGTCTCTACTCCCTCATTGAATAAAGATTCCTACACAGTAGCTATAACATGATCGTACAGTGACTTAATTTTGTATCACGTTTAGTTATATCTAGTTTAACCGTGAGCGGAATATACCATATTGAATTTTTGATTTATGTAATGCTGTAGTTCTGAAATATATGAAATTGAAATTCAGTTGTGACAAAACCTATTTGAAAATTCGTATTTTCACCCAAATTAAATTAGATTAGCAAGCTGAAGTGGCAGTGGGCCGGTCACATCTGTCGCAGAACCGACAACCGCTGGGGGAGACGAGTTCTGGAGTGGAGACCGCGTTTGGGCAAACGTAGTGTGGGACGAGCGTCCCTGTTAGATGGAGCGACGATCTGCGCAAGGTGGCTGGCAGCGACTAGATGAGAAGAGCCGAAGATCGGGCTCAATGGCGCGCCCTGGTAGAGGAGTAATATTTGACTTTATCGAACGCCTTTACATCTTCGCCTTCGTGAAGATTTACTTCTTTCATCTATCTTTCACGTTTCCATCTTACTTATCAACTGCTCAACCAAAAAACATATCTGAAAGAAAAAATCAATCCATTCTAAATGCCATAATATGTATGTGGTTTTAACAAACTTAATCACCATTAAATTTTACTGCGTCTTCCTTGCAATGACCATAAAAAGAGATTTCACGATTTAACGCAGTAAGTATTAAGTTTAAGACGCTCAATGAAATTGGTCGTAAAAATGCTTTGCAGACCGCACGCAGTAAGCTTCATCGAAAACAAGTGATATTTGGAGTAGCAGCGCGCTCGTCAGCAGATGCATCGTTAGCCAGGGGTCCGGCGGATGTTCACTCTATTCACTTGAGATACGAGTATATCGTCACTTCTAAGGAGTCTATTCACTTGAGATACGAGTATATCGTCACTTCTAACGAGTATATTCACTTGATATACGAGTATATCGTCACTTCTAAGGAATCTATTCACTTGAGATACGAGTATATCGTCACTTCTAAGGAGTCTATTCACTTGAGATACGAGTATATCGTCACTTCTAAGGAGTCTATTCACTTGAGATACGAGTATATCGTCACTTCTAAGGAGTCTATATAATAAATAGAGCAAATGCATTCCTCATTCCATGTCAGTAGCGCAATAGCGGCTCAATTTCCACCCGCACTTTCTAAAGCCTTGGGTGTCTACCACGACCTGTTTTACACGAGCGTTTCTGCCACGCACCTGTAAAATGTGGAACTCTCTTCCAACCGACGTTTTCCCGCAGCGCTACGACATGGGATGCTTCAAAAAGAACGTGCATTACCCCTGGTACTGCACGTGTCTCTAGGCGACGGTGTCTACTTACCATCAGGTGGCCCGCCTGCCTGAATTTATTTATCTCCGATGATACTGCCGCCTTCTGAAAATCATGAATTTGAAAATACCTAGGTTCAAAGTAGAGTCGCTGTCGGTGCACAAATCCTACGCCCGCCCGGGGAACATAAATCTTTCTCCGTTCCGTCCAATAAAAGTCAATTGGATTTCAAATTGTGTTCAGTCGCGTCTGCGCGTCTCCTTGTCCATTACAGTTTTTTTTTAATTATATGTTTAAGGAGAGTAGACCAGCAAACGGTCCACTTGATGGCAAATGGTCACCGTCCCCATCTCACTCACCCTTTAAACCGAAATATAGAAACGCGAGCATATTTTCTGCTTTGCTGCAGAGATAGATAATGATATCATCATAAAAGGTAAGGTCTCGGTATCAGAGTGGTCTAACTGTACCAGTTAGAGTTATGTTAGAGCAGCGATTGCGAGGGAAAATGAATGGGCGGTGGTTTCGTGTCCATTAGCAGGGGTTGAATTGACTCTCGTTGAAGTTGCTCCGTTATAAAAAGAAATAATTGATTAATTTGTAAATACGTCACCATCCAGCAAAATAAAATGTTTTTCTTATTTACGACTACACCCGCGTTTGAGCTCAATCTGACCTGGTTGGTGGTAAGTGACGATGAGCCCAAAGATGGCACGCGGGGTTAGTAAGTACTGGCTCTTCTATTAACAGTGCTGGAACACATCGACGACGAAGCAAAGATTTATACAAGTAAGTCAACGTTTTCATACAATTGTTAACTAAGTGAGCGATTTTTATTGAAATTGAATTTGAATTTTTATATTTCAATACGGAGAGCAACAAAATGGATTCTTTGTAACGGCATTCAATATAAAATATCCAATACCAGTATAGTTCATAAACCAAATGGACTGTAACACAGACATAAATGAAGGGTAGTTTTTATTGGAGCGAGCATATCGTGCCGGCCCGAGGTCCTTTCGTCCAGTGAAGCCTCACCGGGAAATGGTCCAACAAATTGTCCTTCCGAAGTACATAAAAGAGGCTCGCCTTTACGACTTGTAGTTACAATACATGTGGCAGTAGAGTAACGGGGCAAGTGCGAGTTGGAGTAGTATAGGTTTTTTTTTTCGGAGGGACACGCTCATGCTTACCTCTTCGCCGCAAGGGGGAGACGAAGAGGTTATGCCGGACTTTTACCGACCAAAAACCCCCCGGTGCTCCTGCGCGCCGCCTGACGGCGAAGCCGCGGGAACGCTTGCGCATAACTTCCGCGACTTCGCCAGCGGGTGTCCGCATTACGGACCCAACTCTGGAGTAGTGTACGTACCACAACATATGGTATTCTAGTGTGGGAGCCAGGGAAATCTGAGAAAATGTAAAAGATACTGTCTGCATCAATAATTTTTTTATTTATTTTCTTAATTAAAATCGCAGCTACTTGACGTTTTTCGTATGCCACTTGTCACGAGCCTTTCAATTGACGTTACGTTTCGGTCAAGACAACGATCGATCGGTCCACTCAGCTACAGAATAGTTCTGTTAGCAGAATACGATTTGTAGTTCCGAAAACCTAATCGCTACTTAATTAAAAAAGATGTTAACAAGAGAATTTTAATTCTCTTGTAAAACACACTGGAATTGGACTCTTGCTAGCCGGCAGACGACGTCGGTCTTGTCGTGACGTGTCGTGTCGTGTAAATTAGTTTACCGGACCGTGTTTGCCTCGCCCCGGTCTATGCCTCGGTCTCGGAACTGAATGTCTCATACACGTAGGACATCAGGCATCAGGCACGTCCGCACCGGAACACGACCCTCCCGTGGGATCACCGAGATGCGGTTGTGGTATCTTTTCAAACAGAAACAGATGTAATATTTACCAATTGGAAAGGGCGATACTATACAAATCATTCGTGTACCTTGGGGGGGGGACAGTTATTTGACAGTAGACCGAGGTTGGGCGTCAGTGGCCGTAAGGAAACTGTGCAATGAGAAAGCCTGCATATCGGAGAAGAAGTGTGTGGAATCAAGCAATCAGTCTGGGCTCGATCGATGGATTATAGCCCGTACCCCCGTGTGCAAGGAGATGTCTGTGTCCCGACAGGGGCCGTCAATAGGCTGATGAGAGAGACCAAGGTTGTCGACATGGTACACCGCGGAGTATCTGATGCAGGCTAGTGAGAAGTGATAAGTGAAGAAACAACGCAGGCAGTAGTTATAAAGAAGAGACATTTTCCAATTGAAAATATGATAATGGTGACAATAATTACTTGGAGGTTGTTTCAGATTATGTAAAATATTTAAAAAAAAGAGTTTTATTTACTTAAGGACATGGCACAATACAAGGGCCTTAGACTTAAAACTAGGTCGAGAGCTGCAACCTGGAGGTCGAGATTCAGTCGTACTTTTCATATATTTTTCATTTCATTTAGATACCTACGTCAAGGAACAATCTGTTACAAGTTACAACTAGGTTACAACCCAACCGGTTTTACTTATTTTTCCGTCGTACTTACCAAGCAAGCGTTAAAATAAAATATTTGGTTTATAAAAGTCAATCCTCTTTAACAATGTCATATCATCTCTACCGGCTTGTACCAACACGAAACATCATAATATAATATGAGGAGTACATATTGACACGGGGCGTGTTCTGCACCGGGCGCTGTGACGTAATGCTGTGCAAACAGATCCTCAGAGATTGGGGACACGGGTGGTCGCGACGGCCGGCGGACGACGACGGCGGACGACTGAGAGCCTGTCCATCCGGAGCGCAGTACACACGGCATACTTGCTGGTTTAATGCAAACCAAATATGGTCAATATTAACAGATCGCCTCGCTTGAAACACGTTCTCAAATCGCTATTGTTACAAGCACCCCATGATGAGACAGTAGAGATTCCGGTAATTTTATCACCCACCTCTGTTAGCGATTAGATCGCAAAGAATAAACAGATTACGAGCAGCTGGTATCATTTATCAATATCGCGCCCAATAAGATGACATATCTGGAGAAATTGACAAATAGCAAGCATTTGCAGACTGTCAAATCAATAGTGGTAATAGTGTAGATAGAGGTGCAGCTCTCGACCAAGCCTCTGCTGTTTCATATTCATTAGAAGTGGACAGGAAATTGGTCTCACATCATCATCATCATCATCAGCAGTAGCAGCCTCAGAGGAGCTCGTAGCCTAGTTGCGAGCACGGTCCGAAAGTGATCGTGCAGGTTAAGCGACGTTGGCGCGGTCGGTACCTGGATGGGTGACCGCTAGTGGCATATTTGAATGAATGAATGAATGAATTAATGAATTAATTAATTAAATTATTTCATCTGAGTTCCTCCGTGCCTCGGAGAGCACGTTAAGCAGTCGGTCCCGGTTGTTGTCTTTCGACAGCAGTTGTTAAGCCATGTCAGATGCCTACGGGCGGTTTGAACATCTCTGACAAATAGGTTGTGGCCACTAACCATACGATAAGCAAGCAAGCAGCAGCCTACTCTACTCTACTGCTGGACATAGGCCTCTCCCGGGGCGCGCCATCGAGCCCGATCCTCGGCTCTTCTCGGTCTCACACTACACATATTGTACCCGAACCTCGGGTGGATACCGAACTCATCTAATTCAAACACAAATAATTCCAGATCGATCCGTAAAGCCCCACTGACGTCAGAGACAATCTCAGCTAAAACACTGTGAGATGTACGTCGTAATATGCAGACGCGCCAATCGTTATATCCGGAGCGCAGCGGATATAACGACTCGCGGGTATAGCGCTCTTGAGTGAATCTTTATTGAATTTGGCACAAAGCAATTCGATTCTGTCGTTATTTGGGACGAGATTATCGTCGATTCAAATGCCGGCACGTTAGCTTATCTTATCTTATGATAGGGGGCCGTGAGTAACCCAGCGGCACTTCGACCCTTGAGGATCTTTTGTGCCTACCCCATTTTACACACCGGTCATCTCAGTGTGCAGGTTTCATCACGATGTTTTCCTTCACCGTCAGAGCAGTCGGTAAATGTACGTAAGTCTTCGATAAATACGAAAAATTCATTGGTACATGGCACTGTACTGTTTCGAAACCGGACCTCCCGGGAGTCAAGTGTCCTAGCCACTGTGCTACCGACGCCCTCTGCCGACACGTTACTGAGGAAGAGGTCACCACCTTCAACTTACACAATCGCACTCTAAAACTACTGAATTGATTTAAATATGATTTCACCAGCTTACACAATCTATGTAGTTCTAATAGCTAGTGAAGCAAATTTGTGTGAAAAAAAGTGAAAAAAAATTCAGTGTAGTTTTAGAGAAATTTGCGATTGTGTAAGTTGCAAGTGGTAATCACTTTCTGGCCTCCATTGTACCGTAGGACTGATTGATTTTTTTTTATTATATAAGGAGAGACCAGCAAACGGATCACCTGTTGGTAAATGGTCACTTTTCCATACATCTCACTACTTTAGTATCTCACCTCACTTTAATAATATTATTAGAAGAATTCATTGTGCTAATAACTTTGAGGACGTAGAGGAGTGTGTGCCTCAAGTTCCGGTAATGAGGGATCAGATGGCGCTGATTGTATACTGGAATATCAAAATGAGCCAAAATATGAGTACCTAGCATGTACCCAGGCCATAAAATTTGAGTTTAAAAAAATCTATTTTTTAATTATTATTTGATATTAATTCTTTGTTATTTGTTCATAGTTCTTGTGTTATCATTGGGAAATTATGAATTCGATGAATTTCTATATTATTACAAAAAGCAACTTACTATGCAATGAGAAAACATTATGTCAAAACAACTCTTCTGTCACTTTGACATTCCTATTAGATGCAGCGCCACCTATCTCGAATGACAGAAACTTAACCTGTAAAATCCCTCATCACGCCGTCTTTCTTGCCCTTCAAACGTCATCATTTCAAATTTAGCGAGCCAGTGGGTTCTCACTAAGCCCGTGTGCTCCATCTCTGACCTCACCGTCTCGTCCTTACCACCAGGTGAGATTGAGGTCAAACGCGGGTTTCGTCGTAAATAAAAACAATCTTCTATAAGGTTCGTTCACACGAGGGGACTGGCGAAGTATAGATAGCCACAGGAACGACGCCCTCGCGGTTAATGAGGCGTGTCGCCGCGCCCGCCGCCGCCAGTATGTAGCTGTACCCGTACTGTACTACCGTATACGTTACATAGATAGATACTTACAAAATAAGGGACCCAAATGAAGACAGCCATGTCGCTTTTATGTAGAAGCAAACAACATGAAAGGTAACGACTCGTGACCCCACTAATTTGACCCACTAGTGGTACAGTATCTCGATATAAAGGGCTCGTGGTCATGGTGCTCTTCTTACATCTGGAACCTTGAGAATCTGATGATGACCAGGAAAAAGTGGGATCTCCACAAAGGAAAGTCGGAGGATTCTTAAATTTTTAATTTAAAGATCTTTTATCCATGTAGGTAGATAAAAGATAGTAGGTTGTGAAAATTGTTAAAGTGCTTGCTTGCTTGCCGTATGGTTAGTGGCCAACCTATTTGTCACAGTTGTTCAGGCCGCCCGTGGGCATCTGACATGGCTCCACGACTGCTGTCGAACGACAACAACCGGGACCGACTGCTTAACGTGCTCTCCGAGGCACGGAGGAGCTCAGATGAAATATGCCACTAGCGGCCACACTGACTGCGCCAACGTCGCTTAACTTTGTTAAAGTTAAAGTCGTAGTTAGTATAGTTAATTAAATAGTTAAATAAGCAGGTACTGCTAGGTACATTACAGGTACAGGTACATTACATTACACAAAGAGATACCGAACAATGAGATCAAAAGTCAGGTAGAATGACAATCAATCAAAAGGCACACATTTTACAGATTATTATGTAAATTGAATGCCGTTCAATAACTCACTTTATGAAACGTATATGTGCGAGGCGAGAGCATTCAGATTGTATGAACTGAAACACTCTTTATTAATTTTAATTATATCCGTATTAACACATTCAGTAATTCGTTTGAAATAAAGAGAGAGAGACGATACAAGAAATTTTTTATAGAATATTTAATAGTCTAAGGGAAAAATATAATTTTACCGTATATTAACAATCAGTGGATAGCAAAAGACATGAAAGAAATAAAAAATCCTGAGGCAAAAATATGTGCAGTACATTTGAGTAGAATCACCCCGGGGCTTCACCGCGGGACAATGTTTGGCTTCTTTGATGGGTGATGTCCTACGTCTACGACCTCTGCGAGGAATTTATGAACAAATTCTAATACAAATCTAACGTTTATGTACGTCGTAAGTATGAACTGCATCATTATAATATGTGCATCATCAACCCCAGCTTTAAACACAGCACAGGCCTCCCCCAGCACAGGGGGTCCGGGTCACGTGACTGTGATTATTGTTGCATTTCATATATACTTTTTTATATGGCCTTTATTGTGTTCAGGCACAATAATTTCGCCAATGTCGCGTATTAGACAAAACACGAAAAGAGAATTGGCCGTGACTTCTTTGTGTTGAGTGTCTAAAGTTGACCGGCACCATCTAAAACAAAACAACACAAACATGTATGGACGAGGACAACACATAAATATATAGATATACAAATAGGAAGACATGTGAACAACACAAGAAACGCTAAGTTAGGGTTTTATATTGAACATTTTGGATTTCATATGTTTTCAGAAGGTTTAGACGTTTCGCAAAATGTCATTTAAATAAATGGTTAAGTCTTCGTAAAAAAAAAACTTCGTACACGGCGTGGCGTAAATCATGAGCACAAATAGATGCCACACAATTACAACTACTCTCAAGATTAACGTTCTCCGAGATACCAGCAACAACACAATACTTTTGAACAGAACAATGAAAAACGAAAGACTGTTATTCATCCATGTTTAAAAATAAAAAATGAAAATTTATTCATGCAGACAATATGTTTTACATTTTCTCAGATTGCATTGAAAAAAGGGGTCCCAAACCCAGGGCTTTCCAATAAAAAAGCGTAGTAGGTCGAATATTAATATAATCGAATAATAATATTTCTCTCTTTATTTGAATCGTAATTTTTAACTCCATTAATCCACGAACACTACACTAAACCGCGTTTTACTTTACCGGTGGCGCCATCTCGTGGCGATCGGGGTACAACATTAGACACGCATAATGTCATTTTGAATACATAGTCCCAGTCAGTTCTATATTTTTTTAATCAAACGAAGTAATTTTTTTTGACCGTTTTACCCATTAGTTTGATATGTTGGTCTGTATGTCTGTTTCTCTGTGGCATCATAACTCAACAACCGATTATCCGATTTGGATGCATTTTTATTATATAACATAGAATTTTGTGGAGAATGCGGAACAGATCTTGGAGTGTCTTGGTTGTCTGCAACGGTAAGAGCTAGATGGATAGAGTTTCAGCACAGTCGTTCAGGACCATGGTACCCTTCCCACATATGAAACCTTAAGAACCTGATGATGACCTGGAAAAAAAGTAGTCCAGAGGTAACATTGATCCATGACATGAACGGTAACAAAAATAAAACTTTTGTACTAGCTATTATTGGAGTGTACCCGTATACCTAATACGACTGGGGAAAAGTCCCAATCAGCGGGGGACAGGATCCATTATTCATGAAATCGTTCATTTCGTTCATTCAATTCCATTCGCTCGTCCGATCAGATCCGATCGGGAAGCAATCCGGAGCGAGTCCTCTGTCAAGCTTTGATGGATACTCGCAGGGCTGTCACTAAGACAAAGTGGAGATCACAATAATTTGCTGACAACCCTGAAAGCATTTGGTGTAGCTTCGTGGGTGTAGCATTAGTTATAGGCATTATAAACTAGACAATTAGTTTTCAATTCTAAATTTTTAAATCTTAGGTCGATCCATGATTTAAGATATATAGTTTACTGCTATGCGAAGCAAAGGAGATTGGGCGTAGGGAATGCAATCTCGCGAGATTGGGGCTCAGGCGAGATCCAGCGAGTCTGTGAATAACAATACCGCGAGATCTCGCCAATTTCGAGATCTCGCGAGATTTGTTTGTTTTGTGGGTTTATTGTTGCAAATCATCACAATATTTGAATAAATTAAAAAAAATTAAAATAATTATAGGTATTATGACATAAACATTTATTTTTACGAACTTTTTCAATTAACTTTTATTTAACATTGTTTAATATAGCTATCTATATATTTTTTAATAAACCTTAATAAACTTTGATGTACGTATCTAATCAAATAAGAAACGAAATAAACGATCAGTTTTATCTCCTATTATCAAACAAAAGTCTTTTAATAACAGTTTTTTTATAACAAAACAACAAGAAGTCAAGAACTAAAATAAATGAATCTCAATAATTTGAGTTGACTGTTAAACTGAGATATTATTATCATTATCAATTAAAGAAAACTATACCTATACAGAGATCTATTAGAAATCAAATATTAACGATTATATCAATCAAATGCGAGGCTTGTTCAGTTCACATCACACACTATTATCACCAATTATTTTGAAAGTAGCTCCTTAAGAACCACAAAATGTCCAAAGAATTGTCTGCTAAACGGCTTCTTATTTTGCTGGCCAGATAATCAGTTCGCGCGCTGCCGCGCTTCGAATAGGATGTTTTTATGCTCGAGTGCAATCTCGTTAAACTCGCGAGATCTCGCCCATTTTTCGACCGAGATCAATCTCGCTAAAAACGGCCGAGATCTCGCGAGAACGAGATTGCATTCCCTAATTGGGCGGTACAAAATTGTACCCACTTTTTTTTCGCCTCCAACCTACATGATACATTTGATAGATCTCACCTATGACCAACATCTTTCATTATGTTCGTCCCATAACGCCAAAAGCACCTAATCTTCTTTATAGATCTTGGAAAAAAGTATGTAAATTGTAATTGAAAACGTTTATTGATCACTGTAAACACCAGAATATAGAACACAATACAGAAGTATACAAAGATTAATACATGCAGCACATAACATCCGGTATGGTACAGTGCCAACAAGGGTACACCAGTTCAGCATAAACTTGAAAAAAAAAACTGAAAAAAAAATCTGAAACTTGTGAATTCAAAATTCATATTCAAGTGAATGTGTGTAATAGAAATATACTACTACGAAGTGGATCTTGTCCTCCGATACCAAAGAGCGCCATCGCTCTCTCTCCTGCGCAGTCTCGAGCCAGTCAGGCGCCTGGAGCTCACGCAGATCCTTCTCCACTTCATCGCGCCAGCGGTATCTGGGACGTCCGACCGGACATCCCAAATACAAATATAAATATAAATATCATTTATTTGTAAATATGTGTAATGCAGATGTTACACTGTGTTTCAGTATCACCATATTCTGCCAGAAAGCGTACACATTTTTGTTCAATTAATAAATCAATCATAAATGACAAAGTTTTAGATTTAAAATAATAATAATTGACATGTATAATATACCTAAATTTATCACAAATCATTATCAATAAAGTAATCAATCATAATAAATTATCAAAATAATAATAAAGGTCACAAAACAAAATCAATTTTTTTTACTTTAACAACTGACTCCTATAAGTTGATACATAACGTCAATGTTCACGTACAGGAGAATTGTAATTTTATTTTGGTAAATAAAGGTTTTTGTTTTTTATGCGAAATACGTTTGATAATATCGATAGCGCGATCTATCTTTGTATGAATATACTCGTATTTCATTCCATTTCATTTGTTGCTGTCACGGGTATTACAAGGTTTTAAAACTAATTACGGCACCAATCATGAGCCCTGTTAGGACATAGCAGATTAAAATAAAATAAAATTAATGATTAAAATACATATTAGATATTAAAACTGAATTGAAATTATAATTAAAAGATGTCAAAAAAGCGGTAAATATCGGAATTCGGAATATCTGTCTTTTTAAAAAAAAAAAATATAAACAAAATAATTTAATAATCAATAATGATAGCAGATTGAAAGATTGTTATTCTTCATTTAAGAACTGGTCGTATTTAATTTGTAGAAGTCCTAAGCTTAAATTTTTTCCTTGACTTGACTTAACACACTAATCAAAGTAAGCACTTTCCCCCCGACTGACTCCGGCGGAGGGACCGCGCTCCAGGTCGCACGGAGCTCCCTAATGTCACCTCCCAGTTGATTACAATCATAATTCTGCGACGTTAATTGAATTACAAGGGTATTAATTAATTAAATTACGATACGCGAGGCTGCCCGCGCCCGACCGAGCCAGCGACGCAGGTTCTGAATGTCAATTCTGACAGCCGGTGTGGCTCGAACACTTACCTTATTTTGGGATGGTGTATAACCTCTATTTTACTATGATATATTATAAGAGCTCTTTCCGACACAAATTATAAAGATACAGAAGGTCCGCTCAATAAAATCGCCCGATATCCGTGGGTTCTGCGTACAGTCGACCACAGGTCAACCCACCCAAAACGTCAAAATTTGAGAGTCTGAAATTTATTATATTGCGCAGGCATAAGATCGAAATTTAATCGAAGGTTTTTGACATATGGTATACTATAGCTTGTGATCGACTGTGCAAGCGATCACAGACGGAATCAAATGAACGCAATCGCGAGTGATAGCCCAAGTTGGAGACTTGGAGTGGTTAATAAAGAATTATTGGTACTGTATAAAACATGTAAAAAATCTGAACTCCTGTGTCCGTTCGCATCGGATGAGACGTGACGAGCCCGGCCGGCCGCGCTGGAGCCAGTGCGACGGAGACCCGAGCGCCCGAGACAAACACCAGCTGTCACCGTCTCCTCCGCTCGCTGATTACTTCCTGACTTGCACCCGGTGACGTCATCTGACTGATCAGATCAGATCGATGTCAGTTTGTTCCTCTTTGCTGCTGCATTCGTTGGCATTTTGCTTTATTGGTACTTATTACGCGACGAAACGAAAAATATATATTTCTCGGCTGCTTCTACGGTTCTATAGGTCGCGTTCCGGTTTGTTATCAAAAAGTAAATGGACGATATTATAAATAGCAGTGTTGTCACCTCAGAAAAACAATGTAATATTATCAAGTTCCTCCAGAGTATGGCTTGTCAGGACCGGGTTGTTCGAAGCTTCAGAGATGACACTACAATCCCTGTATCAAAATCTATCAAAAGAAACAGAATCAAAACTCCAAATCGGCAATGGTTCAAAGGCATGGCGCGAGACTGCGGCGCGAAGATCACCGGATCGAAACCACCTCTGGACCATAGCAACTTTGTATACTTCTGTAATCTGTTCTGGTGTTTACAGCGCTAAATAAACGATTTCAATTTCAATTTCAGTGATCGCACTCCTAGCAAAGGCGTTTTAGTCTAGTTGTAGTGGTAATTAGTAAAACATTATCGATGTTTTTTCATTTACAGTATAAATCTAATACTAGAGACTATTCAAAATTTAATCGCCACAGTACTGACCTACTAATTAAATTGACTTAGGTATTGACGTAGGTGGAAGGACGATATCGACCACTTCCAAAAAGGATGGTATAAGGACGCCGAGGATAGGGAAAAATGGAAAGGAGGAGGGGAGGCCTTTGCCCAGCAGTGGGACAGCCTATAGGTTATTATAAAAAAAAAAAAGGTATTTACTATTCTCATTTCATTTTTTTTATTAAAGAAACAACACAAAAGCAAATTCATATTTAATTGTCTAACCATATTTTTTTTCCTAGCAATCAATCTCCAGAATTATTTCTTCATTAAAAATTACTTAGCTAGACTATATTTTTTAATAACAATTAAATAAAATATAAATTTATTGATGCAGACAGTGTCTTTTACATATCATCATATTTCCCTGGCTCCCACACTTGGATACCCCGTGTGGTGGGGGCAGTCTCTTCCGAATTTCTATATTATGATGACATTCTAATTAAGTATCTCTACCAAAGCTGTTTTGGCAAGTGCTACTCTACAAGTGTGTGTAGTAGAGTGGCAGTAGAGTTGTAAGCTGCACCGGAAAGGGAAATGAGCTCCGGCTCGGAGCCGGAGCCGGAACCGGAACGTGCGCGCGACTCCGCCGGATGTCTGTACAGTTTGCTCGCCGCTCTGTGGCTGATGCTCTCTATGACTAAATTATGTGTAAGTCCGGCTCTCCAATCTCTCCGAGATGATGTGTTTTGGATGTAAAGATAACTGTGTAACGATGTCGACTTCATCGTCCATATCAACCTCCTCTCCATCAATTTCAACCTCATCGTTAGCGTTTATCTCACCTCATTTCGTGTTGGCATCTTCATTTCTTCATCTATATTTTCAAAATTCAAACCATATTCCCATTCCATTTCTAAATTTCATTATTCCATTAATTTCATTGTTTTTACTTTCTCTCTGTATTTTTGTCCTGAACGGACATGTCCGTTTTATAAAATTGTCTCCTACTACTACCTATTTTCTACTATTGTGTTGTTCTGTTCCTGATAAATGTAATATCTACTATTACCAAGTTCATCTATTACTTCATCTGCACACTGTCCTAGAACCCTGCTAGCCGGCACCTAGAGGGCAGACTGTAGCAACTGTAGTGATTCCGGTTATTTTATTGCCCGCCTCTAAAATCACTCGCGCTTCAATCTTTCCGATCTTTTAGTCTTTCTTTAATGGTAAAAAATATTATACTCTCTTCTTATATTATAAAAAATGCTTATGAAATTAACAAAAAGTTTCATTTCACACCAGAAACTAACTAATTTCATAAGCATTTTTGTGATATAGACCAAGCGATCGGGGCGCGAGTGAGCGGGCGCGAGTGATTTTAGAGGCGACAATAAAATAACCGGAATCAAATTCAAATAAAAACCGGATCAAAATTGGAGTGCTGATTTGTTTGACATTTATAAACCACTATTGTGATATATGTGTGAAGTAGCGGAGCATTGTTCCCTCCAAGACAGTTATCTAAATAAATTCTGAAATAAGTATCCTCGTATTGTAAAAAAAGGAGACGACCTTCATTAACTTTACAACATTTCAGAGAGAGCAATCTCTGTAAAGTCGGGCGTTATCAAAAGAAATGTCTTCAAAGTAAATTACGTACATTTATAAAGCTTCTTTACAGTCACAATACAACTCCATTACGATAACAGGTCTCAAGTCATTGAGAGGCGGCCATTTGTCACAATTATTGTTAAGATCTCATCTCAGTGAGGATCTTGCTGGATGTTCCATCTTCATTACTATTTTACTCGTTTAACCACCGCACTGTTCCTCGTGACCACAGCCGAAAGATACCCTTTTTATAGCAGTCGGTCGACGCATGTGTTTTCATAAACGACTTTGAAAAAAGGAGGTTCTCAATTCGACTGTGTTTTTTTTAATGTACTCGTATGTTACTGGATACACAGAAATCAAAAGTTTATATCCTGGATATCTCTGCCAGTTGTGAACAGATTGTGATAATTCTTTTATTCAAATACACCTCCAGGGTGGTCCCGATGAAAATATTTGATCAAGATCTGATTGATTGCACTTCGTAAATGGACAACGAGTCACCAAATGGTAAGTGGTCACCGTCGCCCATTGACGTCTCATCTCACTTTAGGTTTGTTGGCACAAACACTCATTGGTTAATCGCTGCGCGCATTCAGTCAGCTCTCAGCATCAGGTTAACTCTGGAGTAACCCTGGCAAACCGATGTAGAGAAAGTAAGAAAAATAAAAATACGCGCTAGCGCCACTTATCCGGTCCCAAACATTTAAAAGGAAGAGGTAGAGAAATTGAAATTGAAAACGTTTATTTAGCGCTGTAAACAACAGAATATAGAGCACAATACAGAAGTATACAAAGATTAATACATGCAGCACAGAACATCTGGTGTGGTACAGTGCCAAAAAGGGTACACCAGCTCAGCATAATCCTGAGGCAAGCCACAGCGCTGATTTTCAGCTGACCCTTAGAGACTGCACGGATGAAGAAAGCAACAGTGTGTGCGTGTTGTGTTGTATGAGTGTGTTTGTTTGTATGAATGAGGATATTAGTGTATATGTAAGGTACTGAGTGTGTGGGAGGGTGATGGCATGGTGCGTGTATATTTACATGGTATTATTAGAGCCCTCAGTAATGCGTCCTTGTAATATTAAGAACGTTGTCCCACTGTATCTTTAGTTTGTGGCTATAGTCCGTAGCGGAACATTTGGAATCAGCGTCATAAATCATACCGAGGACCGGAGTGGGAGCCGCTTCAAACCGGTTCAAACATTACAAATTGCGGCTGAAACCGGACCAGCGACGAGAAACCCGCGGAGTTGAAACTAGACTGAAGTCACCACTATTAGCAAACAGTAATATGAAACCTTTAATAATATTCATTATTTATGTAACTATTATTTTCCGTTGAGTAACTGTGCCCAACTCTAATTTTTTTTAAAGTATTTGAATTGACGCTGGACATCTCTAATGCGCAGCGATGATTGGTCGTAAAAAAATGAAGATGGCGTTCGGGAGTCTCGCGGAAGCGTATGCCCAAGCTCTTGAGTTTTTATTCTACAAAGTACAAAAAAGATTGTAAAGTGTGATGATTGTAAATAAATCAGTTCAATCAATATCAGTTGCAGTTTATTGGTTTACAACAGGTATATTAATCAACACTACGTTGAGGTCTTATCGATTCATTTGTATTATATACCCATAATTCTTTCTTAGGATCACCTTAGGCTATAAACTCCAATTAGTTCTCTAAATTAATAACTTAGGAATCTTCTTTGTCAGGCGATTTCTGACCACCATATTATTATAGTAGACTCGAATCTAAGTTCTAACTTTTTCCGTGTATGTATGGGACGGAATAGAATATCCCTACCGTCACTGGTAATCGTGTCGTACGGGGCGACTGACCCGAGAAACTTGCTGGTGGTAGTATCCCTTCAGGGTCCGTCTGGGTACCAACCACCCTTCTATGTAAAGTGTGTTGTTAAATTGTTAAATATCTTTGCTTCGGCTTTGCTGTGTTTCGGTAGTGTTTATAGAAGAGCCAGTACTTACGAAACCCGTGTGCTCCATCTTCGACCTCATCGTCACTTACCACCAGGTGAGATGTGTGTGTAATGTGTGATATAATAACAGGTAATATATTTTCAAATGGAAGAATCAGATACAGAAGAATTATGACATGTTGATTATGTATTTTAATTATTATGGGAAATTAATATTATTGTAACTAAGTATTATAGTTTACATGTGCATTATATGAAATGAAATGAAATTATGCCAACGATACGTTATGACGTTTAAACGTTCTGTGTGTCGGGGAGCGCTCTTCAGAACTATTTGACTTGGTGCCGTCGTCTACTTTTTTGAACGCACCACTCGTCGGCGGCTCAATTTCCACCCGCACTTTCTGAAGCCTTGGGTGTCTACCACGACCTGTTTTACACGAGCGTTTCTGCCACGCACCTGTAAAATGTGGAACTCTCTTCCACCCGACGTTTTCCCGCAGCGCTACGACATGGGATGCTTCAAAAAGAACGTTAAAAAAGTCCTCTCCCTCCACGGCCGGCAACACACGTGCAACACCCCTGGTACTGCTCGTTTCTCTAGGCGACGGTGACTACTTACCATCAGGTGGTCGTAGACAATTATAAAAAAAAAGTTATGTAAATCGAAATTATCTGGTTAGTTATGTTTAATATAATATAATCATAATTATCTAAGCTGAGCAATGTGTTACATAAGTGATGAATATAGGTACAAATGATCTGATTTTGATTTATTATTTAATTATCTTATAACGGTTTTGATACTTTGAGAAGTTTTTTTTATATCAAATGGTATTAAGTAATTTAATCATTAGAACATATGTTATTATATTATACATTACACATCCATCTATTATATACAGATATTCGCTGCGAATTTTTCCAATGCAGCGGCGAGTGGGTAACTTTACCCACACATAACTTCAAAACTTATATTTGTTGTTGTTTACTAAACAGACCCAGCGACCATCCCCAGTCAGCTCCAACCCTCACTCATAGTCCAGCCTATCCCCTCGTACAGTGACGGCACACTCTTCGACGGCAGCGATAAGGAGCTAATTTCCGGTGAGCTGATTTCATTTCGTGAGTCGCGGCCAGCGTCTTATCGACTGTTCATTTATATTATACGGCATATAAATAGATATAATCTTGCTGACAAATTTTCGTGTATGAAAAAAAAAAGAAATAAAACAGAAACCGATTTTACTGAATTCGATTCTGTTGGGTAAGGAATACACGGGAAAAGGATATTTCTGTACCTCAGAAGCATAACGCTGTGAATGCTTTTCTACCATTTTCTGTTTCTTAGGTATTGTGGCAAATTATAATCTAGAATAGTTCTTTAATAAGTTAATAAATAACTTTGAGGATTTGTTTAACAATTTTATACTTAATCAAAGTCCAAACATAACTAATTACGAATATTACACAAAATTGTCTCATTTGTAAAATTGGTTATGACACTTACAGTTTAATCCTTCTGAGGTACAGATTTATTATATATAAGTTAAAAAAAGTCGGTTCTTGTGATTTTATTTTGTCGATCACCGACTTTAGTAGTAGAGTCGGTTTCTATTTTTATTTTAAATAATTTTTCACGCGTTTTAATTATTACTGTCATAGTAATATGTACCCTTTTTTAAATGTATACTTTTACAGTATGTTGAATTTATTGAAAAGCTAGACGTCACATCTTAGAACGATAAAGTACTGCAACAAAACTACATCACATTATACATTCAACACATTACACATACAACCACGTTCTGTGACGATCACATAGTCTGCTCGGCACGTTCGCGTCGGCGCCGACTGTCACACTGATTTGTTAGAGCCCGAGATACACCGAGATTACGTTGTGTTAGTAGAATTTGAAAGAAAAAAAGAGCATCGGGCGTCGTGGCTAGGACGTCGGATTCCCTTGGGAGAGATTCGGGTTCGAAACCGTGAACCATAAAGTTCTCTTATATAACGTTTTCCATAAACCTTGCACACCTCTTTCTCGAAATCATTTCCCCTACCCGAAGGTTGCCTGGAAGTGATCGCTCTTAGCGATAAAGCCGCCTAAATTGTACTTCACTATTTCCTTTTCTATCTCATGTTTGTTGTTTTATATTTGTGTAATAAGGTGTATTTTACTTTAAACGTCATGTACCAATGAGTTTTTAGATTTTTTCGACTGCAAGCCACCCTAGTAAATCTGTCATGAGAGCCGTTCTATGTGATTAATTCCTCATGATGATCACGACCATCAGCAATGAGGAAAACGACTTAAAAGCGGTAGAAATGGGCCCTAGCACCCTTATCGCGACGTTCGGTGAAAAACGGCAGCCGACTGGCGGAGATAATGGAGTTCTCGGTGTTGCTAGATCGGTGATTAATAGTGATTATGCATGCCACTAGAGATACGTGACAGTAAAATAAAAAATCGTGAAGTTGAAACTTTAAATAAGTTATTTAATTATTCCAATATTATCACTTACCTAATAAAATATGTACGAGCCAAATGGAGACCGCAAAACTCGGGTATAGCTGAGAACAAGAATGTGGAGGATAAATATTAAAAACCTTGGATGAAAGAAAAAGTAGCCTCCTTCCTCAGGGAGCGGGCGTTCGTACCTTCAAGTTGAAAACTTACACTTGGAAGTAGCTTTACGGCCAAATGGAGGAAGAATTTGTATTTAAATCCTTAATTCATACTGTAATTGTATGAATTTTACATTCATCATTTCGATATTTCAGTGAAATAAAACAATTAATATTTCCACTGGCAGCACTGAGAGTCTCAATGAGTCCCCGGGGCGGGGAGGATCTTTGGCGACTCGCAATTAACTCGCTGATGGAAGAACTTGGATAACTCGATAATTGCACCCCTACCATGAGACGAAAAGAACCCTTCGATATAAGGGAGTACGGCGCAGGGTTTTTACAATTAATTTGACATTATACTTTTAAGACAATCTGATCCATGCTCCAGTTGGTTGTAAGTTATAATTGTTGGTGTAAAGTTATAGTTAATGAGAAAACTAATGAATAAAGAATAGAATGCTCCATTGGCGGGCGACCCTGGGGAAGGCAGCACGCTGCTGTGACGGGAGGAACCGGGAGGTGGAATGTATACACATCCCGGGAAGAGCCCAAGGCAAATGCTAGGAGGGCACCGGTGCGTTGCTCTGGAGATCCCGGAGCCCTCCGATAAGCACGAGGCCGGCCATCGAGGGGTTTTAGTGAGTAAAAATCTCACACAACCCAGTCTCTCCCCCAGGAGGCTGGAAAGATACAGACTAACAAGACAGACAGACTGTAAAGGGAAACTTTCGTTACTGCTACGTTCGCAGTTGTTAGATAGATAGATAGAAACACTTTATTGTACACAAAATCAGGAAAAGTAAAAACTACAGGAATAGTGGCACGATATGCACAAAGGCGGCCTTATCGCTTAAGGCTTAAAGCGATCTCTTCCAGGCAACCTCTGAAGTTAATTGGACATTAAAGAGATTAGCGACAGTTGTTGTTAATGACCTAGCACAATGAGTGGAAATAAACATTTATTCATACGACTACGTATTTTTCTTTTCTTATGGGAAACCACCCTGTAGTAGGGGAGCGGAATTTTTCTATTTGAGGAATCAAATCTTTATCACGAACCTCTGTTTGCTCCCTCCCCCGCCCTCTAGCTGTCTCCACAATATCTTCATCTACTATTGTGCCTTGCTCTCTATATTCACATATATACTCCATCTCCAAAAGGTTGCTTGGAAGAAATACCTAAACTATAACCTAAACTATATGGCCGCCAATTGTGTTTTTTTCCTACCTTGTTTGTCTTGTATGATGTAGGTATTTGTTTACCGAAACAGACAGGAGGACACGTGTCTCTAGGCGACAGTGACCACTTCTTCTTCTTCTTCTAAGTCGCCTGGGGTGGTACCACCCTCTTATCTATTTCTGCCGTGAAGCAGAAATGCTTGCATTTCTGTGTTTCGGTTTGAAGGGTAAGAGAGCCAGCGTAATTTCCGGCACATGAGGCAATCCATCTTAGTCCTCAAGGTTAGCAGCGCATCAAGAACCCTCCAACATTAATACAGTGAGGTGAGATGTCTATGGGCGACGGTGACCACTTACCATCAGGTGGCCCGTTTGCTCGTCTGCTCTCCTTATTTAATAAAATTAATAAATTTTTCTAAGTCGTATTCCTCATTGCTGAGGGTCGTGATAATTCTAAGGAATTAATCACATAGAACGACTCTCTTGGTAGATTTGATAGGGTGGTTTGCCAGTGCCTTCCCCATTTCACACACTGGTTATCTCGGCGTACAGGTTTACTCACGATGTTTTCCTTCACCGTCAGAACGGTCGGTAAATGTACGCAAGTCTTCAATAATCCGAAAAACTCATTGGTACATGGCACTGCATGGTTTCGAACCCGGACTTCTCGTCGCCACCGACGCTCACGCCACCACCACAAATAACCAGGTGACCACTTACAAACCGAAAAATCGCTACAATGTGTTAATAATTATCCAAACAGACCATGGCGAAAGTAACTAGGTACTTAAAATATTCATGATTGTGTGTGTGTTCTGTGATTGAGTCGGGGTGAACACTCGTGGGGCCGACGTGAGGGGTTTGGGGGTGAATTATGTCGGTTGGAATCATATCAAAATCATTCCCGGAGGCCTAGAAGTTCCAGACTCATTCAATCGCTCATTTTGTTTTTATTGTATAACTAGAGCAGACGACCACACGGGCCGCCTGGTGGTAAGTGGTCACCGTCGCCCAAAGACATCTCACCACACTACAGGGTAATGTTATTATGCTGCTGAAAGTTTCTTGCGCCGCTTCTTTCCATTAAGCTACAGCACCTTACGAAGCGGTGGTAGAGTGAAACAATACGTTGTAAAAATGTACTTTTACTTACATTAATAAAGTTTGATTTGATTTGATTATGATGTTTTTGATACGCTGCCTAACCTTAAGGATTTAGGTGGAGTATCTCAAGTACCGGTAACTATGCTGGCTCTCTTACTCTTCAAACCAGAACATAACAATGCAAGCATTTACGGCAGAAGTAGGTAAAAAGGTTATTTATGTATTATAATTATTGTATTTAATATATTAATGTATTATATAGGTAATTTATGTATTATGTAATGATTGTATTCTAAATACTTACTTAAATTTAATGAAGTTAACTCTTAAATATTTGCACGCCGAAGCCTGCGAAATATGTGAGACCTAATATTTAAGATCTGTCATCCAATGTACCATATTTCTGGCGAATAAATAATTGATTCATTCGTTCAGGGTTGTACAGTCTGTTACTCTACTACCTGACCCCCTCTTTACTTTGACCACTTACTCAAAAACTACTAGTTTGATTATAAAAATACATTCACTAGTAGATAGCAGTTTACATTATTTACTAGTAAAGATTTTTTATAACAAAACTAGTAGTTTATTAGTAAATGGTCAAAGTACAGAGGTAGGGTAATATATTTTATCTCCCCAGACTGACTCGGGGATAGGTCCCCAATACGATAATACTACATTACATCCTTGGCCTTCCCCCACGGGTGTATATAAGGGGGGAGGGGGGGGGGGTTAGGGGATCCGGATCCCCCCTAAGCATACGCAGAAAAAAAATATATCACAGAATATTCACTTTTTGTATCCGTGTCTACTACTTTCTCGTTTTTGTAATAAATAAATGCTTTACCGAGATTACTTTTATTCATAATTTATTTAAAAATACTTAGAGTAACAATCGTGTGCCCGCAGCCAGCAACTTGCGTGTACTTTAATGTTTAAGTAATTTCTAATAGACTAAGATTGGCGTTTAGAATTCTGCCTTTTTCTGCGTGAAGTCACGGGCAAAAATTAGTTTATCTTTCAATCTTTATAATTTTTGTACCTTTGGACGCCCCCCATGTGAAAGCTATAACTACGCCCCGGCCTTCCCCTAATCATACCCCTATACCTACATAATGGTCACATAAACCTCGATCCAATTAAGTACGTATTTTCACCCAATTATAGTCACCTTCACCCCGACGCGACGCCTTCCGTCAACTCATTGTAACGACTTCATTGTGACGATAGACGCTCCCCCATTGTCACCTTCGTGCGGCCACGAGAAGGGCGTGAGCGGGCGCTGTAGCGACGAGCTGTAGCGATAGCGGACAAAGCGAATACGCAGAACGTCCATTACGTAAAAATGCTCACTGCGTTCCATTGCAGCCAGGTGTGCAATGCGAGCGGATGCTGTACCCATATCGGGGAGCAGGCTCGTTTTACTTTAATCTCGTCATCGTCATCGTTTTCCGAACCCTCACATACGTCAACCAACGATATTCTTTAGCAAACTGAGGCGATTTTGAAGCGAAATAGGACCAAACATAGAAATCTAGAAACCAGAAAAATATATTGCTATGGTTCGGTCTGATACTGTTTCAAAATAACTACAATATGCTTATGGCTAATACTATAATGTTTATCTCTTGAACTCCACGAAGAAATGGTCGTGTTTGAGAGACGTTTAAGTACCTACATAAGTTCAGTTCGGGGAAGTGAAAACCTAAAAAGTGTATACCCCGTTGTTCCACTAAGCAGTGTAACTGCGAGAAACCCCGTACACACATTCAGTCCGTGGCTCTTAGAAAAGGATGCGGGAATCGGGTAAAATCGGTATCTGATGTCAAGTCAAGTCTTAGTACGTTCGTGTATATCAATAACCGGAATCTCAAGAGCCGAAGCCGTTTCTAAAAACTCATGCACTGTACATCATCCAACGCTCCATCCCCCGCTACATCGCTCGCTTGTTCTGAAGCCACACGCAGCGTTCCATGACGCGCCCCTCCCATTGTTCGCTACCCTGGCGCGGCGGGACTTTACGAGTAATCACCTGATAGTTTGATGGACGTAATCCCGGGGGAGCCCAAATATATCCTACGGCAATTAGGGGTGTTCAGAAGACCGTCGGCGTCCTAGACACTAGTCTATGACGCCGGACTCCCGTGCGGGAGGTTCGGGTTAGAAACCGTGCAATGCCATATACCAATTAGTTTTTCGGATTCTTTCGAAGGCTTGCGTACATTTACAAATACAAATATACTTTATTGCACGCCCGGGACAAAAACAAAACATACAACATAAAGAGATGTACAACACAATGTGCAGAAGGCATTAATTTAATTTAATTATTATTTGATTTATATATTATAATTTAATATTTAACATAATAATTTTTCATATATGACTAGAATTCCAATTTTGGCTCCGTGCTGTAGGAAATTGTAATGCATTTTGAATAAATAAAATAAAAAATAAAATAATCTTTATTGTAAACTATCACAAAACTTGAAATGAAAATGAAATAACTGAACAACCCAACTCTGAATCGCGAAAAAAAAATCAGTCGTTCCACAGAAAAGCTATATGACCGAAATATGTATGAAATAGCTGATTTATCTATCTCGCCGTATGCCTGCGTCTCGGCGCTGCATGCAACGTACCTCTGCCGCTGCGGCGCAGTCGTCGACCAGCTCGGGCACCATGGTCTCTCTTGCTGCAGAAGCGCCGGTCGCATTCCCCGCCATGCCGAGCTCAACGACATCATACGCCGAGCACTTTCCTCCGCCGGAGCGCCAGCTGTTCTTGAACCGAGCGGACTGACGCGCGACGATGGCAAGAGGCCCGACGGAATGACCCTCGTACCTTGGAAGATGGGACGGCCTTTGGTGTGGGACGCAACCTGCGTCGACACCCTTGCCCCGTCTCACCTTCCAGCCACTTCTTATAGAGCCGGCTCTGCGGCCGCTGCTGCAGAAACCCTCAAACGGCGCAAATATACCAATCTGGGTGAAACATACATATTTGAGCCGTTTGGGGTTGAAACATTGGGACCCTGGGGCCCGGGAGCGCACCGCGTCTTCAAGGACCTCGCAAAGCGCCTGGTCGACGCGTCAAGAGACCCAAGATCTGGCTCCTATTTGGCCCAGCGGATTAGCTTAGCTATCCAACGGGGCAACGCAGCCAGTCTCTTGGGTACACTGCCGGATGTGGGGGACTTAACCCAAATTTTTTATCTTTAGTTTTCTTAGCCTTAGTTTAGTTTTAGCTTTAGTTTTATCCTAGAATAGTATGATAATTAATTACCCTGGTAATTATATGTTTTTGTTGTAAATAAAATAGCTGATTATTTTCGAGGTTTCCGAGTTGGCCCCATAGTGTTGAACACACCCCTTTCGGATATAAGGGGGGTTTCTGTTCCATCCTGTACATATAGGTACGAAGACCGGAGAAAATATCGTTAGCGCGTTTTAGCTTTGAATCATTTGCTCAGAGTAATTTCTCAGTCAACATAAATAAGATGTAGATGTGTGACAGGTAGCTGTCTCTACATCTTCTGTAAGCTTCATCCACATTTTCCTTCAGCAATTTAATTTAATTTAAAAAGTTATAAAATTCCTGGAAACATCGCAGACAAAGCGTTTCTTTGTAAATTCCTGTGCATTTGTTTTTCGCGAAATACTTCCTCTCCTCGTTACGCATAATTAATCTAAGGTAAGGAAAGTTACTTTGGTTTTTTTCTTGTAAAACCTGAACTCTTATTAAGTCGTCGGTCTGTTTCTTTACCTTTTTAGAAGTGTCTTATTTAACGTAATGAAATCCAACATTAAAAAAAACTACTAAAATTACCCTGTAAATTAGTTATCTATGATCGGAGTAGGTAGGGCTGTTTTTGGTACTTGCCACATACGGTCATAATATGGATAAGTATGCCCAATAATCCCGGGATTTCCGGGATTGAATAAATATATTATTTAGATTTTTAACGTTATATTTGTTTTGATACACATTTAAGATTGGTGGCGAAATAATTTTTTTTAAGATTCATGGCACTAGTGTACCTATGGTAGTGTTTTAACTTCTTCGTAAGTTCACAATTAAAAAAAACGTAATCCGCCTAGTAAGGGCGAGGTTTATAAAAGTAATTTACAACATTTGCTCGATAACTTAAAACGGGATCCCGAAATCATATCCATATTAATATAACCTTTGAGGACATTGACCCGAAAGAGCCCTACCTACTCCGATCAGTGCTAGTTATAATAGTATCTTTGTGGATGCAAGTAGTTTTGTTTTCTTTTAGCTATAGCAACTTTACGAGGCGGTGGTAAGGTAAAAAACTACTTTGTAAAAATGTACTTGCAATATAAAATTTTGACTTTTGACTTTTTTGAGTAATAAAGATTCACGACACACGTACCTACAACACAATATTTTCAGGAATACATTACACAATTTCTACATACAGCTGTAAAAGAGTGTACTGTGTGTAATTCAGGGGTTGCCTGGAAGAGATCGCTTTAAGCGACAAGGCCGCCTTTGTACATATCGTGCTACTATTCCTGTAGTTTTTACTTTTCCTGTTTTTGTGTACAATAAAGCGTTTCTATCTATCTATCCAAAAACTTTTGTATGAAACCACTTGGTTGGAGTATCAGCTCCGCATAAATAAAATATCTTTGACGCTGCAGCGTTGTTTCATTCAATCTCTATGTATACGTCGCGGTATATCTCGATCGAACATTTTCTAGTTACAATAATATCTCACCTCACGTGTCACCCGCGCCCGTACAGCTGTCCCTCGAACACGGCCATCCATCACATACAACCGCGAAATAAATAGAGTGACGTCACACAGCGGACAGTGACGTATGTACGTACAACGCAAAAAAATCTGTAGAACTATATTTTTCTTATTCTTCAATTATTACATTGCAACTGCGACTTCCTGAGCAGAAATACCAAGATCCGGATCTACAAAACTGTCATCAGACCGATCTTGATGTATGGATGCGAGATTTGGACACTAACCTTGAAGGAAGAAAACAGACTCTTAGTGACCGAGAGGAGGATATTGAGGAAGATTCTGGGACCAGTGAAGAAGGAAGACGGAGGGTGGAGGATAAGAAAGAATAGGGAGATTGAAGAGATGGTGAACGAGCATAGGATGGGGGAGGATCGGGCAGTTAAACGAGCGTATGTTATAGCCTTGTTTTTAAAGAACAGAAAAATTGGCAGAACTTGGGGAAAACTTAAAGGAAACACGATTTAGGTTAGATTAGAGCAAATCAATATGATTCCATATTCCACTAAACGCGAAAACTGAATAAAATTACTACGAAAAGTTAAAATTCTACATGACTTTATACTGACCTGTTACGGGCTGTTTTTTTTATTAAATGTTTATATTTGGCCAGAGCCTAGTGGCTTGTGCCATGAAAATAATTAAAAATCTAAATGTCAACGAGAACGTAAACAAACCGACATAACCTAGACCTTCTCAACTTTAAGATGAAAACTATGTAATGGTGACGTATTTATAGGCGCGTCGTTGCTTCGCTGTTCAAACAGACAAACCTATTTCGTGCATAATATAGTGCAGGGAAATGGAACGAAAGCTTTTAAAAGCTGTACACGTTACGAGAGCTTTCGTACGCGTGTTCGGTTGAAATCGTGCCGACATTCTCTCGATCAGAGCCTACCTACACGATACGGGACTGATGTAAAGTGTTCAATAAACACCACTGTCTCTCTTTCAAGAATGATAGTTCAAAATCAACATTTTGTACAATTGAGGAAGTCATAAAATGTTTAGTAATTTGATTTCTCCATGTCTTTTTCTTCTAAGCCGTATTTCTCATTGATAAGGGTCGTGATCTTCTACGATTATGGAAATAACCATAAAACTACTTCATTGGCAAATTTAATAGGGTTGTTGTTTTCCCCATTTCACACACTGGTTATCTCAGTGTACGGGTTTTTACACGAATGTTTTCGTTCGAACCCGGACCTGCCGCGTGGTAGCCCGGCGTCCTAGCCACTATGCCAGCGACACTCATACACGACTAAATTAGGGAGTTGAAGAGTATCCAATCTATCTATTTGCAGAAATCCAATAGGATAGATCTATGTCTATAGTTTTAAATGAATCGACTCTTAGAATAAACAGTCAAAAGACCAGCACTGTGAACGAAACTGCCAGCAAATGGGTCCATTGTGTTGGTAACAATTGGCTTGCTGACAAAGATGGTGGAATTCAATTTCTACTTCTAAAGTGGAACAAAGTAACTTTGACACTGAAAGTTTTGGTAGTTCATTATTAAACGGAGCTGCGTAGAGCCTGGAAGTCGATTTCATTGTTGTGGAAAGTTGGGTGGAGTCAGCTATAAGAAAATAAAGTCCTTTCGATAGCACTACTCAATACATATAAAAAGACAAATTAAAAATTTAGAAAAAAACCACGCCGGAGATACATTAAGCTCTAATAAAGTAGTGCTATGATATAGTCAGCGCAAACGACAAGTGACGTCATAGTGCACGTGCAATGCCCACCTGCGCTTGCGACGAAGCAAACACGGAGCAACAACCGTCGCCACGTGATGCCGCCCCCCACTGCCTGGCCTCTATAAAAGCGGGCGCCCGACCCGAGGTGGCATCATTCACTTGCGACTCGTCGACGAGCCAGTCGGACTTGAATTTTTTGTTCAATAATATCTACAAACAAGGTTTGAATTTATTATTATTACCGGTTTGAAATGACACTACGTACGAGTGGACATAGTAGTTCCTACTCCGATTTTTTCTCTATATTTTTTGACAAGTTTGTAGATTTTATCTAGGCTGAATTTGATTCGTGATGCTCCTAGATTAGTCAAACATCATATTTGTAATTGCCGCCGCCGTACCTGAACCGTCGCACAGTTAAACAAAAGTGCATCGGTGCGCCATCTAGGCTATAATGATGGAACTAAAGCTCGGCGAAGAAAGAAAGTGAATAAAATCAAAAATGTCGTTAGTCATGCTCGAACTCTGACCCCGGATCGCGTGTGTTATTCCATCAGCAAAAATATCGATGAACGGAGTGAATTACAAAGACTCGAAGGTTTTCATGTGGACTATGTGTCTGTGATTGCCAGAACCGTCGGCAATAGGTATTTTCGTGAGCCCACAAAGTGCAGCTTTTACGATACAACGGACACCGTCGGTGGGTAGACTTACGACGCCGCTGGACAATCCCGATCGACGTTCGCAGAGCATTGGACTTCATTTTCCATAAAATAACCGTGAGTGCTCCTTTTCATTCCTCCCAATTATAGGCTAGTTTCTGTTAGCACGTTTCTGTACGGCCCCGGACATACCTACCCCGTTTTAATTCTTTCTGTATTTAGTCAACAAAGGCAGTACAATATTAAAAACGAGCCAGTGGCTTATACAGATTTTAACTTCTTTTAGATTAGGTAGATTTAGTCTGCGATTATTATTCAATTCAATATATTTATTTCGTACTAGTTGCCCATAAAGTGTTAGTGTTTGATTTTGGCGCCAATCGGATCTGGCTAGGATAATTTTTATTATTTTAAATCGGTATATGCTCGATTTTATTTAATACACACCTCTCTATCACACATTTATAAATCACTATGTTTATTTCCCTCCCTTTTTTACTTTGGGACAATCGGCCAAATCGGAGCGGCCAAAGGGCATGGAGCCGCGCCACCAACTACTGTATGAAAAAGAATGGAAAACTTTTGACACTTTCTAAAACCCAAACTTTCGCGACCTTTTGCGTAACTTATGAAAAAGTAATATAATAAACAGTGCAAAAGTAGTGGTGGACTTAATTGATTATGAACTCGATAACTAAGTGCTATGAATAAGTGAATGAACAGTACACCAGCTTAGATATGGGCGCATCGGCGTAATGCTGCCTGCTCATTAATAATAATAATAATAATAGTGGACATTTTACTGTGAATTGACCTGTGAAACACCAAGTGAACTCCATCCAAGATCGTTCCCAGCTCCTGGCATCTGAGTGAGTCTAGGGTTTATTGTATTTTATCTACTTCACACCCATCATCACAGACGTCGGCTAGAACCGACGGAGAACCAAAAAGGAGCTGATTGTAGAAGACTGGGCCAGCTCTTAGGATGCCACCCAGTCACCAGCGGTAAAACTTATCATTTGGTCCTTCGATTTCGGATATTCAAACGGATTCAGTGCCCCTTTGTTGGTTTTAAGTTGTAACAAAAACATTGAATTATGGTTTGCCGTTTTTTTACGATATTTACGACGCCAAAGTCGGTAAAACATCGTATACTACACACACAACTCGGTTAAAGTTATAAAAATACACATATTTATGTCCCCATATTGTATTTATAAAACATTCATTTCATCACAAACTGTATACCTACACCCAGAAAAGGCGGTCGTTTTCTGTCGTGACCTAGTGGAGCCATCTAGCGGATCTCGTTGGCGACAAGTTAGGTGTTGAAAATCGGTTATTTGTTAATATTTTTATATTGACAATTTATGGGTGACACGGCTCGGTTTATTTACTTGGTTTGTAATATAGTTTCACAGTCTCGGTTTTAGGATAGTGGATGTAATTTCATCACTATAGTGAGGAGACTGTTAGCTCAGCGGTTAAGAGTTCAGTCTGCCATTCAGAGAACACGGATTCTATTCTCGGTTATTCGGATAAATTCTTGTTTTTAAATTTTATGCTCGGTTACTTGTTTATTTGTAAAATTGATTCAATATTATTAATTATTGTGTACAATTGTGCCTGGGCAGAATTAAATTTTGCGGATTTGTATGGTTTTTGGGGTTTGTGGTTTTTGAATAGGTAAATAATTGTTGCAAATATGCCTCCTAAAGTACCTAAAGGTAAATGGTGCAACAAGTTGAAATATGACCTAGCCTTGCTCAATCTAGATTTAATTTATGATCTGTCTCAGTCACAGCTCCCTTCAGAAAGTGAGAAAAATCAATTTAAGGCTCCGTATACTGATTTGGAAAATGTTTATCATATGTTTACATCTGTTCATGTGGAAATTAGTTCCTAAATTGATGAAACAGACCTAGATTCTGCGGAGGAATTAATGGAAAATTATAAAAAATATAATCAAATATATTATGATGTTAAACAGAAATATTTCAAACCAATAGTGAGCAGGCATCCTACTTCAGTACAGCGGTTTTGGAACCTAAAAGGTCGTATGTACCAAAGTTGCCTGTCCCAACATTCTCTGGTAAACTGGATGAATATAATTCTTAAATGGAAATGTTTGAAGCTCTTGTCGGTCGAGATTCAACGTTAACAAATACTGAAAAATTATACTATTTGGTAGGGTCACTAAGAGTGAACCCAAAACATTAATTCAACATCTACCTGTAGTAGGGGATAATTCAGTGGTAATCTACTGCTGTTACTGTAATAATCTGCTGCTGCTGATCTTTTTCGCGATTTCAGAGTTGGCCCCATAGTGAAAGTTGGTCCGTTATAGATGCTGAACACCTCCGTTTTGGCTCTTTTGGGGTTTTTTGTTACACTCTGTAGACATACAGGTGTTCTATGGTATTGGTAACTATGGTATAGGAAACATAATGGACATCATACGGTCCTAGGTGCGGTCCATTCGGGAACAGAGCCAAATTGCATTAGTCCAGCACCTACTGTGATACGAGTACCCGGCTCGAGTTACAGGCAAAGTGGGAGCGCGCGCCTCTTGACAGCTGTCTAGCCGGTGTCTGGTCAGGAGGGTACTCGTGTCGTTATGTAGCTTGGACATCGGCCAAGCTTGTTAAGTGAATTGGGATCAGGTCATGATTTTTATTATAGGACCTGCTCCTGTATCGGCGGGGAGTTGGAGACACGGCCGAGGTATGTGAAACATCTTGTGCGAGCTGCAGAGCAGGTATGGCGCTGACGCTGAAACTGACATCTGTCACGTGTCACTTAATCACTTATCAGTTGTCACTCATCGGTTGTCACTTGTAATTTATCACTTAACAATTGTCACTTGTCAGTTACCAATTACCACTTGTTACTAGTCACTCGCCATTTTGGAAATTGTGCTACAGCTGCAGTTTTTTTAAACAAATCTGTAAGTACTCGTATCTAATTATGTTATACACATCACCAATATTCTTCATTAACCACTCCAATTAGGCCAGAATAGTCCAAAGGTGGATTCGACCAGGCGACACTTGCACCGCAGTCTCGTTCCCTAACATTTGAACCATTATTGCTTCAGTTGCTAACTTCAAAACTTTCTGGAACCAAAATCGGTCACACAGCACACTTTTCTATGAAGATCAATTTGAATCGCGCCGTAGCCAACTGCCGATGCATTTCATAACCTGCCAGATATTCCTTACATTGTCCCAGTTCGCAGCCTCACGGAGGAATATTGCATTCGCTTCAATTCCACCTGCAAATTTGAATTATTACTACACTGCTGCGGCTAAAGCCACCTTCAATATCTACTTTGCGGGCCAAAAGCACTTACCTGAACCTATTTTGCGGTCATTCTGCCTGCCTGTGTCGAATTTCCGTTTGAATGAAACGGAAACTCACTACTACGGAAAGAGCTATGGAAAGAGCTATGCTCGGAGTATCTCTGCTGGATCGAATCTGAAATGAGGAGATCCGGCATAGAACAAAAGTCATCGACATAGCTCATAAGATTAGCAAGCTGAAGTGGCAGTGAGCTGGTCACATCTGTCGCAGAACCGACAACCGCTGGGGTAGACGAGTTCTGGAGTGGAGACCGCGTTTGGGCAAACGTAGTGTGGGACGGGCGTCCCTGCTAGATGGAGCGACGATCTGCGCAAGGTGGCTGGCAGCGACTGGATGAGAAGAGCCGAAGATCGGACTCAATGGCGCGCTCTGGGAGAGGCCTATGTCCAGCAGTGGACTTGAGTGGGCTGCTGATGATGATGATGTTGACTCACTATTAATTTAAATTTGAAAATCATGACGAAAATAATGCGGCGGAGGCCTGCTTCTTAAAATGACCGATGGCAATGGTACCGTCACGATTTTCAATATCAAATTAATAGTAATTAATTACATTCAAACGGAAATTAGGCTCCGGTACCGATATTTAATTAATTAATTACTTTTGCTTATTTATTTATTTTTGTAATATTATTTTTGTCTTCTGTACTTAGTTGTTTGTATCGGAAATAAATAAAAATGTTCCTAAAAATTTTTAACAAAAATGTTTAGGAACCGTTTGGTAGATTCTACCATATCTGCATTTTTGAGATCAATTTTGTACGTAAGTACTGCAAAACAGAATCAGGTGATTACTTTCGGTCCCTCCTGAAATTAATAAAGAAAGTAATAAAAAAGCGCTGAAGCTTTTAGTAAATATTTTGAATGACTGAATTATAATTTATTTGCACACACATACATAACACGATAATTACATTTCACTAGGTACATAAAGAGTTACTTTTTTGACTTGGAGTAAGTTCACATGCATATGTGTCAAAAGGGTCCCTGACTCAGCATTATGCTGTGACGATATGGCTGGACGCTAGCCCCCGCCGCAGCGCTGGTTGTCAGTCAGGACCGGGGACACGGCGACACGGCACGTAACGGTGAGACAGCTGTCAGCATTGTACAACTATATAAACATATCTCAATACATAATAAGTGTAAAACAACTACTTCCATTCTAAAATTAGGTACATTTCGGTTCTACAGAAACAACACAGATTGAATAGGTACCATGTTTTATTTGTTGTCGTTTTGAAAGAGCTGCATTAACAACGCTTATGGTGCTTTACAAAATAACGAAGTATCAGTTACAAAGTAACGTAATATTGGACTTCCTTTAGAGATTACAGTTCAAGCCACATTCTGTACGTCCGTCGTAATACTGGATACAAAGTAAAGTGGCCGGTATTTGCTCGGAGGGATTTACGTTGTGCTCTCGTAAAGTTTGGCGGGTAATGGAAACTACCCACGCTTTTATACTCTTTGTACTGTCCACTACTGCGTACATACGAGGACTGTTTTGTGAGACTCTTGTCAGGGAAAGACGCATCAAACTAACTCTGTGCAACCCTGTCGCAACATATAAGATTTATGATTTATTTATTTATGTTTCAAATAAGTTAAAAGGACAAAGTAATAAAGGGTTTACAAAGATGTTGACCATTGTACAATAAAGTTCGTGAGCTCTCTTAGAAGGGGATTCGGGTATCGGTATTTGTCTCTGCCTTTTTTATAATAATTTTTTTATTGACTACTAAACCCGCATTTGACCTCGATCTCGCCTGATGTTAAGCGACGATGAGGTCGACGATGGAGCATGCGGGTCCAGTAAATGCCTATTCACTCTGGCCTTGAAGATTCTAAGGTTGTAGGTTTCGGGAAATTCAGACGCTGGCAGACCGTTCAATTCCTTAGCCGTTCGCATAATGAACGAAGAACAACAAATCGCTTCGTACGAGCAGATGGGACATCAACAACATAAGGATGGAGCCCCTCCCCGCGCCTAGTAGTCCGAAGGCGGAATGGAGATGCTGGAATTAGGTCATGCAATTCCGATGCGCACTCTCCGAAATGTCTTACTTCAGTACAGAATAATTCATATAAGAAATACTGTTATTAATACGATGAAGGAGAGAACGCGCGCCCGAGGAAGACTATTTTCTTTAATCCAAGGTTAATATGTAGGTATCGAGTATACAGAAAAATATGAAACATTCACTACAGAACTCTAATTCAGTTCGGAACAGCTGCAGGGGAAGTTTTTAGATTGAGTGTTATGAAGTTCCGCCAAGTTCAGTAAAAGTTGAAAGAGATGAAGTTCGCAACAGACGGATGGACAGGGCGCTGAATTGGTTAACAGTCTGTACAAATAGTTATTAGCTTCTTTTTTTAATAGAATCCGTAATAGGTAGGGTACGAGTAAATATTTTTTCACAAAGATACTCTGAAATGTGCTCAATTCTCAAGAGCGTCGGTGGCCTTGTGGCTAAGACGCTCCCGTGCGGGAGGCCCGGGTTCGTAACCATGCAATGCTAAATGCCATGTACCAATGAGTTTTTCAAATACTTACGTACATTTACCGACTGTTCTAACGGGGAAGGAAAACATCGCGAGGAAACCTGCATGTCTGAGGAAATTAAAAGTTTCCGAAGGCGTGTGAAATCCACCAATCAGCATTGTGCGCGCTCGGTGGATCATGGCCCGTACCCACCCCCATTGTGCAAGGGGAAGCCTGTGCCCCAACAGTGGGGACATTAATAGGCTGCTGATGATGATGATGATAAATGTGCTCAATTCTTATGGGTATAGGTAAAGTTTAGTGTGACATGTTTATGCAACTATATCTGCAATATTTGTAATTCTTACCCAAACTTTTACACAATAAATCTTATCTTATGACAGAAATATGTACTTTACTGCACAAAGTACAAAACATTTAGTACAGGAAACGAAATTATAGCGATCTCGTCCAGACAACTCAAGGAAGTATTTTACTATCAATACGAGGTGATGATCGTTCGATAGCAGTCGTTGGACCATGTCAGAGGCGGCCTGAACAACTGACAATAGGTTGGCCCTAATCACACGTCAGGAAAAAGATCTATCTATACGAAGGTGATCGTCGCAGCGTGGAGTTTATCTCTAAAACATAATGTACTTTAAACCACGCGATAAACTATCGAGTGCCGCTCGACACGCCGCCGCATTCTGAGCCGCGCGCCCTCGCTCAGGGGAGGGATAGTCTGGGATAGTCGACGCTTTTGAAGTGATAACTAGATTCAGGAGAGTCTCTACTAGAGACCTGTGACGTCAGTGGAACATTGGCGTTTCGTTTTATGAGCGTCATGTCGGATTTGAATTGGTTGATGTCAGGACGGAAAAGTGCTCGTATCCACAATTTAGTTCGATTCTGAAAGTTCAAAATGTCAATATTTTTTTGGATTGTTAATTGAAACATGAATTTTCCTTTTGAAAAATGCCAATTTCCCCACCATATATCAATGCTGAATTGAAAACGAAGATCTTCCACCAGGCGGGGTGTTGTGCCTGGCGACCAGATGTCCCGGTCCGACTATGGATGTTTGGAACTCGTATATACTAACGGAACATTCTGCGATCGGGACCTAGGATTTCAAATGAACTGTAACTTTTTCCGACTTTTGGTGTTGTACGAGTACTTACGAGATTTTTATATTGGTTCGTCTCACATCGAGATTCCTCCGAGATTCAAAGTTCAAACCAACGATGAAGGTTTACGAAACCACCCACAGTACCAAACTTATTTTGAATTTCCTCGAACGCCGCTCTCTTTACAAAGCTGATTGAAACCTCAGGAATCGCGTACCTTTCCCGACTATCTCCGTCCTTTACCATCACCCTCCAGGACAGAGCGGGATGGATTTATCATTTGAATTCGTTTGTGGATAGTTGCTCAGTACGTGGAGAATTTGAAATTACTATGAGATGAATCTTGTGGGAAATGTGAAGTAGGTATTTTGGTGGAAAAATATGATATTCATGATTTATTGATGGTGTTATTTGACCTTACACTGTAGGTATATGTGAAGAACAATTTGGAATTTCGCGAATGTTTTTTTTCAAACTCTGACTTTATGCAAATTGCAGCAATCTTTTGTATCAGGAAACGGATTCTTTTATAATTTTGAGAATCCCTACCTATCAATGCGACCAAACAGTGCGTGGCACGATTTCCAAAGCCCTATAGGACCAGTTTTTTGGTTCCGTACCTAAACGATAAAAACATTACCCTTCTTTGGCTTCACCGTAGTCTGGTAAAAAGGAACCGTTATGGTAAGACATCGGCGTCCGTCCTTCCGCCTTCTGTCTGTCTGTATGTCACAGCTGTTTTTCTAATTGTTTTTGTACTATTTTCGGATTCACTACCTTATGGCCACTTCACCAAATTATTTTCTCTACGATCGTCTTAATTTTATTTGATTCTGTATTGGTTTTTGCAGAGATACTTAGGGTAAAGTACCTAATATTAGAAACGAGAAATTCAAAGGTTCCGTAAAAAGGGTCGAACCGAACTGCCGACCCGGTCTGCGGCAACCTTTTCAAATTACAGCCGCTTAGTGGCTTGGCGGGCGGTGTGGAAACATGTTAGGGAAACAGCCGCCGGGGTTGAATTCAATATCAGGTGAGCTGCGATCGAAGCCATAGAAATAGTAAACGACTACGAGTGCTAAGGGCTTTCGACCTATGAACACCAACTTCTATAACATTGGTGTAGGCTTTACAACGTATGAGTATATATTCAAGCAAAAGCTTTTTTTTCTGAGAAGAGAGTCGGAATTCAATCTGAAAAAATTTAGAACTTGTCTTATAAATCCATCATTTTAAGTTAATACGTATTTTTTATTACTCTGTCACCATTTTGTAAGGTGCTATAGTTGAAAGAATAGAAACTGCAAAGTATTTTTCCTAATAAATTCCCACAGCATCTCAGTCAATGCTTATCTCAATTAATTCTAATTATATTGCTCCCTCATGACTCTTGAATAATTGATCGGACTTGCTGATTGAGGGCCCCCTTCCTCTGTACCAGGGGGTAATTATCGGGGGGAATATTGATGAGGGGCAGCCATAACTCGGAGCCCAGCTGATACGATCGGGTGACAGTCAGCGGTTCTCAAAGGTCCTTGAAGGTGGGCGCCGGCATGGGCGCTTTGGTTCAGGTTCTCTCATTTGAATTTTTATTGGTAAGTGCTAAATCGAGGTTTTTTTCCCGAATGTGGCATGCCAAGGTGTATTGCGTTGGTCATCTTACTGTATCCGGATTTTATGCCTCATGGGATCAACCGTTTTCAAAAAATAAGGAACTTAGTGGAATTTATTTTTGTTTTTTTCGTGATTGTACAAAATCAAACCAACTTAGTTATTTTAAATTGTGTAAGATGAGATCGTCTTTGAAAACATCTTAATCCTTATTAATCCACCCTTTAGGCTTAAGATAGAATATTGTAGACTGAGTTTTCAAGGACAATTTAAAAGCTCTTGTATGTAAAGCAAAGGGGTGCTTAATCCGCTGAAATTCTAACAAAATCGGGTTCGGATTTACTTAAACTCATACCCCGTCCCTCTCCCACCTACGGCCACAATTAGGCTTCAAACGTGGTTTGAATTAACCATTACAGAAGGATTGTGTTTATCGAGAGTTAATCCCATCTCTTCCAGCTTTACCTGCGTTATTAGGGCCCTTGTCACAGAAAAAAAAAAGATTTTGCAATGTAACAGCGCAAAAAAAAACTAATTGGTACAGTTATAGGTTTACCAGAGACACAGGGACTTGGAGTATTGAAAATCGAAGATCCAGGTAGAACCCTCCTTCCCCCAAATTCTCATCGTATACAAAAAAGTTGAGCGCGTTTTGGAACTAAATCTTCTGTTTTCAATATTTAAAATTCCCCAATATTCGAACGTCCCCCAGAACAACATTTCTAGCTACGGATCTGCTCGAGAGCAAAAGACATCACATCCAGACACTACGCAGCCCAAATTCATGGACAATCAGCAAAATCTAGGCCGGACGTGGACCTTGACTCGTTGAAGGCCCGCGGCCGCCGCGGGCCTGAATCGCGCTCATGCAATATTCATCTCCGGAGACACTCGTCATTAATTAATGGACTGCTTAAATTAAGTTGATTTTGTCACCTCGTCCTCTTCATTCATAGCTACTGAAAAAATCTTTACTAACGTAGTCTAGTGCATTTAAAAAAATTAAGTAGGTAAGGAAAGTAGTTGAACAAACGGGACATCTGATGATAAGGTCACCATCACCCATAGACACCCTCATGTGCCGGTAATAAGCATTTCTGTTTTGCGGCAGGAATAGATAAGAGGGCGGTACCATCCGGCGATCCTACACGTCAGGATATTTCTAAAATTGAGGTCATAGATGGAAGATCTTAGTAAACTATAGCAGATTCATGTTTGTCATGTATGAAAGAAAACTGATTAGACTCCAATACCGGGAACGATTTGTATGTGTCATCCATTGTCAACGTGAATGCTGGCATCGGGGTTGTTGTCAAATTTGTTTCCATCGTCCCCGTGACCCCGGGGCCACCGGGGACGATAGGAAACCAAAGTGCCATCATTCTTGTTAATATTACCACTAAAGAGAATGGAACGTCTTACCCATCGGCGCCATTTTATGCCACTAGTGTGTTTAATGTCACCACCTGGAACGTTTACCACAGAGAATCTATTATAGGCAGTGTGACCACGAGCACACTCCGTCTGTCGGCGCTCAACTGCCGACAGAGTTGGTAACTACTAACTAGGTCCGGAGTTAGTCGGCGGTGGAATTCAATTAACAGTTACAGTTCGAATAGTTCCGCTGCCAGTGTATGTGAAGTTTTATAACTGTTATATTAATGACTGTTTTGTTCTTTACGAAATTATTTGTTAAAACTTTTACTTTTTTTGTCGGTTGGTTAGTACCCAACCTATTGGCAGAGTGGTTCAGGCTGAGCCAGAGCCGATAGTTTGTGCTATCCGAGGTCAGGAGGGGCTCAGATTAAATGTGCTAGCGGTAACTATCCTCGTATCTGGCTGCGGCCAATTCTAATCATGTCCGCTACTAGACTACGAGCAGGGGCTCACAATATTTGAAGAGATAGAGACGATAGAGTTCACCTGTAAGGACGGACTGTGACATACCAAACTCCGCTACGAGTAGGTACGTATACTTGGCCTAGTTTTCCAGACTGTAAGTGACAGGGGGGAATGCCTGCGAGCTACAACTAGGAGCTGCACTTGAGATTTTGTGTTCAGCTTTAAATAAGTTAATGCTGAACACCGTCAAATGGAAGTCTGACTAACCTGCGTCCATAAAATGGTAAATTATGTTATTCTTCAACAAAATGGAATAAATGCATGCAGACATATCACATATCGTAGATGTCCCCTGATTCGATGAATTCTAGATGAATTCTTCCTCAGAGAGGTATTTCACCTGGGCGATCACAGGTCAGACCCTGGGGAAAGGGGGATCTAGGAATTGGGGGAAGGGGGATGTCGAGTTACTTACAGTTCACTGGCTAGTTTCAAACCCGTGCTTACATATAAGTCCGGAGTGTTTCCATCCAGTTTTAAAATTCCCTGTGATACGGTTCAACCTGATTGGATTTCTCGGAAAGCTCGGTCCGGTTCAGAGGTATTGTTGGCAGATTCAATTTCGGTTAACAATTTTATTTTGACCTACTATTGTTAGGTCACAGTATATAACACGGGTTTACGTTGTTTTGGTTCTTTATAATTTGAATTGCCTTTTATTTTCCACAAAATGAACGGGTAGTGGCGCTTGTCATCTCAAATAGTGAATTGATTTCAACCACTTTACAATTAACACCAATTTCATTAACTGCAGTCTTAATATCCACATGCTCTAATTTAAAAAGCAGGTCCGTAGATAATGCGGGATTTTTGGGGTTTGAATCTTCTTCGAAATCTCCAATAATACAAAATTCATTGGTTAATTATGTACTACCATTACTTCAACCAGAGTAGTACAAAAGTAACCTAAAAAACACAAACATAAATCGGAATCCACCGACCCTAAAATTCGCGTATTTTTGAACTGAAATCATAATTTTTAAATAAGTACAAAAATCCCCCACAACCCAGGGTATCCTTGTGTGGGAGCCAGTGAATCCTGAAAATGTAAAATACATTATTTTTCCACCCGAAAATCTTGAAACACCTTTTATGACCTGGTTTGAAGGCACCCCCCTCTGCGACTCCTAGCCCACTGGAATAGGAATACTCCCGGAATCCTTCAACTGATAAACGAACTTTAAAAGTTTCTCCAAGAGTCTGAGCCAATACACATTAAACACACGGGGGAGTAATGTTGTCCCGGCACCCAACTCGTAGAGGATGCAAATTAGTTCGTCGAGTTCGTGTAGTGTGAACAATTTGGAGATTTAGAAGCAGTGCTGATGAATGGAGTTTAGGAGTTCGCAGCGTAGTGTGTACCCAACTGAGCATGTCTTCTTGACATTGTGTTGTTTTTTAATGTCAAATCTTTTTATACAATCTCCTGTATAATGCAATTAATATTAATAAGTATCTGTATCTACCATTGTGCTAGTCTAGTCCACACAGTCGACCACTAGTTAAGTATACCATCTGTCAAAATTCCATAATTCAAATTTGAAGTCTATGGCGAATGCAAAAGGTTCATTTCAGATTGCAGACATTTGACAGAAGGTTTACATTAGCTAGAGGCCGACTGTACACAAAACCAGCCAACAAACGAGGTACACCTCTGAAGTAGAATACCTACGGGCAATACAGCGTACTGAATACGTTGTCAGTGCAATACTTGATATTAAATATGGTATGTACTCGCAAGAATGTCGCACTTTTTTAATTTACTAGGCATTGGCAATACAGGCCATGTTAAATTTACTAGGCATTGGCAATACAGGCCATGTTAAATTTACTAGGCATTGGCAATACAGGCCATGTTAAATTTACTAGGCATTGGCAATACAGGCCATGTTAAATTTACTAGGCATTAGCAATACAGGCCATGTTAAATTTACTAGGCATTGGCAATACAGGCCATGTTAAATTTACTAGGCATTGGCAATACTGGCCATGTTAAATTTACTAGGCATTGGCAATACTGGCCATGTTAAATTTACTAGGCATTGGTAATACAGGCCATGTTAAATTTACTAGGCATTGGCAATACAGGCCATGTTAAATTTACTAGGCATTGGCAATACAGACCATGTTAAATTTACTAGGCATTGGCAATACTGGCCATGTTAAATTTACTAGGCATTGGCAATACAGGCCATGTTAAATTTACTAGGCATTGGCAATACAGGCCATGTTAAATTTACTAGGCATTGGCAATACAGACCATGTTAAATTTACTAGGCATTGGCAATACAGGCCATGTTAAATTTACTAGGCATTGGCAATACAGACCATGTTAAATTTACTAGGCATTGGCAATACAGGCCATGTTAAATTTACTAGGCATTGGCAATACTGGCCATGTTAAATTTACTAGGCATTGGCAATACAGGCCATGTTAAATTTACTAGGCATTGGCAATACTGGCCATGTTAAATTTACTAGGCATTGGCAATACAGGCCATGTTAAATTTACTAGGCATTGGCAATACAGGCCATGTTAAATTTACTAGGCATTGGCAATACAGACCATGTTAAATTTACTAGGCATTGGCAATACAGGCCATGTTAAATTTACTAGGCATTGGCAATACAGACCATGTTAAATTTACTAGGCATTGGCAATACAGGCCATGTTAAATTTACTAGGCATTGGCAATACAGGCCATGTTAAATTTACTAGGCATTGGCAATACAGGCCATGTTAAATTTACTAGGCATTGGCAATACAGACCATGTTAAATTTACTAGGCATTGGCAATACAGGCCATGTTAAATTTACTAGGCATTGGCAATACTGGCCATGTTAAATTTACTAGGCATTGGCAATACAGGCCATGTTAAATTTACTAGGCATTGGCAATACTGGCCATGTTAAATTTACTAGGCATTGGCAATACAGGCCATGTTAAATTTACTAGGCATTGGCAATACTGGCCATGTTAAATTTACTAGGCATTGGCAATACAGGCCATGTTAAATTTACTAGGCATTGGCAATACAGGCCATGTTAAATTTACTAGGCATTGGCAATACAGACCATGTTAAATGTGTTTTCTTTCTTTCTTTTCCTTCTAGCACAACTTGAAGAATTAGAACGTTGTGTCTCGGATTTTATTGAATGATGTATTTCTTCTACTAGAAGCTAAAAAATTCTGTTGAAAATACGAGGAACCTTATTAGTTTCTGACGTTTATTTCGGAATGCGGCTAGTGTATCGTTTTCTATGTTTCTTTTATCTGTTTTTTTTAGGTTTCGGCCCTTTGTAATATGACCCTGCTTCATAAGGAAAAACAGGGTCCTCAATTACTACCACTGCTGAGTTTATCAAATGAATTTGTGGCTACGAATAGCTACGAATTTTCGTAGCATAGTAATTGTCTTAGTCGCAAAGTATATACGAGTATATTTTGACCGTTATAATGACAAATATACAAAGACAAATAATGCGGATTCCTTATATATAGGTATATCTTTGTCAAAATCTCGGTGATGAGATTGATCTTAATAAATCTCCATTTCTCAATGTAATCAAAATAAATTTTTTTTTATTGTAAGTATGTACCTTATAGTACATTTTTATACCACCGCTTCGTAAGGTGCTGTAGCTGAAAGGAAAGAAGCGACGCAAGAAACTTTCAGCAGCACATCTTTTGAAATAAACATATCTTACAATAATTATGAATGAAAAAAATTAAAATGAAAAAGTTTATTTACTTATTACAGGGCACAAATAAAAGTACCTCCGACTTACAAACTAGGTCGAAAACCTGTATCTTGTAAGTCGGGATTCCGTCGCACTTTCTGTGCAAGCAAATTACAAATTATATTCTTAACCTAAAAGGAATTTGGAAAATTTAATCATAAAGGAATTTAGTAAAGATAATGGTAAGAGTGAGTACGGGTGGGGGTGTGTTAGGTTGTGTGGGAGTGTGTAATGATGTAAGTGTGCATATGTAGTATCATAATGTGCAGAGCTGGAGCTGAATTTGGGATCTTGGGATCTTCAAGGCCAGAGTGAATAGGCATTTACTGGACCCGCATGCTCCCTAATATAATAACCCTTTTTACATAAGGTCCGTCTATGGACATTAAGAATTTTGACGGGAGACTCTCCTCCCCCATTTCCCCACATTGAACACCATCATTAACTTTGAATCCCATCACTAATTTACAAGTAACTATGCTAACCAAACTTTTGTCATTTCAGGTAAGTTCCCGTTTTGGCGCCACACCGCGTGAGTCGCATCAAATATGTACCAGAGTTATACCTACAGACTGTATTATACAGGCTTCATCAGAACCATTTGTATTTGACCCTCTGTGTGGACTGTTTGACCACGTTGGAGAGGTCTAGATATGTTTTGCTTATGTACCCTAAAATGTGTGGATTCCACATACCGTTGTTGGAAAGCTTAACTTAATGATACTGCCATAGAAATTGGATTAAGTGCAAGCTATGGCGGGGCTATTGCAACCCATCCACGGTCAGCATCATCGGGTGCCATTGTTGGAGGTCAGTGGGCAATATCGCTGGCTTTCCCATGCCGGTTTATGGTAAAACAGATACTCAGCTCTAGTATCCACGGTTAGGCCGGAGAATTTGAATTTTACTTGCCGTGGTGACAGTTGGCCGGTGCGTTGGAGATTGTAGTCACTATTATCGCACTGGATATCACGTGAATTTGCAAAATACAATTTTAAACACGTTTTAACACTAAACTAACTATTTACAATAACTTTAAAGCATTTAAACGCCTGCAATCGCCAACAGGTTTCCGTCTATAGTACCCATGCTTCGCATCCGTATAAAAAAGTTGACCAAACGCAGCATCCATCCAGAGTGTTAAAAGTAAAACAAGAAGCTGGCCTACGCACTCACCCGCCCGCACTGTTTCCTCAATCACATACCCTTTATAAGCACTTAATTTTAAAATTAAAAAAATAATATACAGATACAACATTAGTAAAGACAATTAAAAGGATTTTTTCTGGAAATCTATTCACAGAAAACGGTTTAATTTCTGATCGGAAAAGTACTTCATACCCAAATTGTAAACACTTTTTCCGTGACTGATGTGTGGTCACAAACCCCATAACACAGGGCCACTTCGTGTATTGCGTATGTACTAAAATTAGATGATATAAACAGCTACTACAAGCCCTAAAAGCCTAACACCACATCTCTACAACATATCTATATATGACCTAACTCCGGCAGCAGCAACTTCACCCCTTGCATCTAACACAAACCGTACAACATCGTTTTAAGGTTCAGTTCCCCCCAAGTTGTCAGCAATAACCGGCTACTCGTAACATCACCTCGGGCGAGGTCTCTCCGACTACAAATTAGGGATGCAAAATTAACGTGTGCTGTGTATGGAACGAGGAGCTTCGGGCAGGTTCATAACTGGGTGAGCTGATTTTAAAGGAAGTTAATTTAGATAAGGTTGTTAAGGCGCTTACTACACTAGACTTTTCTATTATTATATAAGGTGAAGGTTAGTCTAAGGAAAACCGGGGTTGTCTAGACTGACCATTAAAGATCAGATTGACAGTGCTCATATTTTAATATACATAACAGACGACCCCAACGGCGAGCATGTGTGAAACGACAAATGACTGTTAGAGGAAGCAAGAAAGGTATACCAAGACTCGTAGCGCTCCATTCTCTCTGCATCCCCTGCAAGCGCAAGGAACATATGGTTTCTGATTTCTTCGTGAAGTAATGTACGTGTTAACCAAAAAAAACACGCGTTGACTAATTTCTAGCCTTTTGATATATGCCATCAAATACCAGTTGCTTTGAGTCTCCAATCATGCACGTGTTTAGGTTAATGCAGCAGTTGCTGCACTAATCGCTCCAGTGCAGCTGCATAGCGGCATTTACGGTAATGCTCGCTCGGATATGCAAAGCGCACCGAGCACGTTGTAATTCCCTGCACTCCTTGCATATTATATGTATCAGCTGACTTGTAATCTGCATGCTCGGAGTTATTGCTGTGCACTTGGAGTAAAAGGACAAACTCACTACGCGGCCCACTAGCCTTTCTTTGTTTTATAGAAATAGAACGTTTAGGTTCACAACGTCCACTTCCCATAACGTCCACTTCCTAAATGGTCCACTTCCCATAACGTCCACTTCCTAAATGGTCCACTTCCCATAACGTCCACTTCCTAAATGGTCCACTTCCCATAACGTCCACTTCCTAAATGGTCCACTTCCCATAACGTCCACTTCCTAAATGGTCCACTTCCCATAACGTCCACTTCCTAAATGGTCCACTTCTAAAAAGACCATTTCCTAAATTGTTCACTTTGTTGCTTCAGTTCTAAATAGAAATTGTTTATTTGCTTATAATACTTTTTTTTAATAAAATATTCAAACACAAGTTAATAGAAGTACTTAATACTAAACTAAGTAAAATAATAAGCATTAAAATTACATAGTGATGTGTTTGAAGTAGCAGCGTAGCAAGCTGTTAGAGAGTGGGAGGACCTCACCAGGCTAGCCCGTGTCGAGGAACACCGAATCGTGTCGCAGCAACCTCAGCGGATATTAAACTTGCTTGTCATCGCAATGCGATACTATATAACAAAAGATCTTATAATTTTACATATAGTAGTAGTATTCAGCCACACTGGCATGCAAATGTTTCGAACAAAATAAATAGTTGCAAACAATCTTAAGATCTAATCTATATGTACTAAGTAGGCAACGCAAGGATCCAGCTGGTTCTTTGATCTCTATGGGGGCCTCCAGAATGCCGATACACATACTAAAATTCAAATTTTAAAAAAAAACTAAGTACAAAAACCCACAATAACCCAAAATTAAAAGATTAAGAAGTTGATGTAACCGCCAACTGTACTTTTTGTAAAGTTTCCCCAGCGTCATCCTGCCTGACTAAACTCTAAACAGTCTGTTCAACTATGTTACCATTTCATAAATTCCAAAACTATAGCAAAAAACCGCATCGAAATTGGTTCAGCCGTTTTGGAGCTAGATGGGACACACATAAACAAACATCCCCTTAGGTCATACGCATACCTTCTCCGTTCCGTCGTGGGTAAAAATGATTAAACAATTTCACGATACATAATTATATTCCGCGTTGCGCGATTTTATACGATACGTCATCTGCTGTCATTTCACGCCGGCATTTTCGCGAAATGAAAACGCGCACCCGATTTTTTAAATTCGCCATCTGCAATCGGTATATTGAAAATATACGCGTAGCGCTTTTCGTAAATTCCACCATCCGCAATCGGCACTATGCCGCCCCTTGGAATCTGCCGCCCGGGGCCATCACAACGCCGCTGCCTCTTCGCGAGCCTCAAAAATGTTCTATGAATTTCTGGAATTTCTGAATTTGTAGCCTGAGGCTTTCCCCCGTAGCTAGCCCCTTCACACAAACCCTCTCCACCTTTTCAATGAGATCTGCATCTTAGAGCTCTTTAACGCAATCTTTACGATGTAATATATACTTAACGTGTGTTCCCGATATCAACGAATAATGCCTGTTCACGACCTAATACAGCGCGAGATTACCGACTAGGACCGGATCAAACCGGATCGCTCCGGATCGTGCCGGATAATAAAATTGATAATAATACGACGCTCACTTGCCGCCCCGTGACGTTGCTTGCGGTCTTGATACAACTTTGGTGGCAATATTTAGTTACCAAGAAGCAACGTAGCGTTGAAACCAGTGATGAACCAAATGATATGAAATAAAATGCAAATTCGAATTGGGAGGAAAGTGATGAAGATGAAGGGATACTATCATCAGTTAAAGGGGAGATTTTCCACATAAGTACATTAGTATCTTTAGATATACATAATGTCGACTGGTCGTTAGTGCGAAAGTACCCTTAGAACGATGTATAGGTCGCAAGAGTCGATTAGAAACTTGTGTACTAATAAAGTTAGCTGAAAATAACCATAACGCCATAACAAAACCATAGCGCGTTTTGTCTTTGTTTGGACATAATGCAATATGTATGCAGAGGTTGAATAGCGCCATCTGTTGATGAATTGAGAGAATTAATTTTAGTGGCGCGTTAGCCTCAGTTTATACGCGTCCGGATCCAGCCCCGGTTTAGTTCGCTGCGAAGTGCTGCTTCAAGTGTTTTGCAGCTAACCGAACCGGGGCTGCAACCGGACGCGTGTAGGCCACGCCTTTGAAATTGCCACACTTCTATGCTTTCTATTTCAGTTTAGTGGTTTGTCTCTGGGTTTTATTTGATTTAAATAAGAGTAACAAACAGATTTTGGTTACATTTTTATTTATCGACGGAGATTAAGGAGGCCGATGTAATACCGGTATACGAGGAGGCAATAACCCGCCCCTCATGTGTACATACGTGTTCATTAAGTTTATAACATTAGTCGTGATCTCGGATGAACTCTGTGTAACATCCTCTCGGAGTATAGAGGAGCTTTCTCTGCTCATATAGTTACTGGAAGTTAAACTTAGTTAGCCATAAAAATTCAAATTATTTATTAATTCGTAAATATAGGTTGCACAAGTTGTAACATAAAAGTATGGATCTCTATATTTAGCTATAACAGCATACGAAATTTTCTTAATAATTATAACATAAGAATTATAACTATAGTAATTTAAGTAATCATTAACAAGTACTTACTTACTTACTCCGCTGGCGCAGCGACCCGAAGTGAATCTTGGCCTCCGATACCAAAGAGCGCCATCGCTCTCTCTCGTGCGCAGTCTGGAGCCAGTCAGGCGCCCGAAGCTCCCGCAGATCCTTCTCCACTTCATCGCGCCAGCGGTATCCGGAACGTCCGACCGGACGTCGTCCGTTAGGGCGTCCCACATACGCTCGTTTAACTGCCCGATCCTCCCCCATCCTAGTGATGTGTCCGAGCCATCGGAGTCGAGCCGCTTTCGTCTCTCCTATGATGTTCGGCTCGTTCACCATCTCTTCCATCTCCCTATTCTTTCTCATCTTCCACCCTCCATCTTCCTTCTTGGCAAAAAGTACAACATGTACTTAAATAAATAAAATTTGAAACAGTTAAATTCAAAATTAAAACATAACGCCTATATAAATCAAATAAGATCAAAGTTACTTTATTCGATGCTTTAAATATACTAGAGGGCCATTAACTAATCCTAGACTTAAGTCATTATCTTTGGGTTCTTGTGTACCAACATTTATAAAAGAAACTTTTTTTTTTTGGAAAGAATATTGATATCCACACCATAATACATAATATATACTCGTATTATCATGGTAATGTTTTTAAAAATCTATTTTTTAAGCATTATTGGGTCATACCAATGCAATGTGGTTGGTGAGTGGTTAAAGAATATTGGTAATGTATAAAACATTAAATTGTGCTAAGCTCTTCTCACGTAGCTTACAGTACTTTAGCTTTAAAAAAATTTTTGACATGTAAGTTTCTATTATTTAAATTGTGGTTAATAAAAAATATTGGTATCTACTCCAACTACATTAAAATGTCTGCGCCACGAGTGTTCTCCGCAATGTTCCACTGATTTCAATCAGACCTCTCTTGCGAGTTGCTCGAATCAAATATTTACTTACAATTAGTTTTCTGCGGGTAGCACCCACTCTATCTGCGCAGATGTGGGTAGATTGCTCTCTCCCCAGTCTGTTACAAGTGGCCGTTCATTCCCTCGCCCGTTCATTCATTCGCCGCTCACTCATTCATCCCTCGTCTACGCTACAACTACATGACTCGGCGACATTTATTACGTGTGGAATACCCTTATTGTAGTACTGAAGCCCGTGTCGGATTACATTAAACTTACAGGATTTCACTTTGAAAATTGGGTCAAGGTTTACAGAAATTGAAATAGATTTTTCTCTTGATTTTTTTTTCTCTGTATTTAATTTTACATACATACCATAAACTCCCGCAGGGGTATAGACAGAGACTAAAGATTTCCACCTGCAACGTTCATGATAAACCTGCATTTAATTTTAAACTTTATTAACATAAAATAATAGCTTGTCACGTTTGTATTAGGTCTCCCCCACAGAAATCGAACTAGTAGCGTCCTCTCTAGATTGATGATATGAGCACTGACAGCGAGCCAGCTTATATTTTTCTACATTTGACATTTCAATGGCCAACTGCATGTATGGGAATCATATGAGAATAGATGCTCACAGCGCGTGCGTTCACTGGCAGACGCGGTTTCTATATAAAACTTCTCTAACGAACAATCTCCATAGATAGGGTAAATTTTAATAATCTTACGACTTGAGGGTAGTGCGGTGCTAAAGGCCCAGTGCATGAACCAACAGACACAGTGATTAATCGTTGAGATTGACAACAAAGTGGAAAACTACCAGGATCAGAGAGTCAAGTTGGCGACATAACAAGCCGCCTCCGTCAAACTCCGCGTTGCCAGTGTTATAGACGTAATGGACCTACTATAATAGACGTTCCGGGAACTTAACGGACAACTTCAGACGTGGTGTTCGAAGTTGAAGGAAGGCGTTTATTCAAGGAGCGGTCTCTTTACCATAGTACCTGTGCAGGAGGCGGAGAGGTTTTCGCATATTCTGATTGGCGCCTATCATCGACCGCGGAACTCTGCGCCAATCAAATGTCCGATCGGTTGTATTCGTCCCGTGTCACGTCAACGCCAGCACGTCGCGGCCACAAACATCACAGCTGTGACGTGTCCAGCATTACCGTATCCCACTGGATGTGCTGTGCTCGGCTGTAAATCTCTCGACTAGGAACGCGTGAACGAGATCCGTTTTAAAAACGCACATTCGCGTTTACGAGACACTCAAAGCTTCTCACATACTGATGTGGTGAGGCGAAACGGAATTGTCGTAGCGCCTTATTCCTATTAATAAATAAAGTTTGTCTGTGAAAAGTAGGAGAGGAGGTTTAAAGGGAGAGCTTAGAAGTGGTCCCGATACAGCTTGTCGACAAAGGTCCGTTCGAACAGGAGTTCTTCGATAAGTCGTTTTTTAGCGAATCAAAAAATTCGAATCGCAACCGAAGTCCAATGTCCAAGTTTTAAAAAATGTTTCACAGAATTGATGATGATTTGATCACATGATTTGTCACATGTTGTAGATGATAAAATGATAATATAGAAGCCAGAAAAATCCCTGTAGTAGCACAATTCGGTTGTTAGTCCGGCTGACTGAACTAGAGAGGGAGGCATCTTTTTAGAAAAGTTCGGTTTTGGATTAAGTAGCCCGATGTTTTTCTATAGACTTTTGTGATTTCGAGAGGGTGAGTAGCGACCTTTTCATGTCCTGTACCCGGAGCCATGATCCTATTAGTCAGAAGCTGTCACAAACAGCTGACAGCACAGCGATTCATTAGGTATTCCCGCGTCTCTCGCAGCGCCTGTATGGAAACGCGCAAATCCAACATGTTTTATTGCGAGCTCATAACCAGATTTATCCTCTCGGGGCCGGCATCCCGTCTGTATTTATGTCTGTTTGGGAAAGGATCAGCGAATTGCGTGTTGTTTTTTCACCTTTAACGTTCATCACATACATATATTATATACTAAACAGCAGTATTAAATGTTTTGACGTGAATAAGTCTATGAAGACAACTGGTGAACTTTATGTTTATTTCTTCATAACATATTTTTTGTGCGGAGTTATATTTTTTGAGCGTCGGTGTCGTGGCTAGGACGTCGGACTCCCATGCTGGAGGTCCCGAGTTCGAAACCAGGCAATGCCATGTACCAATAAATTTTTCAGTTTTTTCGAAAGACTTACGTACATTTTCCGACTGTTCTGACGGTGAAGGAAAACATCGTGAGGAAACCTGCACACTGAGATAACCAGTGTGTGAAATGGGGAAGGCAATGGCAAACCACCTCATTAAATCTGCCACGAGAGTCGTTCTATGTGATTAATTTCTTAGAATGATCACGACCCTCAACAATGAGGAATACGACTTAGAAGAAGAAGATATTTTTTGAAGCATTGGTAATGTTTTACACTTAACCACTCCAACATGGCTGAAATACCTGAGCTAGGAGTGATCCACCACAATGATCCAAAGGTGTATTTGATCCGGCGATGTTAGCGCCGCGGCGATCTTGCCCCAGCATTTGAGCCATTTTCGCATCAATTGTACATACTTCTATAATTATTTCGTCGGAAGGGGGTACCCTGAGCCCCTGCTCCAGGTTGGGCCCTCTACCCTTTACTGAATCTAACTGTAACGTCCCCAATTGAGTACAGTTCAAATTACAGAGATCCCGAGTCGAAAGCTCAGCAAATATTGCCTTGTTGTTAATCAAACAACGCGCTGTTCGTTCTAGGGGATGTTTGGGTACAGTTCAAGTAGCTGTAACTCGCTCTCGGTTAAATCAGGTAGAACCGAATCTAATTGTTCAGTTTAATATTAAGTCGTAGAGTTAGATCCCGCTTCCATTTTCTCCCGATAACAGATTTTTCACATTTTCTGTCTGCAATAGTAATATCTATATTTTTATTTCTTTTAATTTATAATGTAACATGTAAGTAATTAATAATTATGTACTGTAGTGGGTTAGAAATCTAGAATAGGCTTCTGACGATAACAGTAACCGAACATACATACTGTCACGTCCATAATACCCGAGGGGGTGGACAGAGAAACCACCACAGTAAACGAACAACGGCTACCAAACCGTATTCAATGCATTTTGCACTGGTTAGCCTGAAATGTCTGTGCCAGGACTGAACCTCCACAACGGTGGATTTTACCCCAAAAATTGTCTTTAGGGCAGAATATAAAAATAACGGTGGACTGGACAAAATACCTTTGTATGAAGAATAGATGGACAATATATAGTAATTTCAGTTAACAATTAAGATGAAAATTGAAAAATTATAAAAAAAATGGTTTTATAAAACAGGGTTTTGCATTTTATTAAAGCTTCATAATGTAGAAACTATAGACATTGTCATTTTAGTTTCTGTGGAGATATAGTTTATAATTTTGGTGTCTAAAGCATATTTCTTTTACGTTTGAAACAGGACACTTTTATTTTTTTCTGCATACAATTTTGTATGAAAACTGATTTCAGGTTAATCTTCACTTATCATTTTTTTCTCGAAAACTAAACATAAAGTTACTATTTACTTCTGTAGTATTTTGTTATATGCATCAGAACACGTAACATATTATTATTTTTTCACCGGATTTTTTTTCTGCTGTGTACTATCTTTGTATTATTTTCTGAAATGCAGGCACATTTCAGTCTAGGTATTAGCACTGTTTCAGTGTTGTGAATTAAAACAACGTCATCCTCACTTATCGATGTGACAGTTTCATTCAGTTGCAATTCTATATCTAGCGGCCACCCCCGAATCGACGCCACTTGTATTGTAGTATTATTTACAATTTCTCTATTTTCCACGTTTGTACTGGCACGATGTTGCAACAATGCACGCTATTACCGCGACGAGGTGCACTCCGCAACTATTTGGGTTAATGCAATCCCCCCCCCCCCCCATCTCCCACAAAAATAAAACCTTTTAGCGTTGGATAATGTAACTTATGTATAATAACGCCACTCGGATTGTTGTAAAGGTCACTAATATCACTCGTAATTTAAATGGTTACACAGAATTATAGTAATGACTATGTAATCAGTCTGGGGTGGTACTTATTTCTGCCGCAAAGCAGCATGCTTGCATTGTTGTGTTTCAGTTCGAGGGTACGGGTGAGCCAGCGTAATTACCGGCACATGAGGCACTCCATCCATCTTAGTCCTCAACTATTTTTATGTTTTCATCTTCCCACCATAAAACTAACTTTATCTTTCCATAGCATTAAAATCATTGGTGCTTTTCCCCTTTTGTGGAAAGATATTTTACACCATACACCTTTTCGTGAAATTAGATTTCTGGAATGGAGACCATCAAGGAAACAAGCCGGCCATCTGGACTGTCAGCTACAAGTCTTAATTATATCTTATAGTGGCTTTATTTGACCGAATAGCGAAGCCTCCCGCTAGTTTATGGCACAATCAACCGTCTTCCCAGTACACTCATATCATAAACCTGTCCAAGGAACTAGAGGCTCGACTAGAGGGTCTTTATACTTTATTTATTTGCACATACATATTACAAAAGAAACAACAAGAAATTTGACGTACACAGGTAGAGCTTATCTCTAAAATAGAGATTTCTTTCAGCTAGACCTTTAACATAGAGAAATTCAGTACGATAAGTAGACATACATACGTGTACAAATTATATAAAACAAGAGAGAAGAAAAAAATGTAGATACTAATAAATTCTCAATACTTAACACAAGAACAAAATTGTACATTGTGATATATGTAGGGTAGATAAATATAAGTTCCATTCATTTATTCCTCAATAGACGTTGATAAGCTAACCAAGTGTTTCCTTGAAGAGCCTTCCCTTAGGAGTCCTGTGGGATATTCCAGGATATATATCATATATAAGCTAAACAAAATTATTTGAATACATTCATGGGGTCTTTCGTTTTCGGCTTTCTATGACCAGTGCTTTTTAGAAATTTCGTAGTCAATCCTAAATTTAGAGATTTTCAGAGACTCAGCGTCTGTTTCCCGAAAGATACAACCTCATTAGGATCGAGGGTGAACAGGCTGGGCCCGAGGGCTTCATCCTCGACTTCACCGTCACCATCATTCAGGTGAGATTATGTTCAAACGCGGATTTTGTCCAAACAAAAATTGGAAAAATGGTTTATTTTTATTTTTATTATTTATTTACTACTAAACCCGCATTTGACCTCGATCTCGCCTGATGGTAAGCGACGATGAGGTCGACGATGGAGCGTGCGGGTCCAGTAATTGCCTATTCACTCTGGCCTTGAAGATCCCAAGGTTGTAGATTTCGGGAAATACAGACGCCGGCAGGCTGTTCCATTCCTTAGCCGTTCGCATAATGTATACCTATTCTAAAGGAAACCCTAGTGTTTCTTTATTCAGTTACTTTGATTTATAAGCAATTCAGTTATTATAGGCGTCTTCATTTGAATCGATCAACTGTCTTCAGTCTCATTTATCTATCATTATTGGCACCATTATCTGATCGCCATCGGTCTCTAGTAAGCCCTAACACGGGTTCGGTTTTATCTTCAGCTAAAGGATTAGAGGGAAGCTCTACATGAAAGTCATTACGTGTGCCATTTCCGCTTAATGTCGCCTTTACGAGCTTTTTGTGATTCTCTGTCACACAAGCACTGGGAGCCCCTTGTGGCGGGTTATGGTTTTTTTACCGCCAGTTGCACGAAGTTACTCTAAAATTCTGTCTACTTTAGTATAAGGCTTTCTATATGTAGCAATAATGTTTTATTGGAGGTCGAAATCGCAAGAAAGGAAAAACACGTTATCACCCTCAAATATTTTTTAAAATACTCGTATAAACACATTTCACATTGGGCAATAGGCATCAGACTCAACTAATTCCGGTATGGCACTTGCGGATCTCACACAGGTGTAATTTTCAGCGCTGATTTTCATTTAATTTTTTGTACCTATAAACCTGATTTCATAATACTGAAACGAGAACTGCGTTTCGAAGAAGGGTCTGATCTTAGGTTGTTTTAGTTCAAATTTCAGGACTTCACATCCTTAGATTAGATTAACAATTATTCTACTTATTTTATATTTTTTTTAAATTGGGCTCGATAAACTGGCCACCTGATGGTAAGTAGTCACCGTCGCCTAGATACACGTGCAATACCAGGGGCATTGCTTGTGTGTTGCCGGCCGTGGAGGGAGAGGACTTTTTTAACGTTCATAATCGTATTCCTCATTAATGAGGGTCTTGATCATTTTATGGAAACAACCAAATAGAATTACTCTCTTGGCATATTTAATGGGATGGTTTGCCATCGCCTTCCCCATTTCACACACTGGTTATCCCAGTGTGCTCGTTTACTCACGATATTTTCCTTTACCTTTAAAGCAGTCGGTAAATGTACGTTAGTCTTATTTTTTTAAATTTCCATCTATACCCTCAATCTCACCTGGTAGTAAGTGATGATGAGCTCAAAGATGGAACACCGGCTTAGTAACTATATACTCCACGTATTGGCTCTTCTATAAACATTGCAATAACACATCAACGCCGAATGGATAACATAGAAGATAACGACATACGTTACATAGAGTTTACCCTGAAGGGGTCTTACCACCAGCAAGTTACTCGGTTTAGTCGCCTCATACGATACTCTTGACCAGTGGCGGTAGGGATATTCTAATCTTTCCCTTTAACTTTCCAAGGGTCCATCTCCATCCATAAAATACGAGTAAGAAGATAAAGTGACCTCACCCGCTGACAAGTGGCGCGGTGCCGTACAAATAGTCCACTCGGTGCCGGACGCCTGCCTCTGCCATGTCTGACGAATGGCAGACATTCGCGATGCGATGTGCGGCATACTTCCTACCGGTCTCTCTTAGTTCCCTTCACTACTCTGAACTACTTTCTATTTGTTTATCGTGACCCTTTGAGGATTAAATGTTGTAAAAGCCATTTTGGGTCGTGACAACCTAATGTCCTAACCTAATTTAGTAGTAGTAGATCCTGATGTGAAGGATCGCCTGGGGTGGTACCACCCTCTTATCTATTACTGCCGTGAAGCAGAGGTGCTTGCATTTCTGTGTTTCTGTTTGAAGGGTAAGAGAGCCAGCGTAATTTCCGGCACATGAGGCAATCCATCTTAGTCCTCAAGATTAGCAGCTCATCAAAGACCCTCTAATATTAATACATTGCGGCGAGATGTTTATGGGCGACGGTGACCACTAAACATCGGGTGGCCCGTGTGCTCGTCTGCTCTCCTTATTTAATAAAAATAAAATAATAATAAAAATGTCAGAGTCGTTTAGCCCGCCCGTAGGCCTCTTACCAACCGGGACTGTCTGTTTAACATGCTCTCTGAGGCACGTAGGAGCTTAGATAAAATGTAGCGGTTTGACTTGGGTTCTGAGCTTGCCCAATGTGGCTTAAAATGCACGATCGCCTAGATTGTATTAATTGTTTTGTACGCATTGTATCACACTAATTTTGTGCAATAAAGAGTATTCATTCATTCATTCATTCACGATCATTTTATGACCAATAAAAAAATCAATTCGTTTAAAGTGTTGTGTGATACCCCTCAACACTGTAACTTCCCTGATAACTAATCTCCTCTGACTTCAGGTAGCTTTGGCCTCTATTTTACTGTCCCGACGTAAAGGGGAGATAAAAGAGGTGTTTGTGGCTCGCCAATGGCTCATTGGGACGAGCGCTCCGTGGTTCTTTGTAACAAATAGTGGTGTTCAGACGTAATGTGCGCGATACTTTGTGTCAGACCCTCTTCTCCGGCCGAATTAGGGGTATTAAATCAGGTATTAGTAATGTTATAGATGGTATGGACGGTGAAGGAAAACGTGATGAAACCAGTATGTGAAATGGGGAAGACAATAGCAAACCAATTCATTAAATGTGCCAAGAGAGTTCTAAATGATCAAGAGCCTCATCAATGATGAATACGACTTAGAAGATAATATGACTCTGAGGATAATATGCAGAGTCAACCTGGGCCAGGGTCAGAGTCAGCCAATCTTTTACTTTGAAAAGCAGCACTGAAATTAATAATAAATAACCGTGTTTCGGTTTGAATTTGAAGGGAAAGAGAGCTAGCGTAATATGGTATTAAACTTTTTTATTATTACATTAATCAACTTACATGGACACACTAAAGTGGGATCTAAAATTAGTTTTTCGATATCTCACTTAACATCAGATATATTAATGGTTAAAATTAGTATTGGAGAGATCCTCTGTCCCTTTATATGCAGTCAGAACCTGCTTGTATGGCGCTAGGGGACACTGACGTCATAAATAAAATAAAACTATAATAAAACTTATTGCCGTTTCTTTCTACCGTCTGATTTTTGATTGCCTGTAGCTATTTTAGTTTTCAACGAATTTTAATTCTGTTTTCACGTTTGACCATCAATTTGCAACTATTTCTTAATTTTTAAAAAATGCGTTTAATAATTGATACTTGGAAACTACCCGATCGCGAATCGAAAATCGATCGAAAATCGTCTAATAACGTCATGTTGAGGTGAGATGTCTATAAGCGCTGGTGACCACACATCTCGTTTGCTCGTCTGCTCTCCTTAAGTCAGCTCGCTGCACTTATTTCCTCATTGTGGAGTAAACGAATACTCCACAATGTGGAAATAAATTAATCTCCATATATCCATAATGAAAATTTATTGACTGACTGAACATAATTATAAACTTAGCACTCTAGGATACCCACGAAAATGGGGATCAAGTTGCATTTGTACCTACTACTTTTACAATCAATCTAAAATATTCTCGAACGAGAAAGACGCAAAGTGTACCACCAAAATCACTTCCAATTTCCACTCCAACAAATTTATTCAAAAATCAATATCCAACCCCTTGGTGACCTCAAGAAACTTCTTGGGGACGATCCGGGATCTGTCCTTATGTCCTCTGGCCCTGAACCTCTGCGGTCCGGGACTGGGCGGGACGACCTCGGTCGTGGTGGTGGTGGGCTCGGTGGTGGGGGGTTCGGTGAAGGGAGTGGGCGGGGCCGTGTGGGGCTCGACCGTCATGAAGGGGGTCACGTCGGGCTCGTGCGTGAACAGGTCGGGAATGGGTATGGGGGTCGTCGTGGTGGTCCGTTTCCTGCCGCGGTAGTAGTCCGGCATCTGGGGGTAGAGCCGTGTAATGTTATTGGTGACAGGTTTGCCGAAAGGTATACTGACTGATTTCATTATGATCAGTCTAAATAAGTTAATTCTGATCTGCACTGCTGAACTCGTCTACTCCAAGGTTATCGGTTCTCCGGCAGGTGTGTCCGACCAGCTCATTACAGTTTATCGCATAATGCCAGGGTGTCACCGCGGACTGTCTTATCACGAGTCTGGCCACGCCGTGTCATGTCTCGCGCTGTGTTCCTTCCCACAGCTTGTGTCGACTTGAACTCGCCTGTCGTTACCGACATTCCCCAGCGTCTAGTGATGCAGATCTGAAAAGCGACGCTCGCGCGCAGGCCTTTGAAGTTACGCCTCGCGACGCACGGACGGACAACGATAGGCCACAACGGACGAGACCGTTCCCACGGCCCTTTCGCGGCCTGACCTGTAAGGATACAGACCATGAGACCCCAGCAGAAGAGACTACGCGCTATCGGCATATTCCTGGCCGATTCTCTTCGACTTTGCGATCCGTCAGCAGTGGTCTAAGCCGATGTCCGTGCCCTATGGGCGCCCTATTGCTCCCCCTTCTGTCTGTACGCCTTCAGCCTTCTTCCCAAAAGCCCGGTCAAACTGTAAAGGCCGCCTGAGGCCAACAGCGTAGTCCGTATTGAAAAAAACTACTACTAAGGAGTCCTACTACTGACATGTGTAGAGTCAGCTTGAGGTGGTAGCACCCATAAAAAACAGCAGAAGAGACTCACGCTCTCGTTGACGGTCTCGATCCAGTCTGCGTGCGCGCCGACCAGCGTGAAGGCGGTGGGCACGTTGGGGTACCCGCACACGGTCGGCCCGAACGAGATCAGCCCCACCAGCCGCCCGTACATCACGGCCGGCCCGCCCGCGTCGTGCTGGGGATGTTCATCATAGTTATCAGCCTTACCAGCCAACCATACGGCACTGCTAGCTTGCCCGAATTATAAGTCACATTCGTAGACACAGCGTAATGGCGTACTTCACGAACCAACATCTCGATCACGATCATGTGCGATCGAAATTTTAAACGACTGCATCTCTATTTACAGATGGAATGTGTTTCTGCCCGGCCATAGCAGAATACGATAACAGCCATAGGCCAATTTGATTTTATATTTCTTGTTATTTATTTTATTTGTAAGTTTAACTAATTTTACTATTATAAAACTATTATCAAAGCAAATAAAAACATAACTTCGTGAAATGCCTACGAACTTCATGAAATTCGCCATTACGCTATGTACGGTAGATATGACATACACACATCATCATCATGGCCCTTTTTGTATTGTGTTTCGCTGCTAAATATGGATTATCGTAAGATAAAGACCCAGGCCCTTTGAAGGGCCATTAAATATTATTGAAGACGATCTTAGAATTCTAGGTAGGTTAGCTACTGGAGGTTATCATTTAGGTTAGTACTGGCATCTATAACGTTGCACTCAGGACAGATACCCTAAACCATTATTGTCATCTTCAGGTAGGTACAATGAATGCCAAGAACACAGACTCACATCACAAGCTCCTTCCCCAGTGGTTAACGTTCCGGCGCAGAACATGGAATCCGTGACAAACTTGCTGGAAGGAAAAGGTGACAAACTTTATTACATTCTGTATTGTAAGTTGCAAAGAAGAAAACTATAATTTATCTCTGATAAATGATCCAGAAGAAACATTTAGGTACTTACTCTCCGTAGACTTCTTTGCAGAACTTGTTGGGGTATATCGGTAGGATTTTTCTCTGCAGGAATATAGGCTCGTAAGCTAGTTTCTGGGAGGTCTGCAAGAAGAAAATTATATGACTCCTCTCGACCAGAAGACATACATAATCAAGAGATGGATTTACTGAATGAAGGTACATTTTACAACAAGATAATATGACCAAGTGGCAACACCGACACTTAATTATCATGTTTTAGATGGTTTCGTCTCATAATGACCATTTCCCAAAACGACCACTTCTGTGTGGAAAATCTTGCTCTGCTGTACGGTGGTTTACCAGCCCAAAATACAGTCCGTTTAACATTTAACATGACCCTTTCACACCGCAGCTGAGTTCCATAGGTCCACCCGTCGCTGGTGGTCATATTCGGCTCGAAGGACCACGTTAATTGAAGAACGGACTGTCCAATTACGACAGATACCTCCTACTTGTCCTCCTCCAGTTGTATCTACTCTTTGAGCCGTCGGCTCTACTAGTGACCCCCCATTTTACCTTAGTGACCCCCCACCCCAGCAGCAGCACCTCCCCGGTGCTAGGCAGGCCGGCAGCGTTGTGCGCGAGATCGATGATCTTGGGCACGCGGTGTGAAGTCAGCAGCAGGTGTCGGCGCAGACGGATCACCGCGATGTTGTTGCGAAGGGTGCGAGGGTTGTATGCGGGGTGGAAGTACACCTGCGGGGCGGGGAGGGGAAAATGTAAAACAAATGAAACGCCTCCAGAGCCAGTACTCACTAACCCCGTGTCTTCGGCGTCATCGTCACTTACCACCACATGAGATCGAGGTCAAACGCGAGTTTTGTCGTAAATAAAAAAGGAATGAACAGATTCCACAGTGTGAATACCTCGAGAGCGTCGACGAGCTCGCCCCCGATGCGGCTGTGGTTGCTGCCGATTCTCACAGCCAAGATGCGAGGGTTCTCGCGGAAGAAACGGTTGTTGTGCATCCTGAGAAAACACGTACAATAGGATTAGACAGTTAATTAAATACTTGAGGAACCATAAAAAATATAAAGGTATTATGAATCGCCACTCGCCCTCGGATCTAAAGGATTTACAGCCGTGAAGGATGAGAAATATGATTTCCTTAAGATGTGATAAAGAAAGGGGGGACGTGACATGAAATTGGGCTTTGTGGATTTTTTTTTATTGTAAGGAGAATAGACGAACAAACGGGCCTTCGAATGCTGACTGGTCACTATCGCTCATACACCTCACCTCGCTGTATCTTAATAGTGTTTTCTATGCGCCGCTAACCTAGTTGTTGGCTCTCTTACCTTTCAAACTAAAACACAGTAGTGCAAGCATTTGTGCTTTGCGGCAGAAAAGGTAAGAGGGTAGTAGGTAAAACCTCTCCAGGCGCTCCTGCACACGCGGATCTACCGTCTACCATCTTCAGTTAATGATACCTGCGTGTGTAAATCTCAGAAATATTCAACCAAGATTGCAAGACTTATTAGACTTATTGGGGTAATTAGACATCAGACAGATACATTCCGCGGGAATTAGACGCATCCGACCGGACCGGTCAGAACTGCCAATTAGATGATAGATATTGCAACAAACAGCTTTCAAGCTTAACTGAGGATCTAGGACTCAAACTGACCGAGTAATTTGATAGAGGTTAGTAGACGATAGGAGCTATAATTGAATTAAGTACCAACTCCATGATATTGGGTATAAATGTGAGGAGTATATTTAGATATTTGTTGTTCAGTTGCGAATTCTCGTTAGAAATGACGATGTAGGTGTAGCACTCGAGTTATTTTTATTCCTTTGATTGATCACTAACTCCTAATTAAGTTTCTTTACCTAGAACATAAGCTAGGCTCTACACTATAAATAAAGCTAGGCTATACCCGGCCCTTTATGTCCTAACTTCCAGATATACACACTAGCAAATTTATGGTACTCGTAACACCTGTGATCAAGGTTAATGTGGGTACTTTACTCGGGATCCTTTTTGCATAGTTTATGAGAGGATTTATCATTGCGAAGGAATATTCGAGGAACGTGACTGCCAAAGTCTAGTCGAATGTTTCATAGTTGAAAATAGATAAAAAGTTGAGGTGTTACTCTCACCGCTTCCTTCAGGCAAACAGACATAGGAGTCAAATTTACGACGACCTTATTAAATAAATAAATAAACTCTTTATTCAGGCACAGAGTCCCAATAGGTTAAATTTTACAACCATCAGGTTGTCCGTCTGCTTACCTTTAACATAAGGTATAATGAAAGGTTAATTAATGCTGGGCTTAGGCCCTACAGGCTCCACGACCTGTCTTATCACGATCGCCTCTCGTGACGGATTGAAACTGGCGACGAGAACAGGCCAACCCGCCGTGGGAACGGTGTCATCCGTTGTGATCTATCATCAGCGTTGACGACGACGAGATCGTTCCCACGACGCGTCGGCCTGTCCTCCTGGCCTGTTGATCAGGCCGTGGGACCTCGGCACCTACAGGGCAGGGCCTGGACTGTCCAGGCCTTTCCACCAAAGCTGTGCGAGGAAGCGAGGCGGTAAGCGAGAAAAAATCCGCCAATAGGATCGCTCCATTTTAATCGTCACGTGATATGACGTGATATGAAGGCAGCCCGAGACTCACAGCTGCAGACAGGCGGCCGTGGTGAGCACGAGGTCCTTCCAGACGATGGCGCCGCCGCACCAGAAGCGGCCCATGACGTGGATGGACACCATGAACGGGTAGTAGCGGACGTTGGTGCGCTCGCCCTTGTACAGGCGGCGCCCGCTGTGGCGGTGGTAGTCCTTCAGCTCGCGCAGCTCGAACTCCGGGTCTGTGTGGACACAGTTGAGCTAGATTCGAGGCAGATACATTAAGATGTCTTTCTATATGTAGGAAACATTTTACACGTTATAAAACCTAGCCTAACTTTCTTACGTCTCGTGTCATCATCGTCTAGAGCTATAGAAAGAAATAGCACGAGCAGCCGAAGCAGATTTCACGTGATGGTAAATGACGATGAGACCATATAAATGAAGCAAGAGCGCATGCTTTGAATTTGAAAGTACCGGTTTACCTAAAAACTTCCAGAACACACAACGAATTTCCAAATTGAAAATATTTGGCGATAGATTTCACCCAACGTCGTACCTATTTAGCAGACATACGTATACAAGGAGATCTAGAAAACAGATAAAACTTATCTACTTACTTTTTATATAACTTATTTTTGGGTCGAAGTTTATCTACCGTTTAGTCTGACTGATAGAAAAAAATACTTGTAACAGCCAAAACGAAACGTAAACTTTTGCCTAACACTACCCGACTATAATTTCCAAAAAAAGAAACCCATATATCCTCAAGGCGTGCCTCGTGCCACTGACCCAGAGTGGAAGAGATCCCGCACTTTCCTCTGACAAGAGCATTGTCGTTACACTTCCATTAGATTCGGTTAGTGTGGGATTTGTCGCCGAGACGAATACAAATGTCGTCCGACAAGAGACTCCACTCAAAATTGTTTATTTTGTTACATATACTCGTATTTTCGTCGGATTTGGGAAGTACTCCAACTAATTTATATTTATAACCCCTTTTGGTTACTATGTCTGTATCTAGTTTATGTTTAGTAACAGTTAGAGAATTAACTTCTGTCTAAAGTAATCTATGCTCTTTCACATCTTTCTCATATAATATAACGTCGCTCTTTGCTTGCTCGCCGCTATGGTCGAGTAATTTGCATTTTAAAATCTACGAGGGCTCGGCTCAGTCTACCTGACCTATAAAAATCTGTCTTGTCTAACCAGACGTTCATCAGTCCGTCATTTTACAATCAAAATCGCTCTATATATCCAAACACAAAGCGACGAAAATTCATAGAGGCATAACAAAGACCCTTACTAGGAATCCAGTATTCATTCAGCGACAATTCTCAATGAATGAATGTATATCACCCAAAACTTGATAATAATATATCACCGCATAAAATTAAACTAGAAGCACTCTCGGATAAGCATCTTGTGGCATCATGATGGGTATCATTTGAAATAAAACACTATTGTGATACCATACCCCAGTATTCAGTGTAGCGGTTGTTCTCGTCGTACTGGTGGTGATCGTTGGGCACCTCGGCTATAACCTTGTCGACCAGGTCCTCCATGTGTTTCTCGCGGTGTCTCCGCGGCACGAAGTTCTCGTCCATCATCCTTCGCGCAGACTTCATCACCTTCCCTTCACCCCTGTCCGCCAAGATCGTCAGTACGTCGTCTCTGTTCATCTTCTTCTTCAATTTCAAATACAGGTTCCTTGAATCGTTCGTGTACAGCTGAAAGTGGTCCCTTTCGTTCAACGCGTCGAAGAAGTTCGTCTGTTTTAAGTCTGTAGTTTTGGTTTCGTTTATTAAAAGCTCTAGATATTTCTCTCTGTCCGCCGCATAGTTATCTATCTTCTGTCGCTTCTCTCTTAGTTCATTAATTCTTTCAGTTTCGTTCCCATCGTCGTTGCCAAATAATGATATTAGACCATCGGCCACATCATTAACTGATATATCATTAATTATATTGCCGTCGTCATCAGTGGCATTCTTTGCGTAAAATTTTACGAAATTGTATAAAAATATAGTGCAAAATATTTTAAAATGCATCACATCGGTGTGTTTTGCTTGCTATGAGTGTTACTACATATTTCGATTGCGAATAAAAATACATTTTATGACTAGAATTTTATGATTCCAATATCGAGGTACTTCTTATATTTTATTTATAGAAAATAGCATTCGGTGAGCGTGATCCGTTTACAGTGATATACTCCCACCTGTATCCAAGTAAGCTAGGTGATTCAACACAGATACAATATTATTACAATGTAAAGAATATACAACCATCACATACCAGCTGGCAATAAAGACGACTATATAACAAGTGATCTATGTAGCATACTCGTAATAATATTAATATTACTTCTAAAGGGTCTTTCAACAAGGACGGGTCGATGTTAGAGAAGACTTTGAAGGGCCACCGCGTCTGCCGTAAAATGGGCGCAATGCGCGCAACGTTTGCACTAACGAACACTCATTTTGATAATAAAGTATTATCATTTGCACATGCTGCTGAACCGTGTAACTTGCCATGGTGATTTGGCATCAGTGACTGAATAAGAAACAACAGATTTGACAGATGTCGCCAAAACAAAATGGCCGCCACAAATTATTAACATCGACCCGCTCTATTTGAAAGACCCTTTAGAAACAAAACACGAATCACAAAAGCCACATACGGTATGAAGTTTGTTTCAATTTCAGTTGTCTGATTAATTTTGCTCAAACTTGAATCCTGTTTCCTTGATTACACTGTACCTGACAGGAAAGTCACTTTCACTGTATATTCTCAGGTATATTAATATTGGGGAACAATTTAGATAAGCATTTTTAGTAGAGTATCCTCAGTGCTATGTAACACTAGGCACTCCATCGTTAGAAGCGCACCGAAAACCCTCTAATAATATGACCTAAGTGAGATGTCAACCGTGACCGGTAACCCGATGGCCAGTTCGCTCGCCGTCTGCTTTTCTTAACAATAAAAAAAGTAACTGAAATTATACTAAAATGTTCCTAAAACCATTTTCATCATTATAGATGAATTATGTATCGCCCGTCCAAAGCAAGTCACTACACTTACCGATATTAGTTTCTCGACGAGCTCGCGCCTGGTTCGATTCCCGGGGCATTTTTTCGCGCTCTCTCTGGTGATGGATGACCGGACGGGCGGACCACCATTTCCGGTGACGTGTTTATCTTATCGGAAGGGTAGGCTTTACTTTATTAGGGTCGTTTCCTTCGGACACACTACTGAGGGTCCAGGTTCAAAGTCATGTTGGGTCGAGACATAAATATGTACACGTATGATAAGTTGCAAGGTATATATATCTCGAAAGCTCTCCTTTGTGTTTTCTTTTTGAAATTCACATTCTAGATCCGTTTTGACATTTCAATTTTCCATAGTGAAAAAAGGATAAGTAATAATTTTTGGCTATCTTATCATACCTTATGACAGGGGGCCAGGGACAACCCCAGCGGCACTTCGACCCTCAGGGATCTTTTGTGCTCACCGGCTCACCCTTTACCTTAGTCTCCTTCCTGTTCCTTAAAGATGCTTTGCATCAAGGGCGCTGTACAGCTTACAGGAAGGAGCCTATAGTCCTCTGGTTTCGGGTAGGCGACCCCCAGAAGACTCAGCCCTCCAGCCAGCGAGTCGCATTCGCACAGCAAGTGTTCCATTGACTCAACGGTGTCACCACAGGCTCTACAGGTGGGATTGTCTGCCAGTCTCATCTCGTGTAGGAGGCTCTTAGTGCCAAAATGGCCTGTGAACGCCCCTACAATGAGACGAATGAGACTCCTGTTCATTTTTGGCTAACTTCTTTCTGGTAGTGTTTCGGGACAGCTAAGAAATGAAATGACAACCTGGCCTCTGATATCAAGCTAAAATTAGCTCATAAAATGTTGATCTGTATCTATGGAAAGTCTTCAGAATGTCTAAAAAGTGGTTTATACTAGTAATTACTGAGTGATCAGTGTACCTACCTATATTCTGTTACTTACTTATTTATCGTATGGTCAGTGGCCAACCTATTTGTCAGAGTTGTGCAGGCCGACCGTAGGCCTCTGACATGACTTAACGACTTCTGTCGAACGACAACAACCGGGACCCGACTGCTTAACGTGCTCAACCGATCCTATTCTGTTACATACTCTACTCTATTTCATTTATTTGTTTATTTGTATTAACAAAAGCGATTTTAAAATCTCGATTCTTATAAATACAAATACAAAATACAAAAATATGTATTAACCCAAACAATATTCAAATTATAATCACTTAACAATAGCGTAGTTACAATGTATAAGTAAATATCGGTCTCTACTACCTGCACTGGCCTCATCGCCCGTCAAAAAAAACATTACTTTTTACCTTACTGAAATCAAAGAAGCGGCGCAAGAAACAATCAGCAGGACATCTTTTGAAATAAATATAATTCTATAAGCTCCATTAATATGTAATAAAGTTACCGTCTTTAATAAAGCCCTGAAAAGACGCCGAATGAGAGTTTATTACTCGCCCGGGGACGCCGCCGCCGGCCGCCGCCCGCCGGCCCACGCCGCGCTCACAACAAAACAGTAAACACGCCTTATTGCTTTCAGGTCTCACCACCCCTCGGCTAATCTCGAAATTGATGTTTTTATTTTTAAGATCAAACAGAAAATAAATTCGTACTTATGTAACCAGAGGCTACCGAGAAAAGGCAAATCCTCGTAGGTAAATACGCTTCGAAGGTCGAATTCATTCTGCTACACGTTTTCCTCTTTTGTGAAACTTTTCATTGGTGGCGCCATCTGTTGTCGAGTAGTATGAATTAAATTTTTTAATCGTGCAATCCAAACCATCCATAACTTATTTAATTGAATTTATAAATGAATAATAAATTATTTGCTTCCATTTTTAATAACAATTTTATTACGAAAAGAAAAATTGATTTTATGACGTGAAAAAAATATAACTATGTGGCTTTCGCCATCTATCGGCGAATAGCGGTACGAGAAGCGCTTGCACTCTCCCTTGTAAGTTTCGGCTGGAGGACGTTTGTTTAAAATTGATTCAGTCTCTGAAAAGATAGATGGCGTTGTTAGCTTGAAAGAAATGTCTTATGATCTCTTATTTATTCAAAATAAATCGACATTTTTCATCCTTCAGATTCATAATGTTTTGTTTTGTTTCAGATTCATAATGTTTGTTTTGTTTTGTTTAATGAAAATGTAATTAAATTATGATTATTGACGTGTAAAATGTTTAGTATCACTAATTTTTCTCATCTGATGGTAAGTCCAATGAGGCTGAAGAATTGAAGCTTTAAGTATATTAGGTACTCTTAGATTGAAGTTTATTTCTCTAAACTATGTACGTTTTATGAAAATTTTATTAATATTCTAAGATGAATTTTAAATTACAATTTAAATTAAACCAGAGAAATTTAATAATTCTTCGCTAAGAATATTATAGGCTCCTTTCTGCGGTCGCTCACAGGATTAACGCGGCCGAATAATAAAGACCGGAGTTTAAAACAAAACCCTTTGTTTCGGCGCGAATCGCCGGCGATCTAATTTGGTGGAGTAACTTTGCGGTGGGGCCACTAAACGAGAGATAGTACCTAGCAAGGCCCCGCCTTCGGCGCCGCCTCGTCTTACTAAGAATTAATTAACTTTATCGCGATTGCTGTTATGCTGGTGGATGTTCCATTTACAAAATAAATAAAATAAGACAGTGAATCAAGAAAATTGTTTCAACATCTTCTCCTGTTACTTCCTGAAGGCTGTTGTTAAGAATATTTCTTATAAAGCTTCTAACCACTATCGTAATTTTCATGCAACTATCACGTTAATAAAGGGATGAAGGGTGGAAATTGATAAAGGAACGTGTTGAAAATCAGCGCTGTGGACTCCGTCTATAGCATGAGCTGAACACGCTCCCTGTCGCCACAAATTAGTTTATGTACAACATTGTAAGGGCAAGATATGTACGTGTTATATGTATTTGTGTGCAATAAATGGTTTTGTATTGTAAGTACAGCCATTGTAAAATGAGTGCTAGTTTTTGATGAGAGCGTAGCAAGTATCAAAATAGAAAACACGAATTTTACAATAGCTGAAATAATATAAAATACAAACTATTGTGAAGCGTCCAACACACGCCACGACAGCTCGTCAAAACTCCGTCGACAACAGTGCGTGCGTGACGTGTGAGCTACACTCCGAAGGTTTTCTGGAATAGATGGCTTTTAGCGGTAAGACCGCCTAGATTGTATTAATCGTTTTATACGCATTGTATCACACTAAGTTTGTGCAATAAGGAGTATTCATTCATTCATTTATTCCGATAACTGGAGGGAGGGAGCAGTGGCGTCTCTTGGTTGCGGAGACCAAGATCCACTTCGGGTCGCTGAGCAAGTAATGTCCACCTCCGTTGATTTGTGATGTAGCTTTGAACTGGCTTTCAAAGAAAACCGTGACGGTCAACAAAATATTAATAGTCATTTCTTACATGATTAGACTTAATAATGTACTGTTTCACGGTATTTTTATTGTATTTTATTAATTACGACCGGCTTCGTTTAAACAAATACCTGAAGATGTGTTAACGAAACCGGTCGTAATTAATAAAATACAATAAAAATACCGTGAAACAGTATATTATTTAAGTCTAATCCTGTACTACAAGTTTCACCAAGTACCAACAACCGCAAGTATTAACTAATTTTCTATATTTTCCAAAAGTACCTAAGCAAGTCAATCTAGACTTTGATCTTTCGAGAAGCAAAGTTTCTATTAACTTCAAAGTGTACTATAACTCCCAACGCTCGACTCGTGGCCCAGTTATTACACTTTCATTAACACAGGCCGAAATTAAATATTTTCTGTTCCGCGAGCCGCTGATCTAATCTCAGACGCGTTAACTGGATTTTAACGAGTTAAGTCTTCCGAGGGATATTGCTATTTTATAATAGTAGGCGCCCGGCACTCGCGGAGCCCGTGGGTTAACTGTCACTGTGGAATCAACATTGGAGAGTATTATAAAAGGTAAACAGTAATCATCAAATTCAAATTCAATATTATTTATTCTTGTAACAGGGTACGTTACATCAAGCACGTCAAATTTACAAAAAATATATAACGTAAGTAGGTACTTATAAATAAAGTACTTATTAATAAATCTTAATAACTAATTACACTGAAGTAAAATTGTTCAATCTTCCGATATCGTCCAGTTGGAAATATTTATTAGACGCATTGATATATTCATTTAAATTATAAAAAGGATTGTTTTAGAAAAACTTTTACATTCTGCTCTTGAACTCTAAAAATTGTAGCTCAGTTATTGCTAATGGTCGCTTATTGTACATGGTTATTTTAGCAGAGACTCCTTGTTTTTTGTTTTAGTCAGCCTTGTTCGTGGTACTACAAGTTTGTCCTTATTTCTTGTCCTTCATCATCAGTCCATGTCGTCCCACTGCAGGGTATAAGCCTCATCTCTTTTGAGCCACCCTATACGATCCTGTGTTAGTCGCATCCAGGTTTTCGATGCGACTTTGGTGATGTCATCCGCCCATCTAGCTGCTGGACGACCTACTCCTCTTTTCCCTTACCTTGGCCACCACTCAGTGAGGGCTCTGGTCCACCGGCCACCACCACGTCTAACCATGTGTCCCGCCCATCGCCATTTTAGCGTCGCAACCCGCTTTCCCACGCCTACGACTTTAGTTCGTTGTCGGATCGCTGTGTTGCGGATCTTGTCCATTAGGGTGATGCCTAATAGTAACACTAAATAATATGCGTTTTATTTTTAAAACACTTTAAAAAGATTACTAAGTCGAATGTTTTTGCCCACAAAAAATTTATCTCGAATACAAAATATTAATTTTCAAGCAAATCTCGCCATTATAAAATCAAAGCTTCTTATTACAGAGGTTTGTATGTAGCTAAAGCAATGCACACACTATTTTTATATTTTCTAACAAAATAAGAACGTCGGTGGCACAGTGGCTAGGACACCGGACTCCCATGCGGGGGTGGTCCGGGTTCGAAACCGTGCAGTGCCAATTTCGATGGCTTCACGTATTTTACGTGGTACGAAAATCTCCTCCCTTGCAAGTAATTACTTAGCAACCTCCGCGATAATTATAAAGTGAGTTTGTTTTTGTTTTTATACAACTAACTTAAGTTATACAATTACATATGATGTTGTTACTTCAACAGGCTGAATAGACCCCTTCTAAAGTAATTTACCTGATTAATAATTGCTCATTACATCTTGAGATGTGTCAAAGTTAAGTAGGTACTAATTTTACGTTATCTTATGAATATGTAAGCTATTGTATAGTCTTTACTTTTTTCATGTATAAAGTGAGTAACACACGTTAAATCTAATAATTCCTTATCTGATTTACTGCTGCCATTTTTAGGAGTTGGTCCTATTAGTTTTTACTTCCAGTTACCCTAATTTTTGTATAAGATGAGAGGTCATATATCATTGCACTAAAACCCCTCTCTCTACGCCCCTAGCCTAGCTAATGTTACCTAATTATGCAAATTGATCCGTACGGTCCGCTATCGCTCGCTGCCCGCGCGTCTAATGGCCACACGGTATAATAACGCGCACTTATCGGCCCCACAGTGTGTACTCGGGTTAAAATATGACATCGTATATTGCGCTAGCTCTGTCCTTTTCGCACTAGCAGGATTTCACGTTACCCTTGTTCTGTCTCACTCGTGTAGTTACAGTGTATGCAGATGATGAGATAGATAATAAACTAAATAATACATGAGCCCTCGGGGATTATGGACACAAAATATATAGTTATATTTATAGGTTTGTTTGTAGACTTTTTGTCTAAAACTAAATAAAAATAGACTGAAAGTCGCTTCGCTAGCTTCTGTAATGACTCATTAAAAATCACAAATGAGTCATGACATGATAAAACAGGAGCCCAATTCGCCTAAATTACAACGTGTGTAGTTCTATTTCTATCCAATTTCAATTTAGTTTTCGTTTCAATTCTATTCGGACACCAAATCGCATTCTGCTGACGTATAACTCTACCACTGCCACCTTTCGATTTACTATCGTACGTGCAAGAGTACCTCGGGAGGAACTTATGTTCGAACGTTATATTTGACAGTTGAAGCGTTTTGTTACCGTTCAACTGCGATTCAGTATAAACTAAACGTTTTTTATTATAATGCACTAATACGTAACTGTCCGATCGATCGTTGACTCGATCGGAACTTAACTGAGATTGGATCGTTAGTAGCATACGAAACACGTCATAACGATGCAGTTTAGATTCGATTTAGTTACGTTTTATTTAGTTGAATCGATCTCCTTGTCCATTTTGTACGTCCAAAAGCAAAGACCGCAGCGCGGGATCTGACCGACTCCTATTCAGGGAGCCAAACAGCTCGGAAACCGATCCACCTCTCGACTCCGCGCCGGAACCGATTCCTCTCGTTCCACTAACTTTCCCATGATTAAGATCTAGACAGTCATCCCCTAATCCTGCTGAATAATTGTATATTTTATTATAACGGCCTTCAGTCGCTGCTATAGCCAATGAAAAAGATTAAAACAAATAAAAGGTTACTTCGGGCAAAATAACTGTTTAGAATTTGATTTAACACATGATCACGATTATGGTCTCTTTTTTACTACATGTGGTTGTACTGCGAGCCGCTACTAGATGGCGCGGTCCTCAAATGCATCTTAATGCATTTTATAAAACCTCATGTTTCACGACCAGTTCTAACCTAACTTTATACGCATGCATCGATTGCAAAATATCAAAACAGTATAATTCTTAGCTAGAAGGACTCAAATCTTGTGCTCAACTGTATGTGTGCCTGTGGACACTGTTATTAATACCTAGAAACTATTAAATATGTGTAAAACAGCTGATCAGAAGAAACCCGGCCGGGGTTAGGAGTGAGCGGTCATTTACCTATCGGTAAGTGGTACTTTCCTTATGACATTGTATTATTGGGGTCCATAATCGTGATTTGCAGATTTGAGTTAACTACATTTCGTCAGTTGGTCCTTCACAGTTCCGAAGAAAATATCGCACTTTTACTACCAATAATTAACTTTTTGGAAAAATACAATAAATAGTTCCTATCTACAATAAAATGAGATTGAAATCTAAAATAACATTCCTTATTTTTAAATCTCAGCTTGTAACTACAAGTATTTTTCATGAAGGAACGCGCGCCCGCGCGCCCCTAGGGGAGGGTGACTATTTTTTCTTATATTTTATCTTACACGAAAAACTGAGTTATCCTGGGAGTAGTCAGTACTGGTATACTTTATTTTACCCTATATTATATACTATCGTTGTTGCTCTATACTATTTCTGAGATTTCTAGTACTCGAACCTCGGTTGACGCCACAGAGTCTTTTGTTCCTGACACGAAATGATTCCATTGGCATCAAAGTATTTTAATTGTGAAAATTTGCATTTTTCTCGCTAACTTTACCTTTTTTCAAAAATCTGTGAATGCAGTTTTAAATAGCTCCAAAAGTTAGGGAAGGTCTCCTAAGACCATTTTCTCGTAGCTCCAACGGATCCGGTAGGCTGCCCCGGGTGCCCCGCCGAAACCACACTGTATACCCTGACCCGAACCTAAAAAACCCGCGCCATATTGCGGAATTAAATGTACAATTTTTTCATAGCGAACTCCATAAATAACACAGAGATTATAAACTACCAATGGCGTCCTCTTGACAGGTTTTTTTTAGTTCCTGGGTATATAACGAATACCGTTTTAATATACTTACATAAGTAGACGATATTCCTAAGGAAATATAATAAAAAAGAAATAACACCAACCAATAATAACAATAACCTATTATAATAACAACTCTCAATTTTATATACACCTACCTTAATATTTCTGCATTACCCCATGGTTAGCTGGTAGAAAATGCAAGACATTAAGCTCGCCTCCTTTTTTGTGCATTGAAGTGTAAATTCACTTATTAATACTACCTATCTTTAATTAAATTTATGTGTGTCGTATCTTTGTCCTCTTGGACAGGTTGTGGCCAGCCATCGGTCACGGTCCAACAGAACACCAGCGCTGGAGTCATTCTTGTCTGCAGCAATAAGCGGAGTTGAGGCCCTTTTCACAACAACAGCAGACCATCAGACATGATTTAGGATATGTTTACCTTTACTACATAATTACTTTATCATAATTATAACTGTTTCGGTCATTGCTGTGTGTGAAATAAACGTATTACTTACTTACTTACTTAAATAAATAAATATTGTCTCTCTTGTGGTAAACACAGGATAAAAACATAATTTCGTGTAAGAAAATAAGGTTTCAAGGAAAAGCACGTGTCAGTCTAAATAGAGCTTTTACTGGAGCTTCCGCTCGCGTTGGGCGCTTTTATTTATTTTTAAACGGCTGCCAAGGCGAAGGCGGCACGGATTAAACACGTCAAGTTGTCACGGAACGAACAGGTCTTGAGCGGTGTTATTACTGGTTTTTAATTATTATCTGGTCTGGTAGTATGGAATGGGTATTAATACCTATGTATTCAGTAGAAGTCTATTAATGTCCCCACTGTTGGGGCACAGGCACAAGGGGGTTATGGGCAATGATCCACCGAGCGGGCCCAGTGCTGATTGGTGGATTTCACACGCCTTTGGTATTTTTGAATTTCCTCAGACATACAGGTTTCCTCAAGATGTTTTCCTTCACAATTTGAGCAGTCGGTAAATGTACATAAGTCTTCGAAAAAATCCGAAAAACTCATTGGTACATGGCATGGTTTCGAACCCGGACTTCCCGCATGAGAGTCCTATGGATTGTGAACTTAATAAAATATGTTCTGTAACAAGAACAGTTATACATACTTACTCGTACGAAAGCTCCTTATCTACACGACCGTTGGATTTTTTTCCTGATTTCAGAGTTGTCTCCATGGATAAAGTTGTTCAGTTATGGATACTGACCACCCCTCTTTCGGCTCTATAAGGGGTTTTAGTTACACCCTCTATAGCGCCGCGTTCGCGCCTATAAATAGCTTTTCGCTATATCCTCGCGGTCTAGTCCCTCATTGCAATAACCGCGAACCTTCGTCCGGGCGACGTCGCCATTGTGGCGATAATGACGTCCTTCCGGCGGCTCTGACGGGTAGAATGGTTCTGCAGGGACGGGTTTGGGTGCTATGTTGCAGATACATAACGTATCTGAAACACGGCACTTCTAAATTGATGTAATCAGTGACTAGCTAATAAAAAATTTGGTCTTTCTTTTAGCAGTCCTAGAAGAAGTTAGGCTAGGTGGCTCGAGGGTTTTCTGGGAACTTGGAATATCGGCACAGATTATATTAGCTCATATGTAACAGGTACATCACTCCCTAAAAACTTCAAAGACCTACTCTTTAAGCATCTGTTAAAACTACCTACCTGCTAAAACTGTTACGTAGTAAAGTAAGTAACTATATCTGTGGATCAGTCCGGTTTAGTATCTGTAAATTAAACTGTTCTTTTTATTAAGTCTATTGTTGTACAATTAAGTGTAAATAAATAAATAAGTATGTCGTACATACTTGTCAGCGCAAACAACAAGTGACGTCATAGTGCACGTGCAATGCCCACCTGCGCTTGCGACGAAGCAAACACGCAGCAACAGCCGATATCACGTCAAGCCGCCCCCCACTGCCTGGCCTCTATAAAAGCGGGCGCCCGACCCGAGGTGACATCATTCACTTGCGACTCGTGGACGAGGCAGTCGGACTTGATATTTTATTCGAGAATATTGCATTTCCGAATAATTAACCGTAACTGGTTGCTATCAGGGGACACTCGTATGGCCGGTTACTATTGAATGTCTAACCGGTGACTAGTGGTTGCTGTGAGGCAGTAAATAATTTGCTGTTAAATAACTCTAAAATAAGTTGATTGAGTCAATATAGTTATTAAATTATATTTCGCTGGTTTTTTAAAAGCAAAAATAGAGCCACAGGGTGAGGACAACCCGGAGATTGACAGCGGGCCATCTATGCCCTTACCCTCAGATCTGACATACTTATTATATAGAACTGTTTAATTAAAAACACTTTATGAGATATGTTTTATTTATTTATTTAAATAATATAAAACATAAACAGTTATTTCCCCCATAAATACCCGATTGCGTCCCCGTGTCGACCTCAACGATATTGTATTTGCATAGTCGTATATATCGAAACGAAAACCGCGCCGTACTGCGGTGGAAATGACGTGACCGATAATTCAGTTTATTGACTAGAATATAACATTACAGTACTCAAGTCCAAGACGTTATATCCGCAAGAAAATACAAAAAGTAAAGCATAAGCATATAAAAGATCAACGCGATTGACAATAATTAAGACATGACTTCAAAATCAGCGTCCAGCCATCCGCAAACAAATCAAGTGTGAGTTGCGACGCGGTGAGCGCGCTCAGAGCGAGCTACGGACGAGCCACGGGCGTCTCTTGTCGTGCCAGCGTGCGCGTGCGCATCTCTGCAAACAGACGCACACGGCAAACGCCATACTGATTTAATAAATAATGCCAGCGCGAACGTTTCGATCCGAATATAATAATAAACGTTTCGAATACAGTATAACCACAAAATCTGACTATTTTTTTGAAATAATACATTTCTCAGAAGTGTCCGTTATTCAAAATAATTTTCACGAAAATATATGCATTTATTGGAACAAAATAATTAATTTTCTGTGACTGTTGGGTTTTGTGCTACAATGTATGGTTAAAAAATACTATAATTATGTATTTTATCAGAATTTTCCACGGGAAAGTAAGGATTTTGATGAAGTTTTTCAGAAACTACTTTTGCTGTCGTGGAATCGCTACGGTGTAGAATGCGCGTAGCGCTCGTCTCCATATCGTAGCGCACTCGTAGCACGTAAAAGCGCTTAGATAGTGAGTTCATTCCACGAATGAACAACTTCGTGAGGAAGTTCACCCCTACCTTGAGCGTGTTCTATACCTTGAAAGAGTGTGCATCCTGACAGTCACAAAGTTTTGTTGTTCAGCTCTTAGAACTTATAGATGAGAGAGTGTTGGAATACCGAAAATAAAATCCTGACAAAGTAGCAAGCCGTAAACTTTTTTCGGTTACTTAAAAGTTTTTTATGTAATATTGTCAAGTTCCGTCGTTAAAAGTAACTTCACCGAAGAGATTCGAGTATAATACGTTTGTTTTTAAAAGTTTCGCTGATAAAACAGTTTCCAGGCGTATTCCCTTCTTGCCCAATCCCTCTTACTCCATTCGTTATATAGTGAATAAAAATATTAAAGTTGGCATATATCTATAGCATGCTCGTGAACTGAGCTGACAGGTTTGGATTTATTTGTTTATTTACATATTTCATAACATCACTAACAGTTTTACCAATCGTGTGTTACATGTCAAGTTATATTATAGGTATTGAATTCTATATTGGCACTGAAGTAGGAGGAGCGGTCATTTCAAAATACCGTGCGGCCGAGTCCAGAAGTCTCGACTCAGGGTCCTCGAATAGGTCCAAGGAGCTGTTCCAGGACAGCACCGCGTTGGTGAGGGACGACAGTGCGCGGTGCAGCGGGGCGGCGGCGAGCGCCGCGGTGCGCGCGGGCGCAGGCTGTACTGAGGAACAGGGGGTACGGACAGCGACACGTAAGCCAGTAAGAATGGGTTACTTATTTCACCCCTGGTTAGTCTTAGGAAGTACCTAAAAAGGGAGAGATTCCTTCTAACCTCAAGTGATCTGTAGTCGACCATGCCGAGTATGAACAAGGTGGGGTACATGTATGGGTAATAGCCATATAGTTTTTTGTAAAGGAATCGAACAAACGATTTCTGAATCTTTTCCACCATAAGGACATACCGATCATCACGAGGGGCCCACACAATCGCGTTGGTCTCCAGCCTACTTCTGACAAAGGCATTATACAAAACGGTGGCTGCACCCCGACCCGCACAACACCTAGACTGCCTCATGATGAAGCCCATGGCTCTCCGCGCGGTGTTACATGTGTCAATGATGTGATAATTAAACGACAAGTGCGGATCGAACCATGTACCCAAATCTCGCACAGTGGTCACTCGGTTTAGCTCGTCACCGGAAATCCTGTAGTTGCCATAAACTGGGTGGATTGCGCGCGTATATGACATTATTGTACATTTATTCAAGTGGGGTTATTTGGACGTAAAGCCCATGATTCGATCACAATGAAACATGGAATGAAAAAGAACATCTAATTTCTTATTAATGATGTTTTAGAGATGATAGAAATCGGCGTAGTAGCAGACGTGGTTTCCACATAAAACTTCTTTAGGGAGCAATCTATTATACATAGGATGAGTTCCAAAATCTTTGGTCTATATCATGCATACTGTCATCATCTCTCTCGGATCTGATGACAGTATTGTTTAATCCTGTATTCTATTTATTTATATGCATTGTACATGAGTATTATTTTACACGCGGCAACCGAAAATTACTGCGCCAAAGTGCTTTGGCGCATAAATTGTGGAGCGCTGCGATATACAGGCACGGTACTACAGTATCACGAGAATCACCGCCGTGATACATTTATTTTTATGTTGTTTCTGGATAATGTAAGTCCTAAATGACAAGTAATAAATATGTACTAAGTATGAAATCTACTTTATAGTATTTATTTACAGGACCACACAATACTAGGTACACAAAGACAAAAAAAAAGTCTTTTTTTTTTTAAATTATTTTTTTTTAACTTAAAAAATAAAAATGAAAAAAAGAATGAATATTTTTAAATTCTCTGTTTCAAAATAAAAATAACAAAAAATTAAAGTTTTAAAAGATATAAGTAATATTTACTCTTTTTGTTTTTAGTTTAAAAAAATATTTTAAAAGTCAAGTCAAGATTTTTTACACTCGCTCTCTGTCTGGCAGGGAGGGGTATGTGGATCTAGAATGTAATACTACTTACATTATTATTATTTATCTTCTTATTAAAAGTAAAAGTGTCAAAGACTTTACCCACCACTTTATACCACCACCATTGAACCACCATTCCATTGACATTCTTTTACTTCCATTTTTTAAAGTCATCCTAGACGCGATTACTTACAATTGAAATAACTTCCTTGAAGTCTCTTTTATCTTACTTTAAAAGTTAATGTTAAGATGCAAACATCTTCCCTATTAAAGTAATTGAACCAAAGGCGTCGTACGTACGTACTTACTGGTATATATTATATGTCAGGAGAAACCTTGCGTTAGCTACCTACGTATTTTAAAAAGAAATTACGTGATTGGCTTGTCAAGCAATCGTTTTACTCATATGACTAATTTCTAAAATTAATATTAAAATATTAATTGCAATAGGTACCTATCTTTACAATAGGTACCTGCTATTATATTATATTCTTTATTTTATTTTTTATTTTATTTCATTATTGACAAGGAAGCGATTGAATCATTTACTGAATTTTTTTTCTTAATCATTTTTATTTTATTTTTATTGTATTGAATTGAATTGAATTATTGTATTGACCTGTAACTTATTGTTATCAATAAAAGATTGTATTGTATTGTATTGTATTGTAAGGTGTTCCGAGGTAAAATTGATAATCGGCAGTTGTTGGCATTCTTGAGACGGTTCGTTCCGGACGCGAGGCTGCGGCGAGGACCCAGAATCCAATTTTTCAAGGTCCCGACCGCTAGAACAAACCTTCTTAAATTTGCTCCAATCACGAGAGCTCTTCGTATACTGAATGAGGTATCCCAAAGGATTGATCTGGTCCATTGCTCGGTGACAGAATTCACAGAAGTAACACTGACTTATCTAAGCATGTAATTATTTTATGTAAATTGTATTAATTTTATGGGTGGAATAGTATTGTTTTATATAATTGAATTGGGAATTCCCGTAATAATTATGTAAATTGTAAATAAATAAATAATATTAAAAAAAAAATTAGTCCTAATTCATGATATTTTATTTTACGCAGTCAGTGTCGCCCTTTTTTCGGGTTTTTAGCGGGCACACTATTGTGTGTCTATAGATACAGTCTATTTTTTCTCCTAATTGTATAAAACCGGGGGTACCCCTTCGCCACCCATAGGAAAAAATATTAAAATTACAATATTTTGGTACCCAATTTTTGTTTGGCCACCCATTTAAGTATATCTCCTTTCGAATTTCCTTTCGAGACTTGTATTCCCATAGCTCGCTAGGTAATAGTATAAAAATGTCTAGATGTGTTAGCGTGCTTCCCGCGAATAAGGCAATTTCTCTTTTTTCCAAGACGTTACAGTACGCTTTCAACACAGAAACCCTACACGTCTTCAATTTCCGATTTCCATTGCATTTCGCACGGCATGAAAATTTAAAACACTGCAGCGAGTTTGAATTTTAAAATTATTCCGCAGTTTGCGACGAAAAATATGGCGGCAGCGTTACACACAGGATATTGTGTGTGACGAGGTCTACAGTATTGCCATTAACGTGGAAAAAATATATTTGAAGTTGTATCGCGCCAAAAACGGAACACGTCCAGAATCGTGTATCAGGAACAAATCTTTTTTCCGTGTATCGGACGGATTTAGAATAACTTTACCGCCACTTAATAAAGCGTGTCGTACGAAGCGACTAACCCGAGTAACTTGCTGGTGGAAATACCTCTTCAGGGTCCATCTGGCTACCGACCACCCTGTCGTCAAATATCATCGCTTCGGCGTTGCTGTGTTGCGGCATTGTTAATAGAAGAGCCAGAACTTATTAATCCCGTGTGCTCCATCTTCGACCTCATCGTCACTTACCACCAGGTGAGTTTGAGGTCAACCGCAGGTTTAGTTGTAAATAAAAAAGGGCAACTTCCCGTTGATCTACAAACAAGTTAGACTGAGACAAGCTGATGTTTTGAGCGTTTCGTACTGACCATCGGTTTCCCGTTTGCTCACCATTACAATACAAAACATAGTGATGTCATACGTCTGTACGGTGTAATTAATCAATCTAATTAAATTCCGCAATATTTTACATACACGATTTTCATTCAGTAGAAGTCCGATCTATTTTATTCCAAATGCACAACCAATTAGTTCCAGACTAATACCAGCTATTTCAGGAGACCTTCACTGCAGTAAGGCAATTCCAATAGTACCGAGAGCGAAGCAATTAAAATTACAAGCTGCAACACGGACTGCACTTATATCCGGCGACCGGTCCGAGGACCCGTCTTCGAACTTGGCTAGAGAGCTCACCACGTGCAACTACGATACATTGATTTGATTAACCGTGTGGTACAGTAATTAGTGTACGATTTGGCTTCGAAGCTAATAAGAGTTATTAGAACTCTGGTAGTACAGTGGAAGACATATCAGACAATGCTCTGTAGAACCCTGTCGCAATAAGTTTTTGTTATGATTCCTTGACATTCGTAGGAATGTTCCAAAGACATCAAAGCGACAAAATAATAATGATGATGATGTGTTGCCCACTGTACATTATCAACATTATGTGTACTGGGTGTACAAAAACACGCTAAGCCAAAAGAGGGGTGCTCAGTATCCGTACAGCTTTCACAATGGGGCCAACACTGAAATCGCTAAGAAAAAATCATCTGTTTCATATACTTCGGTTGTGTATTGAGCTTTTGTATGGAACAACTGATTTATTTTCGCGATTTCTGAATTGGCCCCATAGTGAAAGTTGGTCAGTTGTAACAGCGGCTCTAGAGGGGTTTTTATTACACCCCTATCAGATATTATGTCGTAGCTACAATTCACATTACCCCAACGGCGAGCATGCGTGAAACGACGAATGAGAGAAGCATGCCAAGACAGAGATTCGTGGCACTTCGTTCTCTCTGCCTACCCCGCAAGGGACATATCGTGAAGGTATGTATGTACAATTTAAAATTTAGACATTAAACTGGAGAACAGCCAAACCGTGTGAACGGTATTGGCCATCACAAAGCGGTTTAAGACATTCCGGTGTCTACAGTCACCCGGAAGAATCCAATATACGCTGCTTTGTACCGCAGGCGACTGTTTGCTCCTGCTTTGTGTCACTTTGTATCTCTTTGTGTAGTATTGACGTTTGGCAAGCAGCCTCGGGGATAGTCGCTGATCGTATTAACTGTTTGGAGAGTTTCATGTTCAGGATGCTTACTTAGAAATAAAACTGTTGAGCTGCTTCTGGGTTTTTAGGACAAACTATAATTATTTATAAAAAAAATTAGACATGAAAATCCCCAATATCCTGCTGCCTTTGTCAACAATCATTATGCCTTATCATTAAACATTTCAGAGATCAACGGGCGACCTGAACAGCTCGTCAATGGGCGTTTTCATATTAGACGATAATGACACCGACACGACTACGAAATGTATGGTTTATATTATTATAGCTTAATTAACTAAAAATATAAATAATTAATTAATTAAATAATCCACCTTATGGTATGAAAATCATTCGAATTGAGCTTCTTTTGGAGTTACTCAATGGTTTTGTATCGTCATTTTAAAACAACTTTTCTAATTTCTCAATAAACTTGTCAAAAGTTTCGTGAATTTTACTATTCAAAAGGATGGATTACCAACAGATTAACAAGCTTCGGAGCTTTAGCCCGTAGCGGCTGCTACGCCGCGTAGCAGCTGTGCTACGAAATGAAAAGCTCATAAATCAACGATTATACGCCTGATGGGTCCCGGAAAAATTAACGCAATACGTGTAATCAGATGTCCGACCCTTACCCGGAATATCCGGACAGGGATCCGGGATCCGGGACAAAATCCGGTGAGTTTCGCGGGCTCCCGTCGCCGGGACAAAGCCCAGTAGATACCGCGCCTCGACTCCGGGCGGCCGCGCCCCTCTCTCTTTCACTCTAATATCCTCACTTTCCACAAAAATCTAAACTTTTATAAGCTGAATGCACGCCTCCTCTGTCCACACTTCTGCTTTTAATTTTAAAATTTAAATACAAATTTCCAATTTGGAATCTACAGGTGGCCACACGCGGGGTGTTCCGATAACAAATGAAAATAGACTCTTTTGTGTTCGATATAAAACCGTGTTTCGTTGATTTTAGTGTTCGTGCGTGTAGTGTATTAAAATAATAGAGTGATTTTACGAGAAAGGGAAAACAACCCGTGTGGGAATAATTTCTTTTATGTTTTGTGAAAACAGACAAGGATTATTTTAATTTGAAATTCAAATGTTGTTTTTAAAGCTGCGTAGCGTAATGTTGCGTGTGTTGTCATAATAAAAAATGGGAAATCCGTGCTTAAGGCTTCATTATAATATTTTGTTCTGTATAAATCATCCATTATTCTGAACATGTGTCTGTAATTCAGGGTTACCATACTTCATTTTAAGTTGACACAGTTGTTTTGTTTTAAAAATTATAAGTTGGTATCTTTATTTTCCACTCATTCATCCAGCTATAAAAGGTACGCCAAGTACTTACTAACTCCATGACGCCAATACAGAAACCATAGATTTATTACAATAGAATAACTTTATGTGATTTCTTTGAAAATGTAGAGTAAACATTTTTCATGACTTTCAAAAAGTTTCATGAATTTATATTAACATGTTATAAATTGGATTCTGTCGAAGTGGAGTTCAGAATGGTTTTCCACATGGAATAATATTAATTTCATTAGATTTTTGTGAGATAAAGTAAGTATTTCATGTGTTTTAATTTTCACAATGCTCACTATTTTTAACCAAAGACAGAAACAGCAGAGATGCTGAATTCGACGTCTGTAATTATGTGAATATTTTTAAAAATCTTGGCAACACGAGGGCCTATTTTAATGGAATATATTGCGTTAGGCTTGGTATTGTTTGAATTAAGAAAGAGTATGAGAGAAAACACCTGAATCTGTTCAGTTTCTGAATTATTTTAAAAAAAATAGGCACCTACCTATGGGTACCTCTAGCAACAATAATAATTCTGTAATTTTCAAGTTATGAATTGAATAATGAGGTGAGTGGGGTGAGAGCGATGGTGACCACTTACCATCAAATGGTCCCTTTACTCGTCCACTAAGCTTTCCTTATCATCAATAACTCTAAATTAAAAGTTTAAGAAACCCCGACTTACCATTGTGAAGATCCTCAAAATGCCAGATGTGCGAAGTGCACCATGGTCGTAAACATTTGAGCCCAAACTCGAACCAACGAACTCTTCACCGTTCCAGAGATCCCATCTGAGATCAAAGATACTCTAAAATCTTGGAAACCCCTTCTCCAATTTTATCAGGCATGGCTAAGAACACTCGACAAAATTCCGATTCTCGGGGAAAAAAATCCGAGCCCAAATCGGATCATCCGTTGTTAAAATATGATGCGTTGTTAAAACAGACAAACAGACATACGCGATTTATTCAAGAGAGAGGCGGATCCCATACAAGCTTGGACTCATTTTTTTTCTCTTTTCGCATCTCACTTTACATAGTACATTTGATAGATATCGCCTTGAACTACATTTTTTATTAGTCAGAAAACACTCTAAGTCCTGTGCAACAGAATTTAGTCACTGGGGAAACAAAGTAAATAGAATCAGAGCAATTAGTGTGAAGACATGTTTGGTCTCTAGCTCCTGTCCCACACGACTTAGGATGTTTCTTCCATAATGAAAGATGTAGTCCTCGGTGAGATCTATCAAATGAGCCATGTTTAGTTGGAGGCGAAGCAGTGGGTCCAAAAGCCAATCTCCTTTACCTAAGTAAATAGGCATCGTTAATTTAAAAAAATCCCCATCTTTACTGTGTATTAAGTAATAGTAACCTTTTTCTTATCTTCACACTACACTGTCGCTAATCTCTTTATTGCCAATTAACTTCAGAGGTTGCCTGGAAGTGATCGCATTAAGCGATAGAGCTCCGCCTTTGTACATATCGTGCTACTATTCCTGTAGTTTTTACTTTTCCTGTATTTGTGTACAATAAAGTGTTTCCATCTATCTATCCGTTGTTGAGTTATGATGCCACAGACATACAAACGTGTCGTACTTATACAGGCCTTCCTCGGCCGGTCGGGCGTTGAATAAACAGTCCGCTTTATGCCGCCACACGTGAGAGCCAGGCTGGACGTGCCCCCCCTTCCGTCCTCAATGCAGCGCTCACCACATTATCCGAGGTCACGTTCAGGTTCTATTTACCTTCCATTATTTCTTTCCTATCTCCCTTTTATTTTTATTTTAAAAGTAATTTCTGTAATTGCCCACCAGCGGGGAGACCTGGCAAGGTCTAGTGGAATAGGCTATTAAGAGTGCAGTTCACAAAGTTACTTCCAATTTTTTTCTGAACAAAATACTGACTGGACTGAACCCATAGAAATATTTTTTCGGTTCTTAATGCTGTGTGGTGCCGATCCTAAAGAATAGCACCTCCCCAACTCTTCCCGTGGGTGTCGTACGAGGCGACTCTTTGGGATACAATTTTACACCTAGTAAAGTAGTGCGGCGGTATGCCGAAAAGTGGGAACTACCTGTCATTCAAGGTGGTTCCTCTGTCTACCCCCTCGGGGATTATGGACGTGAGTTTATATGTAGGTATGTAGAGTTTTATGGTTTCGATCCGATTCTCTTTTTAAAATCGCTGCAGTGTGCTAATTACGTTAAAGTTAACGATTTATAAAATGACCAACACCTGAAAAGGCCCTTTAAAATTAAAATAAAAGACGTATTTTTCATCGTCAAGAGAGCAACAAATCAAACAATTAAAGTTAAAATTGTTTGTTCCAACTGAAACGACATCCTCTCAGCATAACAATAAAACGGGAGCCCTATTCTCACAACGACCGACATTATGTCTAACTGCGAATGTAAAATGTCGACGACAAAAGATCGAACGGTGAATATCAAGTACTTTAGACATAGTATGTATAGTAGGGCGAAGTTGGGAGTATGCCTAGAGCTGTACCACCACCACCATCCACCAACCGAAGAACTTGAATGAAGTGACTGATGAATGCAGAAGAAGCGAGATTTCATCATCAGCACACTACTCTAGTCCACTGCTGGACATAGGCCTCTCCCAGGGCGCGCCATTGAGCCTGATCTTTGGCTCTTCTCATCCAGTCGCTGCCAGCCACCTTGCGCAGATCGTCGCTCCATCTAGCAGGGACTATGTTTGCCCAAACGCGGTCTCCACTCCAGATCTCGTCTACCCCAGCGGTTGTCGGTTCTGCGACAGATGTGACCGGCCCACTGCCACTTCAGCTTGCTAATCCTATGAGCTATGTCGATAACTTTTGTTCTATGCCGGATCTCCTCATTTCGGATTCGATCAGTGTCCACGTTTAGGCGAAGCGAGATTTATCGGAATCATTCCAGGTGGAAGTCTTTAGTCTCTTTCTGCCTCTACCCCAGACGCGAGTCCATGATATTTGTATGTATTTATTTATTAGAAAGTAAGAAAATGTGCGAGAATCGTCCCCAGAGTCTGAGCAGCTTGCAATATCATTGTATTTCCTTTATTAACACTTTACGGCGACTTTCCTTGTTTAGTGCTGACGCTGCGCCAGTGTTCAACTTTTATGATCACGCTTGGCTTTTGTTGCACGTTTATGTCACAAAGTGGCTGAAAGTCCTAAGAAAACATTCCCTGCAGCTATAACAGCTATATGTACTTACAAGTATTGGCCTAACTGACCATTGATTGGTCGCCAAATTGATTTTTTGCGATTAGTTTCATCAAACACATTTTGATCTAGAGTTAAAAACTCGCGTCCCGCCAACCTCTTTGCCTATCTAACCTCTAGGCTCACGGAATAATAAAATCTAAACATGTAAAACTCATAAAATGAAGGATAGATCAGCCTACGTGTTTGGAGAGACGATACCTGCCCTAAACTAAACACCACCCACAATAACTTCCCCCGGCCTCGTTGTGTATGCATGAGTGGTATTTGCCAAGTCAAGCCTGACTCCTATCGTAGACCTGAAACTACCCCTATTTAGGGGTACTTAGGTAAATTTGAAGAATTTGCTTCAAGGCTAGTTTCAGAATTACTGTAATTTTATTCATGGAATATGTATAGCAGAGCGAATGAAGACAACACGGAAAGAGATGACTCTTTATGATTTTCAAATGTTATTTTTTAGATAATGCGAATTTAAATGGTTATGGCCTTTTCTATAATTTGAATCTTAGTTATTGTACTAATTAATTTAAATTGCTATTAGCAAAATTACATAATAAAGTCAATTTCTTAAAAAATGTTACTTGCATGGCTCTTTCAGTGGTCTTCAAATGTAATCTATGGTAAACAACAAATCAAATAATTAATTTAGGTATTGGGTTTTGAAAAATGTCCCCTATTTATTTCTAGAATGTTTTAACTTTTTTTTTAATAAATAGGTAAGTGTTTAATAAAACTATACATTTTAAAAAATACAATATAAAGTCAATTAGCTATTTACAATATTCAACTACCTATACCTACCTATATTTACAAAACCAACACGCCGTCTAAGGCGCTCACATGCGGTAAAGTTAACTGGAACGTAATACTTACTTTTATTAAGTATATTATAATTTAATATGTTAATTCATTTTGTTTCAATAAGATGGTTTAAAATAAGATAGATCCACGTATTACATACTCGTACATACGCGTTGAATTAACAACCTCTCCTTCGTTCTGATTAAAAAAGTAAATATTGAAAGTCCTTCAATGTCATCAGCCTCTGCTGTTGCTGGTGGGGTCTGGGCCTACGGTGACCACTTCACCATCACGGAGTCCATATGACCATCTACTAAACATCATCAACAATCGATCAAAGTTATTTATTATACTTACTATAACTTGATCCCACTTCTGACATCGTGTTATGTTTATCCCACCAAAAACATAAAATGTGAAAAAAGGGGCCAAGTTCGGTTAAAGGAACAAGTGGGTATGCAGGCTTCGCCAATAAAATAATTGAGATCTAAGTAGGTGCCAAGTTCAATTAACTTTCAAACTTACCTACACAAATAGGTATATAACATTGTTTAAATTTATTGCTAGCTTAAAACTAAATCCCTAACTTGGCAAGTTTCCAAACAAAAATTTTCTCTTCTCTGTAATAACTCTTGTGTGAAAAATAGTGATATTAAGCCGTCAAAATCTCGAGAATTATTTAAGCTTCTCTTATAAAATTTGGAATTCTAGGTAATTAAGCAAGTCTGAATAGACAAATAAAATTACAAGCGTGTGGCTGAAATAAATTTTGAGGTATAAGATTCAAAAGTAGATCAAATTTTTTTTTTAGTATCAAATCCTGCTCGCGGTAATTTTTTCAACCTTTTTCTTATTTATTTTAGATCGAAATAACTTACTTACTCCGCTGGCGCAGCGACCCGAAGTGGATCTTGTCCTCCGATACTAAAGAGCGCCATCGCTCTCTCTCCTGCGCAGTCTGGAGCCAGTCAGGCGCCCGGAGCTCACGCAGATCCTTCCCCCCTTCATCGCACCAGCGGTATCCGGGACGTCCGATCGGACGTCGTCCGTTAGGGCGTCCCACATACGCAAATAACTAGTTCGTTTAAATATATTTGCACATAATTACGCATAATAAATATATACTTATACGCATTGCGTCGCCCATTTTTATCGAACTTGGCAGCAACACTGCCGTGTGTCTTGATTGTCATATCACTAAACTATTTGCGTGTTCACAACTGGAGCCCACAGGCCTCGTTCACAATAGGCTTTGTTTAACCCACTGACCTTGACCTCTGACCTTTCTCTTTCCACTATTCGAAATATTTAAGGCGAATCTCACATTGCACCGCGCACCGCCGCGGTCAGCGGTGAAGCGGTCGAACTAGTAGGTACCTACTGGATTGAACTCGCCTCGCCGCGCAGCGCTGCGGTTGCAGTGTCCACCACCACGCGGGCGGTGCGCGGTGCATTGTGAAATTCTCCTAACTCCATCGCTCTAGTTCACCGGGAATTAAGTCCAGTCGGGTAATAATATGCCACAGTATAGCTATGCCAGTGGGGCGTATAGAATCCGTCGCGTCGCGTGACCAGATACAAATTGGTTTATGCTAATACAAAGATACTACCTGCCGTTTCATTTGTTAGCTAGGGTTGGTGCTGCTGTTGAAATAAAAACAATATTTAAAAAGTTAAAATAAATTAAAAAGACAATATATATTACTGAAATATTTTAAAAAAATTTCATTTCTAAATATTAAAAAAAACGTTTTAATCTTTTTTAGGATGGATGTGTACATACAGTAAACGGAACACAATTATTATACCACTCTCTACAACTCTCAGTAGAGAATTCCCAAATCCCTAAACAGTTCCAGATTAATTTTTTGACTACGAAGACGGGACTTTATCGCGTCGGTATATAATTTTGGTTAACTATAGACTGTAAAGGCGTCAGTGACGTCGTGGCTAGGACGTCGGACTCCCATGCGGGAGGTCCGGGTTCGAAACCAGGCAAAATGCCATGTACCAATGAGTTTTTCGGTATTTCGAAACACTTACGTACATTTACCAACTACTCTGACGGTGAAGGAAAAAATCATGAGGAAACCTGCACACTGAGATAACCAGTGTGTGAAATGGGGAAGGCAATGGCAAACCATCCCATTAAATCTGCCAAGAGAGTCCTTCTATTCGAATAATTCCTTAGAATAATCACGGCCCTCAGCAATGAGGAACACGACTTAGAGAAGGTAAGATATACTGTAGTTAAGTACCTATGTTGCCAATGGATTCAAATCGTGTAAATTAAAAAAGTTTCAGATTGTGTATCCCAACAACCAAGTTACTAACATCATACACCTAAATGAATTTGGACCAAATAACCTCTATAACATCATCACGAGATAATATTCCAATTAATTCTATAAATTCGAGCGTAAATCTCACGAAAATTCACTGCATTTTGAGTGGTAACTACTATTGGTTCACAATCTATATGAGAAGACGCGTATGTTACGATCCTCATTCCTCCTCGTTTATGAGAAAATACCTCTCCTTAGATAAACTTATTGCCCATCGCGGACAAGAACGCCGTAAAAATGAATAGCGCTGCCAATAACTGGAGCTCAACCGGATTAATGGCGGTGGTTTAGGTCTCATTCAGAAATACGAGATATTGTATCTTCCGTCATATCTGATGGAAGATACATATTTAGATATATATTTATATCCGATATCCAATACCGTCTATATCTGACGGAAGATATACACTATCTATCGATGGTTCGAAAATCTATTATGGCTTCGGCGACCCAGACTCATCTAATAACAGACAGACGAGTTATTAGATGTTTTCACATCAAAATCACGAGTGTTGTTAAGAGCCACTTTACGAGCACGTGTGTTGAAAATGTTATTGTTGTCTTTCACTATTGTTGTCTTGTACTTATGCAAATAAATAAATAAATAATCTTGTTTGAAAACATCACAAATTAGTAAATGTAACAATACCCTGACTCCCAAACTAGGCGAACCTGTATCTTGGGAGACAGTGCTTTCACAAAAAGAAGGTATTCAATAACGGTCAGCATTCATCCCATAGACAACTTGGTAGCTATCCATGGGACAAATACCGCACTAACCCTAACACAACAACACAACAATAACTAACATTAACACTTTAATGTAACATACTGAATCAAAACAAAACAGATTTTTTATTAACTAACACCCCCCCCCCCCCCCCCCCCCCCCCCCCGCCCCTACCTATGCGTACTTATACGTACATTAGGTGCTTAGGTACGTAAAGTATCATTGGGACTTTAAACAAATTAATCACAGAGGAGCGACGTAGGTACACACATACAAAATACCCATCGGATACTAACATAAAATGACGTAGCGACGTAAAAAAAGAAATGGGGACAGATCGGAATCATAATTCAAATACACCCCCATGCAAGCTCCGTGGGTCAAGAAGTGGGGGCAGATAGGAATTAAAATTCCCATCCTCCTCCACGTGGGGGAGGATGGGTACACTACAAATTATCTATCCATGAACACAGATTATTTCTGAGCTGAGTTCCATTGTAGCCATAAACAATATTGTGTCACTATAAAACTTGGCATGCCTACTAATTATAATCTGAGCCTTCCACCGGGGTAAACCCGATATCTACTGCCTGCGGGCAAACTCTTTTAAAAATACAAAATATCCTACTTTCCATGCTAATGATCCCGCTTTCTTGAAAGGAAATATTTTTTGTAATTTCTACTAGATAGATACAATATTTTCTAGATTAATTTCTACTATAATACTACTGCGACTACTATACGAGCGTCAGTGGTCTAGTGGCTAGGACGTCGGACTCCCATGCGGGACGTACGGGTTCGAAATCGGGTACCATGCAGTGCCATGTACCAATGAGTTTCTCTGATTTTTTTCCAAGACTTACGTACCTACATTTTACCGGCTGCTCTAACGGTGAAGGAAAACATCGTGAGGAAACCTACATGTCTGAGGAAATTAAAAGTTTCCGAAGGCGTGTGAAATCCACCGCACAGCACTGGGCCCGCTCGGTGGATCATGGCCCGTGTACTCCTTGTGCAAGGGGAGGCCTGTGCCCCAACAGTGGGGACATTAATAGGCTGATGATGATGATGATTATACTACTTTCTTGTTTTGTTATTCATTTAGAAAAGAATCGCCATATACTCTAAGTGATTACTAGATCAAAGTTATAAAAACCAAATGAAATTAATTCATAAAATTTAAAGGATATCTCCTCACGCACTGCTCTAACCGTGAGTTGCAAGAAACGTCCTTAATGTTAAGGCTTCCTTAGGTCTCGTGTCATCTCTATCTAGAGATATGTCGTAGAAAGGGATAGGATGTATGCTAACGAACGATGTACTTATTATATTGAATTAAAAATTGTAACCAGATGCAACGCTGTGTACGAAACTAGAAAAAAATGCCACCATCATACTTTATAAATTTGACATGGAATGTTTTTCAATTGCGTTTATTAATTAGAGATAATAAATTATTCATTTTTTTGTGATTAAGTTTATATTTTTGTTTCGTGTAGCTATACCCTAAGGCTCAATTTACAATGCCGCGGAATGGAATGGGAGCGAGTTTTCGCAACGTAATTGTACATAGCATAATGAACTTTATGTCAATTGTGTAACATACAAACTAAATACGAGCCAAAAATTAGATCGCGCGACTTCCGGGGAATCCTCGCGCATTCTCGAGAATTCCCCTAGCGGTAAAGCGCATTTGGTTTGTATGTTACACAATTGACATAAAGATCATTATGCTATGTACAATTAGGTTGCGAAAATTCGCTTCCATTCCATTCCGCGGCAATGTAAATTGAGCCTAATGGGTAAAATTACATTGTAACACAAATTGTATTATAATAAGACCTATAATGACATGTAATTTGTGACTACTAAATAAATGAAATGTAATAAATAAACAGGGTGAAATAACCCAAATAAAATACCAAAAAAAACATAGCATCGTATTTTAACGTACGTTCCGTGAGTGAAACTGACAGCAAGTCAAACGTAAAAAGTCCAACACGCAAAAATACCCATTCGGAATGTCCAAAATGTACACAAAAGGCGGTAGTCGTAAACTCCGATTTCTGTGGTTTGCCATTTCGGGCACGTTTGAACGGCAATCTAACACGACACACGATACCCAAAAAAGACGGTACTTTGTCCTCCGTCCCCGCCGATGCCCACTCCGATACCGGATAACAAATAGCATTTACACCGCGCGCTAAACCCTGCCCTGTGGAACTCCTTTGAACAAAGACCATCAGATTTTCAAATCCGTGTTTCAACTACAATAGATTTATGTATATACGCGCTATGTGAGGACATGGATGACGCAGTGTCAGTTGTATGAAAGGGATAAGGAAAGATCTTCCACCAGCCGGGTGTTGTGCCTGGTGACCAGATGTCCTGGTCCAACTATGGATGTTTGGAACTCGTATATATACGAAGTCCCAGAAAATTTCGATAGCGCGTTCTACACCGATGTGAGTAGGTACTAATTCGTAGTGGCGCGCGTCGTGTGTCGCCACAGATTTTATGTTGTTCAAGGTGGTATGACTGAGGGGTCAGTCTGGGGTTATACCACCCTTTTACCTATTTCTGCCGCAAAGTAGAAATGTTTGAATTCCTGTGTTCCGGTTTGAAGGGGAGAGCCAACGTAATTGCAGCACATGAGGCACTCTAAGTCCTCAAGGTTAGTAGCGCATCGAAACCCCTGCAATGGAGGTCTATGGGCGACGGTGACCACTTACCATCAAGTGGGTCGTTTGCCTTGCTCTCTTTAAATAATAAATGTAGAGCAGAATGCAGCATAGAGAGAATATGACGGGTTTTATAAATTGTAGAGCTTATATTTATTTTATACATCTTTACTTTTACAGGTAAGAAAAATTCAAACTCTACATTTGAATTTTCACTTTTATTTTCACACTTTTTTTTTATTGCACATGCTATTTCGTTCGAAAACAGGATGCCGCCATCGCTAAGTAATATAACAAACATCGCTCGCAACTCTATCAATTTAAAAACAAGTGAACCAAGTGCTGTGAAGTAAAAAATGACTTAATAACAGTGCCTCAGTAGTGGGAAATGTCCATTTAAAAGTAGACGGAAATTAGAGTAGTTGAAAAAAAAAACTTTTTAGGAAGTGTTTGTGTGGGGGGGTCACAATGAATACAGTGCAGAGTTCCGGAGGGGGACATGGGGGGTCCATGAAGAAGGATCATAAACATGAGGTGAGTTTTAGATTATAAGTAACGAACCATACTTCAGCCTACTGATCCATACTTGGCCCCATTTTATTCTTAGTTTATATAAATGACCTACCCAAATCTCTACCCGACTGGGCTTTTGTGACTTTATTTGCTGACGATACTCACGTAGGAGTTAAAGATAAAAATGTAACTAAATTGGAACATAAGATTACATATGTTATGGACATACTGCAGAATTGGTTTGAGGTTAACGGGATTATATTAAACATTGATAAAACTACAAGAATGACATATGCAACAAGGAAAAATAATAAAGCTGACATGATAAATTGTAAAACAGATACCAAGTTTTTGGGTTACACAATGGATTACACAGTGACCCACACCTTACACATTGAAAACATTTGTAAGAAAATAACGAGCGCCAACTATGCCCTGTTCAAACTGAAACCATTAGTAAACAAAGAGGCTCTTATTACAGTGTACTATGCTTATGTGCATTCTATATTAAGTTATGCGATTAACGTTTGGGGCAACGGATCAGAAATACAAAGAGTTCTAATATTGCAAAAGAGAGCCATCCGAATTATAAATGGCAAACATAGACGCACTTCGGCTAGAAAATATTTTGTAAAGAATAAAATAATGACTGTAATATCATTGTACATATACAACTCAATACTAGAAGTACATAAAAATAAACAGACATTTACGAGAGGAAGAGATGTACACCAGTATAACACAAGAAATAAGGACAAACTTCTAGTACCACGAACGAGGCGGACTAAAACAAAAAAACAAGGAGTCTCTGTAAAAATAAGCATGTACAATAAGATACCATTAGCAATAACTGAGCTACCATTTTTAGAGTTCAAGAGTAGAATGTAAAAGTTTTTCTAAAACAATCCTTTTTATAATTTAAATGAATATATCAATGCGCCTATTAAATATTTCCAACTCGACGATATCGGAAGATTGAACAATTTTACTTCAATGTTATTTATTAAGATTTATTAATAAGTACTTTTTTTTTATAAGTACTTACATTATTATTACTATTATTTGTAAATTTGACGTACTTGATGTAACGTACCCAGTTACAAGAATAAATAATTTTGAATTTGAATTTGAATTTGAACACTTGTGTTTCAACTCCCTTGTTTTCCTAACTAGCACGTTAGCGATTTCCTTCAACAATAAGAAGACGTTTATATAACGCGGGTTTGGCCGCAAATTATACCACTTTTTAGATATATTAGTCGTGGTTTTGTCGAACAAACAACATTTCAGTCCTGTAGAGGTATAAGTGCCCTTTTACAGCAGCTAATAGCATGTAAGTAATATAATGTTGTAATATAACGGATATTAATTGTATCATGACGTATCTAAACTAAACGGAGTCCCTTCCACCTGACTCCGACTTTCCGGGATGTATCCGTACCGATTACCGACCACCTCAGCCTTTTGGGGTTGGATCTGACTTCCAATCTCAACTTTGGGCGCTCCATTGAGTCAAAAGCTCAGACTGCAGCCAAAAAATTGGGCATCCTGAGTAAGGTTAGGCGGTACTTAACGCCGGGACAGCTTTTAAACCTTTACCAAGCTCAAGTCCGGTCGTGCATGGAGTACTGCTGCCACCTGTGGAACGGCTCAGCTAAATACCAACTGGCTGCCCTTGACTCAGTGGAGAAACGCGCTAAGCGCCTTATAGGTGACGAATCGCTGGTGGAAGCTAGACTGCAAACTCTGGAACATCGGCGCAAGGTTGCCTGTCTATCGGGTTTTTATAGGATACATTTCGGAGAGTGCGCATCGGAATTGCACGACCTAATTCCAGCATCTCCATTCCGCCTTCGGACTACCAGGCGCGGGGAGGGGTTCCATCCTTATGTTGTTGATATCCCATCTGCTCGTACGAAGCGATTTGCTTCTTCGCTCATTATGCGAACGGCTAAGGAATGGAACAGCCTGCCGGCGTCTGTATTTCCCGAAACCTACAACCTTGGGATCTTCAAGGCCAGAGTGAATAGGCATTTACTGGACCCGCATGCTCCATCGTCGACCTCATCGTCGCTTACCATCAGGCGAGATCGAGGTCAAATGCGGGTTTAGAAGTTAATTAAAAAAATAAATCTAAGCGTAAGTTTGTTAACAAAAGATAAATATAAATAAAAACCTAAAACTAAACAGTTTGACTGTTAATCGACATTAATGTCGAGTACTAAAAAGCAATAAACGAGTACTTATGAGTATAATTAACTGGAAACTTTGCAATTAATTGAGTAGATAAAGGCAATTTTGTTCGATTTTCGATATATGTTCATCATAATTATGTTCTAGTAATAGATATATGTCTTAGTCTACAAGCATGAAATAAGCCATAACAGGTTTTAGATATCAATAAAAATGCTTGTCAATTTATAATAATATTTTAATGTTCTTAATTAATTTATTTTGGAATTGTGAGCAATTGGTACAATTTCTCAAATGGTAAATAAATAAAATTATTATTTATTATCAGGTAATTACACTCCTAGTACCTACAAGTTTAGTAAAAATACAAGTAAAAGTAGAATAAAAATTGATATTAAAATTAAAATAAAATTGAAATGAAATGAAAATAAACAGAAAATAAAATAAAATAAAGGTAAAGTTCTCAGTTCGTTCAATTCATCGAATCACTATTAATTTTATACATATACTAAGTTCCAAATCTGCTGACTATTATCCAGCGCAGGGCGTCTCGACGGCCATGTCACATTCCAGCCTGCGACAATCAGAACAGTCACACATGAACCACGTAAATCGTAACTAAAGGCTCGGTCGTTGCTAATAACTCTAATAAGGATCAAATCTTTACTAAATGACCAATCCTTGCCAAAAGTCCAATTGTCGTTACAAAACATCCCAACAGTTGTTAAAAAGGGACAATCGTTATTGTAAAAAAGTCCAGTCGTTATGAAGAAGTCCAATCGTCGCTTAAGGCAAATGATTGCTAAATTTCAACCGTTTGTAGAGGCCCAAACGTTTGCTAAAGACGCAAACATTGCAAGCCTTATCGTTGCTAAAAAGTAATCTTTGCTGGGCTATTCCACTTGTACCAGATATCCCATCATCGTGATAATAAATAAATAAAATGTCTTTATTGTAAAAAGGTAAGTAAAAGCAGAATAAAACATTAAAAAAATTTGAAAAGAAATGAAATGAAAATAAACAGAAAATAGAAAATTCTATTAAAAGTAGAAGGAAAAAAGGTATCGTTTTAAAACAATACAATAAAATAAAATACATTAACATTAAACATAATAAAAGTGAATTTCCTACTGTTTATTCGCAGTCTGATGCATCTTCAGCCAGTGTCCATAGAACCTATTTCTATGGATATCCTGACGGACAACTTTCAAAAGTCCGTTATTTGTGTCACATACCCTCCGCCAGAACATGGCGACTCTGCCCCTAATGATCGCGGAATAGTCCGGGACCCTAAAAGTCTGATCGTTGCCACAAGTCCCTTACTAAGCCAGCTCGTGTACCTGTGAGATTTGAGGTCAAACGCGGGTTTAATGTTGGACTACATTAGTCCGGTTCCAGTCCCGGTTTGAATCGCTGCAACGAATCACATGCGTTCCGCCCTGCCCCCACTTGTGTACAATAAAGTGTTTCTACCTATCTATCTATCCAGACCTTAAGTGTAAATATAAAAAGTCCCACAGCTAGTACTCACGCGCAGGAGTTGGCGTACACGCAGCCGTTGGTGGCGCACTTGTAGTCGACCTCGGTGTGCATGGAACAGTCCCGCGCGTTCTGAGTGCACGGACACGTCTGCACCTGGCCCTGCGCCAGCTCGCCTAGCAGCAGCATCAGGACGATGGCTGCGGGAAAATGATGATGATACAGGCTATCCTAAAGGCTTTGGTCATAAGGGTTTACGACAGAAGTTTACCAGTAGTTCTATGGGAGAAGGCGTTAGTTGTACCCAGGCTCTACAACATGAGTATAACTAACTCCCTCTCCAATAGAACAACTATGAAAGCATAAAGCTGAACCTGATTTCCAATTGCCACAAAAATGTATAAGTAAGATATTCTATGTGTTTTCTTCTCTTTTATGTGTGTGAGCAATAAATGGATTTGTAGTTGTATGGTGTACCGGGTTTCTATGTGTACTCGTAAGGGCCTTATGACACGCAATTTACCACAGCGTGTATCCAGCAAGGAGATCCGTCAACTGTCTTCAAATCGGGGAAACACGCTCGCGAATCTCCCGGTCTTTATAGGATTTCGCGTTCGGAAATTGCTCGCAAATCTCCAGTTTGATAACACCCTTAAAGTTTGGGCAAACATGAATCGGTCAAAATATGTCTTAGAATTACACAACTAATCGAATAAGATTGTGGTGAAACTATGTAAACAAGTATACTCCTATATAGAGTTCTTTACCTGTGAAGTTGCCGCTGAATTGAAAGTAAAAATCTTATATGAAATGTTTATTTTGGTCAATCAAATCATTGGATCTAGGCATTCGTTTTCCACTCATCGGAATTTAACGGCAGAGACATGAATCAACTGACAAAACAGTTGCTACAGTCTGCCCTCTAGGTGCCGGCTAGTAAGGTTCTAGGACAGTGTGCAGATGAAGTAGTAGGAGAAACTTGGTAATAGATACTATATTTTAAGGAACAGAACACAGAAAATAGTAAATGTAGAAAATAGGTAGTAGTAGAAGACAAAAATAAACGGGGAAACGTCCGTTCAAGACAAAATACAGAGATAAAGTGCAAAATACAAAGAAAACAATGAAATTGATGGAATAATTGAATTTAGAAATGGAATGGGAATATGATTTGAATTTTGAAAATATAGATGAAGAAATGAAGATGCCAACACGAAATGAGGTGAGATAAACGCTAACAATGAGATTGAAATTGATGGCAAGCAGGTTGATATGGATGATGAAGTCGACATCGTTACACAGTCAACAGAGTATAGACCTATGTATGGGCTTAATTTGATTGGTTGGAAACGGCAATTTCAAAAGTGAGAACCTATTATTTTTCAGTAACAATTAAAATAAGTAGAGTGAACTTCGTGTGAAGAGCCACACTAGTTTAGCTGGTTAACTTAACGTATTGAGTAATAAAATAGAAGAAACAAGAAGATCTTTCTACAATAAGAATAATACATTTTATGTACAATAAAGTGGAAATAAATAAATGAAAGAAAGTAAATCTACTTACTGTATAGGAATTTCATGGTGATAAAGGGAATGAAGACGGTAGGACACTGACTCTACAAGCCGGAGAGATGGTTTTATAGTCACAGAGAAGCCCTGAACCTTTTGCGATGGAAACTATTCACCATGAACTTACTTATGCACGGAGAAAAAATATACGCAGTGAAGCTACTATACTGGCCGTCTTTTGAATTAATTTGAATTGTAGAATTTTGACAGAAAGACTAAACTAGACTTTAGCTAGAAACCGACTGTACAATGGTGCTTCTTCTATTATCCATTATTATTTATATATCTGTTTCTTAGAAATCTAGGAAAAATACTTGGCCATTCTAATTATACTTACAGTGTTTTCATAAACTCCTAAGAGATTATATGTGGCACAAAATTTATGTGAGATTTTATGTGGCAAAAATACTTAGCCATTCTAATTATACTTACAGTGTTTTCATAAATTCTAAGAGATTTTATGTGGCACAAACGGTCTCGTGTCAAGACATGAGACCGTTTGTTAGAGATCAAGGTCTCTAAACATAGTCCCATTTATATTAGGCTAGGTCAGGTCACGCACGGTGGTTGAAGACTACTTTCAACAACCAGAAAACTTTAATACTTAAGAGATTGTATGAGAACGTCTGGCGCCTGATGTTGTGACTGATGTCATGAAAATAATTTGACATAAACAGGTAGGCAGTGAACTATTTACATTTATTTCTACGTATGTACGTGTTGTTCGCCTCAACTCTCGGTACGCTGTCATCCGTATATAGAAAGATATTTTTTATTATTATTTTATCCTTTTTAGAGCATGTTAACGTTTAATAATAACGTTTTTATATCGGTTTTATATTGTTTTTACGGCGTGAGTTTTTTATAAATTTCTACGTTTATACGAAAACAATAATGTACTTGTATAACGCTACTCTCACCAGATCGGATCGGTTTTTTACTGTAAATACCTAAGAGATAAAAAAACTACGCAAACGTAAACAAACGTAATAAAAACAAAGCCCAATGGCAGACGGACGGACGGAAGCCACGAGCCGGAAGAGTACGCGTAATGACGGTAATTTTTTGTCGTTTTTATACGCATCTACCGGTGGGTAGTTTGAAACAAGTTGCGAACTATACTCACAGTATGGGTTACTCGCAGATTGACCTGTGCGTATAAATCGGGCCGTAGTCTGGGGACGACCGTTTTTGGACATTTTGATAAGAATAAGTTTATTTGTGCGGTAAGATAACAAAGGATTCACAGTCCATACACCAGTAGGAACTTAAGCATATGTTATATTAGTGAGCAACCAGTTAGTTTACAATAAACGCTGACCTCCGAACTGGGAAGTTCCTGTATCTCGGAGGGCAGATCTCTTCTGTGACCAGTGAAAATGAACATGTAACAGAACATGGGAAAATATAAAACTGACAAAATATGGAAGAAAGAAAAAAAGAACAATAATAAAGGTACTTTAGACATTTTTGATTAGTCAGAATCATAAATCATAGCATAAACTATAGCATAGTACATTAAACAGTTCACCGTGTTGCCGTACAATAGTGACCATAAAGTTATTACATACTTACGGAGTATGTTTATATTAAATTCAGTTATTGAAGTATTCCTTTAAATCGTAATATTCACTATTAACAAACCACAATAAGTGTTTCTTAAACTTATTCTCTTCTAATTATTATTATTTATCGTTCGGTCGTCAGCATCATACAATCACACTATTATTTTACAAAGGCAAATTATTCTTCAGCCATGCTATGGCCACGTCGTCCAGCAAGTGCAATCTGTCGATTCCTCCTGGTATGGCCCATATTTTGCAGTCCTCCGTTAGGTGGCTCATTGTTTGCACGGCCCCGCAGGAACACGCGGGGTCAGTTCTAAAGCCCCATTTGTGCATGAGTTCACCACATCGTCCCTGTCCGACCTTCAGGCGGTTCAGTTTCGACTACAGTGATCTGGACAGGATGATAATGATGTGATTTCTCTTCTAATGATTTTATTTTAAAGTTAAGTGGTTGAAAATTCTAATCGCAGACACAAATATACTTTTTTTATACATGACCGAACCATTTCAACCAACCAGTCATTTTATAAAGTTGTACATTTTGATACTTTGGACGTTATGGACCGGTAGGATCATACTGCATCTAAGTAGGTACAGTCTGTGCCCTAACTTATATGACCCCGCCTGTTAAGAGGGTTAATCAGTTCATAGACTGACTGTACTACAGTGAGAATATTTAGTCGCAGAAATAGTAGTTTTTTGGTCTCATAATTGGTCGCAAAACTAGTAATTCAGATGTTAAATTAGTTTTATAATAGACAAAAATGTTATTTAATGGAAGTGTGGTTAATTACCAAACAAAAGACATTAATTTTGTGCTCTCATTTTGCATTAAAAGACAAACAATTCTTCAGAGTTTTGAATTCGATATTCGTAACATCCAGTATTATGAATGAATCAGACTGAGTTTCTCGGTACGTACAGGTAATGTCATCTTACTATTAGAGATAATTTCGACAAGTTTCTGAAAAGATATCTTTTCTATTTATTTACGTAATGACCTACGGAGCCGAAACGTGGTCACTGACGGTGCGACTGGTTCACAAATTGAGAGTCGCTCAGCGTGCTATGGAGAGAGCTATACTCGGAGTATCTCTGCTGGATCGAATCAGAAATGAGGAGATCCGGCATAGAACAAAAGTTATCGACATAGCTCATAAGATTAGCAAGCTGAAGTGGCAGTGGGCCGGTCACATCTGTCGCAGAACCGACAACCGCTGGGGTAGACGAGTTCTGGAGTGGAGACCGCGTTTGGGTAAACGTAGTGTGGGACGCCCCCGTGCTAGATGAAGCGACGATCTGCGCAAGGTGGCTGGCAGCGACTGGATGAGAGGAGCCGAAGATCGGGCTCAATGACGCGCCTTGGGAGAGGCCTATGTCCAGCAGTGGACTAGAGTAGGCTGCTGATGATGATGATGATGATCTTTTCTATTTAACTTGTTTCAGCATTGATAATATTTAGATACGTACTCGTAGATACCTATCTAATCTATTGTATTAGGTAATAAATAAGAAATACTGCAATTATAGTAAAGTTTTTTATTAAAATATTAAAAAAGCAAATGGCACGAGAATATACTAAGAATTGATTACTGAGCACAATATTTTGGAATTACAAAATTAGTATGTAACCTTACTCTTTGGTAGAGTTTATTCGAGAGGAGCGATGTGAGCTTAATGAATCATCAGTTATGATAGCTATAGATAGGCGTCGATTCTGGGCTGGCCACCAAATAAACCTAAATGAAACTGTCACACTCACTCATATAACAAATCGTGTACGAGTGAGCGGGACGTTTCGTTTAGCTAACTTCGCTGAAGGCGGCCATCTTGTAATCGAAGTGGTAATTACCTATAATAATGAATTAGAAAAAAGGTTGAAAAACTTAACATCTACCTAAAATAAAGTCTATCATAATCAGTTATCAATTAATCATCATTGGTTATCAATTAATCATCATTGGTTATCAATTATCATCATCATTACTGGCTGTCATGCTAACACTTCCCGTTGTGCAGGAACTTGGCTCGTGCGCAGCTCATTCTGAAATAAAAAAATTGAAATATAATTAATAAAAGTGTTGTTGTTGTTGTTATTTGTTGTTGTTGTTGTGTTTTTATCTTTATAAAATATACATTTTAGAATTAATAAAATTGTTATCAATTATTCACTAATTCACCATACACCATTATTCATTACCACGGTGTAACTTTACGATCGTCCAGGAAAGTCGTTCACCAGTTCCACAAAGTTCTAGCTAATGAAATAGGGTGGAGAACCACTTTTTTGACTGACTGCAATAAAACACAATATCCTGTATTAGTGTTTAATAAACTATATAAAATGAAATGCACCAACCTGCACTTGTTGCTGTAGGTGACGCCATTGGTGGCACACACGGGCCTGTAGTCCGCGGTGCAGATGCAGCCTCCTCGCCGAGCGTCGCTCTGCACAGTCAGGGAGGCCAGCACGAGGACCACGGCGAAGGCTGAAATAGATCAACAAACAAAAATGACTTAAGACTTTTTATAGATTATCGTTTTGTCATAATTTCTTTTCGCGGAAAGAATTGAAAAATACACGATTTTCTAAGAAGACATTTCTTTAGTTCACTTCATAATACTATTGGCAACAGGCACCTGGCTCAGCTGTTGCTTGAGTGAATACACTTGCCTGTAAACTCACAGCGCTGATACACAGCCAGTCATTATACAAAGTTAACAAACTAACAACTGTGACAATTTAAGTACTGCTTTACTCTTCACAGAGTCACAAAGAGCACTTCTCAGAGCCAAATAACCGCCATTTCTCGGAGCCAGCCCTCACAGTAATTTCTATCAATATAGAGGGATTCTCTAGCAATAAATCTGCTCTGATATCGGAAATGTGTGACCAGACGCGGTGTGATGTCCTGTGCGTTCAGGAAACACACCGCGACGTTAACCAGCTAAGACCAACCGTCCCTGGAATGAGTGACGTCGAGATTCCTCACTCTAAACATGGCAGTGCTATTTTTGTGAGACCATACATCAGTGTCTCTTCCGTCTGGTGTCCCGCGTGTCCGACCACCTGCACGCGGGAGGACCTTTTCGAGGCCAACCAGAGGGCTATCGATGTGGCTGCCTTCTGGTCGGGAAAAATTTAATTCGGATCATCAACACGAAAGAAGAAGAAGTACTGCTTTATGGTATGTTTCCTAAAAAACATGCTTTATATTCGCAAAATTATTTTTTTTTTGCATATATAATTAATATTATTCACATTTATATTAGGTAATCTATAATTGAGGGGTCGCTCGTAATATTACAGACATAATTTTGACTTTTACATTAGACTTTTCTTTCTATCTTTTGAAATCAACATTCGGCGATACGTTCTGTCTGAAGTTACCCAGCCAAATAATTAAATGCCTCTTACAGATTATTTAATAAACAACTTACCGTAAAAGAAATTCATAGTAATTTAAAGAGACTACAACAAACAAAGTATGCGAACTGGCACATTGTATGAACACACACACTTTATATATTCAGGCGGAAGGAAAACAACACGTTTTAACGACGAGTGAAATCCGCGGCCGAGGAATCCCCTCGTGCCAATAATATTGCAATCTTTTCCTTAACGTAGCGTAGTGCATAGAAAAACAGTAATATAGGGTGTTTATATCCATAAACATCTTATCCCATTTTGTCAAGAGAACTCCATTCTACTCATTAATATGAAAAACTTTTTTCAAAAAGAATTTCGAATGACCCAAATCCTGACTACAAAAATGGTAACCTTGGGGAAGATAATTTCATCTGTGATATAGAAATTCGATATCTTCCTGTGTGAACAATGTTACAAATAATAGTGTCAGCAGATCTGAAAGGTTGCTTCGATAAACATCGAGAGGTGCACGATTTTTTTTTCATGTGTCATTTAGAAATGTGGAGTAGTTGAAAAAAAAACTCCCAACATTTATACAAAACTCATCAACAGGATCACACATAATCAGCTCCTATTGTGTCATTTGGTATTCCATTCATTAAAACTGTCTCCAAAAAAATTAAAATCACAATATAAAACGATTCTACCCATACAAATCTTTCTTGATTCTGATTTTAGTAATGATTGGAGACTTATAATTAAATTTAGGCTAATTTTTCTTCACCTGTATTTGTGACTTCACTATTTGATCAGTGTACACAACACAGTGTTGCCAGGTGTGCACCTATTTGTGAGGTGTAATCAATTAGTCACACTTAATATTTGCCCAACCAGTTCCTCCAGATGTCAAGGTCATAATGTTCTGTTTTATTGTTCAGATACAGTCGGCAACGAAAGTTGATTTATATTAACAAATCCAAAACAAAATGATCCTGTTATTTATTACTAACTGATCATCTACTTTTTTTTTAAATTTTAAATTTATTGTAAAACCAAAAGCACTTTAGACAATATGTAAACCAAACTAACAATAAAAGGCCAACTGCAGGTCTTCACTAATAGAAATTACTTGCATTAAAAAAATATTAAGCAAATAGATGCCACTGTAAACACACACACACACACACACACACACACACACACACACACACACACACACACATACAGATTATGAAATAATAATAAAACATTAGACTCTGTAGACAAGGGGTTACAGGGTGGCGTGCAAAGTGCGATCCTTAACTGGGGAAGTTAAGGGTCGCCAGCCACTTACCAAATACCCATGTACGAGTATACCGTAGTTCATTTAGTGCTATAGTTATAGAAATTGAAACTTTATTATTTTAACCATGAGAATGCAACTACTCTGTTAACATATATTTTATAAGGGTGGTCAGATAATTCACAATACAGACTGTACCTACAAAATAATATACTTACAAAAAAAATTCGAAGACTCATAAATTCATTATTTTGTTCTCTCATTTTGTATTGTAAGACAAACCTTTTTTGAGAATTACCATAATCATTACATTCGTCCCATCATGTATTATGATCACTGATCGGAGTAGGTAGGGCTCTTTCGGGTCAATGTCCTCAAAGCTTATATTAATATGGATATGATTTCGGGATCCCGTTTTAAGTTATCGAGCAAATGTTGTAAATTACTTTTATAAACCTCGCCCTTACTCGGCGGATTACGATTTTTTAAAAATTGTGAACTTACGAAGAAGTTAAAACACTACCATAGGTACACTAGCGCCATGAATCTTAAAAAAAATATATTTCGCCACCAATCTTAAATGTGTATCAAAACAAATATAACGTTAAAAATCTAAATAATATATTTATTCAATCCCGGAAATCCCGGGATTATTGGGCATACTTATCCATATTATGACCGTATGTGGCAAGTACCAAAAACAGCCCCACCTACTCCGATCATAGATTATGATTATGACGAATCGTAATTCTTGGCTCAGGAAATATCCTTATTATGATATTTTGACAATATAATGATAATTTTGACAACACTCTGAGAACATATATTTCAGATTTTAACAGATTTTATGTCTGAAATACCTTTTCAGATTGTTTTAGCATTGATAATACGAGTACTTAACTAATCTATTGTAGTAGGTAATACATATAAAAAACTGCGTTTTTTGTCATGTTTTTTTATTAAAATATTTAAGCAAATGGCACAAGAATATAATTAAAGTATAGCTTATTATTTTTAGAATTACAAAATAAGTAATTACCAACTTACTTTTTGGTACCTTTTATTCGAGGGGGGTGATGTTGTAACTTAGTATTATATTTATTAGTTATACATAATCATAACTTATACACAAAATTCACACTATTTTTTCACATTGTTAGATCAGTCGGAGTAACGGTCTAACTATAATGGGTGTTTCATGGGAAGTATGTATAGACAGGGAAAAGTGTGATTATAACAAAAAATAAAGCTATATACATAATTAATTATCATTAATTCATCATCATTAGTTATTAATTATTATCATCGTCATCTATCACCCTCTACTGCCGCATTGCCCGTTGTGTAGGAGCGTTGCGCGTGCACAGTTCATACTGAAAAAAAAAAAATTGATCTCATTTATTCACCACACACTATTATTTATCATTAGTTTAAAACTGTACGGTCGGTCAAGAAAGTTGTTCCTCAGTTTTTACAAACTTCTAGTTAGTGATATTTAAAGCCTTATGATGGAGAACCAATTTTTTGACCGACCATACAATTAAACACATTATACAGGATGTAATCTAGTTACAAAATCATTGTTTTGAGCTCAGAATTAGTTTTTTTTTATATCTCAATTTAGAGGCTTTGGTACACGACAAGGTGACTATGTCAGCCTCGTTAGGGTCACTAAGAAAAGGGAAAGGGAAGCTCAAGTATTATTAAAGTCAGCCCTCACTTTGAGAGCTAATTTAGCAAACAAAAGTAAGTGTTTCATATTATCAGATAAGGGCTGACTTAAAATAATATTGAGCCTCCCATTTTGTAGCCTATTGAGGCCAAATTTTTCCTCTCAAATTTCCCCAGGTCACACTCCATTAGGAGGTGAGTGAGGTCTTCTTTTGTGTTGCAGTTGGTACAAAACGCTGATGCAGCTCTTCCCACCAAATGCAAAAACTTATTTAACGGAATGTGACCCGAGCGTAATATAAAAGCCAAGACAAGTAGCTCCCTACCAAGACTGACACAGTCAAACCATGGAGCCCAGGCTGGCATGTAATTAAGTGTATTGTACCAAAACCCCTTCACTTTAGCTATTCGGAATATACTCAGGTCCAGAATCAGGTCAGAATTAGTTAAAAGAATAAATTTATACAAGCAGTTTTCGAAATTGGATAAATATTTTTTATTAATAAATAAATCTATCAGCAGTACGGATTAAATTATAAGGAGTCTCAATTCTAATACAAGTTATTATTTACAAAAACACAAGTACACAATTTGACCACCAGACCCATCAACATCCGCCGGTCACTGTAGAGTGAACTCTTCACGTTTTTCCCACAGAAAAACTATTGCACCAGTCACGCTTAACTCACTAACCGACTAAAAACAGACCAAAACCAGTTTTTGTTACAAGTACAGAGCGCTATTGTATACCTACGCACAATTTAATAAGAACTTAGTTTTTTGTATTATATTGTCCATCATTTTGTACTATAGGAAGACGAATATTTTGAAAATCTACAAAACAAATGTTTCTCTCTCCCAACTGGGGGAAATCTTCGAAAGATACCCAGACTCCTGGAGGAGACAATGGGTTTTTACTCACTAAAACCCCCTCGATGGCCGGATGGCTCCGGGATCTCTAAAGGAACGCACCGGTGCCCTCCCCTTGCCTTGGGCTCTTCCTGGGAGGTGTACATTCCACCTCCCGGTTCCTCCCGTCACAACAGCGTGCGGCCATAGCACGACGCTGCTTTCCCCAGGGTCGCCCGCCAATGGACCGCCAAAACCCCAACTTTGACCGCCCGCGACCCTGATCCCTCCGTTTAGTCGCCTTTTACAAGGCAGGAGTTACCGTGACTCTATTCTTCGCCCGAGTCTACAGGGCTGCTCCCAACCTAACCTGACCTAACCTATTGTCAACGTTTGTGTCAAATGCTCGCAGCTAGACTGAGAGAAGTTTTTTAAAATGGTTGTATTATAAAATGCACCCACCCGCACTTGTTGCTGTAAGTGACGCCATTGGTGGCACACACGGGCTTGTAATCAAAGGTGCAGGCGCAGCCCCCTCGCTGAGCGCCGCTCTCGACGGTCAGGGAGGCTAACAGGAGGACCACGGCGAAGGCTGGAATAAATTAACATACAAAATTGACTTTAACATCAAAATTTCATTTCGCTGTAAGTATTACTTTAATATATTACTAGCGTAAATAAATTATTGACTGAAAGATTAACTTAGTGAGTAACTAATCATAAATGATTTTTTTTAAAGAAATACATAGATTAAAAAAGAGGTCCAGGTTCGAAACCATGCAATGCCATGTACCAATGAGTTTTTCGGTTTTTTCGAAAGACTTACATACATTTACCTACTGTTCTGACGGTGTATGAAAACGTGAGGAAACCTGCACACTGAGATAACCAGTGTGTGAAATGGGGAACGCAAAGGCAAACCACCCCATTAAATCTACCACGAGAGTCGTTCTATGTGATTAATTTTTTAGAATGATCACGACCCTCAGCAATGAGGTATACGACTTAGAAGAAATGGGTTGTTGTGGACTCTCAGGGCTCCAAGAAATGCGAGTGAAATGTAGGCCTCGGAGTGATGCTATCAAAAAATCAAAATCAAAATGTTTTTATTGTAAGTAAGTACCTTATAGTACATTTTACGTCATTTTTTTTTACTTTACCACCACTTCGTAAGAACGTAAGGCTTCTGAAAGGATAGAAGCGGCGCAAGAAACTTTCAGCAGCACATCTTTTGAAATAAATATATCTTACAATAATTATGAATACAATCATATACACAATGTGCAGAGCTGGAGCTGGGTTTAGGACCAAGCCTCTTTATCATTTAAGTAGTCATTTCTTTTATAATAACTCTTTTTACATGTGATATGTCTTATGTAGGTCTTAAATGTTTTCTCTGTCATATTTATTACAGTATCGGGTATCTTATTATAAAATCGTACACAGTGACCCATAAATGAAGTCTAAAGCGACTTAACCGATGTGAGATACAGGAACTCTGTCCTCCTACATACAGGAGCTACTTAGTTCGGATGTCAGCGTTCATTTGTTATTTTTGGATCACTTATTATTACCTATAGTTTAATATAACTTATACTGTAGATACTTTGTCATTTTACTGCACAAATAAACTCATTCTTAACTTATTCTTACTAAAACATCCGGTATACACTATTTAGAGGACTATACGTTATTAGGTAATTTAATAAATAACTTACCGTAAAAGAACTTCATTATTATAATTTTTATCAATATTATTTAATACAAATCAAGTGACTACTCGTACAACAAACACAGCACGCGGACTGACATACAATATGATAACACACGTTTTATATACAGACGGGAGATAGAACATGACGTTTGAACGACAGGTGAAACCCGCGCCGAGGAATCCCCCCAACGATCACATTGTTATCTCAGTGGTTAGTGAGTAGAAAAACAGTAATTTAACGTGTTCAGTAATATAATGGATTACTTCCTCATATTTTTTTCACAAAAATGTATTTCGAATGTCCCAAATTCCGACTATAAAAATGGTGACCTCGGGGAAGATAATTTTATTTCATCATCAGCCTACTCTAGTCCACTGCTGGACACAGGCCTCTCCCAGGGCGCGCCATTGAGCCCGATCTTCGGCTCTTCTCATCCAGTCGCTGCCAGCCACCTTGCGCAGATCGTCGCTCCATCTAGCACGGACGCCCGTCCCACACTACACGGTCTCCACTCCAGAACTCGTCTACCCCAGCGGTTGTCGGTTCTGCGACAGATGTGACCGGTCCACTGCCACTTCAGCTTGCTAATCCTATGAGCTATGTCGATAACTTTCGTTCTATGCCGGATCCCCTCATTCCGGATTCGATCCAGCAGAGATACTCCGAGCACAGCTCTTTCCATAGCACGCTGAGCGACTGATTTTATTAGTGATTGATAATTCATAAAGTGTCTCATGTACTCGTATGTTGTCCAAATTCCATTAGATGAAACGGAAGAACTGGGTTCAGACGAAATGGTTTCGCGATACAACAATCAGTGGTGGTAGCTTTCACGAAGTCATTTTGAAGTCAAGTCACGGAGTCAAATATTAAAAACAATACAATAAAAATTACTGTACCCACGCACATCAGTCGCTCAAGGTCACTTATTATATCAAATTGTCTGAGTAGAGTCGATATTTTTTATGATTTTTTTTGGTAAAGTTTTTAGTGATACATCTATCATAATTGACTAATGTTTTTTAACACGCTGTACCTATGCACACAGTGGAGCCAGATGTGTATTTAAAAGGTATAATTAATAAGTCACACATATTATTTACCTAAACATGTCCTCCATCTAGGAGTGCGTTCCAAAACCAGTTGAAATTATTCACGTTGACAGTTGTACACATTCCATTGCTTGTAACAAATAAGTTTGATAATTTTCAACTGTTAACGCGGTAATGGAAGACGGACAGTTGTCAAAGTGAATTATTTCAACTGGTCTGGAACGCTCTCTAGGTTAATTACTAGAGCTAGAAGTAGTCGGGGCAGAATTGTCATATGTATAGTGATAGCATTATCGATAAATGCATACTTATCGATAATTACAATGTTCCATATTGCAACAACGTGACTCTTATAACAGTTAGTAGTTCAAGTTCAAGAGTCACTCGTGGATAAACTAATACCTCAGGCATCACGTGTACATGGCATTTGTTATTTTAAATATTTTTGATATTTTGAATAGTTGACATTTATTATTATTTTAAATACGAATATTTTGATTTTAGACATTGTGATATGTACCTACCCATTAAACAGCAGTGCTACAACATCGATATCTAGAAAAGTCGATAAAAACAGCATTCAATCTCTAACAAATTGTAGATCGTGCCCGACAACTTCTAGCTCTAATTATAACTCATAATGTACTGAAGTGTGTAGGTACAGTCAGCAACGATAATTGATTTACATCCTCATTTACACATCCAAAACAAAACACTATACATGGTCCTGTAACTTATTAATTTGTTACTAAATGATCATATACTTTTGTACGCCGGAACTTTTTACCGATTTAAACATAAATGGTCACATTTAACCTGTACCTGTTATATCACATACATACATAACTTTCACGTCTATAATCCCCGAAGGGGTAGACAGAGGAACCACCATTATCATTGGTAGTTCCAACTTTTCGCCGTAAGATTTGGTAGACAAACGTGATATGTGGCGTGTCTATCGCCGTCTACTAGGTGTAGAATAGTATCCACTAGTATCCTAAGTCGCCTCGCACGACACCCACGGAAATAGTTGGGGTGGTGCTATTCTTTGTGGCCGGCACGACACGGCACCTGTATTATATTAACCTGTACGAAATAATAGTAAAATCTACACGATTAATGGTTCTTAAATTAGGAGTACAGTGTGAACTAGATCGCGACATAATCCGTATACGTACATGTACTTACTCGAAAATTTAGGAAAAATAAATAGAATTACTGACATTAGGCAAGTTATAAGTATTAGGCAAGTACGGCGAGGGAAGAAATAAGAATAAGTTTATTTGTGCGGTAAGATTACAATGGATTCATAGTCCATACACCAGTAGGAACTTAAGCATATGTTATATTAAACTAAATAAAATTAGTGAGCAACCAGTTAGTTTACAATAAGCGCTGACCTCCGAACTGGGAAGTTCCTGTATCTCGGAGGACAGATCTCTTCTGTGACCAGTGGAAATGAACATGTAACAGAACATGGGAAAATATAAAACTGACAAAATTTGAAAGAAAGAAAAAAAGGATTTACTTTGGATTTTGTCAAATAAAACTCCAACTCGTCATTTGTTGCAAAGCTGTCAGTATTATGCATACCGTGATCCGTGACGCATGCAAGGTTGTCAGTATGTATCCATTATTTTTTGGGCTACCGTACTTTGTACTTAAAAATCCAAACAACTGCAGCATCAGATCAAAGTAAGCAGCAGCGGGTCCGGGGTGGTATCCGGCCCGCGTTAGCTGACGCCTGCCCGCTGCAGGTACCGCTCCCAGCCCCGGCAGATCCCGTCGTGCAGGAACCGCGCGCGATCGCAGTTCAGTCTGTCAACAAACGAGCAATTTACACTCAACTTACAATATAAAGTAGTATTTTTTTATTAGACGGACTAAACTGACGTCTCCTGTGTTGCCAGTTTTTAACGAGTGTTCAGAGCGTTCTGAGAAAGTGTGAATGTGAGAAAGAGACAATAAATCCCGAATATAGTCCTAATAGTAGTATCTCTAGCAAAAGGGATGATGAGATGATTTCCTTTTGGAGTTCCCATTACGAAAAAAAGTATTTTAAAATATACTTTTTATAAATAGTCTCCGACAAACAGGCAGGCGGGCCACCCCCTGATGGTAAGTAGTCACCGTCACCTAGAGACACGTGCAACACCAGGGGTATTGCACGTTGAGGGAGAGGACTTTTTATAGAGAGAATATTTCTGAAATCCCGCAATCCCGCGGACGTATCTATACCAATGTAACGTTTGAGGTCGTTAACCCTAAATTGCACTACCTAATCCGATCACTGATTATAATGTACTTGACGTGCTCGTATTGTTACAACACATAAAGGTTTCATCTATCTATCTACCAGTGAAATATTTTTTATAATCGAACCAGTAATTTTTGAGTATAGCTCAATTGTCTACGTAAAGGGGGGTGGGGTCAGACAATTAGAGTAACATACGTAGTACGTACCGACACATGTTGCTGTATGTGACCCCGTTGGTGGCGCACACGGGCTCGTAGTTTGCGGTGCAGAAGCAGCCGTCGGCCTGAGCGTCGCTCTCGCCAGTCAGGGAGGCTAGGAGGAAGGCCACGGCCGCTAACGCTGGAAATTAAGTAAAAGAACCTCGGAGGTTAAACAGGGTCCCAATTGTTGTCATTCGATAGCAGTCGTTAAGCCATGTCAGAGGCTTACGGGCGGCCTGAACAATGGATTGGCTTACTAACAAACAATCTTAAATATACACTGTCCAGTCCGCTTGCCTTGCAGTGTTTCGGTTTGAAAGGTAAGAGAGCCAGCGTAATTACTGGCACACGAGGCACTCCATCTCGTTCTCAAGTTTTTTTCTTCCTATTCTTTGCCCCTGATTACCTCCGATTTAAATTTGTCGGAGTCCTTGTGTTCTCTTCTTTTTATTTTTTATTGTACATATTATTTCTTTCTACTTCTTCTAACGTTCTCAAAGTTTCTCAAAATTAGCAACGCATGGAAAACCTTCTAATAACACTAAAGGGTCCTATTTTATTAGCGGCAAATATGTCTAGGGTGTCATCTATAGGTTATGTTTTTATTAATAATGATAACACAAAAATATATTGCTAAATTTTCGAGAAAAATTATTTGTTTGATAATTATACAAATGAATGAATTATTGCTATTCTAATACTGAAATAAGAAGTATGAATGAAACCCCAGGTTAATTACATGGATGAGTTTATGCCACCAAGTCGCAAAATAATGGGGTTTATTTTTCTTTAGTATGGAAAATGTTCATACAAGTATCAGGGTTATTTTTTCATTTTTTCCTCTCCAAATATTTGCTACTAATAAAAAAGGACCTAATATAGTGAGGTGAGATGTCTATGGGCAGTAGTAACCATTTGCTATCAAAGTGGCGCGTTTGGTCGTCTGCTCTAATCATACATCAATATAAAACAAAACAAAAATTAAAGTAATTTAAAATAATAATAATACTTTGAAACATCTTTAGGCCTAATAATAATAATAAATGGTAATACATAAAGATTCAAAAATAACTGTTAATGAAAAACAAAACAAAAAACAAAATTAATCTTTATAACAAAAGCCCGCGATTATCTCGGAACATCCTGTATGCGTGATAAAGGGTACGAGATAAAGACCGGTTTCTCGAGCAATTGTCAGCCGCCGCGCCGTGCGCCACCGTGATGGATGCCTACCTGCCGTTATCTATTTTTACCTACCGTCATGTTTTGATTTGTACTCGTATGTGTTAAGTTATTTTTATATTCGGTTAGTGTTTAATTTAACAGAGTGGAATGTGCAGCACCCAGACAAACCAACTTTCTGGTTTCAGGGCGCGAAGATTTGTAAATAATAAAACCTAGTATGTACACAACAATAATAAAATAAATAAAAAATACAATAATAATAAATTTAACAAATAACTAACTTACCAAATAACTAACTTACCAAATAACTAACTTACCAAATAACTAACTTACCAAATACGAACTTCATTGTTGGACAATGCAACTGATTCAACACAAAAACACGTGTAAACTGGCACATAATATGGATATTACGCACATTTTATAAGCATATGGGAGGTAAAACAAGCAGTTTGATACGACTATATGACTGGATGTGAAATCCCGAGACAGCAATGTTATTGTGAGAGAGTTTTAGTTATTTATTTATTCGTATGACAGTTGGAATTATACACAATAACAGTACTGTGACATCATCATCATCAGCAGCCTACTCTAGTCCACTGCTGGACATAGGCCTCTCCCAGGGCGCGCCATTGAGCGCGATCTTCGGCTCTTCTCATCCAGTCGCTGCCAGCCACCTTGCACAGATCGTCGCTCCATCTAGCAGGGGGGCGTCCCACACTACGTTTGCCCAAACACGGTCTCCACTCCAGAACTCGTCTCCCCCAGCGGTTGTCGGTTCTGCGACAGATGTGACCGGCCCACTGCCACTTCTGCTTGCTAATCTTATGAGCTATGTCGATGACTTTTGTTCTATGGCGGATCTCCTCATTTCGGATTCGATCCAGCAGAGATATTCCGAGCATAGCTCTTTCCATAGAACGCTGAGCGACTTTCAATTTGTGAACCAGTCGCACCATCAGTGTCCACGTTTCGGCTTCGTAGGTCATTACTGATAGGACGCACTGGTTAAAGACTCTTGTCTTTAGACATTGAGGTATGGGCGACGAGAAGATGTGATGTGAGTACTGTGACATGTCACAACCAAATATCCAGGTTTCTTAGCAATTCGGCGGCGTCTGGGGTTGGTAGGATGAAGTCCTCAGGGTCACCGGCGTAGGGCACTCGCGCGTGATGTGCTCGACGGTCTGGATTGATACACTGATACACATTTATGGGAGGTGTTTATATGCAAACAACAACGAAATTCGCTGGGATGAGGAAGGGATTATTCACCACTGGTCACACGGAACTTGTCACACGCGGGACCAAATGGTGAAACTAGAAATAAATGATATTTTGTTTTCGTTAACTGGTCACGACACGTACGAGATAGTGAATCTTCAAATAAACAAATTTTTGTTTTTCCGAACCGGTCACATTGTATATTCTTGCAGAAAAAGTACAGTCAGATAAAAAGTCTTCTAAAGTTTAGGAGATTATTCAAGATCGTGATCATTCTATGTAAATAAACATAATAGACAGTTTCTCTTTACAGATTTTTAATGGGTTGTAATGTTTATTAGTTTGGTAGAGTAGTTTGCCATGATATATTCTAATTCATAGATTGGTTATCCCACAGTATGCAGGTTTATATTTATTAGTGGCGTAGTAGCTATTACCGGATCCCTATGCGGTAATGTAATAACGGGCTGATATCCGCAACTCGACGTCTTAAGCGCCTATTTTGCGTGTGGTGGGAACTACTACTAATCGAGCCACCCCAACTTCGCCAGGAAGTCCAGCAGTCCTCTGATGTCCTGAAGGACTTCAGGAAGTGATCCTGGGGTGCCAAGGCTTCCCACCCGGTAGGTGGTCACCTCTCTGCACTCCAAAAGCACGTGTGCGACCGTCTCCTCTGCCTCCATGCAAGCTCTGCACAAGGGGCTGTCTGTGATGCCTATATTGAAGAGGTGTCTGTTAAGTGGACTGTGTCCGGTTATTATCCTGGTTACCTTCAGCAATTTGACTCTGCTGAGCCGCAGGAGCTGTCTGGTGAATCTCGGATCGGCCTTCGGCATGGCTTCTCGAGACTGCCTGCAGTCCACGACCTTGGCCCAGCTAGAGTTCTGTATATCCTTCGTCCGTTGGCGCAGCGACGTCTTTATTCAGCGGAAGGGCAGGGGTATGAGGGGCTTTGGGCCCTCTGCAACCATCTCCGATGCCCTTCTCGCCAGTTCGTCCGCCGCGTCATTGCCACGAGAATTACTATGTCCCTTGATCCACTGAAGGGTGACCTTGATGTGACTACCTACCTTATTCAGTTTTTGGTGACACTCGTTAATGAGACCCGATGTGACGACATTGCTTTTGAGGGCCATAAGTACCGCCATGCTGTCAGAGAGTATACGGATTGGATAATCCCTATGCGGTAAGCCCGGGTTCGAAACCATGCAGTGTCATGTATATACCTATGGGTACATTTACCGGGTTTTGAACCCGAACTTTCCGGGTTCGAAGGTGATAGCCACTAGGCCACTGTCACTCTTAAAACGTACTTTTATTAAGCCGAAGCCTTATTAATGAAAAGGCAAAGGCGGTTCATTATTATAATGATAATTCTTTAGGAACTCATTTTTATTAAAACATAGGTACACTGAAATATATATATTTTATTGATTTATTGATCATCAGAATACGGTATCAGGACGATCAAGTTGAGCCGCCGCCGCCTGCGCATGTTCCCTTGTGAAGGAATGTGGCACCACTGCACTGCATTCTGTGAATAAAACAAAGTATTTAACATGAAGCCGCGCCTCCCATCATGCAAGATCATGCATAAAGTTGCTGGTTGCATGCGACTCGTAGTGGAAAGATATATTTTAACGTAACAGCTGGTTGCATACAGGAGGTCCGGGTTCGTAATTAATTGATGCAATGTCATATACGATTTTTTCAGTTTTGGTGAGGATACCTGCATCCTGGGATAACCAGTGTGTGAAATGGGGAAAACTGACCCATTTTTGTCCAGGAATTTGTCATAAGAATGTGATTAACTCAAAGAATGATCGTGACTTTCAGTGACGATACGAATAAAGGCCATCGCGAATTGTAGGGACTCGACGCGAACCCGACACGAACTAAACTCAGAGCAATGCATTGAAATGTGAGCTTTATATCGTATAACATACAGTGGACGAGTAGTTGTAGTGGCCCACACGTTGACAACTCATCGACGACTACTTCACCTTTTACTTTTGAATTTTGAAAACGTACTGTATTTAATACGATATAAAGCTCACATTTTAATGCTTTGCTCTGAGTTTAGTTCGTGCCGGGTTCGCGTCAAGTTGGTATAATATGAGATAGCCATAGGTATAAGAAGAGGACGCGATGTACCGACCTGCACAGATTGCTATAGTCTAAGCCATTGGTCGCACACACGGGCGCGTATTCCGCCGTGCACGTGCATCCAGCCGCATCAGTTTCAACGGCCAAAGAACCCAGAAGAAGGAGGACAGTGAAGGCTGAAAACAATCATCAGCCTTTTTATGTTGAAACAGCGATCGCCATCATATTGAGCTTTAGTCACCTATTTAAGGTCAATGAGACCCAGTAAGAGGAGGACGGAGAAACTATCATCAGCCTTTTTATGTTGAAACAGCGATCGCCGTCATATTGAGCTTTAGCCACCTATTTAAGGTCAATGAGACCCAGTAAGAGGAGGACGGAGAAACAATCATCAGCCTTTTTATGACCCGCAGAAAACGACATCAATATAATTATCAGCCTTTGCGACCCTATAGCATTCGCCAGATTAACAATCATCAGCCTATTTACGTATTCTCTACAAAGCTAGACCACCGAATGCAAAATTAGCAACATAATTTTGTTGACGATTACTGTATGAACCTAATTCTTAATTACTTTAATAAATAGTAATATTTAGTAAAATCTCTGTCATCCGCGAGCTGCCTCCAATCATCGTTACTGATTGCGAATGCAGTCATGTCACGCTTAGCGCAGTCTTTGAAACGCAGCAGGGGTCTACCGACATTACGCTTTGCGTGCGCCACTGCACCGAGCAAGACGCCTCGCGGCAAACGAGAGTGGTCCATGCGATGCACATGCCCCAGCCACCGCAAACGTCGCTTTTTTAATAAGGCAGTAAAACTGGGCAGCTGTGCAATCACAAGAACCCTCTCGTTGGTTACTCTGTCCTCCCAGGAGATACCCAAGATGTTACGTAGACAGCGCATATGGAATGTGTTTAGTCGGCGCTCTTGCTTTGCATACGATGTCCAGGTTTCAGCTCCGTACAAGAGAATGCTCAAGATACACGTCTGATAGACGATCAGTTTGGCCTTAGTGGTGAGATGTTTGTTTTCCCAGACCCTTGTACGAAGCTTCCCGAATATGGTCGCCGCTTTGCCGATGCCGATCTATGGACTATGAATCCTTTGTAATCTAATCCGCACAAATAAACTATTATTATTCTTATTAATTCGGGAAAAAAATACATTAAACAATGAAATATGTAAAAAAATACTTACCAAAAAGGAACTTCATTTTTATTGTTGTTCAACTGACTATACGAGTACGTATTCTTCACATTGACGTAAAAAGTAAACTAGTTACGCACTTTATATACGAGTAACACGAGTTGAAACAAAACACCTGTATAAAGACGATAACGACCGTGAAAGTACACAATATATTTTTTAACAATAAAAGTCGTATGTTCCTTTGTAACGCAGTCGATATACCGAATACATCGTGATCTTAAAAGTAAAGGAAATCATAATTTAAAAGCTTTTTATTAATAATTTTCACCTATATGATTTATATATAGCATTAAATCCGGGATAAAAATAGAAATGAATGAAATGAATGAAATGAATGAAATGAATGAAATGAATGAAATGAATGAAATGAATGAAATGAATGAAATGAATGAAATGAATGAAATGAATGAAATGAATGAAATGAAATGAATGAAATGAAATGAAATGAATGAAATAAATGAAATGAAATGAATGAAATAATTTATTCAACAAATTGGTACAGCTTGTACACTTTCGTTCGTCATTTTTCCAATTTTTTAATTCAATTTATAAATAACAATTTAAAAACTTATAATAAACAATAATAATAATAATCAAGAACAGTAAAATAGAAACCTTTTGTTGACACAATACATAATGATATGCGCACCGTTTAACTGATACTAGTTGATATCTGATATCACCTTGAGGTATGTAAATATTTCTCAATATATTATTATTTTACTGTTATCAATTTTAAAAAAAAAACATTATTAATACGCCGCTCGCGCCGCCGCGCCGCGGCACTGGCCGTCGTACCGGAAAGTGGCGCCAGCATTCTTCATTCTAGAACAAACATGACAGCTTCATCATTATCAGCATCATTAAATGAAATTCTAGTTCAATGCTCAATATATGGGAGTCATACAGCGATGAGTAATGACTTTATTAACTGTCTTAATATATAGTAACATTATTCAGTTCAGTATCTCAAATCTATCTCTGCACATTGTGTACATACATGATTGTATTCATAATTATTGTAAGATATATTTATTTCAAAAGATGTGCTGCTGAAAGTTTCTTGCGCCGCTTCTTTCCTTTCAGCTACAGCACCTTACGAAGCGGTGGTAGAGTGAAAATATGACGTTGTAAAAATTTACTATAATGTACATTCGACCCAAAACGTCATAATTTGAGAATTTGAAATGTATCATAAAGCGCAGGCATAAGTTGTGATTTAATTGAAGGTTTTTGACACTAGCTTCTACTATAGGTCGACTGTACTTATTTACAATAAAAACATTTTGATTTGATTTGCTTCTCAAAATTTTTAGAGGTCGGTAATTGCCTTTCAACATTTTTTCAGGAACAGGATTTTTTCAGTTTCTTTGAAGACCCGTACATTTACTGACTACTCTAAAACGATGAAGCAAAATATTATAGGGAAACTAGCAAACTGGGTTAACCATCATTATCATGGAAGGAAACTACCTACCGCATGAAATCTGCCAAGAATGTCCTCCAGTCGTGAGAAATACGACTAGATAAAGTGAAAATACTTGCACATGCACTTACACGCAGTTATTGCTGTAGGTGACGCCATTGGTCGCACAAACAGGCCTGTAGTCCGCGGTGCATAGGCTGGGGGCATAGCTCTCAACGGCCACGAATCCCAGGAGTAGGAGGACGGTGAAGGCTGGAAACAATCATCAGCCTTTTACATCCTTAGCAATCGACAACGTAATGAACGTAAGCCTTTTGTATTATTATTATTATTTAAATCTAAGGTCTAATTCTTGCCTAATATTGGTGACTTAAATTAAGCTGATTATGGTAACTGACAAATTACAAGTTACGCCGCGTTTCCATGCAGCCTGCACATGCATAATGGAAACGCTCCTTTAGTTTGAATTAGACAATTGGATGAGCCTACTTACCGAAAAGAATCTTCATTTTTGTAATAATTCAATGTCTACACACTGTGGTGCATTACTAATTTTAACACTATTTATACTAATTTTAACACTATTTATACTAATTTTAACACTATTTATACTAATTTTAACACTATTTATACTAATTTTAACACTATTTATACTAATTTTAACACTATTTATACAATTTAGATACTTCGAGGAGTCGCTTGATAAAAAAGATATGTTGTCACTCGTGTGTTCCTCAATAACGCGGTTAATGTGCCGAGTGAACTTATACAGAGTGATATTTTCTTTTAATAATGCAATAAAGTTTTAAATTCTCCCAATCACAAATCGATAAAGTTCGTGCTCTCAATAAGTCTCAATTTTAGTTTGAGTTCAGTATATAAGGTCCTTTTTTATTAGTAGCAAATATTTGGAGGGGGGTATGTGCTGGTCATTTGTACCACTTTACACGAACTGTATGACATATTCCATACTAAAGAAAAATAAACCCCATTATATTGCGTCTTGGTGGCATAAACTCATCCACTACATTATTTCAGTATTAAAATAGCAATAATTCATTAATTTGTAGAATTTTTAACAATCAATTTTATTACCTATAGTTTAATATAACTTATGTTACCTATAGTAATATTACCTATAGTTTAATATAACTTATGTTACCTATAGTAATATTACCTATAGTTTAATATAACTTATGTTACCTATAGTAATATTACCTATAGTTTAATATAACTTATGTTACCTATAGTAATATTACCTATAGTTTAATATAACTTATGTTACCTATTGTAATATTACCTATAGTTTAATATAACTTATGTTACCTATAGTAATATTATCTATAGTTTAATATAACTTATGTTACCTATAGTAATATTATCTATAGTTTAATATAACTTATGTTACCTATAGTAATATTACCTATAGTTTAATATAACTTATGTTACCTATAGTAATATTACCTATAGTTTAATATAACTTATGTTACCTATAGTAATATTATCTATAGTTTAATATAACTTATGTTACCTATAGTAATATTACCTATAGTTTAATATAACTTATGTTACCTATAGTAATATTACCTATAGTTTAATATAACTTATGCTGTTGATACTTTGTTAATTTACTGCACAAATAGACGCATTCGTATTCTTAACTTATTCTTACTAAAACATCCGGTATACACTATTTAGAGGACGACACGGAATTAAGTAATTTAATAAATAACTTACCGTAAAAGAACTTCATTATTATTTTTTATCGATATTATTTAATACAAATCAAGTGACTACAACAAACACAGCACGCGGAGTGACATACAATATGATAACACACTCTTTATATACTGACGGGAGATAAAAACATCACGTTTGAACGACAGGTGAAACCCGCGCCGAGGAATCCCCCCAACGATCACATTGTTATCTCAGTGGTTAGTGAGTAGAAAAACAGTAATTTAACGTGTTAAGTAATATAATGGATTACTTCCTCATTTTTTTTTCACAAAAAAGTGTTTCGAATGGCCCAAATTCCGACTATAAAAATAGTGACCTCGGGGAAGATTTTATTTCATCAGCAGCCTACTCTAGTTCACTGCTGGACACAGGTCTCTTCCAGGGCGCGCCATTGAGCCCGATCTTCGGCTCTTCTCACCCAGTCGCTGCCAGCCACCTTGCGCAGATCGTCGCTCCATCTAGCAGGGACGCCCGTCCCACACTACGCGGTCTCCACTCCAGAACTCGTCTCCCCCAGCGGTTGTCGGTTCTGCGACAGATGTGACCGGCCCACTGCCACTTCAGCTCGCTTATCTCATGAGCTATGTCGATAACTTTTGTTCTATGCCGGATCTCCTCATTTCTGATTCGATCCAGCAGAGATACTCCGAGCACAGCTCTTTCCATAGCACGCTGAGCGACTGATTTTATTAGTGATTGATAATTCATAAAGTGTCTCGTGTACTCGTATGTTGTCCAAATTCCATTAGATGAAATGGAAGAACTGGGTTCAGACGAAATGGTTTCGCGATACAACAATCATCGGTGGTACCTTTCACGAAGTCATTTGGTATTCCATTCACGAAATAAACATCATTTCAAAAAAATATTATACCCTATATAGGTCTTGGTATTGATTTAAAGATTGTTGGTACAACTAAAAACAAAAGGAATGATTCTGATACTTCACGAGAAACAAAATTATTGTTCAACACGCTGTAGACGGTAGCACCTGTATTTTACTGCACACAATTCGCGTCCTATCTGTGTGTGGTGTCATGTGTTACCAGTACTTACGAAATAATTAGTCACATCGATTATACCTAACCATTTTGTTTCAATACTAACTAAACTCGCTTCTTGCTGACATTCGGAAACGGGAGTCGGTAGTTGGAGGTTTGACATGAGGGAAGTGTTTAAAGGCGATTAAACTGATAGTAATTTTTCTTGTCTCTTAAAAAATATCTGAATCCATTTATTCGTAGTAATTTATTTCTATTACACATAAACATTGTAACTACACTAATATTAATTTACCTTAGGAAGCGGTGGTAAAGTAAAACATGAAATAAAAAAAGGTTTTTTTGATTTTGAATCACATATTAAGTTACATTACATTTAACCCGTACAGTGACGTCACGCCCCCGCAAGACCGCACAATCTTTCATATAGAAATGTTGCGCCTGAGCATGTCAACCTGTAACATATTTATAATCGACATCAGCCGAAGATCGCATATCCAGCAATACGGGGAAATTATGAACTTCGTGGATATCATCTATTGACAATTCCGCTGTTGTAGCATAGCCCTCCCTTGCATATGTGGACCATGATTTACCTGATGATGGTGATGATTTTTATATTTTCAATCATTCTCAGGCTTGTAGGATACCTACACAATTATTTCCTTCATTGTTAGGGTATGTTTTAGAGCGTCGGTGTCATGTACCAATGAGTTTTTCGTATTTTCGAAGACTTTTGACCCGTAGTATACTATAGCTTCTACTATAGGTCGACTGTACTTATTTACAATACAAACATTTTGATTTGATTTGCTTCTCAAAATTTTTAGGGGTCGGTGATTGCCTTTCAACATACGTAAGACCGTCATCGGTTTCATTTAGGCCCTCAGGGAAGGTCAGGATTTTTTCAGTTTCTTTGAAGACCCGTACATTTACCGACTGCTCTAACGGTGAAGGAAAACATCGTGAGGAAACCTGCACACTGAGATGACCAGTGTGTAAAATGGGGTAGGCACAAATGATCCTCAAGGATCGAAGTGCCGCTGGGATTATTCCCGACCCCCTATCATAAGATAAGATAGGGTATGTTACTCATAATATAAAACAATGCATATAATATTGCTGCGGTTTACAAGAAACTAATAGAGACCGACGTTTTTGCTCTTAGTATCGTACAGTCACCTGTATCAAATCAATAACAATATTGCTTCAATCATTTCTGTATATCCAAAGGTTAACTGGTAGATAACACCACAGGGCGTTAAGGCCTTATACACCGTCTTTGTGTAAATAATTGAACCACATTGTATAAAGAGTAATGTAGGAATAATCCCACTTAATGCGAAGTTATATGAAGTTCATACATATTCCTGACACTCCACATTATCACATCGTATATTAAGCCCTAATGCAAGGACTGACCAGCACTTGTTGATGTATGTGATCCCATTCGTCGCGCACGCGGGCTGGTAGTCCGCGGGGCACTCGCACACTGCAGGCGGGTTGCTCTGACCAGCCGCACAGCCCAGGAGAACAACCACGGTGAAGGCTGGAAACAATCATCAGCCTTTTTACGTCCCCTAATAATCACCAGTATTTTTATAATCTCCACTGAGTAACAAGCCTCCTCAAATAATCATACTGGACGCAAGCATCAGTATTTTTACTCGGTGAAGGAAAATTTATTAAACTATTTTCCTATTTACTGTGACATATGATCAAAGAGCGTCGGTGGCGTCGTGGCTAGGACGTCGGACTCCCGTGCGGGAGGTCCGGGTTCGAAACCGGGAAATGCCGTGTACCAATGAGTTTTTCGGTTTTTTCGAAAGACTTACGTACATTACAGACTGCTCTAACGGTGAAGGAAAACATCGTGAGGAAACTTGCAACCAGTATGTAAAGTGGGGAAGGCTATGGCAAACTACTCCATTAAATCTGCCACGAGAGTAGTTCTATGTGATTAATTCCTTAGAATGATCACGACCCTCAGCAATGAGGAATACGACTTAGAAGAAGGATCAAAGACTTGAATGAAAGACAAACTTCCCCACTGCTCGAGACTACGTAGGAGAGGAAGCGATGGCGCTCTTGGTATCGTCAAAATCAGCACGTCAAGGGTAACACGAGGCCAAGATCCACGGTTCGGTGCGCCAGCGGAGTAAGTAAGACTTCTTCTACTTCTTTCTTTACAGCCTATCGTAACCCATCGTTAGGTACAAGCCTCTTCATGTGCACGCCATTCTCCTCGGTCTCTAGTCGTTCGCATCCACGTCCTCCCCGCCGTCTCCACAATGTCGTCGGTCCACCTCGCGGGCTGCCTCCCGACACTTCAGCGCCCCACTCGGGGTCGCCACTCGAGCACTCTTCGGGGCCACCACCACAAGTAAGTAGTACTTATTTAACATCCTCGCAGTTTACTTACCTAAAACAACCTTCATTTTGATTACAATTCAGCTTCACAAACTGACTCAGCACACTACAGCGTTTCTAGATGCACTAGCCTTTTTATATCATACAAGTAGTAAGGAAACTGGTACCTATTTAATGTAATGTCAGTACCTAATTGGTTCCAATGTACTTACAGGTACAGTGTCTGTGGATCGTAATGGCTTTGATTACGCACACTGGCACTGCCAATAAAAAATATTTTTTTTCATTCTTACGTTTTATTTAAAAATCTCATGTTGTATTTTAAAAATTTCGTCTGAGTTCCAGTAGTTATTGGGGTAAGATCATTAATTTCTGAGTTATTAAAAAGGCTTCTTATCCTGTTGGAGTGCAACTAATGAGTTTAATCTGTTTTTTAGGCTTTGGCCGATTATAGAACCATGCCAGCCTCATAGGGAAAAACACAGATTAAAAACAAAAATAATCTGTTGTGTTGAAAGTAGCACAAAGCAGTACATCATCTTTTTTAATCGCCATCATACTCGTATCAAATTAAGAAATCTTTTCTTGTCACGTAGTAATTACTGATGCTCAGATACTGATAAAAATATTGTAGGTTTGTTTACTTGGATTTATGCCATCCTTTTATAAATTCAACACAGAAAACTAAAAAAACTTCGGTATGTGGTAGATGCGGAGTCAGCGTGGGGTGGTAAAAGTACCACCCCACATTGCCAATGCGTTTCGGTTTAAAGTGTAAGAGAACCAGCATAATCACCAGCTCATGAGGCACTCCATAAAGTAAAAAAATGCATTGAAAATATTCTATAATTATAGTGAGTTGAAATATCTATGGGCGACGGAGTCCACTTGCTATCTGCCGTGCCATTTTGCCATATTACCGTGGCCCGATTGCTCTCCTTCTAAAAAACTCTATATGATTTTTTTAATTTACACTAAACCCGCATTTGACCTCGATCTCGCCTGATGGTAAGCGACAATGAGGTCGACGATGGAGCATGCGGGTCCAGTAAATGCCTATTCACTCTGGCCTAGAAGATCCCAAGGTTGTAGGTTTCGGGAAATACAGACGCCGTCAGGCTGTTCCATTCCTTAGCCGTTCGCATAATGAACGAAGAAGCAAATCGCTTCGTACGAGCAGATGGGATATTGTAAAATTGTAAAGACGTAATTAAGGTTAATTTATTTTTCGGTTTATCTCTAGCCAGTGAGTGAAAAGCTCCGTTCTTTAATGCCCCCTTGAATATAAGGCGCTGCGACAGCGCGGAGCTTTCGCGACGTGATGTATGAGCTGCGTCCACACGTTCCGGCTACAACTTGATTTATGACTTGGGGTTGATGAATGGATTAGTGTGAGACTTTGCTGACTTGTATGAAATATGAAAGATAAAATTCTTTTAAAACATGACTGACCAAAAAATCAAAATGTTTTTATTGTAAGTAAGTACCTTGAAGTACATTTTTACAACGTCATTTTGTTTACTCTACCACCGCTTCCTATAGCTGAAAGGAAAGAAGCGGCGCAAGAAACTTTTACCACGCAAGTTTCACGGCGCAAGAAACGTTCACCATGCAATATCACTTACTTTTTTAAAGGAAGAGTCAAATTTTCTTTAAGTTATCATTTTTATTATATATTTATTAACTTGCTTTATATATATTTAACACAGCTGAACGCGCCTGCGACTTCGTTCACTGGTACCTCGATTAAAATTATTATGTAAAATTAAGCAAAACATTCCGATATTAAAATAAACACAAAGAAACACCTTTTGCATATTATATTCCTCATGTTTTTTTTACTTATATTTAGTGGTATGTACAGTGGCCCAAAGCTTAAGCTATAGTGGAGATCGTGATTGACACGAAGCTGCTAAATGGAGGAGCGATCTGTGATTAGATGTGACTAGCCGAAGATGGCGCGCCTCGGGACAGCCCCATGTCCAGCAGTAGACGGATAAAATGCTGATGCTGGAGTTGTGGGCCTCTGCGTTTATTTCAAATCTGTATCAAGTCTTCATTTTGACTGAAAGCCGACGCGAAGGCTTGCGCGAAGGCTTCTGCGTAGGCTTGGGCGAAGGCCTGGGCGAAAGCCTTGGCGTAGGCCAGTGCGTAGCCCTCGCCGGGCTGGTTGTCGGCCTTCTGCTGGAGGATCACGCGGCACTCCCCGGTGTGGGCGAATATGGCCGAGTCGCAGTCCAATCTGAAAATAAGTGTGTTGCCTTCAAATCCTTGACTGTTATTTAGTTATAAAATCCACTAGTAATTGAGAAAGTACACTAAAAATTGTGATGATAAGAGGTTAAAGGAAAAATCGCCCATTCAGGCCTGAAGTCCGCACTGAGGAAGATGTGTTGGTACTGTCGGGAATGAGAATTATGTAGAAGTTGAAATAGGTGGACCTACTGGATTCCAGCTGTTTCCAACTGACTCCAATTGGATCCTTAATCCGGCCCTGGATCATCGGAACTCCAGTCCTCGACTAGCGGAATCATTTACCAACTATAGACAGATTCATTGGGCCAGTATATCATGACTGTCTTGGCCTGGCGGGCCTGTCTGGAACTTTCAGTTTTTAGATTTTCAGCCAGTCGGACAGAAAATTTTCGCTGCATAAATAAAATTCTTTTAAACAGAATTACACTAGTTTGTTTATAAAAACAATACAAAAACTACACATAATTTAAACAAATGACTTGGGATATACTACATACAAATAAATATTTTAAAGGGTAGATATTTCGAGCGCATTTAAAATTATTTATTTAGTTCAAATTTTTTTTATTGCACATATAACACGTACATATCTTGCCCTTACAATGTTGTACATAAACTAATTTGTGGCAACAGGGAGCGTTTTTGCCACCATGTTGTTTATACGTGACATGACTTTAATTTTTTCATTAAACGTTCGTATGGAAGGCGTGGGCGGAATCTATTTCAAATTAGTGAACCGAACTTACTTGCACCGATTCCCATATGTGTGGAACCGTCCGTTCTTGATGCCGCACACGGGGCGGTACTCCGCGGTACAGAGGCACTCCACCACGGCCTCCATGACCCTCGAGCAGCGACACTCTTCGGCCAGGAGAGACACGGCCAGCAGCACGGCGCAGCCTGCGAGTACCACAAGATTTAAAGGGATTGATAGAGCACTAGTGCTGAAAATCAAAATAATATAAATTGATGGTCAAATGTGAAAACAGAATTAACATTCGTTGAAAAATAAAATAGCTACATGCAATCCAAAATCAGACGATAGAAAGAAACGACAATATTACATTATGATGTCACTGTGTAGTAGCGCCATACAAGCAGATCCTGGCTACATTAAGGGACTGTTTTGCTAAAAAGGGACAGAGCATCTCCAGTACTAACTTAAATCATATACCGACGCGATTAAGCGCTCTTTTCATAGTTAAAAATGAATACAAATCGTGTAAGTTTAAAATCTCATAAATACCGAATTGTTACATTTTAACTTTTTTTAGATTGCCATTTTTGGCGGTAATGCCTTCAGTAACGTCAGGAATTCAAACATGATTATTTGCTTCTTAATAATGTATTGTAAAAATATGGTTTTTTTTTCGATTGGCGTCACTAGTTTGCGGGATTATTCCCCTTAAATGGGCTGAGTCATTTGAACTGAAGTAAGAAAACATTACCGAAACCCGCTGAGGCCGGCTGGAGGAAAAAAGTTTAACGAAAAACAAAATATTTTGAAAATCGTTAAGACCTAGCGCGCACTACGATTTTTAATCTCGCTATTATTTTGTCGCAGAGGTAAGTATGGCAGAGTAAGGTATGGCCCATACCTTGCATTGGAAGTGCGCACACATGCGAGATAAAAATCGCAACCTGAATATATACTTACAGCGCGATTTTAAAATCGTGTCGCGAAAACCATAATCGTAGTGCGACAAGATCCGCAACACAGCGATCCGACAACGAACTAAAGTCCTAGACGTGGGAAAGCGGGTTGCGACGCTAAAATGGCGATGGGCGGGACACTTGGTTAGACGTGGTGATGGCCGGTGGACCAGAGCCCTCACTGAGTGGTGGCCAAGGTTGGGGAAAAGAGGAGTAGGTCGTCCAGCAGCCAGATGGGCGGATGACATCACCAAAGTCGCATCGAAGACCTGGATGCGACTAGCACAGGATCGTATAGGGTGGCACAAAAGAGAGGAGGCTTATACCCTATAGTGGGACGATATGGGCTGATGATGATGATGATGAGTGCGCGCTAGCACTTAAATTTTTCGAAAAAAGTACAAAAATAAATAAGCATAAAAATTAAATAAAATACATTCATTTGTACGATTTTTGGTTATGTAACAATAATAATTTTTTTAATTTTTACTATAACATTGTGGTGGTTTTATTTCTTGAGTTCTTTTTCTAGAAGATTGTAAATTTCAGTAAGTTAATATGCGAGAAACGAAGACGCAATGTAGACAGAGACTCTTAGTTTTCAAAAATAACTACGTAAAAGGAAATAAATTGATAGACTCTGTCATTATTCCAACAACACCAGAGAGGTCGCCAGTCTTATAAATAAAAAAAAGAAAATTATTAATGAGATTCTTTGGCGCAAGTTATTGCCAAATCAAAAAAAAAATTAAAAAAATCAAAAACTGGAAAAAATCAAATTGTTTTCCTATCTAACTGTTGATGTTAGGGTACTTACAGTAAAAAAACTTCATTGTGTCTGTAGATATTGTTGCTCAGTGGTAGTTGCAGCTAATTTTGAACTATTTTGTATTGAGACATCACTTTTATACCCTCCCATGATTATTGAGAACACCTGTTCCAACACCATTCAGGTACTCGTACATTCCATGGAATTATAAAGAAAATTATTTTTGGAATGATCTGGAATAAATTGCACATTCGGTTATTTAATTATTTTTATCAACTACTTAAATAAGAATTAAAAATTACGGCTATTATTAGAGTTCTGCCAAACCCCAACTCTTCCCGTGGGTGTCGTACGAGGCGACTAAGGATCTTAGTGGATACTATTCTACACCTAGCAGACGCCGGTAGGCTCGCCACATATCACGTTTGTCTACCAAATCTTACGGCGAAAAGTGGGAACTCTTGTCGGTGGTTCCTCTGTCTACCCCCTCTGGGATTATGGACACAAAATATCTATATATTGTGTTGTAGACGTGAGTTTATGTATGTATGTATGTATATGTAAGTCAATGGTTTTATTGCTTTTTTACTCCCGTATGGTAAATTGATTAATACGAAATGACAATCTGTAACACAAAGTGGGTCATTCTCAGTGACCGTGTTAAAATGAAATATTTTAACATAAGTCAGCAACTGTAACTGTTTAAGGGAATCCAATAAGACAGTGAACATTAGACATAATCTACTTACGTCTAGTAAGTACCCCTTGAATGAACACCCGTGTGTGGACCTCAGGGCTAAGGTGTGGGCAGCATAAATTAGATTTTCAGTGTTATTCTTTTAGTATTTCTTGGTTGAAAGAGTATCATTCATACCTATGACAAACTCTTTGCTAGCTAGCAACGGGTTTTGTGTTTTACAGGAACTTTTACCCTTATTTTTTTATTTTCATGAACCTCTTACTTTTAATGAGAAAGAATGCATTGCGCCGGCGTCGAACTAGCCCACGAAGGAATATGCAAAATGTGAAACAAAATGTGTCTATTTTTAATACTTTTTGAAAAAAAAAAACTGAAAAAAGGATTAACTAACAAATAATATAGGCTCGCCACATATCACGTTTGTCCACCAAATCTTACGACGTAAAGTGGGAACTACCTGTGATAAAGGTGGTTCCTCTGTCTACCCCTCGGGGATTTTGGACGCGAGAGTTTATGTATGTATTACCCATGTAGTTCTGACAAAATTAATACACCAAGAAAAATAATCCATAATATGGGTAAGGGCGCATCAACTATTGCTTCCTGCTCGTAAATAATAATTAAGAATAAGAATAGGTTTATTTGTTATAAAGATGACAATGTATTCATAGTAATTGTAACAATAAAAGAAATATTACCACTTTGTGCAAGGCAGCTGTGATTGTGATTAATAGCTATGGGTGGGCAATAAACTCTCCTTTCCGCTTCTTTCAATGTAATTTATGCAAATCGGTTCATTAACATCGAAATGTTTAAATATGCACTTCAAATCAATGTTTAAAGATTATGTACTTAGGTGGTTACTGGTGCGTCAATCTATAGCTATCGGTGGCATCCATACAATTCAAAGTTAATTACTTATATTAGTATAGATTACTATATTAACGGAATTCATATACAGCATATCTTGTATATAAAAATAGAAAGGTATTAAAATTACACGATTTGTACTCTTTTTTTTACAATCTAGTTTACTAAACTTAAATACCGACGCGATTAAGTCCCGTTTACGTAGTTAAAAAATTATACATACACAGGTGTAAAAATACGTGTTAATTTGCACGTTCATTCATTTCATAAAAACACATACACGACTCGGGAATCTGACTGTCTGAATCCGACTCAATAGTACCTATTGTACAGAACAGGCACGTCGAATTTTTCTCGAAAAAACTTATTGCTTTCAAAATTGTGTTATAATTGTAACTTATACACGGTTATTTTTTAGTCTCTGAGGTAATTCGACGTGCCTGTTCTGTACAATAGGTACTATTGAGTTAGATTCAGACAGTCTGATTCCCGAGTCGTGTATGTGTTATATGAAAATCTATTAATGCAATTTTTTCTTAACTTCCTTATAACATATTTCTCTATCTCTTATAGCCCATACGTAGTGTAGAAGTGTATCCCCAAGCCAATACATTGTTGCTATCTACTACGCCGCAAGACGGCCGATGTACTACCCGCACTAGTCTCTAGTGCGGGTAGTACAGACCGATTACTTATACATTGTAACTACATTGTTGTCAAATGATTGTAATAAATATATTTGTATACTGTATTATACCATATTATTCCCCATACTGACCCATCTCAATGGTACATCCTGTATAATTAAATTTAAAAATTCAATTCAATTTCAAATGGGGGTGCACCATTTGAATGCATCATAGTAATGACTATTTGTACGATTTATTTGTTTTTATTCGTTTATTCTATTTAACGTGTATGTAAAATATGATTTAGATGCTGTGTGATTTCCTACGAATAAATAAACAAAATATACAACAACAAACAAGATAAGATAAACACACATATGAATAAAACTGGACTCTTAGTTATCTATCACGGATATTGACTACACTCTAGTCGTAAGATCCGGAGTCTCAGTTTTAGAACAAAAAATCCAAATTATAAAACAAAAAAACATTTATTGAACAAAGAAGGGATACTAAAATAATACTAAAATACTTAAGCTAAAATTACAGAATACCTAACTATTGTACAAGTAAAAGAGCTGGCCCAGGTCGCTCCCTGCAGGGAGTGTCCCGAGGAGGCTGGCGGCGTTGCCCCGCTGTGTGGAAGTAGAGTCCAGCCTTCTGGTCCCGGGATGTCTCCACGAGGCGCTTGGCTATTGTTGTAATACGAGTACATATAATATTATAATCTCTACATTGAACAACCTGTATGTATGAATAAAAACGGTGAAACATACAGAGTGGAAACGTCCAGCCCATTATTTCTTTAAATTGAAAGATTTTGCAAAACTTTAAACTGATATAGAATCTGCGTCGTTTAATGCAGAAAATGACATAAAAATTATTTTTAAAAATTACGCCATGTATTCAGAATTTATACTTTTGCGACTCCCATACAATTACTATAGCACGATTTATCGACTACTTAGAACTGTTAGATGTAAAGAATTCAACAAAAAGAAAGTGAATGTATTAAACACACACACTGTCACTAAAAAAACGAAATTAATTATTAAAAAAATTACAAACAGAATTAAAAAAATATATGAAAAAAATATACTTACTTACTTACTCCGCTGGCGCAGCGACCCGAAGTGGATCTTGTCCTCCGATACCAAAGAGCGCCATCGCTCTCTCTCCTGCGCAGTCTCGAGCCAGTCAGGCGCCCGGAGCTCACGCAGATCCTTCTCCACTTCATCGCGCCAGCGGTATCCGGGACGTCCGACCGGACGTCGTCCGTTAGGGCGTCCCACATACGCTCGTTTAACTGCCCGATCCTCCCCCATCCTAGTGATGTGTCCGAGCCATCGGAGTAGAGCCGGAGTAGAGCCGAACATTATGAAAAAATATATGCTAAAATATATTTATCTTGAAGTGCATTAATACGTGCATAAATAATATGGGAACCGCAAAAGTACAAATTCTGAACACAAGTCGTTAATGTTTATAATATTTTTTGTCATTTTCTGCACTAAACGACGCAGTTTCTGTATCAGCTAAAAGTTTTGCAAAATCTATTAAATTAACGGAATAATCTATTAAATTAACGGAAAAATCTATTAAATTAACGGAATAATGTACTGGACACAGTTATCGTTTCCACCCTGTATACGTGGGAAGTCATTATTCGCTAACAAATAATAATGTATTTGTTAATAGGATGTGTTTATACAAGAAGTACTTATATGCATCTGAATAAACGGAATAAATTATTCATATATTATTTGAAATGATGCTTTGTCTCATAAAAAATATACGAGTTCATTGACGCATAAGTACTTACGAGTACGTGATGATACGGATGGACAACAATGACATATTTATGTACTCGTATATAGTTTATTGTAAAACGCTGTTGTGTATTGTTCAAACAGAAAAAAATGTGTTTTTTAATCAGTTATATTCAAAAATTAAAATATACAGGCGTGGACTGATTACAGAGATTCACATGTTTGCGAAATTCTGCAATAATTTTTTTTCAATCAATCAATCAATCAATCTTATTTGCAAGAATACGTAATATATAACATGGTCTTACAAAGGGGTTCGAAACAGTATTCAACCTGCAAGCAGGCGTGCAAATATTTAACAGAATAATGTTATACCTATATCATTCCTTAAACTAAAAATTTATATAATTCTAATGTGCATGCAATTTGTCTAAATATTCACTAATATTATAAAAACAGTTCTCTAAAAGCCACTTTGTTAAATTAGACTTAAATTGTGACCCATGTTGTAACTTGATTTTATCTGGCAGGTTGTTATACAGCAGCACACACATGTTATAAACATTTACTTTATAAATATATTTCTTACAAGGAGGCTGATACAGTAAGTTTATATATTGACTTCTGGTTCGTTTTGGATATACCAATCTGAATATCTAATGTTCAATAACCAGTGTGTGAAATGTGAAAGGCAATGGCAAAACACCTCATTAAATCTTCAAAAAAAAGTTCTATTTCGTTAATTCCATAGAATTATCACTTGTTGTCGTTCGACAGCAGTCGTTAAGCCTTGTCAGATGCCAACGGGCGGCCTGAACAACTCTGACAAATAGGTTGGCCACTAACCATACGATAAGCAAGCAAGCAATGAGGAATAAGACTTGGAAGAAGTCTTATGTCTGATTTATTTCTTGTTCATTAAAAAAAAAATTGTTTTAAATGAACGAACTCTATAGAATTAACCACATAGAACGACTTCCTGAGCAGATTCAATGGTGTTGCCTTTCCCATTTCACAAATTGGTTTTCTCAGTGGTTTCCTCTTGATGTTTGAGCAGGCGGTAAGTGTGCGTGAGTTTTTAGAAAGGGATTCAGGTCTTGTGACTTCGGTCGTTGAATGTCCTAAGACTAGACAGAGACCGTTTTTACCCGAAACCCCTCCTAAGACCTCACGAACTATAACTACGTAAGTCTTAAAAAAACACCATTGATACCATAACCTGGGTCCAATTCGCCTAAATTACAACGTTTGTAGTTCTATTTCTATCCAATTTCAATTTAGTTTTCGTTTCAATTCTATTTGGACACCAAATCGCATTCTGCTGACGCATAACTCTACCACTGCCACCTTTCGATTTACTATCGATCGGAGAAAAGTACCTCGGGAGGAACTTATGTTCGATCGTTATATTTGACAGTTGAAGCGTTTTGTTACCGTTCAACTGCGATTCAGTACAAACTAAACGTTTTATTAGAATGCACAAATACGTTACTGTTCGATCGTCGAGGGTGGTACCAACCCAGGCGATCCTTCGCATCAGGATCTACCTACCACCAGTATAATCATACAAGTTATATAGTTGTGCGAGGTCAGAACTAGGATGGGTTACCGCTAGTGGCACATTTCATCTGAGTCCCTCCGTGCCTCAGAGAGCACGTTAAGCAGTCGGTCCCGGTTACTGTCATTTGACAGCGATCGTTTTACTATGTATTCAGTATAAACTAAACGTTTTATTAGAATGCACAAATACGTTACTGTTCGATCGATCGTTGACTCGATCGTAACTTAACTGAAATGTGATCGTTAGTGGATAGTTGCATACGAAATATGTCATAACGATGTAGTTTAGACTATATTTAGTTGCGTTGTATTTAGTGGAGTCGATCTCCAGTAGTCAGTAAAACAGTAAAACGTGTCCGGTTGCAGCCACGGTTCTGTTCGCTGCAACCAAACATATGCGCTCCGCCCTCCCCTCACTTGAAATCAACGGTTTATTAAACCGAACAGTGCCTGGAACAGGACCCGTACGTATGATATATGAGGTACGGTTTGAATCAGTCGTCGGTTTTAACTTGATTTATGGTGCGTGTCTAGATGAACAGCCCACAAATAACTCCAGCTTGTTATGGGAAGTACGGGGGGGGGGGGGGGGGGGGGGGGGGGGTTTACCTATATTTATTCATTTTTAACCATTTGGAATATTTTGAGCACTGCAGTTACGTGCAAAGCGTTAAATTGAAATTATGCTTGGCTTAGCTAGCACTGTTAAGCGAAGAATAGGTCATTACATCTCATTTCGGGAAAAATTGAAAAATTATAATGCTATGGACTAATAACACCATAATTAGAAAATATAATTAATAATAACATAATTATAACTTATAGCTGCTGTAAATGGGCGATGTCAGAAATAATAATAATAATTACAGTAATTAGCTGCTGTATAGAGACATTGTCAAAACATAAAAATATATGTCTAGATATTTATGACTTTTGATCATGGCAATTTATACGGGTTGACAGGAAAATGCATGTTTCCTTCTAAGGGATGAAAGGGCTCAAGAATATGAACATAATTATGTGAAATATAATTCCGGAAACAATTTTCGACTTCCCATTCAAGATGGTCGAACTGACGGTTCAATAAATACGGTCTAATTCTTTTTTCGGATAAAATTGGTTAAATCAATAGATTTACTTTTCACCCCTTCATAAAAGTAACTTTCACCCCTAAGGGTCATGGTTCCAACGTGAAATCTTGTGATAATTTTTTTTTCTTTTAAATATACTTACTGAGGATTTTCTTGTCCGGTGTAGAAGCTATGCCATTATTTTTATTAGCTCTTTGATCACGTACAAAGAGTTCCTAACACAGGTGAACTAATGTACTACCATAAGTGTTTACTGTCTCAAATGTAATTTACTGTATTACCTACCTCCACCTACAAAATACGCAATTAGTAATAAGTTTTTCATATTTGTACGTAAGAATTAGGTACTAGAATTAGGTCTAGTGGAAGCTTTTTTATCTTTATCTTGAAGTAATTCCTATATGGTACAGTCAACCAAGCTGTAGTATACCATCTCACTATTATGTTTTAAGACATGTAATTAATTTTATTTAAATAAAGAAAAAAACCTCAAAAACCTTCGTTTAAATCTCATTCATATGCTTGGCCAACATGATACATTTTAGATTCTCAAATTTTGACGTTTGGGTAGGTTGACCTGTGGTCGACTGCACAAATAATATGTAAAACTTTTTGTTTTTAAATTTAAGTTTAGAGGCTTTGGTACACGACAAGGTGACCATGTCAGCCTTGTTCGGATGACTCCGGTCACATATAGTTCGCATTAATAATAACATTAGACAGTGAAAGATTTGAAGACCGGTAAGATAAAATCCATCAGAGAAAAAAAAGAGTTGATTGATAAAGGTATGGGGTTATATCAATGATTAATCTAGTTATACGTTACCAATTTTTTATTATGTAGCCTATCCCATACAAGGAAAACAGCGTGAGGAAACCTGCACACTGATATAACCAGTGTGTGAAATTGGAAGAGCAATGGTAAATCACCCCATTAAACTTACCAAGAGAGCTGTTTTATTTAGTTATTTCTATAGAACGGTAACGACCTTTATCAATCAGGAATACTACTAAAAAGTTCCCATTATGATGTGGATCTCAGTAATCGAAGTACGATTTTATAGAAACAGAAACAAAAACAAACTTGCAGTCCCACGCTTCAGACTTAGTAAAGTAAACACGTCATGTATGGGTCACTGTGTACGATTTTATAATAAGATACCTGATACTGTAATAAATATGACAGAGAAAACATTTAAGACCCACATAAGACGGATCTTATGTAAAAAGGGTTATTATAAAATAAATGACTACTTAAATGATAAAGAGGCTTGGTCCTAAATTCAGCTCCAGCTTTGCATATTGTGTATATGATTGTATTCATAAATATTGTAAGATATATTTATTTCAAAAGCTGTGCTGCAGAAAGTTTCTTGCGCCGCTTTTTTCCTTTCAGCTACAGCACCTTACGAAGCGGTAGTAGAGTAAAGAAATGACGTTGTAAAAATGTACTATAAGGTACTTACAATAAAAACATTTTGATTTGATTGATTGATAGGTATGTCAGCGCAAACAACAAGTGACGTCGTAGTGCACGTGCAATGCCCACCTGCGCTTGCGACGAAGCAAACACGCAGCAACAGCCGATACACGTCATGCCGCCCCCCACTGCCTGGCCTCTATAAAAGCGGGCGCCCGACCCGAGGTGGCATCATTCACTTGCGACTCGTCGACGAGCCAGTCGGACTTGATATTTTATTCGAGAATATTGCATTTCCGAATAATTAACCGTAACTAGTTGCTATCAGGGGACTCTCGTGTGGCCGTTACTGTTGAATGTCTAACCGGTGACTAGTGGTTGCTATTGAGACGGTTGACCCGTGGCTAGTTAGTGTCGAGTAACTAGGCAATAACTAATTTGCTGTTAAATAACTCTAAAATAAGTGGATTGAGTCAATATAGTTATTAAATTATATTTCGCTGGTTTTAAAAAGTAAAAATAGAACCACAGTGTGAGGACAACCCGGAGAATGATAGCGGGCCATCTATGCCCTAACCCTCAGATCTGACAGGTAGTATAAAAAGAAAACAAAACAACAGAATATCTTTTTATTATGAAAATTCGTTATAAATCTAGTATCTAATGTATTTTTAATCCAAATCGATTCGGTAATCGAATTTTAGTTTTGCATTGTACATGTAGCCGTCCGTTGTAATTGTATCCTGAATGAAGTGAAGATTAGCACCTTCCATTGTCTTGGTAGTTAGCTCTATCGCAGTCACTTCTGCAACAAACAAGCAATTCGGAATTACCTACACAAATAGTCACACATAATGGAAATACCAATGGTAGTCACCAGTAGATAAGAATAAGTGTATTTGTGCGGTAAGATTACAAAGGATTCACAGTCCATACACCAGTAGGAACTTAAGCATATATTATAATATTAAACTAAATAAAATTAATGAGCAACAACTTAGTTATAATAAACGCTGACCTCAGAACTAGGAAGTTCCTGTATCTCGGAGGACAGATCTCTTCTGTGACCAGATAACAGTATATATTGTATAATATATAGAGGCAAAATAAAGTGAACGCAAGGGCGTCGGTGGTCTAGTGGCTAGGACGCCGGACTCCCATGCGAGAGGTCCAGGTTCGAAACCATGCAATGCCATGTACCAATGAGTTTTCGGATTGTAGTGATTTTCGGTGTAGATAGTACTTACTAGCGGTGGAGTAGAGGTACGGGTAGCCGATGCCGGGGTGGGTCGTACTTACTGGCAGCGATTGGGGTTGTAGTGCTCTATGTTTGAAATAAATATATATAATATATTTAACACCTAATATGTATATATATCGGCTCACAGCACACAACCACGTCTTTACTCCACGCTGGTTCAACGGCCAATGCCGTGCCCCCGCGGCCCGCGCAGTGTTTGCCTCGAGACGACAGACTATTTTAATACAGGGATTAAACTATAATTATATATATAAATAGATTAGCATATTGCATACGCTACAGGGGTAGATGGTGTACTTACTGGCAGCGATTGGGGTAGTTGATTAACTTACTTGCAGCGATTGGGGTGGGTAGTGCATTTACTGGCTGCGATTGGAGTAGGTGGTGTACTTACTGGCAGCGATTGGAGTAGGTGGTGTACTTACTGGCAGCGATTGGGGTAGGTACACTTGTATCCGAAACGCGTGATAGAGCAGACGGTAGGCCCCTGGTTACCGCAGTGATAGCCATCCCTCGCGCACGAGCATGCTGAGTCAGCGTGACTCATTGCCAGCAAAGACAGCAGAAACACCAGAGCTATGGCAAAGACATGGGGGGATGTTATTAGATAAAACCTTGTAGGGTTACACTCTGTTCAACATTAATTCCCTTAGCAGCAACTAACTATCGCACGCGTCTGCGCCCGCGCAGCATTGTCAGTTGTTCCTCCACCGCCGTTCAGTACAGTCATAATTGGAATAAATATTTGGTTTACAAGTTGAGTCAGTGTTGTCATTGAAGATGACCCCATGCAGAGGAACCTGGCTAGTACCATGCCGGACTCCTAGGCCAGTCAAGGGATAGCAGTCCAGGTGGCCTGGACCTCTACACCCTTTAAATGAATAAGAGATCTAATAATTAAATATTCTCCTTTTTCATAAGTACCTCTAGTAATTATTAGATAATCTGTGGCTCTTGGCCGAAAAGTGAACCGAAGTTGTCATTAATTATGTCGTTATGGTTAATGATATGGGTTAGGTATGAGCTGCAGAATCTATGGGAGATTTTACTAAAAAATATTAAAAAAAACAATTTTGATGACCATGAATCGTGAGCGAATATTATTTTCTGACCAATCAAATATCCCCTTTGGAGACTTTAAATATAAAATAAATCGTGCATGATCAATCCTTTCTTCCAGAAAAACACCACGAAGTTCCAAGTCGCTTGTAAACTCGCAAGGAAAATACGCAATAACATATGAATGTCGTGTAATCGAACATTATGTACCGAAATAAAGTCAATAGTGATATAGAATACGTGATAATTAAATGATGTAGGTACTTAACATAAAAAATGATGCATGTTGATAACTACGTAGAATAAGAATGCAAGTACTTACCGTAGAAGAGTTTCATTGTCACAAGTTACCTCTGCCCGATGTTCAGATGATGAGAAGCGGAACCAATGGTATCTAACAGCATCGTTTTATGATTTATATACCTCTTGAGGCCGCCCTGGCCACCTGAGCAAACCGTATTGTTCTTGGTAAATGGAAACAATTAAAGGCGGTATTGTCTTTTATTTTTAATTTTTCTATTGACGTGTTGTTTTGGTATTATCTTGAAATAGTTATAGGAAAATATATTCTTATTCGTCAATGGGTGATGTAGGGACACCACACGTCAGAGGTATGCGAATTGAGTCTCTCGACTGGCCTAGGAGTTCGTCACGTGTCTATACCTACGTCCTAGCCAGGGTATGTCTTCGAGGAGTCATCTTCAATGAGGCACCGGACTTGTTAACCGATACTTATATTTCCAAACAGTATACCATACATGACGGCGGTAGAGACACGACCAGCCCGACGCGGGCGCAGCCGCGTGACAATTAAAACTGCTGACATTGTAGAACACAGTGTGCACTGTGTCTGTACTAGGGATGTTACGGGGGTGGTTTTACCGGAACCGAAGTCGAAACCGAAGGTTTTAAATTTGATTTGTCGGAGTCGGAACCGGAGTCGGAACCAGAGAGGAGGTAGAAGAGAGATATTCAGAAGAATTTTTAAACGTTTTTTAATTTTTATAGCTGAACTGGCCATTTTTTATGATAACGTTTGCGGCAATAAAACTTTAGAGAGTAGTGTAGGAATACATAAATAATAATACATAAATGTATTCCTAGTTTCCTACACTATTTAATAAAATATTGATATTTGAATACGTTTGCTCAGAAATCTTCGGTATAACCTCCGATTCAAAATTATCGGAGCCGGAGTCGGAGGTGTAAAATCAATTGGAAGTACCGGCCTTTCAGAGTCGGAGTCGAAGCTCCGTAACATCCCTAGTCTGTACACAGTGTCCCTACAGGTGACTTTGCATTCAAGGCGGTAAAACTCTGTGCAGAGTGAGCCTGAGTGTGGTACCATTCTTTTACCTATTTCCACCGCAAAGCAATGCTTGCATTGCTGTGTTATCAGGTGGAACTTTTTTTAAAAAAAATTTTTAGCTTAGAGGCTTTGGTATACACAAGGTGCCATGTAAGCCTCGTTAGGGTCACTGAGAAAAGGCAAGGGAAGCTCAAGTATAACGAGCGCTGACTCTAATAATACTTCAGCTAGAGTCAGTTATACGGAATCAGTTTTTTAAAATTGTTGTATACAACAAAGTGCAAGTGTGAGTATTGTGCTTTTTCCCCATGCTAGTAGTAGCTTGTAAGGAAGTAGGACCACCGACTGATACGTCCACTTTTACAGACTTCTTGCTGGTGGAAGGTTCGAGTCCGTCTTCATCCCCACCTTGCTTCTGAAGTCTTCAGTTGCAGGGCAGATGAGTAGATGCTTAACCGTCTCGCTGTCTTCTAGGTTCAAGGGACTATCACCACATGTTTATTAAGGGTGCACTAGAAGTTAAGGGTGCACTAGAAGTCTGAGAAATTAGAATTTTAGAATTGAGACTTTAGTGAAACATTTTAAATGTAATTACTTGCTGATGAAAGTGGGCGCGAACGCTGTCATGCACAACGGCGCCGACGCTCTCGGACTGACCGCAGTGCGAGACGAAACGCCGCCGTGTCGACAGGGCGCTTCGCACTCTCCGTGTTTAAGGCTTTCGAAATTTGGAAACTTTTACGACTTTCATTAGTGAGTAATCCGTAATTAATCACATAAGTCTGTGGTTACTATTATATTAATACAGTTGTGATTACGTCTTTTATTTATGCTTTTAGGCCTTTTAGCGATATGGTTGACTTTAGGTACACGCAGCTGTGGTACAATAAAAACCAGTTTACGTATAAAGCATTTCCTGGACCCTTGGTGTCCATCACGACCCGATTTATGCGAACATTTTTGCCGCGCATCAGCATAATGTGGAACACGCTTCCTTTCGACATATTTCCGCTGCGCTACGACGTACGACGTATGGGGCGCTTCAAAAGGAACGTAAAGAGAATCGTTTCCTTCCAAGGCCGGCGGCGCACGAGCTATCTGGTACTACTCGTGTCTTTAGGCAACGGTGACCACCTACCATCAGGTGGTGGCTCACCTGCCTGTCTGTCTCAGCCTATTTATATAAAAAAGAGCGTATCTACTATATTTATTTATACAGCTATTGTACACGGTTATACTCGTGCTCTAATGGTGTTTGAACTTGCGTTATTAGACGAAACCAAAAACAATAATAATTTAACGATCACCATTGTTATAGTCACCAAATAAATAGTCGGCTTTCTGAACAAAATGTATGTACATAGTAGGCCTTTTAAGGTACTTACTATATAGATTCAGCTGTCAATTTTGTATTTTTACTTTAAAGTTTACAAATAATATTCGATACAGAGAGTCATTCTTTGCTCTAAATGTAAGTAAGTAAGTATTATGTTTATTTCGCACACAGCAATGACCGAAACAGTTATAATTGTAATAACATAATTATGTAGTCAAAGGTAAACATATCTGAATCATGTCTGATGGTCTGCTGTTGTTGTGAAAAGGGCCTCAACTCAGCTTATTGCTGCAGACAAGAATGACTCCAGCGCTGGTGTTCTGTTGGACCGTGACCGATTATAATTTAGACAAACACAGGTACTTGTAATTGCAACAAATATTTTTGTACAGAAATGTGTGAGATGTAGAGAAACAAGAACATTGATGTAATAAACAAACCAGATTTTAGTGTTAAGTAACTGATTATTTTAGAATCAGATTATTTCTTAACTTTATTACGAACGAATAAATCAGTAGATACAGCGTCCATCATGTATATAAGTGGCACCATCGCAGTCACTCCTGAAAGAAAGAAAAGAAGAAAAAATATTTTATTACAAAGATTGGGGTCGAGTAATTATTGGTAAAAACTGGGTTAGTAAGGATTAGTGAATTTTCTAAAATTTGCTCGGAAATGTGCTCAACACAAAAATAAAACACGACATGGAGTTTCAAACAAACATTGCTAGCCTAGGATAACTTTTATTTTTTTTAAATTGAAATTTCTAGTCTATAAAACGCAATGCGGATTAAAGAGATTGCTTTGACTCTAAGCCAGAATATTAGAAAAAAAAAGATGTGAATCTAAAAAAAGCGCGTAATTTCTAATTTTTTCTTACTTTAGACTTTTCTTTTTATAAAAAAAATTGTAGATCTAGTGATAGAAGTGATTTATACTAATTAGCTACTAGCATATTATTGACACAGACAGAGAACTTAACAGCAAATATTGGGGTAGGTTACCCATATACTATTATCTAGCGGTAAGTGAATATCGGCCAGTTGTTAGAGGTTGGTTTTATTATGTTTTAGTACAGACTCTATGTTGTCTACGCCCTCTGCCCGCCGCCATTCAACGCCTACACGGCTTCTAAATAAATTTCTGTTATAATATTCTGGTGGTTTCCCTCACGAATATTATTGTCACCAGTAACTACTGGCCGATATTGAATTAGGACGCGTACTTACCGCTATATGGTATATGTGAACGTAGTTATAGTAAATAGGACTTACAGTACAGTCCAGATAGTGTTCTTACTTGCTATTGGTAGATTTTGTGGTCGGTGTGTACTTACTGGCAGATATTGGGGTCGGCGTGTACTTACTGGCATATATTGGGGTCGGCGTGTACTTACTGGCAGATATTGGGGTCGGCGTGTACTTACTGGCATATATTGGGGTCGGCGTGTACTTACAGGCAGATATTGGGGTCGGCGTGTACTTACTGGCAGATATTGGGGTAGGTGCAGTTGTAGCCATAGATCGTGTTGGCGCAGACCCTAGGGCCTTCGTTATCGCAGTTGTGCTCGCTGTCGTTGCAGGCGCAGTTGCGGTCCTTGGAGGATACATCGTCGTCTTGGGCCCGGCTCAGCGTCAGCAGAGCCACGACCATCATTATGACAAAGGCTGCAAATAACCGTATTAGTACTGTTGTTAGCTTAAAAAATATATCTAGTCATGTAGCGTCCCTAAATTTCCTTAATAATGATATTAAAAATAACTTAATTTAGTAATCTGTACGTTTTTTTATTTTTTATTAATTTTTTTTATTAAATTTGGAGAGCAAACGAGCTAACGGGCCATCTGATGGTAAGTGGTCACCGTCGCCCATAGGCATCTCACCTCACTGTATTAATGTTGGAGGGTTTTTGATGCGCTGCTAACCTTGAGGACTAAGATGGAATGCCTCATGTGCCGGAAATTACGCTGGCTCTCTTACCCTTCAAACCGAAACACAGAAATGCAAGCATTTCTGCTTTACGGCAGAAATAGATAAGAGGGTGGTACCACCCCAGGCGATCCTTCACTTTAGGATCTACCACTACCACTACCACTACTTCAAAGGGTTCAATAAATTAGTATTTGAGTATTCTTTATTACGGTTTTTTCTCTCATTTTCTCTATTCCCCAGGGTATTTGACAAGTATCGAAGATTAAATGCATTTTATAATCATTAAAAAATAAACACAAATCAAATCGAAATGTTTTTTATTGTAAGTAAGTACCTTATAGTACATTTTTACAACGTCATTCTTTTTTACTATACCGCCGCTTCGTAAGGTGCTGTAGCTGATACAAATTGATGGTCAAATGTGAATACAAAATTGAAATTCGTTAAAAAATAAAATAGCTACGGGCAATCAGAAATCAGTTAGTAAGAAAGAAACGGCAATAGCAATTTGTGACGTCACACTACTATAGTACCATAAGCTAAATATTAAGGACTGTTTTGCTAAAAAGGGACGGAGCATCTCCCCACTACTAATTTTTACCATCATATCTCTGGTGTCAGTAGAGATATCTAAAAACTAATTTCAGATCCATCTCCAGAATGTCCATATATACCTATGTCCATTAAGTTGATTGGTGCAGTAAAAAAAAGGTCAAATACCCTATTATGCTACAACCCGTCGGAAATATCTGTGGACTTGAACGGAGCTTGTGACATGTTCGAGTGTGTTGTAACGCTATAATAATGCGTTGTACGTGTCTATTGAGTGAACGAGATGGATTAAATTTCTTTTTGATTTTTGCATAATCACCACCACAAGTCCACAGATATTTCCGACGGGTTATACCTATAGTTTATATAAATTAAATAAAGATCCAGTTTACAGAGTATGCTTTGTATTTCAGAAAATTGTTAGTGTAACAGTAGTTTATTATTATTATTTTATTTTACTTAAATAATATAAATAAATAATAATAAATTTATTTAACGACAACACTACAACGGAAAGGTACAATGAATACTACAAAAAATTAAATAAAAAAATAACATACATATTTCCTAATACCGGGCGTACGGTCAGCACCCACACTAGGTAATCCTGTGTCGTGGGCGCTGTGCTGGGGAGTGCGTGTTGTGATTTGTACCTAAATGTACTGTAAGTAATGTGATTTGCACCCACACTAGGTAATCCTGTGTCGTGGGCGCTGTGGTGGGGAGTGTGTGTTGTGATTTGTACCTAAATGTACTGTAAGTAATGTGATTTGCACCCACACTAGGTAATCCTGTGTCGTGGGCGCTGTGGTGGGGAGTGTGTGTTGTGGTTTGTACCTAAATGTACTGTAAGTAATGTGATTTGCACCCACACTAGGTAATCCTGTGTCGTGGGCGCTGTGGTGGGGAGTGTGTGTTGTGGTTTGTACCTAAATGTACTGTAAGTAATGTGATTTGCACCCACACTAGGTAATCCTGTGTCGTGAGCGCTGTGGTGGGGAGTGTGTGTTGTGGTTTGTACCTAAATGTACTGTAAGTAATGTGATTTGCACCCACACTAGGTAATCCTGTGTCGTGGGCGCTGTGGTGGGGAGTGTGTGTTGTGGTTTGTACCTGAACGTACTGTAAGTAATGTGATTTGGCGAAGTGGAATTGTGTGAGTAATGTTGGTGTCTCTATTTGTAAAACTAAATGATTGGAGACTTACTTTCTTACATTTATTTTGAAAGCACCTATGACAAGTGTGACCATGATAACATGGATGATTGAATTCAATGAAATAATAATCGGGTTTAATTTTAGATATTTTTAAGAAACTTTTAAGACGTTTTACCCATATGTTTTATAAAATTGTTTTATATACTCAATTAATTTTATTGTATGTAAGTAAGTAAGTAATATGTTTATGTCATATACATTCTTCTTCTTAGTCGTATTCCTCATTGATGAAAGTCGTGATCATTCCATGGAACAACCACATAGAACAACTCCCTGGGCAGATTTAATAGGAAGGTTTGTCATTGCCTTCCCCATTTCTCTCACAGTGTGCAGGTTAGGTTAGGTTAGAGTAGTAAATGTACGTAAATCATTCGAAAACATCGAGAAACTTATTGGTACATGATATTTCATGATTTCGAACCCGAACCGAACCGTGAGTCGGGCGTTCTAGCCACTACTTCACCGACCCCATTAAACCTAAATTGTAAATGAAAAATTGAAAAGGAAAAGTACACAAAATAATAAATTAAAATTACAATTCAGTGTCTAGAAGGCGTTCAAATACTTACCATAAAAGGATTTCATATTCACAAGATTCTGTTATTCTATGATCGTAAGATTCTGTTATTCTGTGATCGTAAATAATGAAATAATTCCAAAATAACAACATTCAATCAAATATATAGTACCGTCTAGACCACCTGAATAAACAGTCACTTGGAAAAATACATTAATTGCAGTTGTACTGTTTTTAAGGTTCCGTACCAAAATGGTGAAAAAGGAACCTTCTGTGTCTGTCTGTCACTGTATGTCACAGTAGGAAATACCACATAATGCTATAGACTTAAAATTTGGCACAGTTGTAATACTTGCCCGCATCTCTCAGGTTAAAAAAATGGAAATAATTTTATTTTTGTTAAAAATGTGGTCCGAAATGGGGGGGGGGGTTTACTAAATCTGAAAGTGGGACAACTGGGGCTAGTAGGGTATCATATGAAAGGGTTTTATTTGTGCATTACAAAACATCCATTCCGCCTTCAGACTACCAGGCGCGGGGAGGGGTTCCATCCCTGTGTTGTTGATATCCCATCTACTCGTACGAAGCGATTTGCTTCTTCGTTCATTATGCGAACGACTAAGGAACGGAACAGCCTGCCGGCGTCTGTGTTTCCCGTAACCTACAACCTTGGGATCTTCAAGACCAGAGTGAATAGGCATTTACTGGACCCGCATGCTCCATCGTCGACCTCATCGTCGCTTACCATCAGGCGAGATCGAGGTCAAATGCGGGTTTAGAAGTAGTATTTTTTTTTTTTTTTTTTTTTAGTTTTTGACTTATGGCCAAAAATGTGCAAAAAATTACCGTCCTTATCACCGAAGTTTGCAAGCCGAAAAATCTGAAATAATTTAGACTCATAGCCCTAGCTCATAACCCCCTATTTTTACAGGAAAAATAAAACAGAGTTTCAAAAGTGTTTAATTTTTGAGATATTAAAATAAATATCTAGAAAAAATGTGAAATAATTAGTACTGATTAGATTAGACAGTAAAAGGTATTATATCTATTCCGGGAAAAATTAAATAAAGTCTAAATATTTATAATTTTTAAGGAGAGAAAAATTAAAACATATTTTTTTCAAAACTACTACGTACTTATTTATTTGGTTTGGTTCTTAAATGTTTATTTAATAAAGAAGGGACACTTATTACTTTTAAAAACGTAACCCTCGGTGCGCGAGCCCAACTCGTACTTGGCCGGGTTTTTTTAAAATTATTTTTAATGTTGTTTTGATGTCGATTTAAATACGTATGTTTGAACAAGTTGCAGAAAAATAATAACATAGGGTAACGTTATTGAATTTTATTTTTATTAATTTATTCTGAAATAATTTGTGATGTGTTTTGGAAAGAAGTTATTTTGGACAGTCGTCATATTGGGAAGTAGTAATATTTTTTAATTGTTATTTTAATAAATGAACATACATACATAATCCCAAGGAGCCACTGTCAATGACACATCGTAGTTCCCACTTTTCGCCGTAAGATTTTGGTCTCGACCTTACCACTAGTTGTAAAATAGTATCCACTAAGATCCTTAGTCGCCTCGTACGACTCCCACGAGAAGAGTTGGGGTGGTGCTATTTTTTAGGACCGGCACCACACGGCAAAATATTTTGACTCCGTGCAACTGTGAGTATTGTGTTTAATGAATTTCCCCCGTCAGCTCAGCTACCCCAATTAACTGAAGTAGCGAAGTAGGAACTCCGACTGATATGTCCACTTTTACAGACTTCTTGCAGTTGGAAGGTTCGAGTCCGTCTTCACCCTTTTTTTACGTGGGAAAACGGCGAAGCCGCGGGAACGCTTGCGCATAACTTCCGCGACTTCTAAAGCGGGTGTCCGCATTGCGAACCCAACTCAGGGGACTCAAGTCCCTATTCGGCTTGTGGTGGCGTGCCGGAACACAGGCGCGCCAGACCAACTCGAGGACCTGTTATCAGGCAATGGACTCCCCGTGTCCATTGCCCGGAGGCCCTCATTAAGAGGGAAGGTGGCGAGCGTGAGCCAGCCGCCTTCGCCCGGTTCTCCTACGGCGGATCGGGTCGGACATAGGGTCGTCCTCCCTGATCCGCTCCTCTGCTTCCTTCTGCGCCATTACATGCTCGCAGAAGGCCACCATTAAGTCCCACGCCCTCTCGCTGCCGACCATGGCCTTGACTATGTTCGGCAGCGACAGGTTGGACCCTACTGCCGCGGCTAGCTCTACCCGCGGCTCCGCCCATGCAGGACACTCCGCTACGGTGTGCAGCGCCGTGTCCTCCGGACAGCCACACCGCTGGCACGCCATCGTCGGTTCCCGACCCGCGATCCTGCACAGATACCTCGCAAAACAACCGTGTCCCGAGAGGACCTGCACAAGGTGGAAGGTCAGGACCCCGTGCCGCCTATCGACCCATTCCTTAAGGACAGGCCGAATGGCCGGCGCTCGGCTCCTCCAGTCCGTCCTCACCCCATCTTGGTTCTGAAGTCTTCAGTTGCAGGGCATTTCAGTAGTAAATGCCCCCAGCTAGAAATCTGAGGTACATATTATTTTAAAGATTAACCAGAATTATAAAGCCCTCGCCATATTCCGGAATATGTTGTTGACTGCGATCTCCCGTAACACAGGTTATAAAAGTACCAGTGGCGTTTAATTTCCCTGGTCAGGGTATAATACAGTTATTATGTCTTTAGGTTCGAACACCTTAATTTGTGATATTAAATGTGATACAATAAACATGTTTTACGTGTAAAGGGCGTAATTTTCTACCATATTTATATAAATACTTTACAAGGTTATACTCAAATTGTGTTTGAACTTGCGTTCTAAGAACAATAATGGTTATGAATTTAACGATTACATTGTTTTAGTCACCAAATAATTAGTCTGCTTTCGAGGACAAAATGCAGGTTAAAAATTAAAATTAAAAAATTAAATCTCTTTATTTTCATGATCACGATACAAACTATACTAAACGTTGGACTCCGCACTAGGCAACAGCCTGTATCGCGGAGGCCGGTTCAATTTTCCTTATCTAATAATTACATCAATTTATAATAAGATATTCATGAGATATTTAATTGTTATTATCACTGATCGGAGTAGGTAGGGCTCTTTCGGGTCAATGTCCTCAAAGGTTATATTAATATGGATATGATTTCGGGATCCCGTTTTAAGTTATCGAGCAAATGTTGTAAATTACTTTTATAAACCTCGCCCTTACTCGGCGGATTACGATTTTTTAAAAATTGTGAACTTACGAAGAAGTTAAAACACTACCATAGGTACACTAGCGCCATGAATCTTAAAAAAAATTATTTCGCCACTAATCTTAAATGTGTATCAAAACAAATATAACCTTAAAAATCTAAATAATATATTTATTCAATCCCGGAAATCCCGGGATTATTGGGCATACTTATCCGTATTATGACCGTATGTGGCAAGTACCAAAAACAGCCCTACCTACTCCGATCATAGATTATTATTTTATATGTATTTTATTATTTATTTATATTTATATTATACATTTATTAAAATAAACAGTAATAAAATGTGTTTTGATGAAAAAGTAATTAATTAAGGAGTGTTGTACGACGATGAGCGTGAGGTGGCAGGATGTCCTGGGATAATAGGTGTTTTAAACTTTAATGTCTTTTTATATTAAACCCGCGTTTGACCTCAATCTGAGGAGCTCGTGGTCTAGTTGCGAGTACGGTCAGAAAGTGATCGTGCAGGTTAAGTAACGTTTGGCGCGGTCAGGACCAGGATGGGTGAGCTCCTCTGTGCCTCGGAGGGCACGTAAAGCAGTCAGTCCCGGTTGTTGTCGTTCAACATTGTCAGAGGTCTACGGGCGGCCTGAACGACTCTGACAAATAGGTGGGCCACTAACCACACGATAAGTAAGAAAGCAACTTCAATCTCACCTGGTGGCAAGTGGAGATGAAGTCGAAGATGGAGCTGCCGAAACACAGCAATGACGAAGCGAAGATTACTCGTACATGAAAATACCAGATGGACCCTGACTTCTTCTCTTTCATTTTGCCGAGCGACGAAGCGTACGTAGCTTCTTCGTTCATTATGCGAACGGCTAAGGTATTTAACAGCCTAACGGCGTCTGTATTTCCCGAAACCTACAACCTTGGGATCTTCAAGGCCAGAGTGAATAGGCATTTACTGGACCCGCATGCTCCATCGTCGACCTCATCGTCGCTTACCATCAGGCGAGAGCGAGGTCAAATGCGGGTTTAGTAGTCAATAAAACATTAAATATGAAAAAGTCCTCACTGCTCTCATGACCGGCGGTGGGACTGGTTCCAAACGTATATGCTGGCCGATGCGAGAGAGGCTTCAGATGGTGATCACCTGTCTTGGTACCATCCTCTTATCTATTTCTGCCGTGAAGCAGAAATGCTTGCATTTCTGTGTTTCGGTTTGAAGGGTAAGAGAGCCGGCGTATTTTCCAGCATATGAGGCACTCTAAGTCCTCGCGGTTAGCAGCGCATCAAAAACCCTCTAATAATAATACAGTGAGGAGAGATGTCTATGGGCGACGGTGACCACTTACCTTCAGATGGCCCGTTTCCTCGTCTGCTCTCTTTAATTAATAAAAAAATTTTTTTACTAGAACCTAGAGTTAACAATTATCTTATGCCACTAGTCAAAAACCTTTCGATTACCGTTACGTTTCGGTAAAGCCAAAGATCGATCGGTGCGGTGTTAGCAGAATACGATTTTAGTTATTGTTGGATCGATACTAAAACGTAATCGCAATGTACTTAATTGGAAAAGAATGACAAACGTATAACAGTGGAATTGGGCTCCTGGGTTTCGTCTAATGACAAACGTTGTATAACAGTGGAATTGGGCTCCCGGGTTTCGTCTAAAGAATGGCAAACGTTGTAAAACAGTGAAATTGGGCTCCTGGGTTTCGTCTAAAGAATGACAAACGTTGTAAAACAGTGTAATTGGGCTCCTGGGTTTCGTCTAAAGAATGACAAACGTAGTAAAACAGTGGAATTGGGCTCCTGGGTTTCGTCTAAAGAATGACAAACGTTGTATAACAGTGGAATTGGGCTCCTGGGTTTCGTCTAATGACAAACGTTGTATAACAGTGGAATTGGGCTCCCGGGTTTCGTCTAAAGAATGACAAACGTTGTAAAACAGTGAAATTTGGCTCCTGGGTTTCGTCTAAAGAATGACAAACGTTGTAAAACAGTGGAATTGGGCTCCTGGGTTTCGTCTAATGGAAATGGAATCCCTTAGAATACAATAAGGTCATAAAAAGAGAATGAAACAATACAGTTATTTTATTTTATTGCGTAATTTAGACAAACACAGGTACTTCTAATTGCAAACAATATTTTGTACGGAATCACTAAACAATAATCACCATTACTGGTTTGTAACATACAAACAAGATTTTTAGTACCTGATTATTTTAGAATCAAATTATTTCTTAACTTTATTACCATCGAACAAATCAGTATTAACACATTCCATAATATAAAAGGGTGGCGCCAGCGCAGTTACTCCTGAAAGAAAGAGGAGAAAGAGAAACTTAAATATTTTATTGTAAATATTGAGTAGAATTGGTTATAACTGGGTTAGTATAGGGTCCCGCGTGTCCGACCACCTGTCCAGCACGCGGGAGGACCTTTTCGAGGCCAACCAGAGGGCTATCGATGTGGCTGCCTTCTGGTCGGGAAAAATTTAATTCGGATCATCAACACGAAAGAAGAAGTATAGGGTTAGTTAGTGTATTGTCTCAAATATAATATGCTCTGAAATTTTTGTAAAGAGATTTCTTTGAGTCCGTGCCAGAAAATTACAAAAAAAATTAGGCGTGGTATTAAATTAGGTAAATTGTCTCTTTTTTTTTTTCTGCTTTACACTTTTATATTTATAAAAAAATTGTAGATCAACTGATAGAAGTGATTTTATTGAGACAAGCAGTGAACTTATCAGCCCATATTGTGGTTGATAGTGTAAGGGAGACGAACCAAATATTGGATAGGTGCGCAATACCATGGTCAAGGAGTCTCTTGACCATGGTATTAACAGGTATACAACTCGTGCTTCATCTTATCTATTAATGTATCCACGTCACACCACCGCAGCTTTCAGGGGAAGCTTTAAATACGCCGCATGTAAGATCTGGAATAATCTTCCACCGCCCTTAAGAGATGTGCGAACTGTGGATACGTTTAAGTAAAAACTTAAGAACTACGTTCTCGCTGCCCAGAAATCAGACACTGTACACTTTTTATATTAGGTTATTTTTTTAATTTAAGTATATATTTTTATATTTTTTATATTATTTTCTTCTCTCTTTCTTATAGTGTTACAATACATACCATAACCGCTTCCCATCGGAATGTCGAGCCGCACAATGTACAGACACTCACTCTGTATTTCTATCCCTTTTCTCTCCAGTTTTAATTGTTATCTATTTCATCTTTAGTCATTTATTTATTTGTACTTTTATTATTTATACTTTTAAGATATTTTTGTTTTCTTCTCTGACTGCCGTTTCGCCCGCGATGCCTTCGTCCTGACACAGCTGAAAACCAGCGCTGCGGTTCAGCCGTACCGGTCGGACCGCAGCACATGCTGAGCATGTGTCCTTTTAATGTTGCATTGTTTATTTTAATAATGTATATGTATGCAATGTTTACTGGATACTTCGTTATCAAGAAAACTACACTTCCCCATCTAGATTTACAATTTACAATTACATTTTAAATTGTAAATTTAGATTATTTATAGAGATACAATTACTGGCAGATACGAGCGGTAGGACGCGTACTTAAATGGTATAGTCATACACAGTACTCACTAGCAGAATATTGAAACAGGTAGTGCGCTTACTAGCAGATTTTGGGGTAGGTAGTTTACTTACTGGCAGATATTGGGGTATGAGCAGTTGTAGCCATAGACGGTGTTGGAGCAGACCCAAGGGCCGTCGCTGTCGCAGGGGTGTTCGGTGCTGTTGCACCTGCAGATGCCGTCCAGGGGACGTTTCTCTTGAGCCCGGCTCAGGGTCGTCACAGCCAGGAGCATCATCATAACTAATGCTGCAAATAATATTTTTCTTTAACATGTTCTTAAGGGTCTGCACCCCGAAGGGAAGAACAGAGCCCTATTGCTGTCGCTTCGTCGTCCGTCCGCCCGTCTGTTACGAGCGTTTAGTGCCTGAACGAAATGAGATACAGTCTTCAAACTTCCACATTATTAGGGTTCCGTACCAAAAATTGTTAAAAAGGAACCCTTATTCTGAGAATTCGGTGTCCGTCCGTCGGTCAGTATGTCACAGCTGTTTATCTCGGGATCTTATGATGCTATCGACTTTTAATTTGACACGGTTGTAGAAATTGCTTGCCCGCATCTATTCTATGTGAAATAAATTTGGAAATAATTTATTTTTATTGAAAATGGGGTCTGAAATGGGGAGGGGTCGAAATTTGAAAGTGGGGGTAACTGAGGCATGTGGGATGTCATATGAAAGAGATTTGCACATTACAAAACCAGTTTTATTTTATTTTATGTGCCAGTTTTATTTTAGTTTTTGACTTATGGCTATAAATGTTCACGGCTTAAATGTAAAATAAAAATAGGAACAGAACATATTGAAAATAATGAATTAAAATTACTCTTCAATATACGAGTTCTTAAAAACATATTTTTGAACTACGTATGCAATATACTTACCACAGCAGAATTTCATTTTCACAGGATACTGTTATTTTATGATCGTGAATAAAGAATGATTCCAAAATAACAAGATTCAATAGTTATATACTATAGTCTAGACCACCTGAATAAAGAGTTCTATTGAAAAATATACTAAGTGCAGTCGTGTTGTTTTTTAAAAAATATTTTTAATGTTGTTTTCGTCCCTCGTGTTTAAAAATGTATGTTTGAACAAGTTGCAGAAAAATAATAACATAGTCAAGCAAGGGCACCCGAACGTCATTGAATTTTATTTGTATTAATTTATTAATAAATAACTTGCGAAATCATTTGGGAAGGTATAATTTATTATTATAATCCGCGCGCGTTCAGAATGGGATGGAACAACATAAATTCCTCAGTACGGACTCCTGAATGAATTGTTTTATAAAAGTTATATAAGTCAGTCTGTAAGGTATTTAATATATCATTTATTTGCAACTTAAAATTATTTGTGTTACAATTACAGAACGAAGACTAATAAAATATATAATAGAAAATATACAAACTTAAATATTACTTAAAAATGTCTTAAATTAAGCCCGTGATGGATGCTGGCGGCGTTGCCCCGCCGGATCGCTATGCTGATCCTTTGGGCGAGATAGCCGCCAAATAGGCGCTTGGAAGGTATCTATGGGCACAGTGTAATAAAGACTGGGCCTTTTTTATAGTTAGCTGTATATCAAAATCAAAACCAAATCATTTTTTTATTGTAAATAAGTACAGTACATTTTTACAACGTCATCTTTTTACTCTACCACCGCTTCGTAAGATGCTATAGTATAGCTGAAAGGAAAGAAGCGGCGCAAGAAACTTTCAGCAGCACATCACAATGTGCAGAGCTGGAGCTGAATTTAGGACCAAGCCTCTTTATCATTTAACTAGTCATTTATTTTATAATAACCCTTTTTACATAAGGTCCGTCTTATGTGGGTCTTAAATGTTTTCTCTGTCATATTTATTACAGTATCAGGTATCTTATTATAAAATCGTACACAGTGACCCATAAATGATGTGTTTACTTTACTGGACTGCAAGTTTGTTTTTGTTTCTGGTATTGAAATTATGACTATCGCAGTTTTTCGGAAACAACTAAGTTTTTGCGTACATACATAATATTTTCATAAATATATTGACCCGCGACAGTCAGTACACTTATCTCCCTGAACAGTTCCCTTAGAGAGTCCCTGCAACGTAGATTATATATTGAACGAATTGCCCTCTCCTGTACAATGAAGATGGTTTCAATATCAGCAGCTCGGCGTCACAGAAGAATGCCAAAGACATTATGCTGTGAAAATAACTGAAACATACTAGCCTTGCGGTTGCTACATATGTCAGTTGTCATATCTTTCTAACACCATAAGCGGCGGAACTTAATCTTCCGGCCACTGTACTTATGTGAGGACCCCATTGAAGTGTTGAGTCTAAGGTAATCCCCAGGAAAACTGTGTATTTAAAATTAGGCATACGTAAAAGTTTCATTTTGATTTTTCCATATCTGGTCGCATTAACTTTGTATAATACTCGTATTTACTAACTCTTACCTTTCAAACCTTTCAAATCTGTACAAGTGCATACTTCAATTGAGAAATCATAAGTCATATCATAGATAGAGCGATGTTCTGCGCAAGGAGGCTGGCAGCGACTGGATGAGAAGAGCCGAAGATCGGGCTCAACGGCGCGCCCTGGGAGAGGCCTGTGTCCAGTAGTGGACTAGAGTAGGCTGCTGATGATGATGATGAAGTCATATCCATTAAATTCTATTCAGAGCGTCGTTCTTTACTCCAATTTCGCCAATACCCCAATCAATTAACATATAATACTGAGACTTGATTCTACTAACACAACGTAATCTCTAAAACTCAATTGCAGCGAGTTAACAATTATCTTATGCCACTAGTCAAGAACCGTTCGATTACCGTTACGTTTCGGTAAAGCCAAAGATCGATCGATGTGGTGTTAGCAGAATACGACTTTTAGTTAATGCTTGCTTGTTAATCGTATGGTTAGTGGCCAACCTATTTGTCAGAGTTGTTCAGGCCGCCCGTCTGACATAGCTTAACGACTACTATCGAACGACAACAACCGGGACCGACTGCTTAACGTGCTTTCCGAGGAACGGAGGAGCTCGGATAAAATATCCCACTAGCGTTCACCCATCCAGGTACCGACCGCGCCAACGTCGCTTAACCTGCACGATCACTTTCGGACCGTGCTCGCAACTAGGCTACGAGCTCCTCAAAGTTAATTAGTTTTAGTTAATGTTAGATCGATACTAAAACGTAATCGCAATGTACTTAATTGGAAAAGAATGACAAACGTTGTATAACAGTGGAATTGGGCTCCTGGGTTTCGTCTAAAGGAAAGGGTCATAAAAAGAATGAATTCGGTAATTATATTTTATTGCGTAATTTAGATAAACACAGGTACTTTTAATTGGAACCAATATTTTTGTACGGAATATTAGAGACTCTTATACAATTATAAATCAAGGTGTAGAGAAAGTGATGCAACAAACCAGATTTATTTTAGAATCAGATTATTTTTAACTTTATTAACAACGACCAACTCAGTATAAACATGTTCCATAATATAGAAAGGTGGCGCCAGCGCAGTCACTCCTGAAAGAAACAGAAGAAAAAGTAAATTAAATATTTTATTGTAAATATTGAGTAGAATTGGTTATAACTGGGTTAGTATAGAGTTAGTTAGTGTATTGTCTCAAATATAATATGCTCTGAAATTTTTATAAAGAGATTTCTTTGAGCCCGTGCCAGAAAATTACACAAAAAATAAGGCGTGGGATTAAATTAGGTAAATTGTTCCTTATTTTTTTTCTACTTTACTCTTTAATATTCATAAAAAAACAACCCTCTTATCTATTTCACCCTCTTATCTATTTCTGCCGTGAACGGCAGTGGTAGATCCTAATGTGAAGGATCGCCTGGGGTGGTACCACCCTCTTATCTATTTCTGCCGTGAACGGCAGTGGTAGATCCTAATGTGAAGGATCGCCTGGGGTGGTACCACCCTCTTATCTATTTCTGCCGTGAACGGCAGTGGTAGATCCTAATGTGAAGGATCGCCTGGGGTGGTACCACCCTCTTATCTATTTCTGCCGTGAACGGCAGTGGTAGATCCTAATGTGAAGGATCGCCTGGGGTGGTACCACCCTCTTATCTATTTCTGCCGTGAACGGCAGTGGTAGATCCTAATGTGAAGGATCGCCTGGGGTGGTACCACCCTCTTATCTATTTCTGCCGTGAACGGCAGTGGTAGATCCTAATGTGAAGGATCGCCTGGGGTGGTACCACCCTCTTATCTATTTCTGCCGTGAACGGCAGTGGTAGATCCTAATGTGAAGGATCGCCTGGGGTGGTACCACCCTCTTATCTATTTCTGCCGTGAAGCAGAGATGCTTGAATTTCTGTGTTTCGGTTTGAAGGGTAAGAGAGCCAGCGTAATTTCCAGCACATGAGGCAATCCATCTTAGTCCTCAAGGTAAGCAGCGCATCAAAAACCCTCTAATATTAATACAGTGAGGTGAGATGTCTATGGGCGACGGTGACCACTTAACATCAGGTGGCCCGTTTGCTCGTCTGCTCTCCTAATGTAATAAAAAAAATTAAAAAAAAAATTGTAGATCTAGTAATAGAAGTGATTTATACTAATTACCTACTAGCAGATCATTGAGACAGGCAGAGATCTTATCAGCAAATATTGGGGTAGGTACGAGTAGTGTACTTACTGGCAGACACTGGGGTAGGACGCGTACTTACCGTTACCGCTAGATAATGGCATAGTTATAGTACTTACTAGCAGAATATTGAGATAGTAAGGTAGTGTACTTACTAGCAGTTGTTGGGGTAGATAGTGTACTTACTGGCAGATACAAATATTTTTTATTGGATATTGGGGCAGATGGGTGTCCTTACTGGCAGATATTGGAGTGAGTAGTGTACTTACTGGCAGAGATTGGGGTAGGTGCAGTTGTAGCCATAGTAGGTGTTGGAGCAGACATTAGGGCCGTTGTCGCCGCAGGGCTGCTCGGTATCGACGCAGACGCAGTTGCCGTCCAGGGGACGTTGTTCTTGGGCCCAGCTCACCCTCAGCACAGCCAGGAGCATCATCATGACGAAGGCTGCAAATGAGCGTATAAATCAGGGTTCGAAAATATCCGTTGTTTATTATAAATATCGGATATATATCATGACGAATATCATATATATCCATTGATATATATCGTAGAAACCTGGTATAAATAAAGCGTATTAATATTTTGAAAATAGAATAGAATAGAAAACGTTTATTTGCTGTCTGCAGCACACACACAATTCCACTTATACATTATACAATAATATACAAGTGTATACATATACATATATACCATACAATATAATCTTAAACTAAATTAATAATAATGCACGGCGTATGCTGCAGCACCAAATAGGCCTCAGCTCAGCATAATGCCATACTCTAGAGGAGTCTAGAGCATGGCGCTGATATTTTTATTTTTAATATTTAGATAAAATACAGTGCCCTTCTGTGAAAACTAGATTCGCACAACCTTTTGGTGCTTTCCTTAACCCTTTTTTTTAACAAAGTTGTAAGGGCCTGTATCATTCGGGAACTTTCAATGAGTCAAGCGAAAACTCACGTTCGTGATTGGTTACTGGAACTGTCCTATGACGAAACTGAAAGGCTATTTGAAATAATATTTTTTTTTTTCAAATGTTTGTCAGATACCTCTCCGCTCTTGAGTACACATATGTTATCTAGGGGACATTTATGTAATTAAAACTGTGATTTATGTATTTAAGAATAAAATAATGTATATATTGATATAGCGCCTGGTCGACGCGTCAAAAGACCCAAGATCTGGCTCCTATTTGGCCCAGCGGATTAGCTTAGCTATCCAACGGGGCAACGCAGCCAGTCTCTTGGGTACACTGCCGGATGTGGGGGACTTAACCCCAAATTTTCTATCTTTAGTTTTCTTAGCCTTAGTTTAGTTTTAGCTTTAGTTTTATTTTAGTGTTATATTATATTGTTAAAAAGTGTATATATTTCTAAATAAAATATAAACAATTTGCAAAAAATATTTTTATTATTATAAGTATTATAAGTATTGATATATAATATTTTATAAATTTATAATAGTCATATCGTCCCATAATTCCTACTTCCTTTAATGTTGCATGTTTAATAGTATAAAATAAACATCATAAGCTTGTAATTTTAAGTTGTAATTCTGGAATCTGAATGTTAGGTTGACACATAACATTGTAAAGTGGTCAGTGTGTGTATCTATGTGATCTCCACGACACAGGCAACGCCTAGTGTGGAGGTTATAGTTTATTGTACAATGTTAATTAATATGAGGTAAACGAATTAAAAAAAAACAATTCAATTTTTTTAAGCTCTTTCACATGTTGTTAGGAGTCTGTACCCCAAAGGGAAAAACGGAGTCCTATTGCTGTCGCTCTATCGTCCATTTAGGGTTACGTATTGTGAGTGTCAGTCTGTATGTCTCAGCTGTTTTTATCAGAAACTAAGAATGCTATAGACTAGAACTTGCTCGCATCTACTACGTATAATAAATTTGGAAATAATTTTATATTTATTGTAAATGGGGTCTGAAATGGAAATTTGAAAGTGTCTGAACTGATATAGATTTGAACTGAGGCCTGTGGGATATCTTATGAAAGATCTTTATATTACATTACAAACACATTTTTTTTAAATGTTCACGGCTTAAATACAAATGAAAAATAGGAACGGAAAATGTACAAAATTATATGTACATGTAATGAAGAGTTATTGAAAATATTTTTTTGCACTACGTATATACGTAGTTCAAAAATATATAAGAATATACTTAAATAAAAAATAAATAAATAAAATGTCTTTATTGTCAGGTTATACACCCATAGTGCCTAAGTTTTATAAAAATATAATTAAAATTAGAATTAGAATAAAACATAAAAAATTAAATAATTAAAATAAAAATAAAAATATATAGGTATAAAAATAATAAAAAAGAATTGAAAAGAAATGAAAATAACCAGAAAACAAAATTAAATTAAAAGTAGAAGTAAAGAAGAAGTGAAACTTACCACAGCAGAATTTCATTTTCACAGGATACTGTTATTTTATGATCGTGAATAAAGAATGACTCCAAAATAACAAGATTCATTAGTTATATACTATAGTCTAGACCACCTGAATAAAGAGTTCTATTGAAAAATATACTAAGTGCAGTCGTGTTGTTTTTTAAAAAATATTTTGAATGTTGTTTTTTTCGTCCATGTTTAAAAAATGTAATGTTTGAACAGTTTACAGAAAAATAATAATACAGTCAAGGGCACCTATAACGTTGCTGAATACTTATTAGGTATTCTTCTTAATTTATTCAGTAATAATTTGCGATACGTTTTAGGAAGAAGTTATTTTGGAGAGTGGTCATAATTAGACGCAGATACTAGGGGAGGACTTTATCACAATAACTCGGATACTGTTACACCTATGAAAATACATAAGGGCTTGATTTAAGAGTCAAGATTTGGCAATTAATTTGTTCTTTGACAAATTTCTCGTTCTTGCTTGATTCTTGTACAATTAAGGATTAAAGAGCAAAATTCCGCTAGTTTTCTTTTTCTCAAAGATAATAAAATGTTTAGACTTAGTTTTATTTTTTCCGGCATACATACGAGGGCTGTTCTGAAAGTTATTAGCTACTTCGTTAATATTATTCAAATATCCCTATGTTTATAACCGTTTGCAGGCTTATTTCAATGTAAAGGTCGATGTGATCTACACAGACTACAGCAAATGTTTTGATCGAATAGATCATCAGCGTCTGTTGGAAAAACTAATGTCGGCAGGCATCCATGGTGATCTTTATCGTTGGTTTGCCTCTTACATTGACAATCGCACTCAGGCTGTAGTACTGCAGGGTTATACATCGGGCTGGACGCCGATCCCATCAGGAGTGCCCCAGGGGTCCATATTGGGTCCTCTGCTATTTGTTATATTTATAATGGATATAAAATCATGCTTCCTAAACTCAAAGATATTATTATTTGCTGACGACATGAAAATACTCAAAATAGTTCGCGATTTAAGTGATGTCCAAAGTCTCCAAACTGATTTAGGAAGATTTGAAAACTATTGTGCCATTAATAAGCTGGACCTTAACGTGTCTAAATGTTTTTACATGATGTTTACCCGTAAATTATCTATTACTAATCTTGGATACACGTTGCTGGGTCATAATATTGCCAAAGTAAGCGAAATAAGAGATTTGGGTGTAATACATGACAGTAAACTCATATTTGACAAACACATGGAGCATATTGTTAGTAGGGCGTCTAAAGCTATGGGTTTTATTATAAGAACATCTGCCAATTTTAAAAGATTCAAAACTTTAAAAATCCTTTACTGTGCCTTCGTGCGTAGCCACCTCGAGTATGCTTCACGGATCTGGAACCCTCAGTACGAAGTGTACAAATCTCGTATTGAGGGCATACAGAAGAGATTCTTGCGCCTGTTGGACTACAAAAGCCATCAAAAATCTTCTGATTACAAACATCGCTGTAAGCGTTACCAGTTTCTGCCACTAGATGCTAGACGAAACATTAGTGATATTTGTTATTTAATGAACATCGCTAATGGGACAGTCGATAGTCCCGAACTGCTCACAAAGCTCAACCTTCGCACAAATCAACTTGGCCTTAGACAGCGTCCTGTATTGGAGGTACCAACTGCCAATACCAACTATAGACGAAATGCGTTCTTGCCCCGCAGTTGCATCAACTTTAATAAGTTGTGTATCGCACACAACCTGGACTTGTTCTGCACCAGCACCACTACAGCTAGACGAATCCTGACACAGAACTATTTTAATGACGACTAGTTTCCCACACTCTCTGTCACATAAATGTTGAATTCTTTTTTTTTATACGTCTCTTTTATATTCGTAATATTGTTTTCTTTATTTATTTTACAACCGGCCTGTATCTGTAATCTTCTCTTTTATATATTTTTATTATATAAGTGAGTAATAATTACTTCTTTTTAAGTACTATATTTATACTGTTATTTATAAGTGGAAATTTATTATTAGCATATTTTTATCTATGTATTCTAAGTCTATTGTTGTTATGTATTTGTCTGTTAATTTCCCTAATAGAAAATAAAAAAAATAAAAATAATAATAATAATAAATAAATAAATAAATAAATCTCTATGGTAAAAATCACTGGCCAGTTTCGATTAGTTTTTTTTTTAATGAATTTTTGGCGGCAAGATGTCATCAATAAATTGATTGCAACAATGGACGTGTCCCGTGAAGCATTTCGTGCAATGATTTTCTATGACTTCAAACGAGGGTTAACGTTTAAGGAATCTCATAAAAATTTACAAACTGCTTTTGGTGAGTCTTCTCCTTCGTTAGCCACCGTCACTTACTGGTATCGCGAATTTAAACGTGGCCGGAAAAGCCTAGAAGATGATCCTAGACCAGGAAGACCGCCGACTGCTGTTACTCATGAAAACGTCATCATGGTGGAGTGGTTATTAAAGGAACATCGGAGCATTACACACCGAGAGATTCAGGCTGAGCTAAAGATCGGATCACAGGCAGTTTCGAATATTCTGCATGAACATCTTCGTGTCCGGAAGGTTGCCTCGCGATGGATACCTCATTCTCTCACAGAAGAGCAAAAATTCCGACGTGTCGATTGGTGTAAATTTATGCTCGAAAAATTCGATGGAGGGAGTTCACAACAAGTATCCTACATCTTAACTAGTGACGAATCTTGGATCTACAGCTACGATCCCTTTACCAAGCAGCAATCCACACAATGGGTGTTTAATGCTCTATTTAAGTTCATTTATTTACTGTTTCCACATAAATACCGATAGATGTCGCGGTACGTTATTAAGACGCGGCAACTACCTGTGAACTGGATTTGATATGGTCTTTTAAGATTTTGGAATAAATTGTACTCTTCTTACTCTTAGGGAGTATTTTGAAAAACTGTAAATATTTTTTTATGATAAACTTATAACTTTTGATTTTACTAAAAATTTTCGGAACAGCCCTCGTATAATACTGTATATGAACACTAATTATTTCTATTTTTTTCTCGCTAAAAAGATAAAATTTTTTTTTTAATTACTCAAAAATAATAAATTTTTGAAACTTCATTTTATTATTCCTTTAAAATATATTATCTATCTAGGTTCGTAACGACTATTACGAACCTGAGGGGTGTAACATGTGGCCAGACCTTTAAAACCAAAATATTCACATTAATCATGATCAGAAAGTGATCGTGCAACTTAAGTAACGTTTAGCGCAGGGTGGGTACCGGGCGACGACAGCCAGTGGCACATTTTCATCTGAACCCCTCCGTGACTTGGAAGAGCATGGTTAAACTGTCGACCGGTCCCACCTGATGTAGTATAACATCAGTCGTTAGGTCATGTCAGCGGCCTACGGGCGGCCTTAACAACTCTGACAATAGGTTGGCAGCGGCCAACCTACTCCTACTCCTTCTTAGAAAAGTGGACCCAAAAAATCCAAAAAAAATTCAACCTACTCCTACTCCGTCTCATTAGACGGGTGAGACTCCTGTTATAGTTGTAAATTTTCCTGCACCCAGCCGTGCCACCATTTCCAATGAACCTCTTAGAGTGTTTTAAGTTGGTCGTTTTTGTCCACTCCACCATAAGCAGGTCCCTGACTCCACCCTGGCTTTAGCCCTAATGGCTGTTTTGATGGTACTCATTGAGAGTCAAACAAAAGGCTCAGGGCCCGTAAAAACGGTTTTTGAGCCCTTTTTAGCCATATAGCCATATTGAAAGGAAGTATGTAACAAATATATATTTACCTAAATGGTTCAAAGACACACACAGCCAGCACAACCGTGTAATAATTTCTTTATTAAATCTATCTGGGGATAAAACTAGATTTTAACATTCATTTTTTGTGGTCCAACTCAGTTCAGTCAGGAAGTGACGGGCATATATTATTTACAATAAAAAAATTTTTTTTATTTATTTGATTTTTGTTAAGATTTACAGCAAAATAGTATTTGTAGTAAATATAAAAAAACCTGCATATTAAAAAAATCTAAATATTTTCATGCTATGGGCAACCTATTTGTTAGTTTTTTTTAAAAAAACTACTCCGCCAAAAGGTTGTCTGGAAGAGATCGCCCTTAGCGATAAGACCGCCTAGATTGTATTAATCGTTTCGTACGCATTGTGTCACACTATTATTGTGCAATAAAGTGTATTCATTCATTCCTGTTGATCCTAATTCCTAATTCCAGCATCTCCATTCCGCCTTCGGACTACCAGGCGCGGGGAGGGGCTCCATCCTTATGTTGTTGACATCCCATCTGCTCGTGCGAAGCGATTTGCTTCTTCGTTCATTATAAGAACGGCTAAGGAATGGAACAGCCTGCCGGCGTCTGTATTTCCCGAAACCTACAACCTTGGGATCTTCAAGGCCAGAGTGAATAGGTATTTACTGGACCCGCATGCTCCATCGTCGACCTCATCGTCGCTTACCATCAGGCGAGATCGAGGTTAAATGCGGGATTGGTAGTAAAAAAAAAATAAGACTAAGGCTCAATTTACAATGCCGCGGAATGGAATGGAAGCGAATTTTCGCAACGTAATTCTACATATCATAATGAACTTTATGTCAATTGTGTAACAAACAAACTAAATACGAGCCAGAACAGAAGAATTTATTAGAACTAGAAAATAAAAACACGTGCCATTTATTTCCATAAACTTTTATTGTCACAGTCCCCACGGACCGTCCACTAGATCAAGCCTAGGCCCCGGCGTCGGCTTCGGCGTCTCCGTCGCCAGCGCTGGCCTCCGCGTTTGCGCGTGTGCCCCAGCGGTTCCAGCAGGGCCCGTTGTAGGCGTATATTGCGGGAGTGCAGCGCAGCCTGGGAAACAGTAAAGCAATTATTATAGTTAACAGAATTCAGTCTACGATTTAGAGGTACTATCGAAAATGTAGGTTTCGTTTCGGATCTGATACCAGTTACATATTATAGTGACGTTATAGTTAACAGATTCAAAAAAGTAATACAATACCCGTATCAGTCTCTGTCAAATAAAAGGGCATATAGCCTAGCTGCGAGCATTGACATAAAGTGAAGGGAACCATAGTCCTAAACATCTGAGCTCCCATCTGACATCAATGACACTCCAAGACCTTGGAAACTCCTGAACCAGTTTTTATCGGACCCTCTCGACACAATTCTCAAATACACAAAAACATCCGTGTCGAAAGCGCATCATCGGCTGTTGAGTTAAAGTGCCGCAAACAAACAGATATAATACGCGTCAAACATAATTTTATAAAATGCCTTTATTTGGGTCGCGGTTAAAAATTTACGCGAATTAACGTGACTTACTCGCACAGGTTTCCAAAGGTGTAGAACCGTCCATTCAGAATACCGCACACAGGCTGGTAGATCGCGGGGCAGATGCAGGCGGCGACCGCGTCGTCGTCAGCGCTGGTCCCGATGACCAGGGCTCCCACGAGGACGGTGGTGAGGACTGGAGTCATACCGCATTTTATTAAGTAATTAGCCTCAATATTCTCCAAAATGGGAGACACAATATTATTTTGAGTCAGCCCTTATCTGATAATATGGAAACACTTACTGTTGTTTGCTAAGTTGGCTCTCAAAGTGAGGACTGACTTTGATAATACTTGAGCTTCCCTTCCCTTTTGTTAGTGACCCTAACGAGGCTGACATGGTCACCTTGTCGTGTACCAAAGCCTCTAAACTGAGATTTTTTTAAATTCGCTACTGAGAAATAATGATTTCCGGGAGCAGATCTAATCAGTCCGAAGAAAAATAAATTACCAAAATAAAACAAGTTTAGTGTACTTACTGCACAAGTACTTCATCGTGGCTGCAATTCTGAGATACTCCGGCGCAATGGCGATGTTAACCATTTTATATTAATCCCGTACCACAATGTCTACGCACATCTGAACCAATAAATTGATTTTAAAAACAATAATATTTTTTTCAGTTCATTTTAAATTGTTTTTTCTTGTAAAAAACAGCTGTGTCCTCTAAACTGTAATCACTTTTTTTACGCCTAGTGGATCTTTCTACCGTCGATGGTACGGCCCTCGAAGTTGTGCAACAATACGTCTACCTCGGGCAGACTGTGCAATTAGGTAGAAACAACTTCGAGAAAGAAGCCGACAGAAGAATTCAGCTGGGTTGGGCAGCATTTCGGAAGTTACGTCACATCTTCTCGTCGCCCATACCTCAATGTCTAAAGACAAGAGTCTTTAACAAGTACGTCCTACCAGTAATGACCTACGGAGCCGAAACGTGGACACTGACGGTGCGACTGGTTCACAAATTGAAAGTCGCTCAGCGTGCTATGGAAAGAGCTATGCTCGGAGTATCTCTGCTGGATCGAATCCGAAATGAGGAGATCCGGCATAGAACAAAGTTATCAACATAGCTCATAGGATTAGCAAGCTGAAGTGGCAGTGGGCCGGTCACATCTGTCGCAGAATTACCTCTACCTCTTTTCGCAATAAACTAAAGGACTTCGGTATAACTAAATGCTTTTTACTCGATAGACCAGTTCTTAAATGAAAAATATAAATTTTGCAATCTGCTATCATTATTTATTATTGAATAATTTTTATAAATAATTATAAAAATCCCAAAATTATTATCTGCCTTTGCCCAGCAGTGGGACAGCCTATAGGCTATTATAAAATATATATATATATATTTTACTGCATGTATTTTATTGCTTTCATGGGTATTACAAGCCCTTAAAACGAATTACAGCACCAATCATGAGCCCTGTTAGGACATAGCAATATAAAATAGATTAAATTAAAATAAATGATTACATTATAAATTAAATATTAAAATTGAATTGAAATTAAAATTACTACCGATATTTATCACTTATTTTTTGACATCTTATAAAATAAGTGGTAAATATCTGAATTGGGAATACCTGTCTTTTAATATATATATATATATATATATATATATATATATATATATATATATATATATATATATATATATATATATATATATATATATATATATATATATATATAAATAGCAGTGCCTCGTCAAAGTCTATATTTATGGCTCCTACAAATGAAACCGAAGTAAAAAAAGCAATAATGAACCTAAAAAACACTTCGAGTGTTGGATATGATGGCATCTGCACTAAAATATTAAAAACCTCTTCACTATATACAGGGTGTAACATTAAGAACGGTCAGTATGGGAAAGTCTGAAACTATAAGACATACGAAGATCTGTTCTTAGGAACCATGTCATCAATTTTAGTAACAAGAAACACTGTATTCATACATTTTAAAAAAAACCTGTATTCCGCCTGGAAATCGAACCCGGTTGTTTTGAAAAAAAATCCAACACTATTTCTATTTAGATATCGATTGTGTAGGTCTTAAGGAATAAATGTTTGTATGAAACGTGATGTTTAAAATTAATAAAACGCATTGTTTCCATATCTTTTAATTTATTTTAGTAGGTGTTCGAAATGACTACCATTTTGTAAAATACAATATTCAACTCGTTTAGGTAACGATCTTACTATTGAATTTTGTATCATCAGGTGGTGAATTTGCGTTAAAATTGTCTCTATGGCTGCTTTTAGGTATTCAATTGTGTCGTAGCTTGTTTTGTACGCTTCATCCTTAACGTAATCGATATCTAAATAGAAATGGTGTTGGATTTTTTTTCAAAACAACCGGGTTCGATTCCCAGGCAGAGTACAGTTTTTTTAAAAATGTATGAATACAGTTTTTCTTGTTACTAAAATTGATGACATGGTTCCTAAGAACAGATCTTCGTATGTCTTATAGTTTCAGACTTTCCCATACTGACCGTTCTTAATGTTACAGCCTGTATACTCAGTCCTTTAACACACATATTTAACTTAATGTTTGAGTCTGGTATCTTTCCCCAAAAATTGAAACTTTCAGTAGTAAAACCAATCTACAAAAAGAATGATAAAACCGATATGTCTAATTACCGACCGATAGCTCTAATACCAGTACTTTCTAAAGTATGTGAACGGTTAATATACGAAAGGCTTTATACTTATTTCGAAAAAAACAATATTTTGGCAGAGCAACAACATGGATTTCGGAAAAATAAATCTACTGACACAGCAATTTATGACTTCTTAAAGGTTGTAATGGATAGTATAAATAACAAACAACATGTTGCTGCAGTCTTTATGGATATGACTAAAGCGTTCGACTACGTGGACCATAAACGACTTCTATCTAAGCTCTACACATATGGCATACGAGGAACAGCTTACAATCTAGTAGAGTCATATCTAGTAAATCGCGAACAATACTGTGAAATTAGTAAAATATGTGACAAATCCAACACCGAACTCTCATTTAGATCAAAAATCAGAAAAACAAAGCATGGTGTACCCCAGGGGAGCATATTGGGCCCTTTCCTGTTTTTAACCTATATTAACGATCTACAAAAAACTGTACCCTTTTCTACAATACTTTATGCAGATGACTGTACCATAATAATAAATAACAAAGACCCCAAAACTCTCGAACGTGACATCAATAATACATTGGAAATAATAATAGAATGGCTGAACGAAAATAACTTACTAATAAATCAATCTAAAACTAACATAATACAGTTCTTCCATCGACAAGGGAATCCACCTCCTCTACATATTAATTACAAAAATAACAATATTAACATTATTAATGACGGTAAATTCTTAGGATTATATATTGACCAACATTGCAATTGGAAACTGCATATTGACAAATTATGTTCTAAAATTAACAGGTTTGTCTATCCGTTACGCAAACTATCGTACATAGTCAATAGAGATGCATCTGTAACTGCATATTATGGATATGTCCATTCCATTCTCCGATATGGAATTATTTTCTGGGGGAACTCCACTAACAAAAACGACGTTTTTAAAATGCAAAAGAGGTGTATTAGAGCCATAACGGGAATAAAGCCATGGGAAAGTTGCAGGCCTTGTTTCCAAGACTTGGGCATATTAACACTTCCCTCGATATATATTTTAGAATGTTTAAGTTTTATAAAAAAACATTATGATCGCTTTCCACAAAAAAATTCAACACACACTAGGAATCTGCGCAATAAAAATGAACTTGCACTGCCCTCTCCAAAGTGTGCCCTATTCCAGAAAAGTGTGTATTACATGGGAATAAAGTAGTTTAATAAGCTACCGGAAACATTAAAAAATTTGACTTACAGCGATTTTAGGCAAAAAACAACAAATATTCTTAAACAGAAATGCTACTACGATATAAAAGAATACGTAGAAGACAAATCCGTAATATAACTAAGGTTGACTTTCGTTTAGGTAATGTAGTAAATAAGGTAAATATGACATTGACATAAAATTGAATTTGAATATTATATTTAATTGATTAGGTATTATTGTGTTTATTAATTATTTAACTCTCTTCTTTTTTCTATTTATAAGTTTCTATTGAGTATTTGTATGCTACACCATGTGGTAGAAAGTAGTGATACTATATTAAAATTGAAGAACTCTGTATGTACGGCACCTACTTTCAACAAATAAACTATATATATATATATATATATATATATATATATATATATATATATATATATATATATATATATATATATATATATATATATATATATATATATATATATATATATATATATTATATATATATATATATATATATATATATATATACAGGGTGTAACATTAAGAACGGTCAGTATGGGAAAGTCTGAAACTATAAGACATACGAACATCTGTTCTTAGGAACCATGTCATCAATTTTAGTAACAAGAAAAACTGTATTCATACATTTAAAAAAAACCTGTACTCAGCCTGGGAATCGAACCCGGTTGTTTTGAAAAAAAAATCCAACACTATTTCTATTTGGATATCGACTGTGTAGGTGTTAAGGAATAAATGTTAGTATGAAACGTGATGTTTAAAATTAATAAAACGCATTGTTTCCATATCTTTTAATTTATTTTAGACTAGCTAGACTATTAATTACTATCTTTTAATTTATTTTAGACTAGACTATTTCTTGTGGGGTTACGTTAAGGATGAAGTGTACAAAACAAGCTACGACACAATTGAAGACCTAAAAGCAGCCATAGAGACAATTTTAACGCAAATTCACCACCTGAAGATACAAAATTCAATAGTAAGATCGTTACCTAAACGAGTTGAATGTTGTATTTTACAAAATGGTAGTCATTTCGAACACCTACTAAAATAAATTAAAAGATATGGAAACAATGCGTTTTATTAATTTTAAACATCACGTTTCATACTAACATTTATTCCTTAACACCTACACAGTCGATATCTAAACAGAAATAGTGTTGGATTTTTTTTCAAAACAACCGGGTTCGATTCCCAGGCTGAGTACAGGTTTTTAAAAAATGTATGAATACAGTTTTTCTTGTTACTAAAATTGATGACATGGTTCCTAAGAACAGATCTTCGTATGTCTTATAGTTTCAGACTTTCCCATACTGACCGTTCTTAATGTTACACCCTGTGTATATATATATATATATATATATATATATATATATATATATATATATATATATATATATATATATATATATATATATATATATATATATATATATATATATATATATATATATATATATATATATATATATATATATATATATATATATATATATATATATATATATATATATATATATATATATATATATATATATATATATATAAAATAAAAAATGAAATAATACTAATAAAGTTACAATCTCTCATCTTTATTGATCAGACAACGAAAAAGAAACAATTTCATTCTTTGTTTTATGGAGTGAAAATTTTCATAGTACTGTAGGATAGTGAAATGAAGATAATCAGGATTTAATGAAAGGCGAGGGGTTTGAATTTACAAAGATTATGTGTAAATTGCTAGATGATATAACATGTTGGTTTTAATGTAGAGTTAGGGTTACGAAGGTTCAATGTGAAAATGGTTTTGAAGAATAATAAAACTATTCTATAGATAAGTTAGAAATTTGTTTTTACTTGTTCCACAGCTCTCCACAACTTTCCACATACTTTCTGTCAGAATTTAAAAAAGGGGTGGGCCCCTCTAAATTAGCTGGAAACATCTTTCATAAATAGCGTAGAGCTCATGTCACGGAAGACGGTTTCGGCCTAATAGGCTTCAGCATCGGCGTCAGCCTCGGCCTCGGCCACGGCTCCTTCGCGGTACCACCAGCAGGGGCCGTCCTTTACGTAGTATGCTTGGTAGCATTTCAACCTGAAACCATGGAAAATACAGAATAATAGTGGGCATCATCCTAATGCACCATCCTAAAAACGATCTTTCACTGCAGCGAGTCGGTTCTTAAAACTGCATACAACACAGTCTAGTTCTTAGTCGTCTGCGAAAAGTACAGTTGAGTGTCTGAAGCGTTTAGGAAGATAGTTTATACATATTATTAATAAAACCGGTCCTAGAACGTTTCCTTGAGGGACACCAAGTTTGGTGCAGTTGCATAGTTCTGGGCTCAGATTGAAATTACATTTTTAAGTCTAGTATTAATGTGTATTAGACATCACATCGCAGCACAGATTTTTGTATCCACATGTGTTTGTCGTGTTTGTACCACTGGGTTGTAAATTGTTGATCAAATAAATATTTTCTATTCAATTATTTTCTGTTATTATAATTCACTTTTGTGACTTAGGTGTATTGTTGCTGTTCGCGGAGATACGATTTTATTAGTTTTAACACATTACCACGACTTCCATAATATCTCTCCAATTAACTTATAAAATGTAATGTTCAGCAAAGTCGAAATTCTAAGTGCAGGATCGTAGATGGGACCACGGTCCCTAGACGTTAGTAACCATGAAGGAACGAGCTGTTCAATAACCTGGGTTATCGTATGGTTAAAATTTTATAAAACACTGGTAGAATCTATTTAGAAAATGTCGATTGTAGTAAACTAAACTACTATCCGATCGACTTGGTGACCTAATACCTAGGACCTAGGTTTTACTTTTCCATTAGGAGAGGACACTATATTTTCTTTTATCCAAGTTGGTAACTGACCAGCAGTAGTTCCAGAATGTAGAGTAGTGGCCGTTGAGGATGCCGCAGACGGGCCAGTACTAGTCGTTGCAGTGACAAGGGGCGGGTAACGATGACGCTGCATCTTCCTGAGCCGTGCACAGGGATCCCAGCAGGAACAGAATGGCAAAGACTGGAAACATAGAAAATGGACATTAGCAATATTCTTCTAACCACTCCAACTAGGCTTCTATGCCTGTGCTAGAAGTGGTCCACACGTCCATAGGTGGATTTGATCCGGCGACGCTTGCACCTCAGTCTTGTGCCCTGCTCGCTGCAGAAATATAATTATGGCACGTAATGGCGAGGTCACAGTTTCATGTTTTTCACAAGGATGTACGAGCTATGCCTTCGGAAACATTTTTCCTCCGGCATACAGGATTCCTCACAACATTTTCCTTATGCCAATTAATTAGAATTACGCACAGGCAAAACACAAGCTACAAAAATATTTATTTAACCAAAAAACAACATTCAACGCAGAGAAAATATTTAAGAAGATTTAATATATATAGTTATAGAAGATATAGATATAATGTGGTAAAGTTACATTGGCAGAGTTGTTTGGAAACACAGTTCTTAAATGTAAACATCTAAGGGAAAATAATTCAAAATAGTTTAATAAAGTTCTGTACAATTTCGGCGAGATACTTACCGCTAAAGTACTTCATTTTGACTGCAGTATTAAGGCACTGTAGTTTTAAAAACACTGTAGTGCATTTTATATTCTTGAAGTAAAAAAACAACGTTTAGTACACCTGTGCCAATACATTGTCAAAAACAAAAATATTTTTCAAATAGGTAATTCTTCGAGCATTGTAAAAAAAAACATTAAAAAAACCCATTAAGACATTGCCTGTGTCAAGAATAATCGAATATCACTATTTTATGGTGTTTTTAGGGTTCCGTACCTAAACGGTAAAAAAGCGTTTAGGTGCAGAATATCATCATTATCATCATCAACCTATTAATGTCCCCACTGTTGTGGCACAGGCCTCCCTTTGCACAAGGGGGTACGGGCCATGATGCACCGAGCCCAGTGCTGTGCGGTGGATTTCACTCGCCTTTAGAATTTTTTAATTTCCTCAGACATGCAGGTTTCCTCACGATGTTTTTTTTTTTTTTATCTGTTTTGCAGGAAATAAATTATACATAGTAAATGTTCTTTAAATATTTGTATGCCAAATCAGATTCCACTCATTAAATTTTCTCTGTGATGTTTCGTCAGATTATTTTGATTATAAGTTATAGTACATACATTTCAACACATATTAGGGACTCAAACGCATTAAATATTCATGTAGGGCTAAGTGATGTTTTTTATTATTATTTTGAAATTTTTTAACATTATACACATAATAATTAGTAGTACCAATAACACAGTCATGTTTACGAGTTTACGAGGCTACATACCTATTAAAACTTATACAATGTATATTTAGATATTTACACACATAAGTATCTATACATTTAAAACATAACGTTAAAATATTATGGACATTTCTTGGGATACGCGATGACTTATATCAGAAGTGGGATCTCGTCGTCCAACTCTAAACTATCTAAAATATCATCTCATCACTATAGCATAAAAAAAGTCCTCCAGGGCGATTGTCTGTCTGTGTCTGAAGGATAAATTCGGAAACGGCTGAACGGATTTTGTTCCGGTTTTCACTGAAGTATAGATATATTCCCGAGTATGGTATCTTTCACCCGTGCATCATTATAAGGGAGCTGAGCAGTGATCATTTTTCTTGGGGTGTGCACAGGTCTTCCTTTTTGTTTTTTTTGGAGAGCTAAGCAAGAGACCAGAGATGTCGTGTGTCATAAATACAAGGAATTTTTATATACTTTGTTACATTCTTCATGTATATATGTAATAGCGAATTTCGAACCAAACCACTGATGAATACATATTGGCATGGTTTGTAATCGCTCGCTTCGCGTTCATATCTAGTCGTGTTTCTCCGAGTTTCAATGTTATTTAGCATACAGATGGAGAATAATCTTGAAACAGACGGTTTCACGAGTCAATGAAACGGTTCGTTCAGCTGAAAATTAGTTTATGAATGCTATACTATTCGAATATAAAGTGAAAATATCCATATATAATATAAGGTCCTTTTTTATTAGTAGCAAATATTTGGAGGGGGTATGTACTGGTCATTTGGACCCCTTTACACGAAAAAATAACCACAAATATAATACAAATAAAATGTTCATACAAGTAACAGACTTGTATTAGATAGATATTTTGCACCTTGGTGGCATAATATCCCCCATGTTGTTATGAATGAAACTCGAATTTCGTTCATGCTTCTTACTTCAGTATTAGAATAGCAATAATTCATTCATTTGTAGAATTTTCAAACCAACAATTTTTCTCATTAATTTAGCATGTAAAAAAAGATTTTTTTGCCCTATCATTATTGTTATAATTATAACCTATAGATGATTATTACACCCTAAAATTACGCTGGCTCTCTTACCTTTCGAACCGAAACACTGCAAGGCAAGCAGACTCTGGACAGTGTACTAAAGTATTTTACTTGTTTGTTTGTTAGAAAGCCAATCCATTGTTCAGGCCGCCCGTAACAATAATTCATTCATTTGTAGAATTTTCAAACAATTTTGTCGTTTTTTTCGAAAATTTAATAAGTAATTATTTTTTTGTTCTACCGTTATTGCTATAGATGACACCCTAGAAATATGTGCCGCTAATAAAAAAGGACGCTATATACTGTATGAACGTCCATTGTAGCTATGAAATTGTTGGCATTCGAAACACTTTTAGGTAACGTGATTTATGTGTTGAGATTGTGGCTAGGACGTAGGACTTCCGTGGCGGGAGGTTCAGATTACACCATGCAATATCACGTGCCAATAAGTTTTCGGTTTTTTCGAAGACTTACACACATTTATCAACTGCTCTAACGGTGAAGGAAAACATCGCGGGGAAACCTTGATAACGATTGTGTGAAATGGGGAAGACCACCCCATTAAAATTTTCTCAGGAAGTCGTCCTATGTCAATAGAATAAGGAGATGTAGATGCAAAATGCAAGGATACTTGTATAAGGAAAAACTTACTAACATAATTGACTATCTAACAGTATCTCATATCATGATATCAATCGGGAGTAACTTGCTGGTGGACCCCTTCAGGGTCTGTCGTCAAATATCTTCGCTTCGTCGTTGATATGATCCGGCAGTGTATATAGAAAAGCCAGTACGTACTAAGCCCGTGTGCTCCATCTTCGGTCTCGTCGTCAGTAACTACCATGTGAGATTGAGGTCAAACGTGGGTTTAGATGTAAATAAATAAAAAAACTCTGATAAAGTATACGACGGCATACCTATTGTGAAACCTAAACCTTAAACCCTTCTCTACTGGATTATAAATATTTTTCTACGATATAGGAGTATCGTACGTTACGTAATTATCATCATCAGGCTATTAATGTCCCCACTGTTGGGGCACAGGCTTCTCCTTGCACAAGGGGGTACGGGCCATAATCTACCGAGCAGGCCCAGTGCTGATTGGTGGATTTCACACGCCTTCGGAAACTTTTAATTTCCTCAAACATACAGCTCGTGAGTTTACCGTCACCGTTAGAGCAGTCGGTAAATACATGTAAGTCTTCGAAAAAATCCGAAAAACTAATTAGTACATGGCATTGCATGGTTTCGACGCTCGACGCTCGAACGTAATGTAACACGCCTATTATTGAAACAGTAGTTAATCCGGTTCCTTTCCGGTTCTACCCGGATATATCCGAGGGCTCCACACGGTGTTTGATTACAATTCCCGGCTCGTCCCGTGTTTGAGGAACTGATCGAATTCTCTCCCGATCGGCTCTCGCTCGCTTCACTGATACGGATTTTACAAGACTGTTTACATTTACACTGTATTTTTACTTTTCTTTCTCTTTCCGTACCGATTTCTAATTTTCCAATTTTCTACTTCCTAACCATGCTGTGTTTACAAGTTAACGGTTACGACGTAGCTCATAACTTTATATTGATTTTTCTGTAATTTCTCTGGTTGTAATCTGTTGTGTTTCCCTAATAAATAAATTTCAGCGTTTATCGTCTAAATGGGGAGGTTGGGAGGATAAGACACTCAGCGTATTCTGTGTCATGAATTACTCTAAGTTTTCAAGGTAAACAGCGCATCGAAAACATTATACAGTTACAATGGGAGGTTATCCTTTTTTTTTAAGTTCGTTTTTGTTCACGTAGGGGCGATCTGTCACTTTCAGTCAATAACAATTCACGCGTTACGTGTTCAAATTGTATCTAAAATGAAATAAATGCGTAGATAAAAAGGGATAAAACATAATTTTCTATAGCATGATCTCGCTATCTAAAGGCTCTCGTGAAACTGCAACACTAAACGTTGGTAGTTTTACGGCTCTGGCTAAAAGCGTTTCTGACATAAAAAATAACCCCTTCCATAGAGCGCCATCTAGCGAGCCTCTTGGAACCAGTCGGAAAACCTCTCATTAAAGTGAGGTGAGATGTCTATGGGCGCCAATGACCACTTTTCGTCACCTTTTATAAAATAAAAAATAATGGTTGTAACCTCTTTGATTAATAACAGTTGCAGTTGAAACACAGAAATGCAAGCATTATTGCTTTACGACAGAAAAAAGGTAAAAAGGTGATAATGGGAAGTACCACCCCGATGCTGACTCTGCACAGAGTCTACCACCCTCAAAACTACCTACTAACAAGTTTTAGCCGATCCTTTAGGTGAAAAAGTTCTTCGCGTCGACGTCACAAAGTGTTAGCTTACAGCTTGCTAACGTTGAATTTTAATTCAAAGCGAGCGAATGCATGTATTGCCATCCCGCCAGCGCGCAGCGCCCCGGGCAAAAAGGTTTCTCTTTAATTAGCAAACCTTTTGTAGAATTAGTAACTAAAGGTATGGTGGGATTTGCATATTACGAACAGCAGAAACGTATTTTGCGGTACTGTTATAAAGTCTTTAATCAGTGTCGGGGAGGAAAACTTGGAATTTTTAATTTCTAATTCCTCGAGAATTTCACGTCCGTATTTCCCTATTACGTGTAGGACCAATGCACTCTTCTCGCGAGACAAAGCCGATTCTTTTCCAGACGCGATGAAATAATAATCAAACGCGGACTTCCATAACCTCCAGTTCAGCGCTACGTTGCCGTCCTCACTCATGGCTGCTGAATCGCGGAGTAAACACGCGCCGACGCTTGTTCTTGAGTTGATTTTTCGTTTCCCATGTTGCAAACTTACTTCAGAACACTGAACACAACCGAAAAACGCCACTGGGCCACACCTGACACCATGTAATGTTATAAGGGCTCAAAATGAAACACCGGTAGACGTGTTAAAACCAACTGACTTTATTGTCATAGAATCTATTATATCATTAAGCAACCTACCTACATTATAGTTGTTAATACTGTTTGTACACAAAGTACCTACTACTACATATGACATATACCAATGTACTACTGTATGGTAAGTAGTAGTTTCTTTGGCCTTGTGGCCATATGATCCATACATCATAGAGCAAGAAGGGCCAAAGCTAAGAGTATTGATGATAAAGGATACCGAATTGGCCAGCTTTTGCTGGTTTCTTGGATTTTTTTCTTAAGGAAAACTAAAGTCATATTAACTGTGTAGGTAACATTGTACTTTCAGCTTTTTATTATTAAATAAGGAGAGCAGACGAGCCAACGGGCCACCTGATGGTAAGTGGTCACCGTCGCCAATAGACATCTCACCTCACTGTATTAATATTAGAGGGTTTTTGATGCTCTGTTAACCGCGAGGACTAAGATGGAGTGCCTCATGTGCCGGAAATTACGCTGGCTCTCTTACCCTTCAAACCGAAACACATAAACGCAAGCATTTCTGCTTTACGGCAGAAATAGATTAGAGCGTGGTACCACCCCAGGCGATCATTCACATCAGGATCTGCCACCTGTAAATATCAGCCTATAAAAATAAATTAAATCTCGATCGAATTAAAAATATATAAATTTCTAATTGATTTCTTTTTGTTTCAGGTAAGTTACCTCTACGAGTACTTATTGCAACAGGATGCAAGTAAATAAATCATGTTTCGTTCGGTAAAAGTGTGAGCCTACTGTAGGTAATCAATCATCAAGCGACTATGTCACGACTACTTCGCTCTACTCGTCAACAGATGGCGCTGAACGGTCTCTACATATAAATTCGATATCGCCATACAAAACTAGAACACGCTGATGATATTTTCTCCAGCCTTCGTCACATACATACAAGTTCGAGCACACTCCGTTGACCAGTTGTCCTCAGGTCTACGATCTAGCCTGGAGGAAGTACTTTCTTTTTCCATCGATATCTTCATCAATCCTTCGCTCATCAGAATTACGAAAACGTGAAAGAACTAAAACAAACCTGATTCTGGCATTGATTGTGTATTAAAAACCATGTTTTAAAAAGGACGTATCTTGAACACAAAGGTTGCTGCTAGGCCTACAAAGGTTTCTCAAATCTTAACAAGTTAGGACGTATCTGAGTAATCCTTGTATCTCACATTTAAAACCAAGTAAAAGCCCGAGGCAAAGCTCAGAAACAAAGCAAAGCTTATCAACCGAGGATAGGCTGTGAAAGCCCGGAGGCATCTTGTTAGGGGCAGGCTGCACCCACACCGGATCCGGACGCGGTGAATTCGCTGTGTTCATACGACTGTTCTTGATCGGCTTATGTCCTTACGAAAAGAATGTTGCTTTAAAAAATTAAAATTAAAAAACCGGTCACGGACCTCGCGATGTCGGAATCCGTCCATACTGAGCAAAAAAACTTTACCTTATTTTTATTTTTGTTTTTGACTTAGATTGTTACTGTCGTTTTACTTCTATTGTCGCAATAGTTTAGAGAAGCCATAATGACATGTCTCAGATCGGCTGGCCTGCCTGGCGCACCGCCAGCCTATCTGTGATGCAAATCCAAGACTTTATAGCCTTAAGGATATTACAGTCAATCTGATCAGGGCTTAGTTGTAGAAGTACTTCTAGCGGAACTTACAGACAGCGGTCTTTAGAATTCGTTTTGCAAATATTATTGCAGCTAAGGATTGTATTCCCATTCCCATCCATATGTCTGCATCATTCTTAGTTCCTACTACAATCTGTCTCATCAATTATACTGTTTGCATGATTTCCCACTATCTCTGATCTCCGTCCGATTTCATACTGATCTGTATTTATTTTACCTTGTCTGTCAGCACCGTTCCCGCTATATCTGCAAGATTCCTACTGATTGTATGTATCTTTCTGGTGTATATGTGTACACACCTATGCGCCCGCGCGGCGCTGCTCGCTCGTTTGTATTATAAGTACCTAACTTCAGTAATAAACCGGCTTTAATACGATACGGGTGTTTCCTTGCCTCATACTCTGCACTTTCCCATTAAATGTATAATTCCCACTACCAGCATTGTTCCCACTACAGGTATACGCTCGTATATCGTTCTTACGAATAAAGAAATCAGTCGTAGGATTTTTCCACTATCAACATCATTCCTACTATTTGTATCGTTTCTACCTTCTGTATCACTTCCTCTATCTACATCATTCCCACCCCATCGTGCCCACTATCTACATCTCTGTCATTCTTACCATTAAAATTACCACTAATCGTCTTTTAGATTTCGTTTGTACATCGTCCTCGCTCTCGCGCTGGTGTGGAGTAAGCCACATGCGGTGTCTCTGGGCGGTCGCCAGCGCGTCTGTGATGCAAATGTGCCACTTGACAGCTATTAAGCCGGTTATTGTGATTAGAGCTCAGTGGAGCGGAAATGCCGCAGGTTTGGCCTTCTGTGTGTTAAGCCTGTTAAGCTGAAGCCACGATTTGTGAGGGTGGAACCACTAATGCTTCTGCGATTTGCAGTTGATATCTAAAGTATGGCGTTAAAGTCTGTTTATACAATAAATTATCTGTTGTGATCTTTCCTTTTTACTATGTCGAAGTCAACAGTTGTTTGTTGTTGCCCGAACAACATTTAATCGAACGTATGGTTTCGTCCAATTTTCAATTCATAGAAAGTTTTTTATCTGCTCACGTTGCTAACCTACCCTGAACAAATTCTTGTTTAAAATAACTTTCTATATACCTACGAAATAAAAATTCAGCGTGCCTTCCGCGGATCCTACGCTAATTGCCAAAAACGCAAATAACCAAATCACGCATTTTTTACCTTTTGCGTATTTTAGTGATTCTGTACGCGAATGACAAAATTAGAACCTACCGAGAACGTGAAAGACCTAGTTACTATTTTTTAATCTTCAGATCCAAAATGTCCACTATACCAAAATGACTACCTACTTTCCCAAAATGTCCATCTCAAAATGTTCACTTTCCCAAAATGACAAACTTTCCAAAAATGACTGCTTCACAAAATGACCACTTTCCCAAAATGCCAAAGTGACAAATTGTTTGACGTTTTATGAGTTGTATGGAGGTTGTATTCCACACAACTCATTAAACCTCAATCAATTTGTCACTTTGACATTCATCGCTTTGACCTTTGACATTTGTCACTTTGCATTTGTTACTTTAACATTTGTCACTTTGACATTTTTGTCAAGTTTCTACTTTCCTAAATGAAAAGTGTTTGGTGTTATGCGTTTTTGGTTTTACCTATATGCGTGTTTGGCGATCTGCGTATTGCGGTTTTGGTAAATCGCGTGTTTGGCGTTATGCGTTACTGGCACAATGCGTTTTTGGCTATAATTCCCCTTCCTTAGATCCCTTTCTGCACCACAATAACACTCGGCCAATCGTTGTTCTGGCAAACAATTTGACCAAATACGCCAACACTGTTTTCTATATGACGAACCATCGCAAAAGTCAACAGACAAAAGTAAAATTGTTGAAAGGGTAAAGTGTACTTCACAAAGTTACGTCGTCGGGTCTCTATTATTCCTAGATGTTATTTCAAGACCGCGCGACAGATTCTACATCTGGGACTAGAATAATCCAGTTTGCTCTGACTCTACCTAGCACAAACATCAGTTAGACTCGACTGTGTTAGTACTGTATGTTTAATTAGGGTATACAGGCTGTAACAAAAACCCCCTATAGAGCCGAAAGAGGGTGTTCATAATCCATAACTTAACAACTAACACTATGGAGCCAACTCTGAAATCGCGAAAAAAAAATCAGCTGTTCCATACAAAAGCTCTAGCTAGCTACACCACCGAAAAGTATAAAAAAGCTGATTTTTTTTAGCGATTTCAGTGTTGGTCCCATAGTGAAAATGTGGCGACGCACGACGCGTGCCACTACGATACAGTACCTACTCACATCGGCGTAGAACGCGCTATCGAAATTTTCCTGGGACTTCGTATATATACGAGTTCCAAACATCCATAGTTGGACCAGGACATCTGGTCACCAGGCACAACATCCCGCCTGGTGGAAGATCTTCCCTTTTCCCTTTCATACAACTGACGTTACGTCATTCCATATCCTCATCATAGCGCGTTCCTACAATTGGTGACCCCTACTACGAACACTTAATTGGATTGGATCGTCTCTACAGTTGTTCAGTAGTTATAGATACTGAACACCCCCTTTCGGCTCTTTAGGGTGTGTTTGTTACACCCTGTATAGATACTGCTGAATTCCGGTTAGGGCCCTTAGCTAACACTTGTTGGTTTCTAACCAATTGCTATTGGGCTATTGAACCAATTTAATTAGTATTAGGGGTCCAATTTAATGAGTGTTGAGCTAGTAGTGACGAGTTCTGGAGTGGAGACCGCGTTTGGGAAACGTAGTGTGCGTCCCACACTGCTAGATGGAGCAACGATCTGCGCAAGGTTGCTGGCAGCGACTGGATGAAAAGAGCCGAAGATCGGGCTCAATGGCGCGCTCTGGGAGAGGCCTGTGTCCAGCAGTGGACTAGAGTGGGCTGCTGATGATGATGAGCTAGTAGGGGTCGGATGTCGTTATATCCTATCTTGTATTATAATAAAGTCGTTTCTGTATGATGTGTATAATTATATACGTGTATGTGGTTATACAGGTATATAGGATTCTATTTTATTAGCGGCAAATATTTCTAGGTTGGCATCTATAGGTTATAATAATATAAATAGGGCAAAAAAAAATTTTTACTCTAAAAATTTTCGAGAAAACAACAAAATTGTTTGCTTGAAAATTCTACAAATGAATGAATTATTGCTATTCTAATACTGAAATAAGAAGTATGAACGACATGTATTAGTTTACGCCACCAAGGCGCAAAATAATGGGGTTTATTTTTCTTTAGTATGGAAAACTTTCATACAAGTAACAGGGTTATTTTTTCGTGTAAATTGGTACAAATGACCACATACTCCCCTCCAAATATTTGCTACTAATAAAAAAGGACCTTACATATTTCTTCTAACTCCCCTGGCTGCCAGACGGAACTTCGAATGACACTGCTTCGAAAGGCTAAACATCGAGAGGGCGAATTTCTTTCAAGGTTTTGGAATTCTGAAAAACTATGTCTTCCTGCACCAAATTGATTAGATCACCATCGTATTGATCACTTATCTTCTCTCTGATGACCGTTACAAACTGCATTACACTGCATTTTGTTACACCCTGTATTATATAGTAATTGCTACGTGTCGAATCAAAAAGGGCGTCGGTGGCCACCGGACTCCCATGCGGGAAGTCCGGGTTCAAAACCATGCCATGTACCAATGAGTTCTTCGGATTTTTTCTAAGACTTATGTATATTTACCGACTGCTCCAACGGTGAAGGAAAACATCGTGAGGAAACATGCATGTCAGAGAAAATAAAAATTCCAAAGGCGTGTGAAATCCACCAACCAGCACTCGGCCCGCTCGGTGGATTATGGCCCCATACCCCCTTGTGCAAGGGGAGGCCCTTGTGCCCTTGTGCCCCAACAGTGGGGACATTAATTGGCTGGTGATGATGATGACGTGTCAATACCGTAGCACTATTCTTCATAAATTGGAAGGTTTCAGAGCTCCTAAAAATGTCAGCTCATTTCAAAGCGACGTCATACTTTATTCATTCAAAAGTTACTTTGAAACTGCAACAATAAAACCGCTTTCATCATGAAACATACTCTGCACCTGTGTGGCGAACAGCGAACAGTTTGACGTGTACATTGGAGCGCGAGTAAGCAATAAAACGTCAAACTAGCCGACGTGTACAGCAATGTACGTTGAAGCGCTGCTATCCTGGCGGAAATGTAGTTATTGTTGAAACTTGTTCTAGAATGTTCCTCATTTGCAATGCAGATCTATTCCCGCTTTGCCGATGAGTTCTGGAGTTATTCGACTATAAATAACTCTTCATCATCAGCACCAGGCCTTCCCTGCGCCTTCTAAACTTTTAATTATGTATAATTCACGAGTCAGCTGTTTTCATATTTATCTAAATTCATTTTTGCGAAACTACTAAAATTCGGAATCGGACCGAGCCCTTCATTTTTCGTTCTCTTCTCATGATTCCTCTACAGTCAATCGTCGTTCCACGCCGCCCTTGGCATCGTCTGCTCTGTATTTTGAAATCTAAGAGTGCTCTGTCTACTGATCTTTATCTTTATCTCTTCTTTCAAGGCCAGAATGAATAGGCATTTACTGGACCCGCATGCTCCATCGTCGATCTCATCGTCGCTTACCATCAGGCGAGATCGAGGTCAAATGCGGGTTTAGTAGTAAATAAAAATTAAAAAAAAAAGGTCAGTCTAGGACGACCTCTGCTTCTTCCATTCACTTTCGCTTCGTATACCTGTTTCGTATTTCGTTCATCACTCATTCTTTCCACATCCTTGTTAAACGATTAATTTATTGTAATTTGCAGTGCAGCGTCGAAGTCATGCCTCCTCCCAATCAGTACCGAAAGCTTGTGAATTCCAGCCTCGTTTGCAATGTAGATGTCACGGTTCCCGTTCATACAGTCCCAGTAATGAATGAACGAGCACAGTAAACACCGCTTTTTGGCACATTTTGCCTTCGTTAAGGTTTGGAGAAAAGATTTTGAAATTCACCCATTCAATTTAGATTGCTCGCTAGAGAAGGTTTTTATGGAAACCGCGTCTGTCAGGTGGCGTTTAGGTTATGAGATTTTAATGTCTATCTGTTCAGTATGTGAATTAGTGCTCTAGGTTCTTGCTTGATCAGAAGGATGATTAATAAAAGAGTCTAAATTAGTTTCACCTTATATTTTATGTTGTTAAACTTAGCGGCTGCTTAACTTTACGGTACGGTGGTTCGGGAACGCCTGGCTTTTTCTTCCCTGCTGGTTTCTTCCCCTACATTAGCCGGGTATTCAAATGTCAAGTCAATGGAACTATAAGCGCATTTGTCCAAATCCTTGGACTAGCTGTCAGTGCTCACATCATCATTCTAGAGGAGAGGGCGTTACTAGTCCGATTTCTATGGTTTGAAGTTTAAAGAGAGTCGGGGGCGTTGTTGTTCGAAACCATGCAGTGTCATGTATTTACCAATATTTTTCGGTTTACTCGAAGATTTACGTACATTTACCGACCGCTCTAACGGTTCAGGTAACATCGTGAGGAAACCTGTACACTGAGATAACTGTGTGTGAAATGGTGAAAGCAATGGCAAATAACCCCATTAAATCTGCCAAGAAAGTTTTCCTGTGGTTAACTTCCATAGAATGATCACGACATAAGTTAATCGAGAACGCTCTAGCATTTGCCTAGCGTTTGTCTGAGTTTCTTGAAATCTACACCCTTGGGGTCTGTTAGGCCAGAATGAGTAGGCATTTAATAGACCCGGGTATAAAATAAATCTTAGCGATGACTTTAAATACTGTACCTAGTACCTATCTACATATTTAAATCTTTACAAATACTTCCCTTAATAATGCCACATGCCAAACTTCTAATGTGTCAACCGACGTAGAACTGGGTAACTTGGCCCCGGGCAAGGCAGAGGCAGGCGACCCCATACATTCTAATTTATCAGTTAATCCCCTGTAATGGCCCTCGTAAAAACAATAACACGATTATCTACTTCAGAGGCCAGGCACAGTACACTAAATACAGAACGTCAATTGAGTCTCATGAAGTTGGAGAATATTGACTAAATGCTGATCTATTCATGGTATCTAAGAAGGAACGTTACGTAGATAGCACAAAATATTAAAAACAAAGAGAAGATAAAGATATAATATTGAGTAGGTCTTTTCTCTCTTCTAAGTCGTGTTCCTCATTGCTGAGGGTCGTGATCATTCTAAGGAATTAATCACATAGAACGACTCTCGTGGCAGATTTAATGGGGTGATTCGCCATTGCCTTCTTCTCCATTTCACACACTAGTTATCTCAGTGTGTAGGTTTCCTCACGATGTTTTCCTTTACCGTCAGAGCAGTCGGTAAACGTACGTCAGTCTTTCGAAAAACTTGGTACATGGCATTGCCTGGTTTCGAACTCGGACCCTCCCGCAAGGGAGTCCGACATCCTAGCCACGACGGCACCGACGCTCTTAAATTGGTTATTGAGTAGGTACACCATGCGAGAATCTAGAATTGTGTGAATTTATTTAGAGAAAAATTAGTATTCCTCACAATATTTTAATTGTAACCAACCTCTATGGTAGAGTAGGAAGGTTACACGATCGAAGATAATGGCCAACTTGGAGGAATTAAAAACCTGAAGAAACAAAAGACAAACTTAAGAAATGGGTAAGTGCCGATATCATATAAGTGTGTAAAGAAGTAACTACAAGTATAAAAAAATAAAGAGGCAAAGGAGTTGTATTACTGATTGTACATAGGGCTACGGCCGAAAAGTTATCGATGAAGGCCAAAGAAATAAGCGAACAAATGCAATATGTCCGCAGCAGTCGAACGACGACGAATTAGGCGCAAGAGTTAAGTTGGTCGGATAATAAGGTTACTGGCAAACCTAAGTACCTATATTAATTAATATAGGTACCCAATATGAAGACATATCAAGTTATCAAAATGTAGCCTAGTTCTGTGATCATAATATAACCTCAGAATAGATACCTAAATAAGTCTGAGAACTTAGCTGTTCGGAAAAGTAAAATATCACAAAGAAACGTGCGACCATAACAAATTCGAAGACATACTCATGTAATCTACCAGCCCATGGCTTATGGTAGAGAAGGCTTATGGTGGATTAGAAGCATAATACCCTTTTTTTCAAGAGGAAATATTTGTCAACAGTGGGAACGACACACAACTCAGGATAAATTCTGCCCGATGTAACAAATGAATTCTATAAAACCACTAAAGTAGCAATTTCATTGGAAGAAATTAATCAAAATCCTTCTACTACAAACATCGCCATTTTAGCTGAAGAAATTAATGGAATGGACGAACAAGCAGAGATAAGACAATTAATAACCGAGGTGGATGAAGGAGGTACGAGGGTCGTACAATAAGCAGACTAATTGAACTAAGCGGAGTGGGAGTGCGGGGGTCGGAGCAACGTTGAGATGAGGCATGTTCAAAGGTTTTAAACTTACACGATTTGTATTTATTTTTAACGGGGCTTCAATCTGTTCGTGACCATGACAAATGTTACTCTGTCGAAACGTCGAACAAAGGTAACTACAGTATAGTTTCATCATCATCAGTCTATTAATGTCCCCACTGTTGGGGCACAGGCCTCCCCTTGTACAAGGGGTACCCCCAGGATCCACCGAGCGGGCCCAGTGCTGTGCGGTGGATTTCACACGCCTTCGGAAACTTTTAATTTCCTCAGACAAGCAGGTTTTCTCACGATGTTTTCCTTCGCCGTTTGAACAGTCGGTAAAAGTACGTAAGTCTTCGAAAATAATCCGCCGCTGACTATATGGTTTCCCAGGATAATTAAGGCGCTTCCAGGTTTTTTTGAAGATAACGTTTCTATGTAGCTCTGGGTCTTCGACGTTTGCGAGATCCTCCTGTAGGTTACCAGTTCAAGGAGGCGTACCAGTATAGTTTACCAAAATTTAATACCGACGCGATTTAGCACACCTACCTACGGCACATTTAGTAAACTATTGGTTTCCATAACTATTATACTAAAAGCCACATCTCCTAGTTATCATGTTCTCAACCAGCGCTTTCGAAGTTAGTAAACGAGCTACAAGTTACAACTTACAAGTATACGTGTAACTTAGTTAGCGATAGTTCAACAATAACCACTCTACTCGCCTGCCGGGCTGCAGTATAACGTTGCCATTATATTATGTAAGTACATGTTCTAGTTTGATAACTTGTAGCTTAGTTTCAAAGCTTCAACTTTGTAAAAAGAAAAATACTTAAGTACCTTTTTCTCCGTGTGTGTGGGAACGTATAGAAATTTTAGATAGTTAAGTTATTTCGGTATTCAGATGTAACATCGGGTTTTATGGTATTCAGGCGTATCGGGAATTAGGGTGTTTTGATATTAGACACGTAATTAACTGGAGGCAAAATTTCCCTTTAGTCCACTTTCCTAGCACCACCACCATCGTAGCTTGGATGGTAGAATCATCATACCTTGTAGGCCCGCCTGGTTAGCCACCATCCTTTAAATACTTAAATAAAATCTATCGCCAAATATCTTCGCTTCCTCTTTGGTGTGTGTATAAACAAACAAACTTTGTTTTTATAACAGCCATACCTTTCTAAATCCACATGCTTAATCTTCGATCTCATCATCACCTACCGTCAGTTGAATTTGAGGGAAAATATAGATTCATTCAAGGCTGAAGATATTTCTAGGAGACAGTAACTAACCATCTTACCAGGTGGACTCTTTTAAAAATCCAATTATGAAGACAACGGCTCATACCCACATTTTATGGGATTAATCAGGCACAAATTAATTCGTAAATTTTAAATAACACTAAATAGTAAAGAAATCAGAAATAAATCACAATTATTTATCTATTTACAACTTACAACAACAATAATTGATTATTTTTTTAATTCACACAATTGTAATATTTTTCCAAAACAAACATACGAGTAAATACACTAAAACTAAACTTAAACTCATATTTAACCCACCTATACTTACAGTACAATTTAATAACAGAGGCACGTCAAGTGAATGATTGCTCACAACGCTCCGGTAGTAGTGCGCAGACCGGCGCGGCGTGCGCGTGCGCAGCGGGTCAGAGAAGTCCACCTGGTGCAGGCCGAACTTCGTCCTGGAAAGACACATGTCTTACGTACAAAGTCTGTTACAAAAATAAGCTCTAAATTAACATTAGCTTTTTAAAAAAAATTCCTAACCGCCACTGGGCAAGAGTGTTGTCCAAATTTCTTATGTCAGTTTATTTTGTGATACAAATAATTGATGATATCTAGTTCAGAATCGTAAAGATAAAGCTTGTGTTCAATTCTGGAATGGCGCTAAATCAAACGCTATAAACTAAATTAAACTTTTTCGATTAATCGTAAACTAGATTGAGAAACACGTCATCGTCACGATGACGTTTCGTTTAGCGATATTTTAATTTAGCAAGTAATACCCCTAGTGATGTGTCCAAGCCATGAGAGCGATGGCGCTCTTTAGTATCGGAGGGCAAGATTCGGGAGTAAGTAAGTAAGTAATCCCCCCCCCCCCCCCCCGGATTGGCACCACTTTTGTACTAACCTGTACCCATCTTTCCATTCGAAGTTGTCAATGAGCGTCCACGCCGTGAACCCTGTGACATTCACGCCGTCTTCTTTGATGGACAACAGCGTCTAGAAACAGAAAATATTACCCTGCAAGCTACTGTATTTTGCTTAAAAATTAATTTGTGGGCAAGACTTTCTTGTTTTCTTCAAAATAATTCTCTGCGACTTACTTGCTCTAAGAAATCGTGATAGTACTGCACTCTTTCACCGTCTTCTAGGCCGCTGTCTGAAGTTCCGTACCCATTTTCAGTGATGAGGTACGGAAGGTCACCGTAATGTTCCTTCAACCAGACCAACAGACGCCGCAAACCCTCAGGATAGATCTAGAAATACAGTGGTATAATTAGGCATAAATTGCAAAAAAAAACATTATTATAGTGTCCAATCCACCAAAAACTACTTACTTACTTACTTTAAAAAATTCAAGAAAGTTCCTTACAATTGGCTTTTCTAGCCCAATGTTATCATGGAGGGCGATACGAAATACACAATAGGAGATGCTTTAGTTTATTAGTACCACAAGGATTTCTCTAAACTTTAAAATCATCATTCAAATAAAATATTATTCCCAAAAGAAATCTCACCGTGAACACTTTTGAAGAAGCAATCTTCCAGTCAGGGCTATTCTGCATGACGGCGTTCAGCTCCGGTATCCCCCAGAGAGGCCAAGGTTGTATCTTCTCATCGACCCTCGGGTTCCGCACCAGCCGGCTAATGTAGTGGTTGAACCCGAAGAAGTCGTATGTGCCTGGAATCAAGATGACCTTGATGAAAGAGGAGTGATACTCGTAGGTTGCACAAAACTCCAAATTAATGCAGTCGGTGCAGGGTCTGCCACCCCTGTCTTAGGCCAGAAACTCTTCCTTTATATCATCTCTGCTCCAAGAGATCTAGATCTCGATCATGAACTTAGTCTTGATCTTGATCTTATATTGTATCTGAATCTGAACTTTGGAAGAAAGAAGTTGCAGCTATAGCAACAGAAGTTGCATTTCGGCAAAATTCCTTCCTTGAAGTCTTGGACTAAATCTGCTTCTTACGGAAATACTTAGCATTAACCTGTCTTCGTGTGGGTATATTCCTGAGCCCTTCAGTCAATATGCTCAGTATGTGTAGTAAAAGTACCTTTGACTAGCTGGATCTCCTCTTCAGTGAAAGCCGGTAACCTGGAGCGAACATGTCCCTGTTTCTGACTCCTTTCTGCTATGATCTTCTCAATGGCGGGCGGCCAGCCTCCTTCCTTGGAGTATATCGCGTGAGAGTAGCGACCGATCTGGAATATCAGTATTATTACTTAGGATATCTATTTCATTAAAGCCAAGACGTGAACGACAGATAGATTGAAGATAATATGAAGAAAGAAGGAACTGTGAACTGTGATCTACTATCGTATTTTCCATTTGAAACTAACATAAGCTCTCACGTCCCTCGAGGGTGTAGACAGAGGCCTTCTATCACAGACCTTCCATCAGAGACGTTCAATCACAGATAGAGTTCCCACTTCTCGCCATAAGATTTAGTGGTTTATTTACATATTTCATAACAACACTAACAGCTATTTCTAAACATGTGTTACACGTGTTTAGGTGGCGGGCCTACCGCCGTCTACTAGTTGTAAAATAGTATCCACTAAGATCCTGAGTCGCCTCGTATGACACCCACGGGAAGAGTTAGGGTGGTGCTATTCTTTAGGGCCATCATGACACAGCATACCACATTTGAAACGAAACTGAATACAACTAGTAAATATCGTCTTTGGCTACAACAATTAACATAAAACTTACACAATATTCTCGGGCCAGTTCAGTGAGTGCGGTATCTTCAGGGGATGCTGGTTCAAACCAGAACAAATGGTTTGCTATCGACACTTGACCTGTTAAATTAAAGTTTCGTTGCTTATTGATCTGAGTGCGATCATGAATATTTAATTTATCAGGTTTTGCAGTAGACGGGTGTGGACGGATGAGGTGAAGGCTGGGTCAATACAAATAGAATTTCCAAATATTAGATGTACGAGATTAGATTATTTGGGAAAGAAAGACTCTCGATTAGATTATTGTCTCAATTTTTCATGATCATTTTGAAGAAAACATCAATTAGATTATATAGATTATATATCCTGGCTGAATCTGTGATTCTTACCATGGTATATAGACTTGAACTCTTCATCATAGATTCTCCAAGCCTTTGCATGAGCGAGGAGAATGAACTTATTGCAGAGGTATGAAGCGTCAGGGTCCACTATACCCGGAGCCATCTTGAAGCCATTGTATGGAGCGTCGCAGACGATGAAGGGTTCATTGATGGTGAGCCAGGTCTTCACGCGGTCGGCGTAGAGGGTATACGCTACCTTGGCGTAGTCGGCGAACCAGTATACTATCAGGGGATTGGTCCAGCCACCTGGAGAAATAGTTACAGGGTTTCAAAGCATTCTTATCTGGACAAACCAAGAGGGACGGTAACTCCTAGTCTACATTGACAAACTTCTATTTAATTCCATGGTTTTATCTCCGACTTGCAGTTTTTGAATAATCTAAATTACTTATTGAATGTGGCAAATAAATAAAAAAAGTACTGAGGTAGATCCATGAAAAGGTAGCGGGATAACCTGGATTCATATTATTAAACCTGAACAGTGGTAGCGCAAGCCTTGGGAAGCTGTTTGATCTTTAATGCATTTGTGCATTCATCTTATGTCAGAAACCCCAGTAATATCTATCATCGTATGCCTCTTTTTTTCGATTACGGTCTGTCGTCATTCACCTCTGGATTTTAATAACACTCTTGTCTTTTCCCTATATATACTCGTATATAAAACTACAATACCACCAACTCACTGACTGCCTGACAAGCTGGATTTCGATGAAGGAGTAGGAAAATGGGGAGGTCATGTATGGAAGAGTTGTATGGTTCATTGGTGTGTACACAGGAAAATTATAGCGGAAAAAAATAAGATGGCGGACGTGGCGTCGGGTTACAACTTTCCCATTTTCCAACAAAGACGAGCCCGATAAGCTAGTCTGATATATAAAAATGAGAGAGTTTGGAGTAAGGAACTGCACGCAGGGAACCTTCTCCTTCCACTGTTACTCCTAAACGCCTAATGTTAAAAAGTCCTTACCCAACTCCTGCAGCCTCTGCGGCAAATCCCAATGGTAGAGCGTGATGACCGGCTGGATGTTGTTACTCAGCAACTCGTCGATCAGGTCGCTGTAGAAGTTCTTGCCGTTCTCGCTGATCTTATTCGGGAAACCAGTCGGCAGCAGACGGGACCAGGATATGGAAAACCTGTTACATCAAGTTTTTTAAATTATTGTATAAGGAGCATACGAGCAACCGGACCATCTGATGGTAATCGGTCAGTTTAGAGGTATGCGAATTGCACCTCTTTACTGGCCTAAGAGTTCGGCACATGTCTATACCTACGTCCTAGCCAGGGTATGTCTTCGAGGAGTCATCTTCAATGAGACACTGTTTTGTTAACTGATACTTTTATTTCCAAACAGTATACCGTACATGATGGTGGTAGAGAAACGACTAACGTGACGCGGGCGCAGCCGCGTGCCGTTTAAAAGTGCTGACATAACAATACACAATGTCGAACACAGTGTGCACTGTGTCTGTACACCGTGTCGCTACGGTCAACATCGTCCAAAGACATCCCACTTTACTATACGTCATTAGGGTTTTCGATGCGCTGTTAAGGATGAGGACTTAGGTGGAGTGCCTTATGTGCTGGTAATTACACCGGATCTCTTACCCTTCAAACTGAAACACAGCAATGCAAGCATTGCTGCTTTATTTTCATTGTTATCTTCAATTTTAAGAAGACAAGCATTATTTTCAAAACTTCTACCATCTTCTAAAGTATGTTGGCAATCACCCTCCCACGTCACAGTAACTCTGACAATAAATCCTCTACCACCTTGCGCAGATTTTTCGGCCAGTCTAACTGATATTTTACTTTTCTTGATTAGCTCTAAAGCATTAATCTCAAAACAACCATGAAAGAGCAAGCACAGAAATCGGACAGTAGCGCCTTCTCCCCTAGAATGATGTTGTAAGCACTAACAGCGAGCCAAAGGGTTTGTGCAAATGCACATGCACATGTCATGCGGTTTCCATATAAAACTGCCCCAATAAGCGAACTACATAGGCAGGTCAGGCTGAATTTCACAATCTATGGATGCAAGTGATCATAGAGCTGGTAATATTTTAGATGAAATTACCGATAAAAGTGCACCCCCAAGTTCTTAGTCAGCTGGACATCCCGCCTCCACTGGTGGTAGGAGTCGCACGCCACGTCTCCGTTGCTGCGGTCCGCGATGGCCTCAGGGTGGTGATGCGTGTATCGGTCCCAAATATTTTCGCTTTTGTCTGAGAAGAAAGGAAACTTTTCTAATAATTTCAGAACGGAACCCATTGCTCAGACGCGCGGAGCAGGGTGTTTATTAGTAGGATCATTCGGCGATCTGTCTATCTATTGAGGACACTTGTATATCACTTCACTGGATTCAGTCGTTTGTAGACTGAAACTAAGACTGGCTTCTGTTTATTGGCTGTAAATTGCAGACTAATCGTACTGAATGCTTTGGAATAGTTGACTGAATTCAGTCAAGCGTAGTTTGTTTAAGCTTTTGAATCAGCGTTGTTTCAGACTGTGTTTAATAAAAGTACTTTTGTAAACTCGTAAGTTTCACCATTGATCTTTTAAAATGTCACCTACTGAATACGAGAATCAGATGGGTTTGAGGTCAAATGTCAAACTTTTTACAAGGCAATATAAATGTTAATTTATAACTATAGATATTCTGACGAAGCGCCTCTCAGATTGGAATAATGAGCACTTATTTGGTTTGGCACTGTACCACACCAGATGTTCTGTGCTGCATGTATTAAACTTTGTATACTTCTGTATTGTGTTCTATATTCTGGTGTTTACAGCGCTAAATAAACGTTTTCAATTTCAATTTAGATTTATTTTCATATTTACCAGAACACGACAAAGAAACATTAATCTTTGATATGTGGGCCAACTGACTAAAATACCTAATAAAAGAACAACAGAACAATCGAATTTCTAAATCCAAGGTACTCACCACTGACATTCCAGGCCCCTTCCACCTGATACGCTGCAGTTGCAGCTCCGAACTTGAACCCTGGAGGGAAGCTCAGGTCTGCAGCCCATGATGCAACCACGAAGGCACTATAGTGAAATAAAATACACTTTGCACAAACAGGACAAATGAAACATATTATAGAAACAGCGATGTACAATTTAGGCAGTCTTATCTTTAAGAGCAATCTCAAACTTCCACAGAACGAATAGATAATACACTGTAAACTAATTACGAGTATATGTTACTCCCAAAGACTATAAAAGTAAATAAATAGATACTCACCTAAAGATAAAAACAACCGCTCGCCTAGACATAGTATCACCAACTGATAATTGAAACATAGTAACAAGGAAATAATATAAAAACCGGTTCTAAACACCACACGAATATAAGAAAGCAGCGCCAGGTCAAGTTAATCTAACTTTAGCCAAACTAAATAAGGAAAACAATATTATTAATTAACTTGTTAAAACTAGCATGGGGAAATCCCCCTAACTAAATACTTACCGTGAGTTATATCTTACCCTTATTGCTAAGGTTTCCGTAAGTCTCGTGTCAACTCTATCTGTTATATATAGAGCTATGGCGGGCGTATAGTAGAATGGGATAGCATGTTTTTTAATGAACACTTAACTTAAGGACGTTTCGTGCAATTGGTGATTATACATACATCGTCACAATAAACGATAATTCTGTAATTGTAATCAATATTAATCCATGCTCCACTTAATTAAGTGGCGTGCAAAATTGCATTTTGATAATGATTTGTTCTTTCGTGGCATCTCTTTCTAAAGATACAAGTAAGAAGAAGACAAATGTAAAGGAATCTAAAAGGAATAATATGAAAGAAGTTACAATTCATTTTAATTTAAACAATATGTAACAACTTATTTACAGATATTTTCAATCATGAAGGACAGAACGCCCGCGCCTTCCAAGTTTCCAGTCGTATACTAAAGGAATTATAACAGTACGAAATACTTAAGTAATACAAAGAAATTATACGTCCGACAGATGTTTATTAGGATCAATCGAGTGAGATGGAGCTATGGAGAAATTACAAGTGCCGCTCGCTTTCTCATTATAGCATCGTTTCTCGGCTGCCTCAGATATCACGTCATCTGCCGACCGCATATCAATTTGCCTACGGGTTCAAGGGAAGGGCACGTCAAGTGAATGATTGCTCACAACGCTCCGGTAGTAGTGCGCAGACCGGCGCGGCGTGCGCGTGCGCAGCGGGTCAGAGAAGTCCACCTGGTGCAGGCCGAACTTTGTTCTGGAAAGACACATGTCTTTGTACCAGTGTTGACATTGAACCACACCCTTAACAGATTTAATGTGGTGGTTTCCGTTGCCTTCCCCATTTCACACACTGGTTATCTCAGTATTCAAGTTTCCTCACGATGTTCTCCTTCACCATTACAGCAGCCGGTTAAATGAGTCTTCGGAAAAAAAAAAACCTCATTGATGCAATATAACATAGCATGATTTTTGAATCCAGTTATGGAGAATGGGAGTCAGGCAACTTTGGTTAAGTTGCCTGACTCCCATTCTCCATAACTGGATTCAAAATACCACCGATGCTACAGCTATTTATAAAAACAGGAATTTGGCATGTATCATACTGCTTTGGATCTGACAAGTTTAATGGACCTAATTCCCCATTTGCCAGGGCAGTTGAACGTGATAGGCAATGAATTAGTCGCCTTCCAAGAAATTCATGATTTCTATACTCACTTGTATCCATCCAACCACTCGAAGTTGTCAATGAGAGTCCAGGCTGTGAACCCTGTCACATTCACTCCATCTTCTTTAATAGAGAGCAGAATCTACGGATAAGATTAGTAATTAGATCCGGGAGGCATATGAAAGTAGCATTCTATGGAGGTTTATAATAGAAACGCAAAATACAACATAATGAGAAGAATTATAGAAGAAAAGATAGAGAGGAAAATTGGTAAGGGAAGAAGAATATGCCTGGCGATTTTATGGAACAATTTAATGGAGTGGACCGGAGTGAAAAACGCTGCAGGGAAAAGCAAAGCATTCCAGATTGGAATTCCAACGGATGATCAAACAATCAATCAAGCGGATCTAGTCCAAAGATAAAAAAAAGATCGCTGACGTCTGTTAGGATATGCCACAACAAAAAGACGAGAAGTTCACAAGTTGTCACTTTTTTGGGCGATGATTCTCTTAACTAACCTGAGTCAAAAAATCGTGATAGTATTGCACTCTGTTGTCATCTTCGAGTACATACTCTGAGCTGCCGTACCCATTTTCAGTGATCAGGAACGGCAGGTCGCCATAGTTCTTCTTCAACCAAGCTAGCAGACTTCGCAATCCCTCGGGATATATCTGCAAGAATACCATATAAAGTACCTTAGTGTAAAATCGTTAATATTATTTAATTATTATAATTATTTGGGGAAGAAGGTCCCGCCACGCAGCCTCGGATTCGTCCTCCCCAATGATTACCAAATCCAGAAGGATTGTCAATCGCAAAGGATGACAAATCCGACCTCCTAAGGATGTGATAAGGATTGGGAGAGTGTAAAATGAATGGGACCTAATTGAAAAGCAGATTCAGAAATCAGAATAGTATATCGTGAAGACAGCCACCCATCGTACTGGTCTCAATGAAATTGTAAAAAGCAAGGACATGTAAGCAAGGATGTATAATAACATCTCTCAAATTAAAACAATGGATATATAAAATATATAGATATGATAATTTCACAAAGACGGTATTTTCAGGGAAGGTGCCCAGGATATTGGACTAGTTGCTGCAAATCTTACGTAAGAGACCACCAATAAGATCGATCGTGCAAAATAGTTTCAGGAAGAACAAGCAAATCTGATCTTGATCTTGATCTTTCCTCAATCAGATTGAACGAAATAATTTCAGAAGGAAGGAGATATTCAAGCGGATCTATTGAACATACAAAAGGACTTACAGGGAAATATGCACTAGCAGCTGTCTTCCAATCAGGACTGTTCTCTAATATGGCATTCAGGTCTGATGCTCCAAACAAAGGCCAAATGCCCACGTCCTCATCGGGCTTCGGTTTCCGTACCATGCGACTGACGTAGTGATTGAAAGCGAGAAAGTCATAAGTACCTGCGAGTATCAGAAGTCATTTAAAATTCTGAAGTTTTTATAAATACGTTCGGCAGACAAACAATCCAGCTCATGGTAAGTGTTTATAAATACTAGCAATATCGGAGACGTTGAGTACTACCATGCGGGAGGTCCAAGTTCGAAACCATGCAGTGTCATCTACCAATGAGATTTACGAATTTTTCGAGAGACTTACGTACGTATATTTGCCGACTGAGACCTGCACCTGCATACTGAGATAACCAGTGTGTGAAATTGGGAAGGCAATGGATAAACAGCCCTTTAAATCTGCCAAGAGAATAATTGCTCTATGTGGTTATTTCCATATAATGATCACGACCCTCATCAATGAGGAATATGATTAAGAAGAAATCGGAGACGTCACAGGATGCTGGCTGATATGCTGCCGCCCTTGTGAAGAGGATTTGCTTTTCTACCATTGAAGGAGGTTTCCCATAGCTATGCAAACTATACTACGAGTTATTTCAGTATGAAGAAGAATCCACCTTTCACTAACTGTTTCTCTTCTTCAGTAAAAGCCGGTAGTCTTGAACGGAAATATCCTTGTTTTCGGCTTCTCTCTGCAATTATTTCTTCGATGTTTGGTGGCCAGCCGCCTTCCTTGGAGTGTATTGGGTGCAAAAAGTGACTGATCTGAAACGTTGTTTTATTTCTACGTGCTGGGCAAGAAAAGTTATCAAAGTACAGTAATCTAATTGTTTTATGTCCTTATATATATCAGCTTCATTGTCATCCATCATCATCATCAAGATGACTGAATGATACTCGTACAAGTCGTACAGCAGTAAATTGTACATTGTTGTGGTGATTCTCGAACACTCGATATCGACATTTGTATTGTCGTACACTACAGAAGTTTTGTTGCATTCACACATATCTTCTTCTCATTGTATGAGCGAACGTGATAGAAGATAATATCGGTATAGACACACTATCGCGAGAGACATCTGATGAATATTTTTCAACGCTATTTATTTATCTATTACTTCGTTTGAAGAAAACATCGTTTATTTCTATACTCACTCCAAGTTCTCTAACCAGTTCAGTGAGCTCCGTGTCTTCAGGGGTTTTGGGCTCGAACCAGAAGAAGTTGTTGGCTATAGCCACTTGGCCTGTACAGATAACACATTGTTCAGAATACTAAACTTATGGGATCTTTCATTGATGCCCTTAAATTTTTGGATAAACATTATTTTCTTCGAAAATATTGCCAGGTTCATCTTCAACAAGAACACTGACTCAAACTAAATAGTTATTCGAATTAGGTATGACTACACAGAACAGTAGTTGAGGAACGACTGAAGTTAACGCAGGCGCATCCGCGTGACTAAATAAAACTGCTGACAAAAGAAGACATCTGTGAAATACAGTGTGCGCTGTGTCTACAATCATCATCGTCATCTGCAGCATCTCACTCCACTTTCCTCGGTCGGTGGTGTTTCTAGCCCACAAGTTGGATTCTTGCAGCCTAACAATAGTCAACTCACCATGATACTTAGACTTGAACTCCTCATCATAAATCCGCCAAGCTTTAGCATGAGCGAGCAAGACAGACTTATGGCAGAGATAGGCAGCTCGATCAGGGTCTGTGATACCCGGGGCGAACTTGAAGCCGTTGTAAGCGACGTCGCACATGACGACTGGCTCATTAATGGTGAGCCAAGTCTTCACGCGGTCGGCGTAGAGGGTGTACGCTGCCCTGGCGTAGTCGGCGAACCAGCCCGCTATGAGGGGATTGGTCCAGCCACCTGGAGATATTAAATCAATTGCTGTATAGAATATTTTAGGGTTCCAAGCAAGATGAATTAAATCTTAAACCTGTGTGGTAACATTTCTATTGTTGGATGACCCTATGCTGAACAGTAAATCTCATTGCTCTATATTAATATCATTTTGGATTATCTATATCCAGCAATGTACCAAGTGTAAAAAGTAAAAGAGCCAGTACTTACTAAGCCCATGTGCTCCTATTTCGGCCTCATCGTCACTTAACACCAGGCGAGATTGAGGTCTACCGCGGGTTTAGTCGTAAAATAAACTCTCTTACCCAAGTCCTGCAGCGTCTGAGGCAACTCCCAGTGGTAGAGCGTGATGACCGGCTCGATGCCGTTCCTCAGCAGCTCGTCGATCAGGTTGTTGTAGAAGGTCTTGCCATCCTCGCTGATCTTGTTGGAGAACCCATTCGGCAATAGACGGGGCCAGTTTATTGAGAATCTGAGAAGAAAATATTACTTACCCTATGTTTTTGATTGTAATTATCAAAAATAAATAAATAAGCAAAAGTAATTAAGTTTGACGAAGGTGGTGTGCAGCACCGGGCAAAGGGGACTGCCTCAGCCTGTTGCCGTAGCGCTTTTAGCACTGCGGCGCTGATTGTCAGGCATCCCCTGGAGATGTTGGGTTGATTTTGGTAAAAGTGTTAAGAGACTTCTGAGCTTCTGGACGGAGCTAAGACTGCTAAAAATCTAGCAAGCCGAACATTATCTGCATTACTCGTATAAAGGAACACTTGCACAATAAACTCAAACCTGTTTCCACATAGGTAGACAGAGACTAAAGATTACCATCTGTAATGATCCTGACAAACCGTTCTCGCTTCTTCCACACCCATCAATCGCTTCATACGCGCTCTTCGGTTAGTGGTTGACCACCGCACCTGACCTTACGTGTCTAAATCCGGAAACTGGAACCTAAAACTACTGAGAAGTGACGGAGTGACGGACCCAGTATACGCGTCACCTGTAAAAGTGCAGCCCCAGATCCTTAGCTAGCCGGACGTCCTCCCTCCACTGGTGGTAGGAGTCGCACGCCACGTCTCCGTTGCTGCGGTCAGCGATGATGTCAGGGTTCTGATGCGTGTAGTAGTCCCATATGCTCTCGGTTTTGTCTGCAAGGAGGAATCTGGTTTCAGTTCCCGTTTTACTGTCTCTAATTGGAATGGAACAGTCTGCAGGCGTCTGTATTTCCCGAAACCTAAAACCTTGGGATCATCAAGGCCAGAGTAAATAGACATTTACTGGACCCGCATGCTCCATCGTCGACCTCATCGTCGCTTACCATCAGGCGAGATCGAGGTCAAATGCGGGTTTAGTAGTCAATAAAAACAAATAAAAAAAAAAGTAGTATAAAAAAGTTGATAGCCTTAAATATTTTTTTCTTATTCTTGTCAATGAGATTCAGTTAATTCTATTAAGTCTGTGCCTATTTTAAGCCCCAACTAAAGTTTTACGCGTACGTCTGTTTGTCAGTTTATCTGCTTATTACAACCGATGATCCGATTTAGACGCGAATTTTTTATTTAACAGGAAATTTAGTCGAGTTTTCTTTGACAAAATTGGACCAGTGGTTTCCAAGACCTTGGAGTACCTTCTGTCAGATGTAATCTCTGGAACGGTAACAGGTTCGAGTTTCGAGTTCTTTTTCATTTATTATGAATTAGGTCAAACCCTGGTTCAATTAGTAACAAACTTACCACTGACATTCCAGGCCCCTTCCACCTGATACGCTGCAGTGGCTGCTCCGAACTTGAACCCTGGAGGGAAGATCAGGTCTGCAGCCCTTGACGCACCCACCACAGCACTGTAACGAATACGAAAGCACTCACAGTTTCATGGTATCCTAGATCTCTCTAGATCCATAGTGAATCACATTTCGCGTAAAATGTCCAATACACAAATTACGTGATGGTAAATGGTACAAACACATAAGTAACTTGCTGGTCAGGGTCCCTGGCTAGCGAACATCCTTCTATCTAAAGTCTGTCGTCAAATATCTTCGTTTCGGCGTTCATGTGTTCCGGCAGTGTTTATAGAAGAGCCAGCCTAGTGGAGTACTAGGTCTTCGGCCTCGTGGTCACATACCACCAGGTGAGATTGAGATCAAACGCAGGTTTAGTGGTGAATAAAAAAATAAAAAAGTAAAACTGTTGACCCAATCGTCAGGCCATAACAGAGGTCTATAATTCTTATAATATTTCTTAATTCTTATTAATCTGACAAATGTAACGCATTGGATTATTGTCTGTTATGTTGAATTTTACGGTTTACGGTTTAAGACATTTATTTCTCTAAAAAAGGCTACAATCCACTTAGCTTAGGGAAATACAGGATAAACTTATAGTAATTAACAATGTTAATGGGCGGATGACATCACCAAAGTGCATCGAAGCCCTGGATGCGACTAGCACAGGATCGTATAGGGTGGCACAAAAGAGAGGAGGCTTATACCCTGCAGTGGGACGACATGGGCTGATGATGATGATGATGAATTAACAATGTGTACGGTAGACGCGATTTTAAGGTTATTACTTACTAATTAATATTCTAGTGTATAATACTCAGTTAGGATGGGTGGCGTATTTCATCTGAGCTTCACCGTGCCTCGGAGAGCACGTTAAGCAGTCGGTCTCAGTTGTTGTCGTTCGACAGCAGTCGTTAAGCCATGTCAGAGGCCTACGGGCGGCCTGAACAACTCTGACAAATAGGTTAGCCACTAACCATACGATAAGCAAGCATTAAGGTTAGTCTATCTAATTGATGAGCTTTATTTTTCTGAGCTGCTGGTAACCAGAAGACGAATATAAGAACACATGAATATATCGTGGTGTCCACTGGCACAGACTTATCTGTTCCGGTGGTTAAAACTGGAACTAACGTTTATTTTGTTAGTTTTAATTTTTGATTAATTAATAGATAACAATTAAAATAACTGGCGACCTGAACAACTCTGCTAATAGTTTAGCCACATATACGCCAAAAAGTAGAATTTACTTGTTTATTAACTAACTTACCATAATGCAATCACTTGTAACAACATTACAACAAACACTGATATGGATATTAACAGCAGGCGGTATTATCACAGATAATAAATAATTATGTCAGTAAACTGGAAGTAATAAAATGTTATCCTCTGTCAATTTAATTAGATAAGGATAAAGACAACAAAGGAATGTTGACATTTTAATGGAACCTGTAAAAAAATTCTAGTCCATCATCATCATCGACCTATTTCGTCCTCACAGTTGGGGCACAGAGCTTAACTTATACAAGGGGATATGGGCCATGATCCACGGCACCAGTGCTGATTGGTAGATTTCACTTCGGAAAACTGTTAATAATATTAATATTTATTTATATTATGTATATCTATGCATTTAACTATTTTAGTATACCTACATATTTAGTTTTATTTTACTAAATTTACTGTGTATTAAGTAATAGTAACCTTTTTCATATCCTCACACTACACTGTCGCTAATCTCTTTAATGTCCAATTAACTTCAGAGGTTGCCTGGAAGAGATCGCTTTAAGCGATAAGGCCGCCTTTGTACATATCGTGCTACTATTCCTGTAGTTTTTACTTTTCCTGATTTTGTGTACAATAAAGCGTTTCTATCTATCTAATCTTTTTCCTTAGACATGCAGGTTTGTATGTAAGTACGTAAGACTCATTGGTACTTATCATTCCATAGTTTTAAACCCGGAGCTCACGCATAAGAGCCCGGCGTCCAAGCCACTACGCTACGACGCTCTTCTATTTAAAAAAATATCGATTTTTTTTATTTTTTTTCATAAAGGAGTATAGAACCAATCAAAAATAATTTGTACTAAAGTATCGGTAATAGCATGAAGGTAATAAGAAATGCTATTATAAGGCTATTATCTCATATACGATATGGTGTGGCATGGTATAGTCGTACGAATGTAAACGAACCATAATGCTCGAACCTACAACTAGCTCCAATAGAATCTGATGACGTCACACGTGTTTCCCCACTTCTGAAATCGTATTAGAACCAGGTTACACTCCCCTCGACTAGACAAGCATGCGATATGACAACACAGTCGACAGTTCACAATTAGGTATCGAGCACTCGATAAATCATAATACGGGTAGCGTCCGTCAGGCAGATAAGTGTCAAGATGTACGCCAGGGGGGCGATTCACAATCGCGATTATCATTTCGATGTTGATAACGTTGACGGCGTACGGAAAGATGAAATACTTATATTAATACAGAGGAATGTAATTGTGACTTTATTATTAGAGTTTCGTCGTAAACAAATAGTATCACATAAAAGGAAGCACTGTACTTATCTTATCTTATGATAGGGACGAAAACATCGTGAGTAAACCTGCACACTGAGATAACCTGTGTGTGGAATGGGAAAGGGAATGGCAAACCACCCCATTAATTCTGCCAAAAGAGTCGTTCTATGTGATTAATTCTGTAGAATGATGACGACTCTCAGCAATGAGAAAAACGAAAGATCAAAAATTTTAAGGCTCTCAAGATACAGTTTCTTATCTTATCTTATGATAAGGGACCGGGAATAATCCAGCGGCACTTCGACCCTTGAGGATCTTTTGTGCCTACCCCATTTACACACTGGTCATCTCAGTGTGCAGGTTTCCACACGATGTTTTCCTTCACCGTTAGAGCAGTCGGTAAATGTACGTAAGTCTTCGAAAAAATCGGAAGTGGTTTGACTTTATAATCATAAAAATACCCAAGAATATTGCTATTTGACTGTGAAATTGCTATGAGCATACCGTCGTCCCTTCAGACCTGTCTAGGTCCATCACTCAAATACAAATAAATTTATTTTGCAACTTACATTAATACAAGAGTGGTTGATGCTCATGCTGTCATTTTAAACTTGTAATTACAGGCATTATTGTTTCATGACATGAGGCCCATGCCGCCTGCATGGCTTCATGCATGGTTCACTAACTATCTTTGTTATCTCCATATTTACACTTAGCGTAGAGTATGAAGACAGGAGCCCGCACAGCTGAGCTGAATACTGTTCATGCGTTTTATGACGGCATAACAAGCGGCAGTGAGCGCGACAACACGCTGGGATACGCTTACAACGCCACATCTATGATATTTTACGATTGCCACATGTACCACTAAGTTATGTAGGTTATTGTAGGCAAAAAAGTACAAAAAGTAAGGTATGATTTTGGACAGGTTTCTTTTTTCTGCACCCTTCTATGCCTTTACTTAGTAACTAGAAACATTTTTACTGTTCATTTGAGACTACAAAATTAGGTGATTATTGTTATAATTATAATAATGCACTTCATTATCGCTCCCACTAACATCTTGACATAAGGGGTGAAATGAAAAACAGCGCTGCATATTTGGTACCCGAGTATGTCAGCATTTGCCGACTTTCCCCGCTTTTACCAAATATACATATACATAAAAAAATTTTTTTTTTAAATCTCTGTTAAGAGGCTTTAGTACCCGACAAGGTGACTATCTCGGCCTTGTTAGGGTCACTAAGAAAAGGGAAGGGAAGTTCAAGTATTATTAGAGTCAGCCAAAAATAAACAACAGAAAAATTTGAGTTATTAATTGTTGTTATTGAAACTGGTAAAAGTGTAAAAACTCTAACTACTTATGTACTAAAAAGGATATTCTGTTACACTCAGTATAATAGTAAAACAAATATTACTATAATTCGAGGTGACAGCCCTGCGCTGACCTCAGAGCTACTATATATTCAAATTGGTGGGACGTAGCTTATATCGATATAGATATTCTAATAAGTGTAAAAGTAGAAAGTAGATGGGGTAAGATTGGAGTGAGATGGGATGAGTCAGGGTGGGATCGGACCACAGGGATACTACGTTCAATACCTATCTATTACTCGGATCGGTCTAAGGTCAATCAGGGTGTTGGGGTGAAAGGTTGATTAATTGTATAATATATGTCAGATGAGAGGGTAAGGGCATAGATTGCCCGCTATCTTTCTCCGGGTTGTCCTCACCCTGTGGTTCTATTTTTGCTTTTTAAAAAACAAGCGAAATATAATTTAATAACTATATTGACTCGAATCAACTTAGAGTTATTTAACAACAAATTATTTACTGCCTAGTTACTGGACACTAACTAGCCACGGGTCAACCGTCTTAGTAGCGACCACTAGTCACCGGTTAGACATTCAATAGTAACCGGCCACACGAGAGTCCCCTGATAGCAACCAGTTACGGTTAATTATTCGGAAATGCAATATTCTCGAATAAAATATCAAGTCCGACTGCCTCGTCGACGAGTCGCAAGGGAATGATGTCAACTTGCGTCATTCGCCCGCTTTTATAGAGGCCAGGTAGTGGGGGGCAGCATGACGTGGTATCGGCTGTTGCTGCGTGTTTGCTTCGTCGCAAGCGCAGGTGGGCATTGCACGTGCACTATGACGTCACTTGTTGTTTGCGCTGACATATATAAGGACTGAAAGTAATTATTGTTTGTGTTTACTTTTGAAAATAGCAGGAATTCAAGAATTGAAAAGAACTTTCCACCCGGCTAATCCATCTGGATTATTGATATGGTTCGTTAAAGAATATCGATAAACTAAATAGACAAGTAAAACATTATAAATTGTTTTAAACCCCGACAGTTAGGAAAGGGTGTCATAAGTCCGACGCGTCAGATGTTTAAGTTTGACATATAAAATCTGGCATTATAGAACGTTATTAGTTTCTTTTACCTTTGGGAATTTTTGGGTTCATTGAATTTTGGGGTGCTATCTAGAGGGAGTTTTTCTCAAAATCCAATTTTGGAGTGCCATCTTGTCGGTTAAGTTTGACGTGTATAGAGTCAGGGTACCGAGTGATTCCTAAGCATGGTCTTATTTCAATAACGTTTATTTATGATGAAGAGCCGAACTCCTGACACTTTTAGGCGAACCTTATCGAAGGCTACAGTATACACAGTAAAGCCAAGGTTCCACCCGCCGTCCTCAGACTACAACGCATATAAATTGTCCATCTCAGCCAAATCGCAGCAACGACCGACAATGTCGTACTGTCTCGTGGCACTCGGCCAGATATACGATTACTCCACTTAAATGCTGGCTAATTTATGTATTTGTATTGCGTATGCGTTTGGTTAATGCTTATTTATAAGAGAAAAACCGGCCAGTAAGCAGAGTTGGTAGGTAAGTAGTTAAAATTTCCGAACTTGGCGGAAAACTCCAGGAGAGTGTTTCCGCCTAGATTTTCGCTGTCGGTTAAAATAAACTATCGATTGCGACACGTTTTTGTTTTTAGCCAGGCTAGCGTTTAGTAATCGCCGGACAACATGGACAAATCAGATAAGAACTTGGCAAACAACTTCAAATTACATCGAACAAGTTGCAGCAAACTTACAAAGATTGTACGTGACTGGTGTTGAAAGTTCAAATATTTTCTTGTTCATCCTTTCTTTCGCTCGCTTGAAGTTTATGCTTAAAAAATACAATTAAAGTTGCACGTGCCAAAATATTTATGAATTAAGATATTTATTATTTCTAGTAGCTATAAGTATTTTTAACACAGACGAGTTTTATGAGTTTTAATTTTAATGTTAAAACATTATACGAGTTTTGTATCGCTACCAAAGTCTTGTATAATGACTAGCCAAGTTAGGGATTCAGTTTTAAGTAAGCAGCAGTTTTAAGGATTAAATTGAAATCGGCATCCACTTAGACTCAATTATTTTATCGGCGAAGCTTGTTGCTGGTACCGGTGTTGTTGTTCCTGGTACCGAACTTGGCCCCTTTTTTACATTTATGTTTTTGTTGGGTGACCTGTTTACAATTGAAAGGACTTAAAAAAACTTACACCTACACATATTTTATTATAGCCTATAGATAAGTTATAGCGCTCATACTGGAATACTAACTCGGATCATATTGGCTCAGCTATAAATTGAAATTGGATTGAACCTCGAGTTGCTCCCGCGATAGACATTTTGACAATTGTGATCTGTATGATCCACTCACACGATACGAAAAGTTTCATAGCGAACAAAGCTAGGTATATTTCCATGGAGTAGGTACTTTTGGTTGAAAAGCGAAGTCCGCACGCTTACTTACAAGAGCTTTGCAAAATATTGGATTGTAGATACGAATTTTTTTTTCCAAAACAATCACAAAATGGCTATCTTAGTGAGGACTGTCATGCTGCAAGACAGCCGTTGGCTAGTGCTGGTGCCAGGATTTGATTTTTGTAAATAGGTACCTACCTACTTGAAAAAAAGATGTACTAAAAATGTTTTTCTTATGGTTTGGTTATTTGATTGATTTAATGTGATGTTGTTTTTCTATTGATTTTTATTCTATCTATAATTAAAATGGACTTAAATTAAAAATAGTTGCAAAAAACGTCCTTAATGTTAAAGCTTCCTTAAGTCCCATCTCATCTCTATCTAGAGCTATGCCATAGCAAACGTTTCGCGTTCCTTAATAAAACTAGGAGACCAGTATTACCTTTATCAGAAAACCCCCAAGTTGAATATAAAACTTCAGAACTTCGACCCTTTGCCTTTCCCTATTTACCTTCGAATCTCACAACATTATTTTCAAGATTCCGAAACACCCCGAAACTTGCCGAGCATTACTGAAACACCCGAACGAACTTCGGAATCGAGTTATTCAGTAGCGTAGCGTGGATTTCTCTCCCCTCCCCCGTTATTTATGCAATTTGGCAAAATAACCCAATAAAGGGTCTGTTTAACTCTGTCACCATTTGACATCTGACCTGGATCATTTTAGAAGATATCGATTACGTGCTGTAATGTATCTTTCCCAGTCGGTCTCATACACAGGTTTGACACGTATCCGGGATCCAGGTCCGAGTATTCAAAGTAACCCCCCCCTTCAGCTTTTAAACTTTGAACTCTCTGAAACTGTTGCTAAGCTGTTTATGGGCGATGTCTACATAGTTTGTTATTCAGTGGAGTTCCCGTTTGGATAAAATACTTATGTTTAAGAATGCTGTAGCTATTTCCTAGTTAAGTCTAACTAAAACAGAATACTTTAACGAATACGTTAACTTCAACCAAGACATTGTTCACTTCAGCCAAGATCTATCTGTCAAGTAATTTGTTCAAATGAATAAAGTTACTTTATATGCTCCAAATCAAAAGGTATTTTTTCAGTCTACGAGTAGGTGTATGTATAACTAGGAAATACTATTTCATCAGCATCAGCAGCCTAGTAATGTCCCCACTGTTGGGGCACAAGCCTTCTCTTGCACAAGGGAGTATGGGCCATGCGCCACACGTCTTTAGAATTTTTTAATTTCCTCAGACATACAGGTTTCCTCACGATGTTCCTTCACAGCAGTCGGTAAATCAACATGTCTTTGAAAAAATCCGGAAAACTCATTGGTACATTGCCTGGTTTCGAACCCGGACCTCCCGCATGGGTGTCCGGCGTTCTAGCCACTAGGCCACCGACGCTCCAAATACTATTTATTTTGTCTTAATCTTTCTCAGTGTCTACAACACCTTATACTTATTTTAGACAGGTATGGAAAAATTATAACTTTTTTTTTCTAGTTTATAATATATAATATCGCATTCTCTTTTTAATTTTGGTGAATCAGAGACTCTATTATTTAGGCAACCGTAAATTCAGTTTTGGAGAAATACAGAGATACATCTTTTACTAGCTCCAAATACATAGAGTAACGGGAAGAAGAGATAGTGGTTGCGCAGAGGGCGTCTATATCAAAAAGAATAGAAAGCCATGAACTTTCGAAGAGTACAATTTATTAAAAATATTTAAAACACTATACAAAACCCAGGTCACAAAACGATGCCGCCAGGTATAGATGTATAGCGACACCTGTCGGCAAATTGACCTAAAGTAGGGCATTAGACATACCGCCCACCAAGGACAACTGTTTTAGATGTCCTTCAAATTAATAAACAACAAGAAACTTAAAATTATTGACATAACTTAAGTAATACATATTTCTCTCCATATATAACAAAATATCAAAATAACAAAATATTTGGAGATGTAAACTCCTTAATAAATCAAAAGTCCTCCTATAGGTATGCAAATGTTCAGAAATGTAAAGGTTAAAATTTAAAACAAAAGATTCCTAACTCCGAACACATTTCAACAAAATAGTTACATTACTAATATTAGGTTTGATCACGTTAATAGAAATTGACTTATGTCTTTGGTTGATGCAACCTCAATACCATAAAACGACGACCAATAATATCAAACAAACACACATCAAGGATTCTACAAAAAAGAACCAATTGTATAGGTATACATAAATCAAGATACCGTGACATCTAAGTTATCTATCATAAATAAAGTATAATAAAGAAATTAGAATATTAAGTCTGATCCTGAATTTACTTTATGAACAATGCTAACCTAAACTAGAGAAGACCAACAACAAAAGAAATAATTTGGTTTAAACATAACACAAGGCGTATGATGATAGATAACCATCATGTTATTAATTAAAACACACAAACAAGAAAAACAAGTCCTGTACACATAAACAAATGAAAGATCTATAAAAAGAGACACTATGATACACAAGCCTGTATAAAATGTAAGGTTATCTGCTATTCAATACGCCCCCGCCCACCATGATCGATGTGCATTTGGTTGTAGTTCACCCTTCAGGATGCACAATCGGCAGGATTATCTTTTTTAACATGTTGAACGCGATCATGGGTAGTCATATAATCCTTGCAAATGAAGTATGCTTTCCAGCGGACGCAACGACCGGCCAACCAGGATAACAACATATTCGTTACCGTTCTTGCAACAACGGCAGAATTGTTGTATCTTTTCTCTTTAATGATGTCTTGTCTATATTCTCTCCTTTTTTGAGTGGATGTCTTTCCTTTGATCATCGAGTAATCTCTAGGCTTTCTTAGCCTATCTTTGTCTGTTCTTAAGAAATCTACCTTTGGCTTCGTGACTTCCAATTCTGCCACCATCCCTTTGATAGATACCTTTGTCAATTCTAATAATTGTACTGCTGTTTCAGTTACGACTGAATCCTGATGTCCCTGATCATTAAACCCACTATGCAAAACAGATTGTCCACTTTCACCCTTTACTGCCTTCATCAGTGCAGTAGGCAACAATACTGTCTTTGCCTCGGTATCAGTCTCAGGCTTGTCGTCTTCTGAAAGATGAGACAGTACTTCCATTGTGTGGTACTCTTCGTTCAGTGTTTGTTCTGTTGTTTCAGTTTTCACTTCTTCTTCTTCACTTTCAATTGTTGAAAAATGAGACCCAATCACATGAAGAAGTGAATGATGGCGCCCTTGACAATTTTTACATTTTTGTTGAAGTTTATCACAGTAATATGCCGGGTGTTTCGACAGTAGGCAGAACTTACATAATTTCTTTTCTTGTATGTACAGTATTCTTTCTAAAACTGTCAGTTCAATAAAATTTGAGCAATCAGTCAGAAAATGTTTTTGTGAACAGTAAAGGCAAATATTTACACCAGCAGAAACTGGGAAAGACATCACATCTTCTTGACTAACATTAACACATTGAGTTGCAGTTTGTTCAGAAGGGCTCAATGTATCAAGAATTTCTTGCAACTCACTCATATATTCGAAATATGTCTCTTGTGTGAAGTCATACTATTTTTGGGTTTCGTGCGTTGTGTAGATCAGTACATAATGACATTCAGACCTACCCGACCGAACGGTACAGGTCGTCCGTGAAGTATGAATTTGTCCTCGACCTTTCCTCTACAATTATAACAAAGTGAGTTCTTTTGAACTTAGTCCAAAGAGTTCCAAGATCATTCAGCATAGACTCCAAATAACTTCTCTTTAGATAAGTTTTAGGCAGTTTCTGGAAATCAGCCATTCTTTTTTCTATTTCAGAGCTAAGCTCAATTTGCTGAGGGATAAATTCCATCTTCAATTGAATATTAATTTTCTAAGTCCAAAAACCAATCAAATTTGCACTAAGTTAAAATTATGTGAAAATATTTCTAAGTCTATAGAATAAAATTCCGAAAATTTTACAAGATTTTAGAATTAAATCCGAAAAATATTACAAGTGTTTTGGACTAACCAACCAGACGCAACACAATTCAATCCAAAGGTTAGTCACAGCACTTTTCCATTTCACTGTACACTGCCTAATTTACTATCACTTTTACACTTCACTGTACACTTGCCTAATTCACTTTCACTGACTAATACTGTACACTACTATTTACACTATTGCCTACTGCCCTCCGACACCGAACAACTAAATCCAGCTCGAAGGACCACTATGGTTGCGCAGAGGGCGCCTATATCAAAAAGAATAGAAAGCCATGAACTTTCGAAGAGTACAATTTATTAAAAATATTTAAAACACTATACAAAACCCAGGTCACAAAACGATGCCGCCAGGTATAGATGTATAGCGACACCTGTCGGCAAATTGACCTAAAGTAGGGCATTAGACAGATAGAGAGAGGGATAAATTCAGTTTTGACACAAAATATGGTTTCATTCTCCATTTGCCTAAGAAATAAACACATTATTTAAATATCTTATCTTATCTCATGACAGGGGGCCAGAGATAACCCCAGCGGCACTTCGACCCTCAGGGATCTTTTGTGCTCACCCCTAACCTTAGTCTCCTTCCTGTTCCTTAAAGATGCTTTGCATCAAGGACGCTGTACAGCTTACAGGAAGGAGCCTATAGTCCTCTGGTTTCGTGTAGTCTACCCCCAGAAGACTCATACACCCTCCAGCCAGCGAGTCACATTCGCACAGCAAGTGTTCCATTGACTCAACGCTGTCTGGTGACAGCGTTGAGTCACAGTCTTGTGTTGTGAACGGTGCGACGGTACAATGAGACGGGTGCGACTCCTGCTATAGTTGTAAATTTTCCTGCACCCAGCCGTGCCACCATTTCCAATGAACCTCTTAGAGTGTTTTAAGTTGGTCGTTTTTGACCACTCCACCATATGCAGGTCCCTGGTTTTAGCAATTATTTAAATAACTCCAAATTGCAAATTTTAGAAGCCTCGATTTACCGATATTGAAATACACTTACTATATTTTTGGTGATCATGATGCTGACGATTCCAGATATCGGAAAAGCACCTTGGTCCTAAACATTCGAGTTCAAACTGGAAGCATCTACTACCAATCCTGAGATCCCAACTGACATCAAACTATTTTTTTATCCTATAAGTAGAGTAAACGAATAAAGGGTCATGGGGTGTTAAGTGCTCACCGTCGCCCATATTCATCTCGTACATACATACATAAACTCACGCCTGTTTCCCGCAGGGGTAGGCAGAGACTAAGGGTTTCCACCTGCAACGATCCTGACAAACCGCTCTCGCTTCTTCCACTTCATCAATCGCTTCATACACGCTCTTCGGTTAGTGGTTAACCGCACCTGAACGCTTTCTTTAGAACGTTTCACCTTAGAATAATGTTATTAGAAAGTTTTCGATTATGCTAACCTCGAAGACTCAGATTTGAGTGCCTCGTGTGCTGGTAATTTCGCTGTCTCTCTTACCCTTCAACTTCAAACCGAAACACATCAATGCAAGCATTGCTGCTTTGCTTCACACAGTCCTACCACCTTCAATTCAATTCACAGTAGTTCTTGGATAAAAGAAAAAATAAGGCGTTCTTTCCTTCATTCAGTAATTCAATAGGTTATGTTTGGAGGGTTACCAGGTTATATAATCATAATTTCAATACCAGAAACAAAAACAAACTTGCAGTCCCGCGCTTTATACTTAGTAAAGTAAACACATCATTTATGGGTCACTGTGTACGATTTTATAATAAGATACCCGCTACTGTAATAAATATGACAGAGAAAACATTTAAGACCCATGTAAGACGGACCTTATGTAAAAAGGTTATTATAAAATAAACGACTACTTAAATGATAAAGAGGTTTGGTCCTACATTCAGCTCCAGCTCTGCACATTGTGCGTGTATATGATTGTGTTCATAATTATTGTAAGATATATTTATTTCAAAAGATGTGCTGCTGAAAGTTTCTTGCGCCGCTTCTTTCCTTTCAGCTACAGCACCTTACGAAGCGGTGGTAGAGTAAAACATGACGATGTAAAAATGTACTATAAGGTACTTACTTACAATAACACATTTTTATTTTATTTTATTTATAGTAATTACGAGAAAGGCAATTACTTTCTCACGGAAAAGATTTAGCTTAACGGCACATTGAGGTCGCGTAAAACAATTTATAGCCTCTCCCGCGGGTGCTCGGAAATGGACCGCGGAAGTCATTAGGAGCTGGAGGTTTTGGCTTGAAGCTTTTTAGCCTCCGACACCAAAAGATGTGTAGACTGTTGGTGACAAGGAAGGATGATGATGAGTGAAGGGTGACATGGATTGCCTGAAGGCGACGGATTTGTACGAAGTGATTGAATTTGAATGGTATAGTAGAGATGAAAGTCGTTAGGTTCAGTAGTGAAGAGTTTCAGGGAGCACGTACCTGTAGTAGCTGGGACAACTCTGCAAAAAGTATTGGACAGATTTCAACTGATATTTTAGTTCAAAATAAGTCGCATCAGACTCCGTTTATAGTCCAGTTAAACGTGTAGCCAATGTAAAATAAGTCGCATCAGACTCCGTTTATAGTCCAGCTAAACGTGTAGCCAATGTAAAATAAGTCGCATCAGACTCCGTTTATAGTCCAGCTAAACGTGTAGCCAATGTAAAATAAGTCGCATCAGACTCCGTTTATAGTCCAGCTAAACGTGTAGCCAATGTAAAATGTAAATATTCCGAATGGCATGTAGGCCGGTGACGTATTTAAGACTTCATGTTATTTACATTGTTGACAGTGTCAATTTATGTAATTAATCATAAGTATAAGATTTAATGAAGACTTTTAAAAATAAAAAAAAAAAAAATTAGGTTTGCTGGATGCGAATTTGGTTATTGCGAACAGAATTTACCTCGAATTTATATTCGCACTTATGTGCTGCGGACTTTGTAATGAATATATAAAAAAATATTGCGTTTGGCGCGCTCACAACAGCTCACAAACTCATAACAAGAACATAACCAACTCACAGCGAGCTCACAAAGTTCGCAGAAGTTTCCCCGATTGTCGAGAAAATTGAATCGGTCGCCATGACAACTGACTGGCTTACCGGTTATAGAACGTAATTCAGGTGTGAGCGAAATTCACTTAAGTTATGTACGTACGTGTACGATTTCATAGACTTGTGCGAATTTGCAGCGGATTTTTTTATCTGTTTGTTTTTTAAAGCTTCGGCTTATAACCAAGCCAGCCTCATAGGGAAATACATTCTCAATCGCTACACAGCTGCCCCGAGACAGCGCCCGATATAGTTGAAGAGTTTGATAGCTGTTTCTGTTCTCTAATGGAAGTGGCTGATTTAAAACGGATTTTGATACGCATTTTCATAATTGCGATTTGTAAATATAGGTAGGGATAGGTCGTTGAATAATATAAATAACTAATTGTCTTTATATTGTATATTTTATTTTATTTTACTTTCCGTATTGTCTTACCATAGAAAACTTACTCTACTAGCGATGAATAAAATAAAAATTCAAAAATTGGTAAAAAAATAAATTGCAATTTTAACTTGTTTTTGTCGGAAAATCCAAAAGTTCGTAATCACATTCTATTCTAGAAATTTTGGCGTTTAGAGATTATATATTTTCATAAAAAATATATGTAATCTATTAAAAAAACGGCTAAGAGAGTGTCGGGAATGCGCATGAGAGGATTGACTCATTTTTGGAAAACAGAGGTGATAAAATTATTTAGAAAGTAGCCAGCCATACTACTTATTGATATTATTGCAATATGCATTTACTAACTGAGGTATGGTCTTTAAATTTTAGTTTTTGACCTAACCGAAGAAAATTCAAAAATCCAATTTCGGACTTTTTGACAGAATTTCTTGAATTAAACCGACGCTGAAATAAAATTCGCTTTGTAAATAAGTTTATAATATTATATCGGGAATTCGTCACTCCCTTTGTGGGTAGAGAGAAAAGACGTTTCTTTGTGGTTGGTGCTTATTCGATTTGTAGGAAAAATCTTATTGGATATAGACTGAGCAATTTTGTTGGGTTTTGTACATCTTCGAAGTCGTGAGTTCTGTCTAGAAATACCTAATGTATTACTGAAAAGATATTTCTAAATTGTACCTGTAAAACGACAAATACAAAAAATCGACCAAGTGCGAGTCAAGCCTCGCTCTATACAGGCGTTACGGCATACGTTTTGTTTTCTGAAAATGACCGGGTTCGATTCCCGAGTCGTGTATGAGTTTTTTGTAAATCTATTAATGCAATTTTTCTTAACTCTAAAATCGACAACATGGTTCCTTAGAACTTATTTCTCTATCTCTTATAGTTTCAGAGTTCCCCATACTGACCCATCTCAATGGTACACCCTGTATATAAGTTTCGTGTATCAAACTTTAGCTCGTTTTACTTTACAACTTACAAACTACTATTTACAGGAGTTTTAGTATTTCTAGTTTATAAGTGTTAAGAATACCAAGTTCCTAGATATTATGTATTATTCATGGGATAGACCCTGGTAACAAAAGTGGTCTAAAACTAACCATTTTGAAGGGAACTTACATCGTTATTTCTCTACCAACCAACCAATTCCAAACCAAGAATTTATGCAATGTAAAACACCCTATTATAGGGTGGCACAAAAGAGAGGAGGCTTATACCCTGCAGTGGGACGACATGGGCTGATGATGATGATGAAAGCACCCTAAACTTTGACTGTTGTATCTTTTGAGGTTGACTGGTTTGCTGTTGACATTTGATTGAATTAATTATTAATTTTAGTAATATTATATTTATTTACAACTTAAAATTATTTATACACAAACAATTACAGAAGCAAGAGCAATAGAAAAGAAATGTAGAAATAATTAATTTAATAATGTACAGAAATAAAATAAAATAAAATGTAACTTATAAAATGTCTTAGATTAGGCCCGTGTGGTTGGGTACCAAGGATGCTGGCGGCGTTGCCCGCTGGATCGCTGTGCTGATCCTTTGGGCGAGACAGTCGTCAGCCCTTGGGTCCCTCGTCGCATCAAATAGACGCTTGGACAGCTCTCGGAACAGTGACCAAGGACCAAGGGTCTCTACACCAAATGCAACAAAGTTGTATTATTAATTTTAATATGATTATTAATTTATTCTGTGACATGAAATATATGCTAATGTATATAGGTTATATATGTGTCATGTAATGATTATATTCCAAATACTTACTTGAATTTAATGAAGTTAACTCTAAAATATTTGCATGCCAAAGCCTGCGAAATATGTGAGACCTAATATTTAAGATTTGTCATCCAATGTACCATATTTCTGGCGAATAAATAACTCATTCATTTATTCAAACCATTCCAATAAATTCCATAAATTAACCATTAAAATTCCATGTAACGACCGACATTGGAGGCACTATTGACTCTGAAACCATCAAGTGTATTTTATGTTTCCCGGAATCTTTGTCCAATGACGTCACTTCCGGTGTCGACGAGCCAATATCCCGTAGCGGGATTGCTGTGTGACTTCCGGTGCTTTTATCGTGTTTATGACCTAAATGTGACCACAACGAGACTTTGCTGATTCTGTAGTTATCTTACGAGAAACCCCAGCGGCACTTCGACCCACGGGGATCTTTTGTGCTCACCCCTTTTCTTAATCTCCCTCCAGTTCCTTAAAGATGCTTTGCATCAAGGGCGCTATACAGCTTATAGGAAGGAGCCTATAGTCTTCTGGTTTCGGGCACGCTACCCCCAGAAGACTCATACGCTTTCTAGACAACAAGTCACATTCACACAATAGATAAAGTAAAAGTAAATTACACTTAATGGCACAAATATAAAACAACAAACATGAGATAGAAAAGGAAAGAGTGAAGTACAATTTAGGCGGCCTTATCGCTAAGAGCGATCTCTTCCAGGCAACCTTCGGGCAGAGGAAATGATAGGTTCCATTGACTCAACGGTGTCACCACAGGCTCTGCAGGTGGGGTTATCTGTCAGTTTCATCTCATGTAGGAGACTCTTAGTGCCATAATGGCATGGGAACGCTCCTACAAGAAACCCCTGTTGTAGTTGTAGATTTTCCTGCACCAAGCCGAGTCACCATTTCCAATAAACCTCTTAGTGTTTTGAGTCGGTTATATTCGACCACTCCACTATATGCAGGTCCCTGGCTTTAGCCCTAATGGCTGTTTTGATGGTGCTCATTGAGACAAAAAAAGGCTCAGGCCCCGTAAATGCGGTTTGTGAGCCCTTTTTAGCCAGCTCATCAGCTGGTTAGTAGCTGTTCTGTAGTTTGGTCATGTCTCAGTGAGTGTAATATTCGAACGGTCGTTAAGTGATAATGCAAGTTATTTCACGTTGTGCGCGATCAGAACCAGGATGGATGACCGCTAGTGTCATATTTTATCTAATCCACTACGTGCTTCGGATAGTTAATTAAACTGTCGGTTGTTGTTAGACCATGTCAGAGGCTAACAGGTGGCTTTAACAACTCTGGCAATATAACGATAATATACAAAACAGTTTACAGGTTACCTTTAGGGTCAAAATATTTTAAGACACTTTATTAAGGATACCATCCTTAATAAAGGACGCCGAGGATAGGGAAAAATGGAAAGGAGGAGGGGAGGCGTTTGCCCAGCAGTGGGACAGTATACAAAAATTAAAAAAATTCAAGGCCAAAATAAATAAATTTGAAGGTGGTATACCTACCTGGATGTACAGAATCACATAGGGAGGTAGCACCTAGGTAGGTAGTATCCTTAAGGTCACCAGCGTATCGAAAACTCTCTCACAGTTAGATGTGATGTCTATGGGCGATTACCTGGATGTACAGAGTCACATAGGGAGGTAGCACCTAGGTAGGTAGTATCCTTAAGGTCACCAGTGTATCGAAAACTCTCTCACAGTTAGATGTGATGTCTATGGGCGATTACCTGGATGTACAGAGTCACATAGGGAGGTAGCACCTAGGTAGGTAGTATCCTTAAGGTCACCAGCGTATCGAAAACTCTCTCACAGTTAGATGTGATGTCTATGGGCGATTACCTGGATGTACAGAGTCACATAGGGAGGTAGCACCTAGGTAGGTAGTATCCTTAAGGTCACCAGCGTATCGAAAACTCTCTCACAGTTAGATGTGATGTCTATGGGCGATGGTGGCGGTGACCACTTTCCATCAGGCGGTCCGTTTGTTCATCTGCTTTCCTTACACAGAAAAAAATACATGGTTTACGTTAGATCCTTATAGGAAGTTCGAGTTCCAGTTTCCTGTCCATCAAACCGATTTCATATTTAACGTTGAAGAAAAGACAGTAGTTTGCTACAGTAAGAACGCGAAGTTCTTTCCTCGCAAGTATTAATTAACAATTTTACAAACACTCAGTATAAGTTTACAGGGTGCGCACTTATAATGCGCGGGACGTCTTTCGCCACAAGATGAAATGCGTTAATATCGGAAAATGCAAATCCCGATCAAATCACAGTTTCCGAGGGTCCCATTTCCATTGGAAAAGCTTTTAATACCGGAGCCGAATGGATTCAAAGAGATTCGGCATTCTGAGAAGATTTCGCATTACTTTTTAATTTATTAGGTTTGAGAGGCTACTTATACATAAGTTCCCATTAGCATAGACTGAGGATACATTTCAGAATCAGAATCATAAATCATGTATTGTGAAACTGTGCACGTTACAGATCTTGTACACAAACTATAGCATAGTACATTAAACAGTTTACCGTGTCGGCGTACAATAGTGACAATAACATTATTACATACCTACGGAGTATTTTTATATTAAATTCAGGTATTGAAGTATTCCTTTAAATCGTAATATTCACTATTAACAAACCACAATAAATGTTTCTTAAACTTATTCTCTTCTAATTATTATTATTTATCGTTCGGTCGTCAGCATCACACAATCACACCATTATTTAACAACGGCAAAATATTCTTCAGCCATGCTATGGCCACGTCGTCCAGCAAGTGTAATCTGTCTATTCCTCCTGGTATGGCCCATATTTCGCAGTCCTCCGTTAGGTGGCTCATTGTTTGCACGCCCCCGCAGGAGCACGCGGGGTCAGCTCTAAAGCCCCATTTCTGCATGAGTTCACCACATGACCGAACCGTTTGATCTCGGAATGCAATAATCATGTATATAATTACTCCGCAGATTTCTTCTGAGTGACGATTTTGCAACACATTTTTTTTTAATAAAACAGGCTTATTTCAAAAATATATATACATGTCTATAAATAATACATTTGAAGACTTATGTACATTTACCGACTGCTCTAACGGTGAAGGGAAACATCGTGAGTAAACCTGCACACTGAGATGACCAGTGTGTAAATGGGGTAGGCACAAAATATCCTCAAGGGTCGAAGTGCCGCTGGGTTATTCCCGGCTCCTATCATAAGATAAGATAAGTATAGTTATCATTTTTCAAATGCTTTTGTAAATGCTTGTAACTTGTATGTGTACCCCTTAGAATATATATTATTCTAAATTGTACCCATAGTGTAGACATTTTTCCGTGTCTGAATTTCTTATTTATTTATTTACACTTTATTATACAACAATAGACTTGATAAAAACAATTAAAATGAGACATTGTACAAAGGGTGAACTTATCTCTAAAAGATATTTCTTCCAGCAAACCCGCGAAAGTGAAAGATGCGTTATAATTTAAAGGTAGACATATATTATTAGTTCTTGTGTATGTACTCGTAGGTACCTGTTTCATTTCGGGTCGATAAATTTCTCGAAGAATAAAATCTAAAAGAAATAATCATGTTATTCACCCTGTAGGCGATCAATACCCCTTGCAAGTATTTACTAATTAAGGTCGTATTCCTAATGACTGAAGGTCGTGATCATTCTACGGAATTAATCACATAGAACGACTCTCTTGGCAGATTAAATGGGGTGGTTTGCCATTGCCTTCCCCATTTCACACACTTGTTATCTCAGTGTGCAGGTTTCCTCACGATGTTTTCCTTCACCGTCAGAGCAGTCGCCGAAAAAACCGGAAACTCATTGGTACATGACATTGAATGGTTTCGAACCCGGACCTCCCGCACGGGAATCCGACGTCGTAGCCACTAGACCACCGACACTCCACGTAAGTAAGTTAAGTATATTAGTTAATTCTAAAACATAAAATATTAATTAAAATTAATACTTCACAAATACTAAGTTAATTTCAAAAAGGGTCTATTCTCAGGTCGCCACTAATTCAATTTGTAATTTTCACCCGACTAGGTAGTTAGACGATAAGGTTTCACACTAGTATTATGGTTTAGAGGCTTCACGCGGGTCGGGTCGCGGGATAATTGGAAACCCGATTTTAGACGCAGACCGCGCAGATAATTTATGACGAATTAGGATGAAATTTCACAGGAATTTTGGGAAATAATAAGACTGTTATCTTTTCAAAACCACTGTTTATAACTGACTACCTACCTACTTATTTTCACAACTAGGTACATTGTGTCACAAGTGCGCTCTCAATTCAATTTATATAACTCTCAATTTTATATGCACCTACCTAGCTTTTTTTTAGGTTAGCTGGTAGAAAATGCCGCAAGGCATTAAGCTCTTTTTTTTTATTAAATAAGGAGAACAGACGAGCAAACGGGCCACCTGATGGTAAGTGGTCACCGTCGCCCATAGACATATTACCTCACTGTGTTAATATTAGAGGGTTTTTGATGCGCTGCTAACCTTGAGGTCTAAGATGGATTGCCTCATGTGCCGGAAATTACGCTGGCTCTCTTACCCTTCAAACCGAAACACAGAAATGCAAGCATTTCTGCTTCACGGCAGAAATAGATAAGAGGGTGGTACCACCCCAGGCGATCCTTCACATTAGGATCTACCACTACCAAATAGCCAAAAATACCAAAAAGCTCGCCTCATGTACACCTTTTTGTGTGCATTGAAGTGTAAATAAATACATTCGACTGTTAAAGGTACTAAGAAAACTAAACCAGATTATACGACATTTCTTCATCATCAACTAGGCTCCTCAAAATACTCCCAAGAGTTCCCTTTATTTTTTAACGCACTCCTGGTATCCCTTTGTTTAATAATCTTACCTATTACGCATTTCTCTCGACTCAGAGATTATCTCTTTTAGGAGAGAATAAAGAGGGAATCCAATAATAACCCTGACAGCGAGTCCTTTTAAACCCCATAGGCTCCGACGTCTTAAATACGTCTTTATGCAAAGTACCCTTATTGTGCCGTGAAGTGAATGTAAAGTGGAACGGGAGTCAGGTCTAATGTGGGCTAGATCGACAGACTTTATGTCGTACATATTAACGTAATGTTACCCTACTAATAATTCTGAATCGGCTGACTCTGATACAAATTCACCAGAAAAATATACTATGAGAGTTTGAATTGTGTAAAATTCGCTGATTTATTCCGCATTAATTATATAGGTATGTCGGAAAACAGTAATTTCTACTCTAGTCCACAACTTTATAAAATTTCATTGCTTCAGGACTTCGTCAGGTATTTTTATGACATCTGTATCTAAATAGTAGTTTTGGCAACGGCCACGTAGTGCTGGCGATTGTAGCACGAGAACTGTTTGTGAAACGTATGATGCGCAGCTGAGTTTTAAAAAAACCGTTCGATTTTTAAAATCACCATTACGTGGGTTGCATACATTTTTCTACGATCATGAATTACCTAAATAACAGAAAATATAAACCATTACGGAGCGTTCAACAGACGCCATGACAGCTCGCCAAAGCTCCGTCGACAAAACAGTGCGAGGTCCGTCCCATTTCTCGTCCCCATAGCCGTTTCGTTAATATGTTTTTTTTTAATTTTCGTCGATTACTGTTATTATAATTATTATCACTCATTCAGAGAAGCAAATTAAAACGGCGCGTATTCCGCGTCTGCTTGACATGTTATTGGTAACTTTGGAAACCGTAGATAGGTATTGATGACATCGCGCGGTGCGGGTGTAGAGTTTTTCATTTTTTATGGCTATGGTATCAAGTAGTTGGCCAGTAAAATGTAGAGCATTTAATACGAAAGAGTTCTTGTATGCAGTGTCATAAAACTATGAAAAATTTACATCAATCGAAAACTGCTATTTAATATTTCATTAAAACACTATCTTCACACGACGTTTTTCATTGAACAAATTACGATATGGGAGTAGAAAAAAAACGGGCGCATGAACGATCGGGTCGTGGCTCAATTTTGATCAGAAAACCCTGTTATGTTACGGAATTTTTATGGGGGAAAAGGGGAACAGTAGCGGATAGTGGCGGGCAGTGAGGAAGAGTGGCGGGCAGTAGCGGGCAGTGGCGGGCAGTGAAGGAGAGTGGGGGAAACTATGAAATAAATGAATCAAAATTTCTATGACGTAATCCCGTTCGTACTAAGCTGCGGCTCCAAATTTTCGCCGCTCGCCGCAACTTCAAAGGGCTCGTTAACAGGGTTCCCGTGGGACGATTTGCATAATTTTTGTCTCAATCGATGCCTCTACACCTTTTCTCTTATTTTAACTTTATTTGCCCCAATTTTTGACGCATCCCTCTTCAAATCACGACTTTTTCTTGGTACCATAACTAATTTCAAAACTGAATTGACGCACAACTTCTAAAGTTCTTGTTGGATTTATAAGTTTCTTAAATGTATCGATTCCCTATTTAATACCATTTTAGGAACAAATGAGGTATGAATGAATTAAAATTTATTTGCACACATATACATAACACGATAATTACATTTCATTACTTAAGAGTTACTTTTTTACTTAGAGTAAGTTCACAATTTCACATGCATATGTGTCAAAACCAAAGACTCAGCATTATGCTGTGACGATACGGCAGGACGCTAGCCACCGCCACAGCGCTGGTTGTCAGTCAGGGCCGGTGACACGACGACACGGTCGTGTCACCGGCCCTGACTGACAACCAGCGCTGTGGCGAGACAGCTGTGTCACCATTGCACAACTAAACAGTGCTATATTGATTTTTTATTACAATGAAAGCTTTCATTTCACGGTAAACTGTTCCTATATAATCCATTCCATTTGCTATGCCATGTTTCTACCTGGCTAATTTTGATATCGCTCTGAAGTGCTATATATTTCCTTGGCACTTGGCATAAAGGATTTTCCTTCGGACTGAGAATTTAAAATTCAAGTCATATTCTAAAAAGTTACTGCATAGCGATCGAACTCGAACGCATGCTTTGCATTTGAAATTATTCATTTTCATCTAAAACTTGAAGCATTATAGAATCTCTTTCATACAGAAGTTCTTGTGGGAATCATAAATTAGATTAATATTTTATTGCGTATTTGAATGAAAAGTATTTCAAGTATTTTTATTTGGTTTCATCGGAAAAATTCTGCATATTAATATCACTTTGCTATCTGTTCGTAATGAAAGGCCTCTCAAAAGGAAACCCATTTCGGAATTTCACAGTTTAATATTTTAAAATGAATAAGAGCTCAATTTATATTCATTATTATACGGCACACAGTTCATTTTTTAGTGCTTTTGGTAATTTATTGTAGGAACTTATACTATTAAAATTAACCATTCCGTTTCGTGAGTCACTGTCGATTTTTAAAATATCACTCAGACAATCTATTGGAAATCAATATTCATTATGAAAATATGATGTCATTGTTTCTATGAATGATTAAATCATCATCATCAGCCTATTAATGTCCCCAGTGTTGGAGCGCAGGCCTCCCCTTGTACAAGGGTGTACGGGCCATGATCCACCGAACGGGCCCAGTGCTGTGCGGTGGATTTCACACGCCTTCGGTAACTTTTAATTTCTTTCACCGTTAGAGCAGTTGCTAAATGTACGTAAGTCTTCGAAACAATCCGAAAAACTCATTGGTACATCGCGTTGCATGGTTTCGAACCCGGACCTCCCGCGTGGGAGTCCAGCGTCCTAGCCACTAGGCCACCGACAAATGAATGAATAAATACACTTTGTTAAAGCTATGAATTTCTTAATTTTATCACAGTATTTAATGGACCAAGAAGTGAAATGTATCTCCATAAAATATCAAAATGGAAACTGTAATGGCATAAGATACCACCGACTCAGTTATACAGTCCATTACAATTTTTCCGCAAGAGTACTGAAAACTTTTCCAAGCTAAAGTTATTTTACGTACAGTAACCTACCAAATGAAAATGTATTACCTACTGTGAGTTTTGAGATCTAATTTCCCCAAGACATTTTCCCCGACATATTTTATCCAGATGAACAGATGAACATATAAAGTTTCATGTTATATGTGAAATTTGTCGAGCAATCCAGCCAAATGAACGTTTTTCCCTTTATCTCCGCCGTGAAAGCCTCGATTTAACGTCAAATGGAAGGGCAATTCCTGAATTCCGGCCTGTTGTACACATACGGATAGCGCGAGCGAGAATTGTATTAAAAGAATTAATAACAAGCTTTAGGTTATAAGGCCTACACCCGAAAACCGGGGACTTCCGACGTTATTAATTAAATGAATGGTTAACAATTAAATTTATAATAATGTAACTTATAAGATTTTTATCAATTTTTTTTAATTAATTTAATTCTTTTTACTGTATAATTTAGGAATTGAAGAAGTCAATAAAGGCTTTTTGTATTATTTTTATTTTTTATTTTTTTATAAATATAATATAATATAACACTAAAATAATACTAAAGCTAAAACTAAACTAAGGCTAAGAAAGCTAAAGATAAAAAATTTGGGTTAAGTCCCTCACATCCGGCAGTGTACCCATTCATTTTATTATTAGGTTATAATAAAATGAATGACAGTTGGTAGTACTAAAATTATATGATATTTGTTATGAAGTTAATATTTTAAACATTAATATTTTGTATGCCTTTTAAATAGGCTGAATACTGTGACATGAGAATTACTTTTAGACCTGTAAGACTGTGTATTCCGATAAATAAATGATTGATTATAAATTAAATTGATTGATTGATAAATTAATTTTTGTACAAATTATTCATAATGTATGTGCGTAATTAGGAGGTCATGGAAATGCGAAGATCTTCCACCAAATGAGGTAATAATGTATATTTGTAGGAAAGATACAATGCAATTAAGTGTTCGTAGTAGGGGTCACCAATTGTAGGAACGCGCTATGAGAGGACATGGATGACGTAACGTCAGTTGTATGAAAGGGAAAAGGGAAGATCTTCCACCAGGCGGGGTGTGGTGCCTGGTGACCAGATGTCCTGGTCCAACTATGGATGTTTGGAACTCGTATATATACGAAGTCCTAGGAAAATTTCGATAGCGCGTTCTACGCCGATGTGAGTAGGTACTGTATCATAGTGGCGCGCGTCGTGCGTAGCCACATATTCATTTTTGATCTACCAGTAAATGGTTGAAATCCGTACAATGTCATTGAAAATATCTATAGCGCGTTCTGTTTTGTATGAGATTAGGCGTCTTGTATGTAGAATCTTTTTTGGGACAAGTAGCGACATCTATCGGCTGGTTGAGTGAACTAATTGTTGTGAAGCATTGCAAGTTACTGTACCCATTAAACGAATCTTATAAATTACAAATACAAATATACTGTATCGCACACCCGGGACAAAAACAAAACATACAACATAAAGAGAGGTACAATACAATGTGCAGAAAGAAGGCGGCCTTGTTGCTTTAAGCGATGTCTTCCAGGCAACCTTCAGGTGATGGAAAAATCATATGGATACATAATGTACGGGTGCAAGAGACGTATGAAATAGATACTACCCTCAAATAAATAAATAACAATAATTAAAAATACAAACCTTTGCATGCAGTAGTAATAATATAACGTAAATACTATAATACGCATAATGGGCAGTTAAACGAGCGTATGTGGGACGCCCTAACGGACGACGTCCGGTCGGACGTCCCAGATACCGCTGGCGCGATGAAGTGGAGAAGGATCTGCGGGAGCTCCGGGCGCCTGACTGGCTCGAGACTGCGCAGGAGAGAGAGCGATGGCGCTCTTTGGTATCGGAGGCCAAGATCCACTTCGGGTCGCTGCGCCAGCGGAGTAAGTAAGTAAGTAAGTAAATACTATAATATATACAGAAATATAATAGTTAATATATAATCAAAAATATAATAAATAAATAAATATCACACATCATATGCTAAAATGAAACTGCATTAGAACAATTAGGCAGTGTACCCACACTGCAATTCGTAAGGAGATTTTTAAATATTGGCAGTGATTGGCCTGCCTGATAGATAAAAGTCACTGTTGTAAATCTCGTGCTGTACAACATTAAGAGAAATCCTTACCTACTACAAAAACATTTCTCTCTGTTTCAGACCGACAGACTCGCGGACATAAAAGTAATCAAACTTCTTATAGCTGCAGTCGCTTGAGCAGACAATAGTTGCCGGCGTCTACACACAGTTACCAACAGTTGCCGCAAGTTTACAAAGCTTGCCGAGACATAATCTCACGGAACACTCGGGGTTCTAAAGAATAACATAATATTTCCCGAGCTGGCTCTCTCGAGACGACGGCACGGCAACAATGAAAGACAGTCGTTTAGTTTTTCCTTTTATGATTAGACTTAAATAACATACTGTTCCGCAAGTTTTTACTGAATTTTATTAATTACGACCGTTTTCGTTTACACATCTTACCTATTTATCTGAAGATAATATAAGTCTAGTCTGTGATTATATAAGTCTAATCATGAACTACAAGTTTCACCAAGTACCAACAAACCGCAAGTGACCATTTTTCCTTTCAGTTTATATATTAAGACGTTACATAGTTTGAAATTTTTATTTGGAATTTTATGATGACTAGAAGTTTTCTTCAGTCAGGGACGGATCCAGATAATCATTTTGGGGAAGGCGTGGGATCTTACAGGTTTTGGGGGAAGGGGTGACCCTCTAGTTTCTCCCCCTACCTGGATCCTCCACCAGCTGTAGCTGACACTATGTATTTTATTATATAACATTGTATGACATACGACAATACCAAACCGCTGAATAACTCCGAAAGTCACAAGCTACCCAAAGTTCTGGAACTGTTTCACTATCATTCTCTCCAATAGTTCCGTTCCTCGTGTTCATATCAATTTCATAACTATTCATTCAGTCAGTAAGTGGGTACTTTAGTATTTTATTTTGGAGCGTCGGTGGCGCCGTGGCTAGGACGTCGGACTCCCATGCGGGAGGTCCGACTTCGAAACCAGGCAATGTCATGTACCAATGAGTTTTTCGTATTTTTCGAAAGACTTACGTACATTTACCGACTGTTCTGACGGTGAAGGAAAACATCGCGAGGAAACCTGCACACTGAGATAACCAGTGTGTGAAATGGGGAAGGCAATGGCAAACCACCCCATTAAATCTGCCAAGAGAGTCGTTCTATGTGATTAATTCCTTAGAATGATCACGACCCTCAGCAATGAGGAAAACGACTTAGAAGAAGAAGAGACTTTAGTATTATATTATAAGTATTATATTTCTGTATGAATTTATATGTATTTACGTAATATTATTACTACTGCATTGCAGCTTGCAAGGGTTTGCATTCTTTATTATTGTTATTTATTTATTTGAGGGTAGTATCTATTTCATACGCCTTTTGCACCCGTATATTATGTATCCATATGATTTTTCCATCACCTGAAGGTTGCCTGGAAGATATCGCTTCAACCGATAAGGCCGCCTTCTGCACATTGTATTGTACCTCTCTTTATGTTGTATGTTTTGTTTATGTCCCGGGTGTGCTATAAAGTATATTTGTATTTGTACATTTCCACAGAACTGAAATATATTTTTTTTCTTCGGATTTCTTTTTAATCTTTGTATTCTTCCTCTGTGTCAGTAAACATTTACAATGTTATATCACTTGGTTGTCGTGACCTGTCTCGCAGAAATGAAATACTATCCATAAGTACCGTCTGACACAAGTGTCACTGGAGATGAAAGAAATGTTGGATGAACTGGACGTACGTGCCCCGTATCTTATAATAAAGGCCCGCTAGCGCGGAGGTCGAGTTAAGAGATAGCGCGAGAGTTCGCCTTGCACTAACGCAAACCCTAATCATTTTTGTATGACAACCTTAGTCAATTCGCGAGCTAACCCACGGTTATCTAACCCTCGCGGAAGTTATGCGCAAGCGTTCCCGTGGCTTCGCCGTCAGGCGGCGCGCAAGAACACCGGGGGGTTTTTGGCCGGTAAAAGTCCGGCATAACCTCTTCGTCTCCCCCTTACGGCGAAGAGGTATGCATGAGCGTTTCCCCTCGTAACAAAAAAAAAGGTTATGTAACCCGGGTTAAGAACATTTAACCCGTACTTTCGCACAAGTGGCCCTAAGCTTGGAATTCGCACAGAAGCTTCCAAAAATAATATTTTTATTAATTACGAGTACCTTATTGGAAACTCATAGACATGAAACCTTTTTCTTTCCTAATAACAATAAGTTCTTTATTTTAGGCAAAAATTGTGTTTAAAACTAGAAAAAATATATTATTTAGCCTCTAATATATTTTTTCTAAACTTCGTTACAAAGTTACTAACGTCACCTTTCCCGTAAATGAGAATAAAAATTAATTTATAAACCACTTAAGAACTAAAACACACATACATACATACATTCACACTATGTCTCTTGCGGGATAGGCAGAGAGAACGGAGCGCCACGTATCTTGACACGCTTCTCTTGCAGGACTCAAACATGTTTATATTATTCTGTATTAATAAAAACACACGTACAAAAACGAAACCTCTCTCCTTTATTATCCTGCAACCTCTATATCTTTACTACGGCGCAGCCGAGAGCGTCCATTTATGAAGGTCAAGGTGCGGACGCATTACCAAATGAAGGCGTGGAGCGGGAACAACCCAAAAGCACTCTAGCATACTCCAGCCCGGGCCACTGCCCACAAATACGTATTTACGGGATAATATCAGAGATCCTCTCTCTTTCTGAATCTTTTAGCAGGTCAGGGAAATAAAGGGTGTACTGTAAACCTAGTGGGACTATAGTCTACAAATGGATGTAGAGGGCTGGGGAATTAATAAAGTATAGTCAGATGAAATTAGAATTTAAAAATTAAATTTTTATTAAGATAGGTTGCTATCTTAATAAATTAAGATAAGTCGTTAGAGCGTCGGTGGCACAGTGGCTAGGATATCGGACTCCCATGCGGGAGGTCCGGGTTCGAAACCGTACAGAGCCATGTACCAATGAGTTATTTGTATTTTTCGACGACTTACGTACATTTACCGACTGCTCTAACGGTGAAGGAAAACATCGTGAGGAAACCATGTCTAAGGAAATTAAAAGTTTCCGGTGTGTGAAATCCACCGCACAGCACTGGGCCCGCTCGGTGGATCATGGCCTATACCTCCTTGTGCAAGGGGAGGCCTGTGGCCCAACAGTGGGGACATTAATAGGCTGATGATGGTGATGACAAAGTACTAAAGGGATAGCTTGATTTGTCTTCCAATGTACATACTTACTTTGAAATGATTTTTTCTAATAATTATTTTGTTTTTTCAGGTAAGTACTTGCCTCACCCCACAGATTATTCGTACGTCTACCGAGGTAAAGCCATAAGGTTAGTCATTAATAGGTACCTAAATAGGTTTTTTTTTCATATTAATATAGACATGGAAAACAAGTAGGTATTATAAAGAAAAGAAGCCCCGCGGTTGTTTCTTCCAGGTATTTATTTTTAAAAAAAGGTAAGTGAGTTGGTATTTTACTACATTTTGTTCGACATTATTATCTTGGGATCTTGGGTTTTCCCGAATATCTTAATGATTTATTTCTAAATAGGAATATTAAAAAAACTAACACTAAAATACCTAAGCTAAAATTACGAAATATCTATTTTAGTATATTATTAACTTACTAAAAACTTAAACTAATGAAAATTTACTCGTCAAATTATTGAAATAAATATTAAGTTTCATCATTAAATAAATGTTTTTTTTAATCTCTATCTATATTTCAGTTAACTTTCTTTGTCCATATACAAAATAACGCGCCTAGCTACACAAATAAATTTAATTTACAAATTACAAAAATAACAATACGTAAACTGGAACGTAACCGTCGCCGACAGTGTCTCGAACAAAAGTGAAAGGCGGCACTAGTGCTGGTCTGTTTATATAGCGGCGCGGTGGCGAGGGGCCCGCTACGCTCGCTCCCCTCGTCATCATTCTCCAACAATACATAAATCGTCACAATACTTGTCAGCGCAAACAACAAGTGACGTCATAGTGCACGTGCAATGCCCACCTGCGCTTGTGACGAAGCAAACACGCAGCAACAGCCGATACCACGTAATGCCGCCCCCCACTACCCGGCCTCTATAAAAGCGGGCGCCCGACCCAATGTGGGATCATTCACTTGCGACTCGTCGACGAGGCAGTCGGACTAGATATTTTATTCGAGAATATTGCATTTCCAAATAATTAACCGTAACTGGTTGCTATCAACGGACTCTCGTGTGGCCGGTTACTTTTAAATGTCTAAACGGTTGCTGTTGAGACGGTTGACCCGTGGCTAGTTAGTGTCGAGTAACTAATTCGCTGTTAAATAAATTAAAATCTCTTTATTTTCATGATCAAGATACATCAAACTATACTAAACGTTGGACTCCGCACTAGGCAACAACCTGTGTCGCGGAGGCCGGTTCAATTTTCCTTATCTAATAATTACATCAATTTATAATAAGATATTTATGAGATATTTAATTATTTTTATGTATTTATTAAAATAACAGTAATAAATTTTTTTAAATGAAAAAGTAATTAATTATGGAGTGTTGTACGACGATGAGCGTGAGTGTGCTAGGATGTCCTAGGGTGAGTGTGTGTGTGTGTGGATGAGTGTATAATGTGGTTTGGTGAAAGAGGCATGGTATTCATGGTGTGTGCAGTCAAGTGTGCCGTGGAGGTCAGTGATAGAGCGGTCGCGAAACAATATTTTCGGTTTCATCATAGGTTAGCGTGAGTAGCCATCTTTGAATTTTAGCTTTTGCTTCTTTCGCGGAAATATTTTTAATGTTGCAATGTTTTATAATTTTATTGTATACTAGCGGCCCGTCCCGGCTTCGCACGGGCATTAAACATTACATTTAGATTTGTTAATTTTAACACATTCATAATAATAATAATAATATAACACACATATTCACTCCTTTTTGCTATTACAACGTAAACAACTACTATTTATTAAAATTAAATTGAATATCATGAAAAAAAATTGAATATCATGAAAAATATTCAAGTAATTTATTTATTATATTTTTATATAAATGGGTCTAGTTCTGAAAAGAACTTTTTAAATGGGTTTAGTTACTAAACGAATTATTATCAAGCGTATTTTTAATGAATTCCGCGCACATCCATCACGTAGGCAGCCGACCGCGCGAGTGAGCCGCGCGGCAAGTTTATTTCGTGATCTTAACTCCCCTCCCGCACCCCTGCCCGAGTGACGCCCTACAACGCATAAGTAGCCGAATGGAGTTTATTTTTTCAAAGTTTTAAACTCGTGATATCTTTTGAATGGAATGTCAGAATCGAATAATTCAAAAAGTAATATAAAGGTATTGAAGCAGTCTTAAATAATAAATCATTTATTTTGATAAGGTACAAATAAAGAGCTTTTTGTAGCGGTGGTATTTTAATTTCTTTTTTTTTTTTAATAAAAAAAACGCTTATTGTGACATGTCTATAATAGTTAGAGACACGCTGACGCTGATTTTTTTGTTGATAATGGTGTGTTCTAAAAAAATGTTATATATCATTTTGTTCTATCATCAATAGTTTTCGCAGCGTACGCGATGTAAGGAAGTTTTTTGATATTTTTTTACACTTTATCGTAATTTAAGTAAGGATCCCCATTTTTTTTGAAAATGAAATATAGCCTATGTCACTCAGGAAAAATGTAGCTTTCCAACAGTGAAAGAATTATTCAAATCTGTTCAGTAGTTTCGGAGCCTATTCAATTCAAACAAACAAACAAAAAATCAAACCTTTCCTCTTTATAATATTGGTATAGATGAACGCGTTTCGGTAGTTTCCAAACCGTTTAGCGAAAACAGATCTCACATGTGGCAGCGGAATTCTAAAAACAACTCTAATATAAGTTGATTGAGTCAATATAGTTATTAAATTATATTTCGCTGTTTTTTTAAAGCAAATATAGAACCACAGGGTGAGGACAACCCGGAGAATGATAGCGGGCCATCTATGCCCTTACCCTCAGATCTGACAAAGTACAATTTCAATATATTTTGAATTAACAATATATTTTTAAAATAAATTCAAAATTCAGCTTTTATTCATAATTTTAAATAAATCATCAAATAATCGCTAATATATATCAACATATAATAAATCCGTTTTCCTCTACATGTACTCGTAGTAATACACAGTCAGGGACGATAATATATTTCATACGCGACGCAACAACGTTGTAACACAGAATGGCGCCGACAGTGTCCGCATTGCGGCTGTGTGCTCCGGGCCTGGGCGCTGGGACGGAGTGACACGGGCGCCGGGGACACTGGACCCCGGGGCCACTGGACCCCGAGGGGCCCGAGGTCACTGGACCCCGGGGCCACTGGACATAATGTCGGCTGTTCCATACAAAATCTCAATATCTACACGAAATGTATGAAACAGGTGGTTTTTTTTTTCGCAATTTCAGAGTTGTCCCCATAGTAAAACTTGTTCAGTTATGAATATTAAACACCCCTCTTTCGGCTCTATAAGGGTTTTTTGTTACACTCTGTATAAGGGAGGGTAAGTACTTAGTAATTTAATATTCTTTCTCAGTTTTCTATAGGAATTTGCAAGAATTTTGCTTATATATTATAGCATCTTTCTAGATTGTAGGCGATTGTAGTGATCTAGGCTAGTCATTCTCTGTTACCACAGAAATAAATCAAGATAGAACGGCGACGCGGGCGAGCAGCTAGATCATCAGAATCACGCGTGTCAACATTTTTCATAAGCCACGCCCCAAAGTTACGTGATTACGAACGAAATACCTCTTTTTGATCGATTCACTGTCGTACCTGTTGTTCTCTCTCTGATCGGTACGCGTCGAAAACTAGGCACTGAATGAATGAAATCTTGCAGTATATTGCAAGACTGAGACACGGGTGCCCCGCCTTACCGTTCTATCATCATTTATTTCTGTGCACAGAACGTTGCTTTATCAAAAACTTTCATTCTCCGGTAAACGTAGCTTACCTCACCCCCTCCTCCCCTTCTAGATGAAGCGATGATCTGCACAAGGGAGCTTACAATGACTAGATGCGAAAAGCCAAAGATCGAGTTCAGAGTGGACATGGCTGTTGACAAATGAACTGATGATAAAAATAAGATTGATGATAGAAAAGAGTTTGGTTCCAAATAAGGTCATTTGAGATAAATAATAACACCCCATACATGAAATTCCATTGTATGTAGGTATCTGTATTTACAAAAAAATACTCTTAGCACTCCACGTCTTCCCCCATTTCCCGAAAAGGGCCTAATGTAGACATCGTCCGTCATTTTCACCGCCTCAACAGATTTGTCAAGTCTTTGTATTGTTGGGTGTGTGATGAAACGAAATAAGTAGGAATGGGAACCGGCCGCCCTCGAGAATTTTATTTTTAGGGATCCATTGCGAAGGGGAAAACGGAACCTTATTGCTGTCCGTCCGTCTGTCCGTCCGTTTGCCACGCGGGTCTAGCGCCGAAAGGGAATAAAATACAGTTTTTAAAATTTCACACAGTTAAGGGAATACCCCTTTCTAAATCTGAATATTAACTTTAACATTTAGGGAGTCGTTAAAAAATATTATTGTACCCTATCGTGTGCGTTGCTGCTTTGCGGCAGAAGTAAGAAGGCTCCACCACACGGGGCATACCACGTTTAAAAATGCTGATGAAACGAAATGTGGCAAAGGGAACCGGCCGCCAGCGGGAATTCTCGGAACTTATGACAAATTCCCCGGGGACTTGGTGGAGTTTCCCGGAGTGCGGACCCCGCATTTTTATTCAGAGTAAAGAACAGGTTAAGGTTGTATTATGAAGGTAGGATAATGTATTGGGGGTGAACTTTTACGAAAAGAAAGTTTATGAAGAAAAATGTTGCCGGTTGCAAGATTGCGGGAAAGGAGCTTTCTTTCTAACTTAGATAAATACGAGTATGACAGACTTATAATGTTATGGAGCTAGATATTTAGCACTACCTAGCCTAGATGTTGAGACCCACTCAAGGTCCAGACGAGGTCCATAGGTTGGACCCTGTGAGGATTTTAACATCTATTCTGTCAAAGGACTGGCGCCAAATATCTTAAGGTCAATATTACCGAAACTGTTAAGCTGGTAAGGTGAGGCAGACCAAACTATTAGAAAAAATATATATTTTTTTATCAAACGCTCTGGACGTATGAAATAAGCTTAAATCTGCTGCTATAAGCCTCATGTTGGGAAACATGAAATAGGTACAGTCAACCACCAGTATACCATCTGTCAAAAACCTTCGACTAAGCCTCAACGATTTGAATAAGTTACCCTGATCATTCTAACTTCGATTTAATATGACCCGTGCGAAGTTTCGGAATCCAAACAAAGGCAATAAGGGTATATGTATTTTCATCATGCATCATGCACCCCCCTCCCCCCTACATTTTCAACCATGACCCACATTACTAAATTCCTACATAATGATTAATATATGGCGTAAATTGATGTTCCACACTAGAATACACATTATTAATGGAATACAATCCTTAACTTAATTAGAAGCTAATTTATTAGCAAGCGAGGTGGCAGTAAACCAATTAGTCGACGTGAAAGATATAGTATGAACGCAAATGGTAATACCTACAACACGCGTAATCACGCCGTCATCACGCTGTATCACGCGAGCCCCGCTAATCCGTCACACGCCGCGTGACAACCGACATTTCACATTAATTTACTCTCTGCTCTCAGACCCCGACACTATATACGTAGAAGCGATAAGCGGGATCGGCGATAATGCAACAGATGTCAGGAGCCCGATTCTATAAACATGACGTGACCTCAATATGAAGGCTTGGTGGGGAATGAAGTTGAGAGAATCGTGACTATGAATGCCTGATAGCGCAGATTTGTAAGGTATAGTGTTAATGCGGGATCCGAGTATATAAAAAAAATCGAATTTAAAAATGAAAATTATTATGGAACTGCTATATCAAGCAGGGGCTAGTTCGGAATTAAAATGAAGAAAGAGAGAATTAAAGGGTAACAAAACTTTGGATTTTGGAACAGTGCACGGGGACTCACGTGATCCAGGTCCTGTTCAGTTCGATGGGCTCTTGCAGCTTCTGCGGCCGTCAAATCAGTCCAGATCACAGACACGTAGTGCCGGCACTGTATCACCAATCCCAGACGGTAGTTCAGTTCATCACTCAGTAGAATAAAATGGCGGTGACCATGTAGTGATCAGACGCCCGCCGTCAGTTCAGCGGAACCATATATTGGTCAATGCGCGTCGGCGGATGGTTTTCGACTGCATTGCTATGCATTTCTTGACCGTTATAATAGGTCAGAGCGACAAAAGGCGTATATGCCCTGTGTGTGGGATGCCCTTTCCATCCCACAAGGATATTTTTCCCTACTGCCTACTAAAATTAATTGCTTGATAGCTATTCTTTACTTATTAAAGATGGCGTTAACATAGAGATGAAAAAAAAATTAGGTACTGTAGCAAAGAGGAAGGAGGAAATGGGAAAAGTGAAGATATTCCACCAGGCGGGTGATGTGCCTGGTGACCAGTAGTGCTGGTGCACCAATGGATGTTTGAAACTTGTATATAATTGAAGTCCCATTGAAAATGTCGATAGCGCGTTCTACAGCGGTATGAGTGAACTAATCGTAAAATGAGCGTGATCACTGCGCCGTCGCGCCAGCCCCACTAATCCGTCACGTGCCGTAACGCGTGACAACTGACACGCCGTCCAGATTAATGTACGTGTGGACGCGCACTAATGGAAAAAGTTAAATCGAGTTTCCGAGATTACGCGGGGTTATTCTGGCTAGCAATGTTGATTTCGAATTTGACATACCAAAATATTCCTCAGGTGGATACGCCCTTCGTTGCAACCACAAAGTAAAACTTTTCTAGACTCTTGAGGGCATGAGCCTACGTATAGAACAAAGTCAATAATTTTATAGTCATTCATTTGCAAAAAAAAATACATCGTATCCATTAAGGCCCATGGTACATTTTACAACACTAAAAGTCCTTTGATATTCACAACACTTGCGATGTCAAAACAAAAAAAATCATTCTTCAGCAGCCCACTCTAGTCCACTGCTGGCCATAGGCCTCTCCCAGGGCGCGCCATTGAGCCCGATCTTCGGCTCTTCTCATCCAGTCGCTGCCAGCCACCTTGCGCAGATCGTCGCTCTATCTAGCAGGAGCTCGTCCCACACTACGTTTGCCCAAACGCGGTCTCACTCCAAAACTCGTCTACCCCTGGGGTTGTCGGTTCTGCGACAGATGTGACCGGCACACGGCCGGCCCGCTAAAAAAACATTAATGCAATTTAATCATTAATGGCCATTTTGCGATCTTGCCGTAATTACGAGCGAAATGGCAAAAGAAATAGCGAGAACCAGAATAAGACTGTCAGAGTTGTATAAAAGTGAATTTGGCGGTCGGATCGGCCTCGCGCCTGGATTGATGTCCCGGCTCCCGACTGGGGCTGGCTAGATGTATGAATGTATGTATTAATTTAGAGTAATTCCAGGCGCGGGGAGGGGTCCCATCCTCATGTTGTTGATGTCCCATCTGCTCGTACGAAGCGATTTGCTTCTTCGTTCATTATGCGAACGGCTAAGGAATGGAACAGTTTGCCGGCGTCTGTATTTCCCGAAACCTACAACCTTGGTATCTTCAAGGCCAGAGTGAATAGGCATTTACTGGATGCTGGCATGCTCCATCGTCGACCTCATCGTCGCTTACCATCAGGCGAGATCGAGGTCAATTCGGGTTTCTTATACGACCGATATTGGTTACCTATGATTCTATGAAATACTGCTGCATTAGGGGGGTACCGTGTAACGATGTCGACTTCATCGTCCATATCAACCTCCTTGCCATCAATTTCAACCTCATTGTTAGCGTTTATCTCACCTCATTTCGTGTTGGCATCTTCATTTCTTCATCTATATTTTCAAAATTCAAATCAAATTCCCATTCCATTTCTAAATTCCATTATTCCATTAATTTCATTGTTTTTACTCATTCTCTCTGTATTTTTGTCCTGAACGAACGTATGTCCGTTTTATAAAATTGTCTCCTACAACCACCTATTTTCTACTATTGTGTTGTTCTGTTCCTGATAAATATAATATCTATTTACTATTACCAATTTTCCTCCATTACTTCATCTGCACACTGTCCTAGAACCCTGCTAGCCGGCACCTAGAGGGCAGATTGTAGCAACCGTAGAAATTAAACAACAATTAGCTCTTCGCGCCTCGGAGAGCTGTCGATCCCACTGACTGCAGCCGTCCGACAGCAGTCGTTAAGTATGTTGGCCTGAACAACTATGACGGAAGGTTGGCACTAACCACACGACACGAAAGAAATAAAAGAACCATCTAGTTTTACCACTTTTGAGATCAGCCTTCTAGAAATTGAGTTATTTATTATAGAGGTACCTAGGTACGGTAAAAGGCTTCGTATCATTATAACCTTCAATTAATTGGACCTGTAGCCGTAGCCGTCAATAAAGCTGATCCCGGACGGTGAACAGTAATTACTGTCGGTCATGGTCAATTAGTTCGCTGATTGACAAATCGTTACCCCGGGGCACGCTTAATCCGTAATTGACTGTCTTGTTTTACCAAAGATTTTGAAATTCACTCTATGTAATTTACTTATTTAGAATAAGAATAAGAAAGAATAGTCATTCATAGTACTCTACCTTTTTTTTTACTGTGTATGTCATGCGTAATTTTTGTCATCTTTGTATTAGTATTTTTTTTTTTTTTTTTTTTTATTAAATAAGGAGAGCAGACGAGCCAACGGGCCACCTGATGGTAAGTGGTCACCGTCGCCCATAGACATCTCACCTCACTATATTAATATTAGAGGGTTTTTGATGCGCTGCTAACCTTGAGGACTAAGATGGTGCCTCATGTGCCGGAAATTACGCTGGCTCTCTTACCCGAGTATACGAGTATTTGATGTAATTTGTAAGTTATAAATAACTATGGACTCTTAGGTCTGATTTAATAAAATAATTTAATTTAATTTATGTAGGTAGATTGCTCGCTAGAGATGTTTTATATGGAAATGTCGTCGTCTGCCAGGTAGCGCATGCGATGTGAACATTACCCATATATTAGTCGGGCATTAAAATGTCAAATCTATGGAACTATATGTGCATTGGCACAAACCTTTTGGTTCGCTGTCAGTGCTCGTATCATCATTCTAGAGGAGAGGGCGCCACTCGTCCTATTTGTGAGTTTTACAAAGATCTGTGATTATAAAAAAAATTCAGAAACTGATTACGAGAACTTTAGCATTTACATAATTATTTTAATAAAAGTTAGGGAATGAATATAAGCTTTGAATCTGAACTCACATTCTTATTCTCAGCCACATCCAAGTCCATATATTTTGAGTTCCCTTTCTTGGTAACTTATGTCACGTAAAAAAAATTCTACTGTTAGACTTAATGGAGGTTTTAAACTCAGGACGCTCCTTGCAACTAAATGGTAAGGCGACGCGCCCAAAGGCAGACGTCCTCTACGCCGGCGTAGGACGTCTACATCGTAGCTTTACGACGTAGAGTTTTCGTAGCGGCTTGTAACAGCCGCTTGCTACGGTTTACAGACGATAAAATATTGCAGAAACTTAGGGATTTAGAGATTTTAGCATTTTACTCCTAAATTATGAGGAATGAGTCATGGAATATGTCAAAACCACTATCTTTTACTTGGCTATTAATTAAATTGAACTCATTACACATTCTAGTGGTTGGTGCATTACTACCTATATTGGTACGACACCTTGGAGAATGGAATATCTTGGTCATAGGATATCGAGGTATTCTATATGGAACACACAAACTTATGTGTTCAAGTATGTCCCTACAGTTAGCCGGAACATTGAAGTAAATATATTATTAATAAAAAATAGATTAAAAAGCTTAATTTACCATAAACAATTTTAGTTTTTTTACAGACACGGCAAAATGCGAGTACTTCCGTTTTACAAACTAGGTCGAAACCTGTATTTTGGTAGTTGGGATTCCGTCATACTTTGATCTATGGAAAATAGAAACTTTTGCTCTACATGGCTTCCCCTGAAATCGAACCTGGACCTTTCGCTCTAGGGTCTAACAAAGACGACTGTGTGACTATATTTACCATCAGGTGACCCCTTTGTCCGTCTGCTCTCCTTATACAATAAAAGTTAAATACTAAACAGAGAGTAATTCTTTGTTTTTATAGCTTGCAATAAAAGAGATCGTCCCACTGGGGCAAGTTGTCTCAGCTGAGCTGTGGCACTGTGCTCGTGTCGCGCCTTGCGGCTCCCTCGGGCCTCTGACTGAAGATAGTTATACTGTGGTAACATTGTCTCGAGGGAACCGTAGACCGAGGTAAGCATACATACCCATATCCCAAATGTGCTGAAGGCTTGAGAGGAACAAGTAAAGTTACTACAAGTTCATAAAGAGAAAAACATACAGAGAATTTTTTTCGCTTGCCTTCAAAAGAAAATCACTTGTAACTTTATACGTTTTTTAAGGCCCCTGGAATTACTTAGAATCCCGAATTTAATAAAAGAAGCTCAAATAGTTTCCAAGATACTGACACCTTAATATCCTTTGATGAAAGAAAAAGTAGTCTATCCCGAGGGATTCGAATCTTTTTATTAAAATAGTTTCAACACACAATTGTCCATTTCTCAGTTGATGTTACCACTGGAATATTTACAGTAAGATTTCATTAACCAAAGTTCAACTATACGATGACATTACATTAGCTCTCCAATAGGGGCGGGCGTTCGTTCCTTCATGTAAATATCGCTATTTTTAAGGTATACCCTACCCCCTCCAAACCTCAATACCATAGATCTCGCGTCCCTCCCACCGGAGCTTGTTATCTCATCTGTCTCTGAAGGCTCCATTATCTATGGCTGAGCCCGGAGCTCCCTCGGGGAGCTTTGTGCAGACTCGCAGGAACAATGCCGCCTAATTGTGTGGAGTGTGAAGAAAGCTCCCGGGATAAGGCCGGGTTAATTGAGGAAACGTCTTTGGGGTACTTTACAGACAGTCCACAAAAACATTAATCATAAGAAGTTTAAGAGGTATGTCTATGTATTGTACTGGCAATACGCATACGAGTATATAATAAATTACCACGCCAGTGTACTGACTTACCCCTAAGAGTTTTTAAAAGAAGATTATTTGAATGGTTACTGGATAAATGACATCATATCATTGATAACAATGAGCCACCTAACGGAGGACTGCGAAATATGGGCCATACCAGGAGGAATCGACAGATTGCACTTGCTGCACGACGTAGCCATAGCATGGCTGAAGAATATTTTGCCTTTGTAAAATAATGGTGTGATTGTGTGATGCTGACGACCGAACGATAAATAAATAATAATATCATTAATCATAAATTGTGTTTGTATATTTACATGCCAAAGATAATAATTAAACCCTTTCAGTGTCAACCTTCGCTAAATTATAATATGCACGTTATAAAAAAGATATATATACAGGGTGTAACATTAAGAACGGTCAGTATGGGAAAGTCTGAAACTATAAGACATACGAACATCTGTTCTTAGGAACCATGTCATCAATTTTAGTAACAAGAAAAACTGTATTCATACATTTTAAAAAAAACCTGTACTCAGCCTGGGAATCGAACCCGGTTATTTTGAAAAAAAAAATCCAACACTATTTCTATTTGGATATCGACTGTGTAGGTGTTAAGGAATAAATGTTAGTATGAAACGTGATGTTAAAAATTAATAAAACGCATTGTTTCCATATCTTTTAATTTATTTTAGATTATTATATGACATTTTATGATTAATAAATTAGGTTTTAGACTAGACTATTAATTACTATCTTTTAATTTATTTTAGACTAGACTATTTCTTGTGGGGTTACGTTAAGGATGAAGTGTACAAAACAAGCTACGACACAATTGAAGACCTAGAGACCAGCAGCCATAGAGACAATTTTAACGCAAATTCACCACCTGAAGATACAACATTCAATAGTAAGATCGTTACCTAAACGAGTTGAATGTTGTATTTTACAAAATGGTAGTCATTTCGAACACCTACTAAAATAAATTAAAAGATATGGAAACAATGCGTTTTATTAATTTTAAACATCACGTTTCATACTAACATTTATTCCTTAAGACCTACACAGTCGATATCTAAACAGAAATAGTGTTGGATTTCAAAACAACCGGGTTCGATTCCCAGGCTGAGTACAGGTTTTTAAAAAAATGTATGAATACAGTTTTTCTTGTTACTAAAATTGATGACATGGTTCCTAAGAACAGATCTTCGTATGTCTTATAGTTTCAGACTTTCCCATACTGACCGTTCTTAATGTTACACCCTGTATATTACATAAAAAATTATTAAAATCCATGACACAGAAATATTTTTGTTTTAAAAACCGATGTTTCTCTACATGAGTAGAATGTATCGGCTCTTTGTGTCTATAATACCATCTTGTATTTTAATAATTACCTACATTCTTGACAAATAAATGTGTAAATCTGAATCTGATAAATTTAAGAATTCCCCGACTTATCATTGTGGAGATCTCCTTACTTTTCCGTGTCATCGGATCCTAAACAATTGAATTCATACTCGAACCACCGGTTACCGTTCTAGAGATGCCATCTGACTCAGAGATATTCCAAGATCTTGGAAACCTTTTTATAAAGCATGGCTAAAAACACTCGACAAAATTCTTTTCCAGATTAGAACATGGTTGTTGAGTTAAAAAAACAGACATAGGTAACGCGTCAAACCAAACTTGTTTTACTTTTCTTTGGTCGTGAGTGAAAAACTAGCTGTTGGAATCAGATACGGAGTCAGTTACATACTGTCTTCAAACCATTAGTAGAAAAATAAAATTTGAGCTCTACGATGGCACTGCCCTTTCTTGCCTTTACTTTTTGGAAATACATTGTGACCATGAAGTTATGGTGTATCATAAACGCCATAATATATATACATATATATTAAATATAATACGTATTCCACTCACATAACCCAATCTACATTTTCTTGGTATTCCATCAACGGGAATTTCCAGTGTCAAGCAGTTCTCAACAACGCCATCTGTTACAGAAGCGTGAAATTACATCCACGGCTGAAAACTCTCAAGTCTTGCCTGAAAACGAAAGGTTCAAAACTGAAATGTTTGTTGCCGCCATCTAGTGACAAGGAACGGAATTGTCTCACAAGTGTGCAGCACTTCTTTAGTGTTCTAGTGTTTCCGACACTGGAGGTCTCTTCAGTTTCGGTTTGTTACCCCAGATGGCGTTTACCGTAGTATTACAGTGCCATGTGTGATCACTTTGCAACTTTGCCTCGTGCTATAATAGTTCTGTAAACGTTTCAAGTTTCAGTTGTTTTCTATCGCCGTTTCAGAGATGGTTCTGGTGGTATCATTAAAATAAAAAAAATGTGACAATATGGAAAATAACTAGTTCGATGTTCTGAGTACAGTGTCGAAGTTAATGCATAACCAAAGGAGCATCTTGAACAATGTACCGTACCTATTCTTACGTAACCGTACTGGGTGTAACAAAAACCCCCCATAGTCCCAAAAGGGGGGTGTTCAATATCCATAACTGAACAAACTTGAGTTCAAATTCGACACGTATTTTATTAATGGATTACTGACAAGTAACGCCTGAGCCCATCAACTATAATAATCAGTCGTTTCCTTGCTAAGTTATCTTCTTACCTTATCTTATGATAGGACGCCGGGAATAACCCAGCGGCACTTCGACCCTTGAGGATCTTTTGTGCTTACCCCATTTACACACTGGTCATCTCAGTGTGCAGGTTTCCTCACGATGTTTTCCTTCACCGTTACAGCAGTCGGTAAATATACGTAAGTCTTCGAAAAATACGAAATCTCATTCGTACATGGCACTGCACGGTTTTGAACCCGGACCTCACGCATGGGAATCCGTTGTCCTAGCCACTGTGCCACCGACGCTCTTCCTTGCTAAGTTACTGCTGTGCTGATAGAATTCTTGATTTCTTATCTATGGGGCGAACTCTGAAATCGCATAAAAATTAGCTGTTTCATACATTTCGGCCGTATTAGATATTGAGCTTTTGTATGGAACATCAGATCTCTTTTTCGCAATTTCAGAAATGAACCCATAAAGAAAGTTGTTCAGTTATGGATACTGAACACCCCCCTTTCGGGACTATAGGGGGTTTTTGTTACACCCTACACTCTGTGGTATTATCTTCTACTGTTTGTTTCTGATTGAAAAGATTTTCTGTTCTGATTTTGTGTTTTTTCAGTCAAAAATTACTTATTTTTTGACTCTTACATTTCCCTAACAGAAAAACGTTTCTTTATCCTTACATTTAACAATTTTTTATCTGTCTTTCTTTTTGTTTCCCTCATTATTTTCAATCACTCGGATGTTCCTTTCCATTCCTCAAGATTTAAAAAACAGACAACAGCTCAGCTGCAATCCCCGCTAACAACCGCCCATATTTTCTTGCTACAAGAATAAGTTTAATAAATTATTCATCTTGAACAAAACTTGGAAAGAAGTTTATATTTAGTCGTGTTACAAGAAAGTTTATGAACTCTTGGAAGAGTACACGAAGAGTGAGACTTTCCGTTTCGTCAATAACATTTGAATCTATTCAACTTCACGGGACAATTTTAGAATCCTCATTCACTTTATTGTTAACTTATGGCGCTTCAACCATTGAACCGTATTAAAACATGTTTCAGGTAAAATAAAATATGACTTCGAATTACTTAATTTGTTGCGTGTTCTCCAGAGGCCTACTACGGGGGCGGCCTGAACAACTCTGACAAACGAGTAGATGACACGACAATAAGAAAATCACTAAACTTTTATACTAAAACTTTTTTACCATTATCTTTACTAAATTCCTTTATGATTAAATTTTCCAAATTCCTTTTAGGTTAAGAATATAATTTGTAATTTGCTTGCACGGAAAGTGCGACGGAATCCCGACTTACAAGATACAGGTTTTCGACCTAGTTTGTACTTAAGTCGGAGGTCCTTTTTTTTGTGTGCCCTGTAATAAGTAAATAAACTTTTTCATTTTCATTTTTTTTTTCATACTGTCATCCAAAGATTTAGCCATCCATCAAAAACCTTTGATTAAATCTCAATCTTATGCTTGCGCATTATGATACATTTCTGGTTTTCTTTTGACGTTTTGGGTAGGTCGACTGTACAACCAACGTAGCTAAATTGCAAGACAGTGTGACCAACACCCCCTAATTTAATGCCAAGAAAGAGGGGGGTGGGGGGATATTCAGGCAGTTTCAACAATCGTGAGTGCCAGATGTCGGTAATGAGTTTCCACTGTGTGCAGAGCTTTGAGCTTTACAGAGAGCTTCGGAATTTGGGGATTTTTGGGGACGTGCTTGCGCTTAAGTAAGGTAATGTTTTACTTTCTAGTTCTTCTAAAACCTTCGAATCACATCACCATTAAAGGCGGGGACGTAGCTATATTTCTTCACATGAGGGTCCAAGGGTCCAATAATGTACAAAAATTGAAAGATAAACTAGTTATTGCCCGTGACTTCACGCAGGCAAAAGGCAGAATTCTAAACGCCAATCTCTGTCAATTAGAAATTACATAAACATTAAAGTACACACAAGTTAGGCTCCGGGCACACGATAGTTAAGAACTAACTGTATTACGACATTTAGTCGGTACCTAACTGTTTACTCTAAGTACCTTTAAATAAATTATGTATAAGTAATCTCGGTAAAGCATTTATTTATTACAAAAGCGACAAAGTAGTAGACACGGATACAAAAGGTGAATATCCTGCGAATATATTGTAATGATGTGGTATCGGGTGGTTTAAGGCAGCTTCAATGACACCATTTCAGACACTTTCCATGTTATATTTAGAACAACAGTACAATAGGTAGATACATCTTGGAATGCTCTCACAGAATGAACCCCGAATCAATGCTTAAACTAACTTATATAGTAATGGAATTTGTACGTCTTTACGTGAGATCAGTTCAAGATCTTATCCATAGATAGATAGTTCAGAATGTAATACGATAGCAACCGTTCTGCCGCAAAACTTTGCACAGCTGTATTTCGGTTTGAAGAGTATGAGATCCAGTGGCTCAAAGGACCACAATAATAAAGGACAGAATAGTGGACTGTATGAAATTTTAAAAGAATAAATTGGACAGAATGTAGTTGGAACGTAACGGTCGCAGATAATGATTTAAAACCACTTACTTTGATTCCGTCGTCTTTCGTCCCGATGAAGGTGACGAATCAGCGGATGATTATAACAGTGGTGAGCACAGGGGATGATGAAAATGATCCTTGATCACAATTCTCAACAAAAAGGTATAGATTTGCGATCGCGACAAAATGCATGCGGTCGGCGCGGCGAGTGTCGTGCGACCGGGACGCAGTGGGTGACAGCTGTCACTCGACGACAAAATATGGAAAAGGCAGGTGGCCGTAAATAATTATCCGGTCCGGTCACCATCTACCTCACATTTGTCCAAGAAAAGCGAAATAAACATTGGAATTACGAACACCTATTTCAGTTCAGCCGCGAAGCTTTGCGTAGCTGTATTTTGGTTTGAAGGGTTTGAGACCCAGCGTAATTACTGGCACACGAAGCACTCCATCCAAGTCCTCAAAGTATGCTAAGCAGCGTGTCCAGAACCGTCTAATAACATTAATAGTGACGATGACCACTTACCATCAGGTAGCCCGTTTGCTCGTCCACTCTCGTCATACAATAAAAAAAAATTATATCCGTAGTCTATTTGTTCCTCTAGTCTCTGAAGTGGTGGTAGGACTCCTTCAGGGTCCGCCTGGATAGACCACCCTTCTATGTAAGGTCTGCTGTCAAATGTCTTCGCTTCGGCGTTTGTAGAAGAGCCAGTACTAAATCCGTGTGCTCCATTTTCGGCCTGATCGTCAATCACTAGGTGATGATGTCAAATACGGGTTTAGTTTAAAAAAAATAATAGCTATTACCAAATGCAGCTCGCTGTGAGCTTTCGCATCGTACGTCAGCTTTGGGAAAGTTTTCTCATTTCGCGCCAACTATCAGGTTTTGTCTGGCAACAGTCCACGTGGGCTGAATCTGAAAGTATCGACTGAAACTTGCTGATCAAAAATAAAACCAATTTTAGTGCAAACTGGATACATTTATAATTATATAAGTAGACTAACTGGTCTATCTGTGCTGGGTATTTATTATATGAAAATTTCCCATACTAAAGAAAAATAAACCCCATTATTTTGCGCCTTGGTGAAACGAGTTTCAAACATACTTCTTATTTCAGTATAAGAATAGCAATAATTTATTCATTTGTAGAATTTTCAAACAAACAATTTTGTCGTTTTTCTTGGAAATTTGTTATTTTATTTATTATCGATATTTATATAACCTATACATGACACCCTAGAAATATTTGCCGCTAATAAAATAGGACCCTATAGTTACAGCACTTTAGGTCAAACTGTACGTCTGTATTTAAATATGCCCTATAAACACCAGAATATAGAACACAATACAGAAGTATACAAAGATTAATATATGCAGCACACAACATCCGGTGTGGTACAGTGCCAAAAAGGGTACACCAGCTCAGCATAATGCTGAGGCAAGCCACGGCGCTGATTTTCAGCTGGCCCTCAGTGACTGCACGGACGAAGAAAGCAGTGTGTGCGTGTTGTGTTGTATGAGGATATTAGTGTGTATGTGAGGTACTGAGTGTGTGGGAGAGTGATGGCATGGTGCGGGTGTATTTACATGGTATTATCGTAGAGTAAAGAAGTTCGCTCGGCAGCCGGTAAATACATCACTTCAACTATAGTAGTTATTCGTATTATATTATTCTACCATAGACTACCGCGACACATATTATTATATCGCTATATATGATTATTGATTATATATATACATTATGATATATATGATTATCCGAGCACGGAGTCAAAGTGTAACTCGTTAATTGTATAAAACCTTTTAAGTAAATTAATACTTTTGTATTTTTTACTTACAAAAATTCAGCTGATTCGCGAAAGTAAAAAGCGTACATTATCTGTTTCCGCTGTCGCACGTATTCCGTCCCGGAGGACGACAACAAATCAATCCAAGGGCGCGGCGAAGCCGTTCAATAAATCAATCTGCTTGTTTGTGTAGTAGGGGAAACCGTACAGTGATTACCCGCTTAGGGAGCAATCACTATAATATTAGTTATATATGATAGGGGGCCGGGAATTACCCAGCGGCACTTCGACCCTTGAGGATCTTTTGTGCCTACCCCATTTCACACACTGGTCAACTCTGTGTTCAGGTTTCCTCACGATGTTATCCTTCACCGTTAAAGCAGTCTGTAAATGGACGTAAGTCTTCGAAAAATACGAAAAACTCATTGGTACATGGCACTGCACGGTTTCGAACCCGGACGGACGGACGGATGGGAGTGAGGTGTGCCACCGCGACGGTCTTCCGGTCAGATACTTAATATTTTATCAAATCTCGACCTGAGATGCATAATTTGGTATGTTTTCAGGAGAACTTAAATAAAAACGTCAGACAAGTAGAGTCGGCTTGTAATCTTTTAATAATTATTAGCACTATCACTGTTTTTTTAATCTGTACCTTTCAGTTTCCATACTATAGTCAGACACGGGATTCTTACCAGGGTTTGGGGTTATTGTTTGTTGTTTTGCATTATTAGTAATTTGTCAAACTATATAGGAACTGTAATAAAATAAAAATCTGGATTTAATCTAAAAGAAAATCAAGTATTGTCTAGTGCGGTGATTGCGCAGTTGCTCACTGCAATTACAGACATACATTTTAGAGCGTCGGTGGCGTCGTATCTAGGACGTGGTACTCCCATGCGCGAGGTCCGAGTTCGAAACCAAGCAATGCCATGTAGTTTTTCTATTTTTTCGAAAGACTTACGTACATTTACCGACTGCTCTGACGGTGAACGAAAACATCTTGAGGAAACCTGCACACTGAGATAACCAGTGTGTGAAATGGTGAAGGCAATTGCAAACCACCCCATTAAATTTGCCACGAAAGTCGTTCTATGCGATTTATTTCCTTAGAATGATCACGACCCTCAGCAATGAGGAACACGACTTAGAAGGAAGCGGTAGCACAGCACTGATAATATAAAGCACAAGCACTAAAATAAAGAAGCAAACAAATCAATATTACTGTACGATAATTTACTATAGCGTTGCGTAAATACGTGAACGGGAAGCGGCATGCATTCGCCGTGTGAATTGGATTGTGACTGGCGAGAGTCGCGGGCGGAGCCCTGCGCAGGCGGCGGCGCGCGGCGTGCAGTGCGCGGTGCGGTGCCGGCCGGCCGATGCTGTGACGCAAGCATCGCAGATACGCAGTACAGGGATGTACGCTACAAGCTCTATGAGCGGGCAACCTTACCCCTGTTTACCGTATAAAAGGGCCTTCGCTTCATACTAGCTCATTATAATAACAGATGGCTTGGCGCAGAACTCGCATTTCATATCCAAAGTATCGAAAAATAATTATTTTGCGTTTGCTTATATATTAGACACACTAGCCCCGTTGTTGGGAGGATAAGTTAGCTGGAGATCGAGTCCACTATATACAATGTAAGTAAATATAATCTAAACTACATCGTTATGACGTGTTCCGTATGATACTATCCACTAACGATCAAATTTCAGTTAAAATCCGATCGAACAGTAACGTATTTGTGAATTCTTCTAAAACGTTTAGTTTATACTAAATCGCAGTTAAACGGTAACAAAACGCTACTACTGTCAAATATAACGATCGAACATAAGTTCCTCCCGAGGTACTTTTGCCCGATCGATAGTAAATCGAAAGGTGGCGGTGGTAGAGTTATGCGTCAGCAGAATGCGATTTGGTGTCCAAATAGAATTGGAACGAAAACTAAATTGAAATTGGATAGAAATAGAACTACTAACGTTGTAATTTAGGCGAATGGGGTCTCAGGAGCTCAGTTTATATACACAGTATACAATACAATAGGTAGGAACATGAAACGTGAATTTTAAAAAATGTATCTGAATTCAGTCAAGTAATAAGCTTCTGCTTCTCTCTACATAGTGTGGATGTAGAAATAAGAAAGCAAAAACGCGACTAACTTCGGTGACCGTAGGTCCGTTGAAAGGTCACGGTTGGCCGAAGTGATCCAACGTCATTCTCTCGGTGACAACCGAGTGACACTTTGATCCTTCGCCGAATGCGACCGACCACTAGTAGTTCATGCCCGAACGGTCGGTCGACGACCAGGTAACCACACATTTTTTCTCTATTTTCATTGTACTTCATCACATAGACTCACAGTCCATATTAATATAAATCCAATATAATCCAGCCTACCGGCGTCTGTATTTCCCGAAACCTACAACCTTGGTATCTCCATGGCCAGAGTGAATAGGCGTTTACTGGACCCGCAAGCTCCATCGTCGACCTCATCGTCGCTTTACCATCAGGCGAGATCGAGGTCAAATGCGGGTTTAGTAGTCAATAAAAAAATAAAAAATAATTTGTCCAATTCAGCATTCTTATATAATAACCACATTTTATTATTTTAGTGATTACTGTGCAGTACGTCAGCGCATCAGACCACATAAAGTCCCCCCCCCCCCCCACACGTCACAGCAGACCGGCAGCCGGGACTGGCAGCAAAACAAAAAGTCCTAACTAATGACTTTAAGAACCTTTGAATATGAAAACTGCTGAGTTTGAATTTGAGATTCATAATTAAATTTGCTCTCGCTTTATCACGGTTTTAATTAAATTCTTTCGTGTTTACTTGATAGATACAATTGTATAGTGAAATAAATGTCTAAAACCGTAAACCGTACAATTCTCAGTTATATTCTTCAAATCCTCAATTGTCGGGATCGTCAGCATTCTTTGGAATTAACTACATAGATACAACAATGACCCATTGTTGTGGGCACAGGCATTTTAGCTAAGTTGGAGTTATTAATGAAGAATATTGGTAATTCTTTAACATTTAGGGACTTTATAAGGGATTTGTTCAGGGAAATAAATGTACTGACCGTCGCGGGTCAATATATGTATGAAAATATTATGTATGTACGAAAAAACTTACAGTTGTTTCCGAAAACCTGCGATCATCATGATTTCAATACCAGAAACAAAAACAAACTTACAGTCCCACGCTTTAGACTTAGTAAAGTAAACACATCATTTATGGGTCACTGTGTACGATGTTATAATAAGATACCTGATATTGTAATAAATATGACAGAGAACACATTTAAGACCCACATAAGACGGACCTTATGTAAAAAGGGTTATTATAAAATAAATGACTACTTAAATGATAAAGAGACTTGGTCCTACATTCAGCTCCAGCTCTGCACATTGTGCGTGTATATGATTGTATTCATAATTATTGTAAGATACATTTATTTCAAAAGATAGCACATCATCTAAAAGTTTCTTGCGCCGCTTCTTTCCTTTCAGCTATAGCACCTTACGAAGCGGTGGTAGAGTAAAAATGACGTTTAAAAATGTACTTTAAGGTACTTACTTACAATACAAACATTTTGATTGAATGTTTTCTAGGTTGTTCCTTGAAAAAAAAACCAAAAAAGTAATTTGTCCTCCAACTATATTTAATACTATAACGAACGTTCGCAATGAACGAAGAAATAAATCGCTTGTTACGAATAGCTGGGATATCAACGACATAAGGATGGAACCCCTCCCCACGCGCGTCTGGTAGTCCGTAATTTATTTCATATTTGATTGGCGAGTGATATTTCTTTTGTTGGATCAGTGTAACCAAATCCTTTAAAAAAAAACTTATACTCTATGTATTGTCTGTGCCTTTTTTCGTTCTGTTCAATGGACGTCCTTTTTGCTTTTTGTACGCACCTACAATACGAATACAATTAAATCTCGTTGAAGACTATTCATTGTTTAATTTCTGGCTCCCCATAACATCTTTATTAGTAACAATGTAGTAGAACTTATACTAACCGTACAGACATAATTCCTACAATGACACAGCGTTACATGTATGTAACATAGCTGCGGCTACAGACTGCCACATTCAATGTCTTTCATCAGCTATTCATGACGTAGTTCCTCAATATGATGTGGCAGCGATCACGGACGATATTCTCTGGGTATCAGATAAATAGTATTCCAATGGAGGAGTTAATAATGAGGATTTAAATCTAAATTGGTTGCTTCTTGAATGAAAGAAAAACCTTGACATGCAATCGAAAACAGACTTCCGAAGCTGCACCCGTGCTCGGATTAATCTCAAACCCCTTCGTGCTTTGTGTCTGAATTGAAGACCTTGGGAGCTCACAGGCGGTGCTGCTGGATTATCCATGTGAGTGTAGCACGGGCCCAGCATATTTCATCCCTACACAATTAATTGTAAGTAATGCTAATGCCATATAGAAAGTATCAAAATGTTTAGAACCCTTGTGCCATTCTGACATCTGGAACTTTAACGATATGATGATAACCAGGAAAACAGAGAGATCTCAATAACGGTAAGTCCCGAGTCCATCATCAGCCTATTAATGTCCCCACGGGCACAGGCCTCCCCTTGCACAAGGGGGTACGGGCCATGATCCACCGAGCGGGCCCAGTGCTGATTGGTCTTCGGAAACTTTTCATTTCCTCAGACACGCAGGTTTCCTTACGATGTTAGTGCAGTCGGTAAATGTACGTAAGTCTTCGAAAAAAATCCAAAAAAACTCATTGATGCATGGCCTTGCATGGTTTCGAACCCGGACCTCCTGCATGGGAGTCCGTCGTCCTAGCCACTAGTCCACCGACGCTCTTCCCCGTTCCGAGCCCGAGTCTTGCTATCTCTTGCCTTCGAAAGTACCCTGTAGTAGTAAATATACATTAACAACAACATAACTATAAATACACATTATGTGGGATTCTGAGACCTTTCACGTAACAACATAATTGGGTTACAAATGATAGTGACAGTAATTAATTTATACGTGGTGTAACGTATACGTACGTAGGTATTTAGGTAGATACATATTTTGACAACACAAAAGATCTATCTATACATGTAATAATAAAATCTTAAAGATATTTTTTTGTCTGTTTGTTTGAACGGATGGAGTTTTCACGGATATATTTCAATAAGTTCAGATTGACAACTAGGGCACAGATGTTTTAAAAATTCTTAAAAAACCCTAAAAATGGGTCAAATTAGTAGGGAACGCATACGATGTTTGGGCAATACAAACACTTTTGTAGGTTTTTCATAATATATTTGACCATGGAAGTGATCCTCATAAACGCTTCATTTTCGAGATACTTGCTATTTTATTTAATTGAGTTATACAATGAGTAAGGGTCTTTATTTATGCCTTCAAAAAAACCTGAAACAAAACAATAACAAACTATTTGCCTTTCGTTTGCACGTGTCATTAATAACTTATGTCATGGTTGTCAAGTTCAAATTAATCAAAATGCGACGTTAAAAGTAGCTCGGATAAAGAGTGGCATACTAGTTATGTGACAATATAAAAATAACTACTTTGATGTTGTGAGTACAGTGTCGAAGTTAATGCATAACCAAAGGAACACCTTTTATAGCTAGTATTTAAATTTTATACCTAGTATTTATCTGATTAGCTGGTGTAATGTAAAAATAAAATTATATTCAGTAATAATAATTTCAAGAAGGAACAATGAAATATTTTTATAGCTACGATAAGAAACGAATTTAAAGATATACATGGTAAACGCCGGAACGTTTATGGGGTACAACTACCCAACGCTTTTATGGGGTGAATTCTATCACTTTTATGGGGTGAATAAATTCAACCCGCATACAAAATATGGCGACCCTTGAACAACCGTTTTCTTTGAAAAGTCCTTCAGAAGCGAATTCTGATTTGTTTTATGTACTTACTCATTAAAATCAATGAAGATTTTTCCCTGAAACGAAAACAAGGTATTTATGAGTTAACATTACATTACATACATCACTTACCTTGGTAAGATAGATAGATATGCACAAATAGAAAATATAATATAATATAACACTAAAATAATACTAAAGCTAAAACTAAACTAAGGCTAAGAAAGCTAAAGATAAAAAAAATGGGTTAAGTCCCCCACATCCGGCAGTGTACCCAAGAGACTGGCTGCGTTGCCCCGTTGGATAGCTAAGCTAATCCGCTGGGCCAAATAGGAGCCAGATCTTGGGTCTTTAGACGCGTCGACCAGGCGCTTTGCGAGGTCCTTGAAGACGCGGTGCGCTCCCGGGCCCCAGGGTCCCAATGTTTCAACCCCAAACGGCTCAAATATGTATGTCTCACCCATATTGGTATATTTGCGCCGTTTGAGGGTTTCTGCAGCAGCGGCCGCAGAGCCGGCTCTATAAGAAGTGGCTGGAAGGTGAGACGGCGCAAGGGTGTCGACGCAGGTGGCGTCCCACACCAAAGGCCGTCCCATCTTCCAAGGTACGAGGGTCATTCCGTCGGGCCTCTTGCCATCGTCGCGCGTCAGTCCGTTCGGTATTATATGTAAATAAAATAATAAATTTCCTGAACATCAAACATTATTACATACTTAAACGACCTCTATAAAACTGTAAATAACGAAAGTTGAGTCCCGGACGTGTTTATTTGAGCCGCAGTGTGCACAGTGGGACCGACAGCGGAACATTCATTACATTCCGTGTGATAGTTGTTTGCTTAGCCCGGGCTGATGGAATTCGAACCACTGTGCTTCTATAAACAATGCTTTAATTAATTTCTAGGTTTATTATGTACATTTGTAAATTGTACGTCAGGGCAGACGGTTTCGGCGCCCCATTCCCTCTAAGGGAAAAGGGAAATACGCTCCACAAGTGATCCTATTCTATCCTGTTATTTTCTGATCAATTCTGTTCTGTTCTATTCTTTCCGTAACTTCATCATCATCATCAGCAGCCTACTCTAGTCCACTGCTGGAAATAGGCCTCTCCCAGGGCGCGCCATTGAGGCCGATCATCGGCTCTTCTCATGCAGTCGCTGCCAGCCACCTTACGCAAATCGTCGCTCCATCTAGCAGGGGGGCGTCCCACACTACGTTTGCCCAAACGCGGTCTCCACTCCAGAACTCGTCTCCCCCAGCGGTTGTCGGTTCTGCGACAGATGTGACCGGCCCACTGCCACTTCAGCTTGCTAATCTTATGAGCTATATCGATACCTTTTGTTCTATGCCGGATCTCCTCATTTCGGATTCGATCCAGCAGAGATACTCCGAGCATAGCTCTTTCCATAGCACGCTGAGCGAGTTTCAATTTGTGAACCAGTCGCACCGTCAGTGTCCACGTTTCGGCTCCGTAGGTCATTACTGGTAGGACGCACTGGTTAAAGACTCTTGTCTTTAGACATTGAGGTATGGGCGACGAGAAGATGTGACTTGTGTTCCGTAACTTGGGTTATGGTAAGTACGCGAGTGAAACCATCGGGGGCTAGTGTCACACTATCTTTATTATTACAAATCAACCATATAGTGTTAGGCACTATCATACATAGTGGGTGGAAGTACCATACATAACATCCCTCCCCTTTAAGCTTCCTATACATTAATACTTACATAAAACTACCCCTGTGAGGGAATTCCTGATCTAGGTCGGATGAGATGTCCTTACTATATTCCTATTTGCTCTAATAGAACATTCAGAACGAACATCAGTATCAGTCGGTTGAGGAGTACTTTGCTTAGGAAGCTCTTCTGGAATTTCCAGTTCAATAGCGTATTGCTCTGGGGACGGACTCTCTTCAATAGGTGAGTAGAAACTTTCTTTATCCGCTGATGAATCCGGCGTCGGTGTTCTATCCAAGTCAGGTTCACGTGGGATCTCATCGTCATCTGAATCCGACTGCACGTACACTAGCATACATAACAGGTTACAAGGGCCGTAGCCAATGTGGAATTTCAGGGGTGGGAAGGCTCGAAGAAGAAGTTTTGTGATTACGAAATAAATGTAAATGATAAGAAACTTTTAATTAAAATTCAATAAAAGTGTATAAAATTACTGAAAATTACTACAAATTAAAAGGTACGATAGCCCGGGCGGGCGGCGCACCATAGGGCGGGCGGCGCACCATAGGGCGGGCGGGACACATCATTTTTTATTTCAATTGATTTCACGGCTCTGGTTACAACCCCTTTTTATTAAAACGCGGTAGTCGATTGCTCCCTACGTTGGACACTAATTTTTGTTCCATAATAATTTAAATGAATTTAGTCGTACTACGTCACATTTCTCATTTTACATGAGTGGTATCGTCGACCTCATCATCGCTTATCATCAGGCCAGTACTTAACTTATGAGGTCAAATGTGGGTTTGGTGGTATACAAAAAAAACACGAAGAGTAACCCTTCTCTTTTATTCTCTAGTCTCTTTAACATTTACAATTTAATGATGTTGTATCAAAAATTTTAGAACATGAGAGCGTCGGTGGCGTCGTGGCTAGGACGTCGGACTCCCATGCGGGAGGTCAGAGTTCGTTCGAAACTAGGCAATGTCATGTACCAATGAAAAATTTAAATGGAAAATTTGGTCAAGTTAGAATCTTACATAATTTTTGTCATATGTACCTATATGGTCTATTAATAAAAGATTTTCTATTTCTATTTCAATGTGTTTTTAGGTGTTTTCGAAGACTTACGTACATTTACCGACTGCTCTGACGGTGAAGGAAAACATCGTGAGGAAACCTGCACACTGAGATAACCAGTGTGTGAAATCTGCCACGAGAGTCGTTCTATGTGATTAATTCCTTAGAATGATCAGAAGAGAAAGATAAAAAAAATTAAGGCTCTCAAGATACAGGTTCTTATCTTATGATAGGGGGCCGGGAATTACCCAGCGGCATTCGACCCTTGAGGATCTTTTGTGCCTACCCCATTTTACACACTGGTCATCTCAGTGTGCAGGTTTCCTCACGATGTTTTCCTTCGCCATTAGAGCAGTCGGTAAATGTACGTAAGTCTACGAAAAACTCATTGGTACATGGCACTGCGTGGTTTCGAACCCGGACCTCCCGCATGGGAGTCCGGTGTCCTAACTACTGTGCCACCGACGCTCATTTTTGAAGAGTAAGAATCTCACTGGCACCCTTTAATAACTTCATGGTGAGGTGAGATATCTATGGGCGACGAAGACCACTAACATCAGGTAGCCCGTTGGCTTATGTGATCTCCTTATACATTAAAAAATCACAAGTAAGGTATTCATGACTAAAACAGAACATGACCAAAGCAGAATATGGCTAATGTAGAACATGATTAAGACAGAATGACCACCACAGAGCAACCCTTCAGTTCCAAAGTGCCTCCTCTTTGAAACAAAGTGACCATGAAGCATTTCAAACTTGGGACTGGAGGTAATATTATAGCATATACACACATCAAAACAATCTAGGGATATTTGATGTTAATTTATTTTTTGGAAAACCACAATTAATTTCTTGGGAGAATTATATATAAAATTAATCCAAATTTTATGCTTTAATAAAAAAAAAATATTTAGGTAAAAAATACGACGTTTTCTTGTAGTATTTAAAAAAAATGAATATGTGTTAAAATTTAAGCTCACTGTACATATTACGTAAATTAAAATTGTTAGGACAAATAAAGATTTTATGTGAAAAACTTAACATTTTATAAAATTTAATAATCCGTATTACCCCCCCTGACATTAATAACACATCGGCAACGGTTGTTCATGCTTAAAATTAGAGTGTCAATGTCGCGCTGAGGTATGAGAACCCAGGTTCTTTTCAAATGTAAAAAAAGTTGCTCTTCCGTCACCAGATTTCCTGGGAAGTTTATTAAAGCTGTCCTTTGGAGCATATCCCATGCGTGCTCGATGGGATTTAAATCGGGAGACTGTGCAGGCCATCCCATAACCGTCAAATCATGGTCCCTAAGGGCGGCCGTTACCAGCCTCGCCGTGTGTGATGGGGCATTATCTTGCATTAACTGGAATTGTTGACCGAAGTGCACTCTAAATGGAACAATTACAGGTACCACGACTTCATCACGGTATTTTTCCGCAGACATGTTGCCTCTTATCCAAATGAGGTCTGTTCGCGTGCCAAGACGAATGCCTGCCCACACCATGATTGTTCCGCCTCGGTAAGAATGGACCTCTTGTGGGTGCTGGAGGCGACTTATCCTGCCTGGCACTCTCCAGACTAGTGTTCTGCTCGAGTCTGGGTGAAATCCAAATCGAGACTCATCAGTAAAGAGTACCATGGACCATTGGTTGTCGTTCCATAACAAGTGTTCGCGAGCCCAAGCAAGTCGACGTCCGCGATTGCCACGTCGTAAGGCTGGAACACGAAGCGGTCTGCGGGCATGAAGGTTGACTTCATGCAACCTACTCCTGACAGTTTGGTCACTGACAAGTACCTGGTGGTCCAACTGGAGCCTTTGCACTAACTGCATCGCCGTAACATTCGGTTGCCTTCTGGCGGCATTCTGTAAAAAACGATCCTATCTTGGGGTCGTAACGCGATGTCACCCTGTGTGCCGTTCCGCCACTTCTCCGGTAACACGATATCGTGACCACAACCTAGAAATCACGTTTTGCCTTGTTCTTAGGGTATCAGCAACAACGCGTTGGACGGTACCAGCTTCCAACATTCCTATCGCTCTCAACATTTCTTCTCTGGTTAAATGTCGACGTGGCATGGTTTCGCAAATCTCGCAATAGCACTCTGGATTCAAAATTTTGTTCTTGGCGGAGCTTCATTAATGATATCAATTTTATTGAATAATAGCACAAAACTTAATTTTCAAAATTCGTTTGTAACTTCCTGAATTCCCGCGCAAATGTTTTTTTTATTTTATTTTTTTATTTTAATGGCACTAAAGAGTGTTTCTGCCATATAAACATTTTCTCTAGATGGCCAGTATTTTTCAAATTATGCAAAAATGTGAATATCCCTAGACAGTTTTGATGTGTGTACTCGTACTTGGTCTGTTTGGTATGCCAACCTCGAGTCGCCGTATTTACAGGGCGGGGAACATTGTATAACCCAATAGAGAAGGCCAATAGATTTACTTCATTGTTGCAGTATTAATTAATGTGCCAATAAATTATTCGTATATGTATTTTTGAACTGTGATAAGTAACAACGAGAAAGAAAGAAGCCGGCAGAAGAATTCAGCTGAGTTGGGCAGCATTTCGAAGTTACGTCACATCCTATCGTCGCCCATACCTCAATGTCTAAAGACAAAAGTCTTTAACCAGTGCGTCCTACCAGTAATGACCTACGGAGCCGAAACGTGGACACTGACGGTGCGACTGGTTCACAAATTGAAAGTCGCTCAGCGTGCTATGGAGAGAGCTATGCTCGGAGTATCTCTGCTGGATCGAATCCGAAATGAGGAGATCCGGCATAGAACAAAAGTCATCGACATAGCTCATAAGATTAGCAAGCTGAAGTGGCAGTGGGCCGGTCACATCTGTCGCAGAACCGACAACCGCTGGGGTAGACGAGATCTGGAGTGGAGACCTCGTAGTGTGGGACGCCCCCCTGCTAGATGGAGCGACGATCTGCGCAAGGTGGCTGGCAGCGACTGGATGAGAAGAGCCGAAGATCGGGCTCAATGGCGCGCCCTGGGAGAGGCCTATGTCCAGTAGTGGACTAGAGTAGGCTGCTGATGATGATGATGAACATAACAACAAAAGCATATTTTTTGGCCCTCTGACACAGGTGTTGTCACACTTAAAAGAGGACCTCCACAATTAGAAAAATAATGTTTGTACCTTTTTGTTACTGAATAAATCTTTTTTTTTTTATTATTTATTTTATTTTTAATAATTTTTCGCGTTATATCTCAACGCTAACTGACCTAAAAAGTATATTAATATAGTAACAAAGTGTAAAGGATATTCAGCCCTAAATCGAAGGGAAAAAATAGAACAGCCTGGGAATAAAGCCTGGGCAGAAGTAGACGCGGCGCCAGTCAGTCGCCTGGCGCCGCCCGGGGCGGGCCCGTGTGTGCGGACGGTTACATATAATAATACACTTACGATTCGAAATATAAACAAAATATATAAAAATGTAAAATACTAATTTTACAAATAAACATATTGCAATGTAGTGGTTAAAAACATTGGGTTAGTGTAAATATTACTTACTACAGACTTAACTAGAAGTAAATAAGTGGATATTGTAATGTATGTGAAGATGTAAATTGATGAGAAATAAATATTGTAAATTGATATAAAGTAGTGCTGTGTTTTAAGTGATTCGTGTGTAGTAATATGTTAAATTATAAATATTATAGAAGACTTATCTTAGGATAAAGTAAGGATTTTATGGGAGTAAGAAATAATACTTAAAAAGATACATGATTATAATTAATTTAATAATTAAGCGGTCTCATAACCCAAAAGATTTGAAAAATTAGATATTTTTAAATACCTTTTACTTATATCCAGTTTTTAAAAATATTTCTAAAATAAGTATTTATTTCATTAACTAAGCGCTTACTAAAAAAACCTTCTTTCTTTTTTAAAGGTGGTTCCTCTGTCTACCCCCTAGGGGATTATGGACGTGAGAGTTATGTTGTGCTTATTTACCGTCAATATTAATATTGTGACACTAATGCAAAAAGTGAGCAATTGTAAACGAGGTGATAATAAGTTTGAATCTCAAGCCAATAGGGGAGGGTTCTAGTACTTTTACGAGAATGTATTTCCGCATCTATATCACACGATGTTTTTCATCACGCCTAGTTATAACAATTACTGATTCTTATTATAAAAAGCAACTAATACAGAAAGTAAAAAAATATACATTTTTGCTTGGTAACTTTGGTAACTTTGGGCCATATTGATGTTTTCTGGTGGTGTTAAATTATCAGAGTTGGAGTCACTTCAATTATACATACGAGTATATAAAACGAGTAAAGGCAACAGTGTTAAATGAGCAAATTGCCATCGCATACACGAAAAGATGCTGTTTCTAAACAGGTGTGTATGTGATGAAAATAACGCTAGTAATCATGAAGGAAAGTAGGGTTTTTTTTCGACCATGTTAGTAATAATTTATTTTATTACATTACAAAAAAAACTGATCATAAACTAGGGATGTTACGGATCTTCGATTCCGACTCCGACTCCGAAAGGTCTGAACTTCCCATTGATTTTACACCTCCGACTCCGACTTCGGCTTCGATAATTTTGAATCGGAGGTTATACCGAAGATTTGTGAACAAACATATTCAAATATCAATATTTTAATAAATATACACTTATATTGGAATACATTTATGTATTACACATACATGTACATTTATGTTTTATAGCCGCAAACGTCATCATAAAAAAAAGTTGGTCAGTTCAGCTATAAATTAAAAAACGGTTAAAATTTTGAACTTCTTCATAACATCTCTCTCCTACCTCCGCCTCCGACTCCGGTTCCGAATCCGGTTCCGACTCCGATAAATCAAATTTAAAACCTTCGGTTTCGACTCCGGTTCCGGTAAAACCACCTCCGTGATATCCCTGTCATAAACACTCGCTCACCACACTTAAAAGTTCGGTCAAACATTTCACAAATAAACTTTTTCTATTGAGGAACAAAACCAATAAACAAAATAATTTAAACAGGAAACCCTGTGATGTAATTTTTTCTCCTCGATACCTGTCTGTTTATAGTAATACCATGGGACTCCCATGATAATCATAAATACTATTTAGAAGTGTAAGCATCTACAGGGTGGACCAAAAGTCCGTTAACATTTAAAATGGTTATAAAAAATACAAATGCTACTTTAGTGAAAAACTGTTTATTTAATAATAAAGTAGACAAATTAGGATTTCACTTTTTAAAAATAACATCATTCAAATGTGACCCTTGTTCATCCTGGCACACCTGTAACCGGGAACGGAAATTTTGCATGACCGCCCGACAAGTGGTTGGTGAAATGTTCTGCATTTCCTCGCGTATATTTTCTTTTAATTCCTCAATAGACACTGGGTTGCTGATGTAAACTTTACTTTTGAGATATCCCCAAAGGTAAAAGTCCATTGGAGTTAAATCCGGGCTGCGGGGTGGCCAGTGAATGTCACCTCTTTTGGATATGACTTTTTGGCCAAAAATTTCACGAAGTGCTGCTATAGAGTCATTGGAGGTGTGACATGTTGCCCCATCTTGTTGGAACCAAGAGCTTCGATTAAAGCCTGAGAAGTCCTGTAATGCTGGAGCAAAAAAATTCTGTAGCATCACAATGTATCGCTCTGTATTAACGGTGACGGCGCGGTTTCTCTGATCTTCATAAAAATATGGACCAATGATTCCGCTGGCTGACAATGCCAATGACAATGTCACTCCAGTATCTGCAATTTTGTCGATTGACATGTCCATTTAGGTGGAAGTGTGCCTCGTCTGAGAAAAAGATGTTATTGAAGCTCGTAAACCTCTCAAGCACTTCGTTAGCAAACTGCAGTCTCTGAGCAGGGTCATTTGGCTTTAAAGCCTGTACAATTTGAATTTTGTAAGGATGTAAATGTAAATCTTTGTGTAGAATGCGATTTAGAGATGTTCTGGGCACATCTAAAGCACTAGACCGCTTTCGAGTAGAGAGACCAGGTTGTTCTCGAACAGACGCTCGTACACGCTCTATGTTTACTGGATCGCGCGATGTCCTAGGTCGGCCGGATCGTGGTTGACTTAAAGTTGAACCTGTTGTTTCGAACTTCTGTACCCATTTTTTAATCGTTTGAATTGTTGGTGCTTGATTTCTGTTCCGTATATTGTAATGATTACAAAATTTCCGTTTAGCTTCGGTCGTAGAATCGTTGTTTCGATAGTACTCGCGTACGCAAAATGCGCGTTGCGCTCCGCTGAATGACGCCATGGTACTAAATCCCTATTAGTAGCTCTCGCTTGTAGTAACACCCCCCGCGCCAATACCCCGCCCGCGCCGACGCAGCGACCTATTCAAATGTTAACGGACTTTTGGTCCACCCTGTATTTGTCCTATTTAAAAAAACAAGTTTCTTTGACTCTACAGTTAAGTACAAATGGCCCGAGACCCGACTCGCACTTGGCCGGTGCTTTTAGTATCAATTATTCAGCTAGTATCCACTTGATACAAAATTCGAGTAAATAATCCCTTATAACAGCAAAATGTATGGAGATAGACAGCTTTTGTGGCTTTTCAAGAATGTATTTAATCTCATCAGCCTCTGTTGGGGCACAGGCCTCCCCTTCCCAAGGGGCGCACGGGTCATGATCCACCGAGCGGGTCCAGTGCATGTTTGATAAATTTCACACGCCTTCGGAAACTTTTTTCCCTCAAGTCAGGTTGCCTCACGATCAACCGACGGTCTTCGAAAAAATCCGAAAAAAATCATTGGTACATGGCACAGCATGGTTTCGAACCTGGGAGGTCCAGCACGGGAGCCCATCGTCCAAGCTACGCCACGACGCTTTCCTTTCAAGAATTACTTTAATTGTAACTGCCTCACTTTACATACGGCTGTTTTGTTACATTACATTCTGTATTTATTTCACTAATTCTTGAGTGAAGGTTTGTACAAATTGTTAATTTATATCATCAAAATTTGAACAAATTGATCATTTGTACAAACCGAGAAATTGAACCAATTACTCACAATTCAATATGAAGCATGTTTAAACATCATTAGTCACTGTCAATCCGTTAACCAACTGTAAATGACTGAACGAGTTTGCAAAACAATGTTTTTCAACTGGTTTTATGATCCTTCAAATTGCCCCATTTCTCTTTTTGCCCTTTCGGGTAACTGAATATCACTGAGTGTACAAAAATAATCGGAAATCGCTATTTTTGGACCGAAATTGTCGATTGGTAGATTTCAATCTACAATCTACGTGAGTACGGCAACAAGACAAATCTTTTTACAATTGACGACATCTTTATAATATCGTAACGACTGTGTTAAATGTTAAAACCTAAGACTTAAGACTCCAGTTACTTTCCAAAGAAAAACCTAGGAAAAAACAAAAAACCTATCTCCAATGGACTTTTGGGAGGGACACGGTGAGAGGGCTTGTTTAACTGAACTGTCGATTTAGATGGTTATACTTATTTACTGAGATATTCTGTAAATTATATTACATTTATTTTTGATTATATTTGGAAATATACATCTCCAAAGTAATTTTGTTAAATTGTTTCAATAGCTTTGTTTCATATCCCCCTACATTTTTCTACATTTACTTCCTTTGCATATTTAATTTTCTGTGTTTATATATAACTAGTGTGTACTTGTTTGTCTAGAAGAACTGAAATATTATATTTAAGTTTCTGCTTGCTTGCTTATCGTATGGTTAGTGGCCAACCTATTTGTCACAGATGTTCAGGACGCCCGTAGGCATCTGACATGGCTTAACGACTGCTGTCGACCGACAACAACCGGGATCGACTGCTTAACGTGCTCTCCGATTTAAGTTTACAATATCTGTGAACACTTTTTGTTGCCGTGTTAATATGTATTTTTATCTATTTGTAAACTGTTTTGTGTTCCTTAATAAAAAATAAGAACCCAGTTAAAATTTTTTTTAACTTGTACATAAACCAACTTACCTGAACGGTAAGTAGGGCACTCCCTCGCTGCGGGAGCATCACGGACCTTTGAACGTGAAAGCCGACGGCGCGCGCTTGCAATTCACTTTTGCTGGCTCTGACTGAATGCTGAAATGCCGAAACATTTTCAGTCAGAGTATTTTTGTAACATTTTCGATATTTTAAATTCCGTCCACATTTTCTGGAATTATTTACTAGATGAATAACCCGAGTAGCTTTACTGGTAGGTCTCGTGGGTGGATTCGCTTGGCTATCCCACTATCAATAAATGAAAAAATAGGTATGTTTGGAAGTTTGTTATTCAATCACGCAATATGATATAGTCTGAATAGTACAGAATACTTTTCATCCCCGAAAAACGCATTGTACAAAATTCCTTACTTACTTATATTTTTCTACATAAAATCTATCCAGTGTTCCAGTAGTAAGTTAGTTATCCCGCGTGCTCCCTCTTCTGCCTCATCGTCACCACTGTTACTTACGTCAAAATGAGATCAAATGTAAAACCGTCGTAAATATAAAGAAATGACGTTAAATCCTTGTTTGACCTCAGCCTCGCCTGATGGGAAGTGGCAGACATTATCCCTGTAAGTGCTTGTTTACGATCTGCGCAAATAAAACGCTAAGTTTAAAAGGAAAAGCCCGAGATCGGACTTAAAATCATAAGTAGAAGGCCTATGTTCGACGTCCGTCCAGTCTAACGTGTTTGCAAAGGAATATAGAATTCACACAACCATCAATCTACTTACATGTTTATAAATATAATGAATAACAATTAAAATAAGTTTATTTGTGCGGTTAGATTACAAAGGATTCACAGTCCATACACCAGTAGGAACGTATATGTTATATTAAACTAAATAAAATTAGTGAGCAACCAGTTAGTAACAATAAACGCTGACCTCCGAACTAGGAAGTTCCTGTATCTCGGAGGACAGATCTCTTCTGTGACCAGTGGAAATGAACATGTAACGGAACATGGGAAAATAAAAACTGACAAACTTTGAAAGAAAGAAAAAAAAAGAACAATAATAAAGGATAAGCTAAGCTAACTTTATAAAGCCCTTCTATAACTTCCCGGAGTTATTAGCATAATATTTACGATAATCAACCCAGTACAAACAACACAGGTGAGCCTCTGTTGATAGAATAACTCTCCGCGGGCTGTCAGTCAATATTAACAACAAACTGTGTTATGGATAGTTCCAACGACAGCTCACAACACTGTGTTACTAAAATTTGCAATATTTTCATTTACATAATAAATTTCCACCCACAGAACATTGTTTTAACACTATACGTTGTTGAACATCTACGTACATAATTATACGAATAATACACGTAGCATAAACTACCTAAAGAAACTTTCAAGATTAAAACACAGCGTCATTATAAAAATTATGAATAGCTCCTAAAATTCTTAATCCTTCTATACCGTTACTAGGACCATTATACTACTCAAGCTATAATTAAAAGTGAACCATATAGTGAACTTTGTCGACTAATAATGTTATCAATAATGTGCAAAAGTGAGAGAATTGTAAAAAGTATATTAAAAAACCAACCTTTATAACAGAGGAACAATTCGGGACCCAGTGTACTTCCCTGTGGAACTCCAGTTAAAAACTCAAACAAACCTAAAATCAAAGTGAAGATAAAATCCAAAATGGCGTCTTCGAACGGCAAAGAAAGTTCCAAAATGACAGCGTCTTTGGACAGTTTAAAACTTTCTTCTAAAAATGCGTCGCGAAGTTCTTCAAAGCACGCCTCATCCGAGTCGGTGCTATCAAGGAAGGACAAGGAATGCCTTCAAATGCAGGAGTGCAAGAAGAAGCTGCTGGCCATGGAACCGCAGGTCATCATCAGGGATGAGAACGTGGTACTCAGATCTCCGCCACAGAAGAAGATAGTGATGCCGCCAACTATTAATCCTGAGGTAAGATAATTTTAATTTCACTTCACAGTATCTTTTGACGTGAATACGATGAACGACTTACTCCAGCCGTGAAAAAATGTGACACAAATCATGTACTTTGAAACGCTTACCATTTTGACTGTATACATGCTACAGTTACAATGATTACACCGTTACTCAGTGTGTTTCGGCAAGATTTGAATGACAATATGCACCCGTCTCCACGCATTTTCCGTCCCCCTCAGAACGAGCGAGCGAAAGGTCTAAAAATAGAAATAATACTGCCAGTCGCCCCCGCAAGCTGTTGCGAGTGATTGTAAACTTGCTTGCTTGCTTATCGTATGGTTAGTGGCCAACCTATTTGTCAGAGTTGTTCAGGCCGCCCGCAGGCATCTGACATGGCTTAACGACTGCTGTCGAACGACAACAACCGGGACCGACTGCTTAACGTGCTTTCCGAGGCACGGAGGAGCTCAAATGAAATATGCCACTAGCGGTCACCCATCTAGGTACCAACCGCGCCAACGTCGCCTAAACTGCACGATCACTTTCGGACCGTGCTCGCAACTAGACTACGAGCTCCTCCTCCCGAGTGTAAACTGAAAACTTAGATTCCTTTATTCGAATTCACGAAAAAAATAATTGCGGTGGTAGCTCCGTCCTACTACTACCCACCCGATTTTTTATATAATGTTTAGTACTATTATGATGATATTGAATAAGATAAGGCAAATTTTTACAAAGCACTGTTTGAACGGACAACGCAATTTATCAATTGAATATTTAAATATTCACAGGGATTCTCAATCAAACTCAAATTTACATATATCTGCCACTAATTAGCACTTCTTGCATTGCTGTATTTCGGTTTGAAGAGTATCTTATTTTATCATATGATAGGGGGCCGGGAATAACCCAGCGACACTTCGACCCTTGAGGATCTTTTGTGTCCACCCCATTATACACACTTGTAATCTCAGTGTGTAGTTTCCTCACGATGATTTCCTAAACCGTTAGAGCTGTCGGTAAATGTACGTAAGTCTTCAAAAATTACGAAATACTCACTACTACTGTACGGTTTCGAACCCGGACCTCCTGCGAGTCCGGTATCCTAGCCACTGTGCCACCGACGTTCATTTTTGAAGAGTAAGAGTCTCACTGGCACCCTTTATATAGATATCTATGGGCGACGAAGACCATTAACATTAGGTAGCCCGATGGCTTATGTGATCTCCTTATACATTAAAAAATCACAAGTAAGGTATTCATGACTAAAACAGAACATGACCAAAGGAACACCACAGAGCAACCCTTCATTTCCAAAGTCTCTTTGAAACAAAGTGACCATGAAGCATTTCAAACTTGGGACTGGAGGTAATATTATAGCATATACTTGGTCTGTTTGGTATGCCAACCTCGAGTCGCCGTATTTGCGGCCAAGGAGCGTAACGAGGACCGACCTTTGGAATCAAATCCCGTATTCGTATCTTGGAGATATATTGTATACGTGATAGAGGACCCTTGTTCAATATCAGTGATTCCTGGTTGAGGAGAATTTCTCTATACGGCAATAATATCTGTATATTACTCGTAATTATCTGTCTTCTTGTTTTCCATATTAATTGCACACCTACTACCTCGTTCTTAAAATCATTTCCTATGCCCGAAAGTTGCCTGGAAGAGATCGCTCTTAGCGATAAGGCCTTCACTATTTCCTTTTCCATCTTTTGTTTGTTGTTTTCTATTTGTGCAATAAAGTGTATTTCACTTTACTTTACCTCAAGGGCTCCAGACACAGAATAAATAATAGTACTACCTACATCCAGAGTTCTAACTCAAAGGCTAGGGCGGAAGGTATGTGATTGGTTACAGCGAACCGAACCGGGGCTGGAACCGGACACGTGTAGTCCAAGGCTAACGCGTCAAAGTTTTAATAGAATTAGGTTTTAAAACTGACGCACTGACGGTGCGACTGGTTCACAAATTGAAAGTCGCTCAGCGTGCTATGGAAAGAGCTATGCTCGGAGTATCTCTGCTGGATCGAATCAGAAATGAGGAGATCCGGCATAGAACCAAAGTTATCGACATAGCTCAAAGATTAGCGAGCTGAAGTGGCAGTGGGCCGGTCACGTCTGTCGCAGAACCGACAACCGCTGGGGGAGACGAGTTCTGGAGTGGAGACCGCGTTTGGACAAACGTAGTGTGGGACGCTCCCCTGCTAGATGGAGCGACGATCTGCGCAATGTGGCTGGCAGCATCTGGATGAGAATAGCCGAAGATCGTGCTCAATGGCGCGCCCTGGGAGAGGCCTATGTCCAGCAGCGGACTAGAGTAGGCTGCTGATGAGGTTTTAAAATGGGATTCTGACTACAAAGTAAAATATTTCATTCTGTTTTATCAGTCATATCGATGACGGCTGATGAATTGAAGAAAGCTGTAAAGTTTCTGTTGTTAGAGTAATCTGAAGAATTCCACCTGAACCAAACCATCTGCATTCTTTTTAACCCAACTACAGAGAAGCAGAAAGTCGTTAAAAAGAAATCAGTCGTTGACTATTGCAGGATTTTGCTGGCCAATGTGTATGTAAATTATTTTTGCATCAATATGTCGTTTAAGCTACCTAGAGTTGTCTAATATCAAATGTAAATATAACCTCCATCCTTTACGAGTTTAACCATAAACAATAACCAAGATATGTTTACCTTCTACAGCAAATTACACACTGAATAACTTGTTTACTTTTTTATTATTATTCAACTTTTACACAGTACAGTAAATACAGTAATATATAAGTGTATACCGCCAAACTGCTCAGCAGTTTATCGCGGACTTATTGCTCCCTTTTATAAATATAGTATATTATAGTAGTACACGTAGTGAGTACGCGTCAGCGTCACACACACACATCAACACATTATAGATCACTAATATTAACTAACCTAATATATAATTCCCTACCTACTATTAACTTCTTCTTTTAAGTCGTATTCCACATTGCTGAGGGTCGTGATCATTCTAAGGAATTAATCATAGAACGACTCTCGTGGCAGATTTAATGGAGTGGTTTGCCATTGTCTTCCCCATTTCACACACTGGTCATCTCAGTGTGCAGGTTTCATCACGATGTTTTCCTTCACCGTCAGAGCAGTCGGTAAATGTAAGTCCTTCGAAAAAACCGAAAACTCATTGGTACATGGCATTGCATGGTTTCGAACTCGGTCCTTCCGCATGGGAGTCCGACGTCCTAGCTCGTGGCTCGTCGCCACCGACGCTCTAATATATTATACTCGTATATAAATATAAGCTTATCAAAATACAAATACCCCGGGTAGGCTTGTTCACTTCGCTTCAACAAAGAGATTGTTCACTTCAACCAAGATCATTAGCGTGTCTATCAAATAATGTGTGCTGAATAAAGTTACTTTGTATGCTCAGAATCAAACATGCGGTTTTTTCAGTGCAAAAGCCACTATAATCCAAACTGTACCCGAGTTTATATTTCATTTAGAGTGGGTACTCGGGTAGTCGCAGGATTAACGTTAGTTTGGCTTTGTTGACAACCCTGAAGGGTCGCCGACAGACTTAATATAATTAATCCGAAATCTGTTACAATATCTCTTTGAGTTTCGACTTTTCTTCGTTGGAGTTCCACAAGGACTTTTCTGAGCCCAGATTTGTTCCTTAGATATGGCTATCTTCCTTTCGCTATATCGTTTAGATATTAGAATTTGTTTATTTGTATTTAAATTACATTTAGATGGTCTGATAGAGTCGGATTTAGAAAGGCAATGGATTTTAATCTTCTAAGTGGTATTCAAGTCGCCACTTTCCGCGGTTGTCGCTTTATGTCGCCAGGGAATAGGCTTAATAATAATGAAACTGCCGCCCATTACTATATTGCTGTGGTATACCTACAGTGTGTCGAATAAAACCCATTTTTCCTTTTATTAAATGAAAATACCCGAATATGAAATTGACTTCCCATAATTGTGACCTTGACCGATTGAGTAAAAGTTAATACGTTACGAATGGAACAGCCTGCCGGCGTCTGTATTTCCCGAAACCTACAACCTTGGGATCTTCAAGGCCAGAGTGAATAAGCATTTACTGGACCCGCATGCTCCATCGTCGACCTCATCGTCGCTTACCATCAGGCGAGATCGAGGTCAAATGCGGGTTTAGAAGTAAATAAAAAAAATTAAAAAACTCATTTTAAGTTGCTCTTCTTCTTGTCGTGTAGGTAGTGGCCAACTTAATCTTAGAGTTGTTCAGGCCGCCCGTTCACAGAACGACTGCTGCTGCTGCTTTGCTTTCCGTAATCTGAAGGGTATCAGATGAAAATGTACCACCCATCCGGTTCTAACCACCCCCAACGTTGCTTAAATTTGTACGATCACTTTCTGTTCATGCTTGCTCCTACGCTAAGAGCCTCTAAAAACTGAAATTGATTGATCGAGCAGAAGTCTCACATCAAGATACGTGTTACATGTAATCAGGGGCCGAAAACGGTTACCGGAATCTATTTTTCCAGCACACATAAAATTGAAAACAAAACGAATAAGTTTTAGGTAGAATCTCTTTAGAATCTACAATAAATTATTTTGATGAAATACCGGTAACCGATACCTGTGGGCTATGGCGCGTGAAAAACCATTATCTGAACAGATCCGCCTTAGGAAATGGTTGTGGATAGGGCACACCTTACTTCGCCCTAAAAGCATCGCCTACGCCACCTTGAACTGGCAACCTACAGAAGGATATCGCAAACGTGGAAGACTACATGGAAAGTAGTCTTTAAAAAGACCTGGATGCGGCTAAAGTATCCTGGGAAACCATCTGCGGCATCGGACAGAGCGCGGTGGAAGAATATTGTCACAGCCCTATGCACCACTAGGTGTTCTAGGACCTGAAGAAGAAGAAGAAGACCGGTAACCGATACGGATAATTCACAAAAATATTTATTCTAGATTACACCTTAACTCATTCCCTTTTGCGTGAGCTGGCTAAATAGATTATATAGCCACTTTCGGTTCTTGCATAATCCCACAAATCTTTTTCTTAAAACCGAGACCCTAATTTCCGGCGAACCTTAAACTTGGAAGCTTTCTGAACAAACTTTAAATAGGTACTTCAGCAACTTATTCTGGAAACTCATTATCGATGACCTCTCCAGCCGAAAGGCGCAAAGTTGGGACAGCAGGCGCGACCCTCGGGAAAATTGTCCCAAACTTTTGGAAACTGGGAGATAAAAATCGGTAACGTGTAACTTTTAAAGCTCGCTGTAATCTCTACAATGGAGAAAGCATGGGAATTATCACTGCTTTTTGTCAAGACAGAGATGTGACGATGCGAACATGCAGTACAACCAATCAATAATTACTAATATCAATTTGTGTTCCGGTAGTGCATCATGGCACACAGGTGATGCCTGAAAATCAGACTTTTTTATTTATTTTTATTGACTACTAAACCCGCATTTGACCTCGATCTCGCCTGATGGTAAGCGACGATGAGGTCGATGATGGAGCATGCGGGTCCAGTAAATGCCTATTCACTCCGGCCTTGAAGATCCCAAGGTTGTAGGTTTCGGGAAATACAGACGCCGGTAGGCTGTTCCATTCCTCAGCCGTTCGTATAATGAACGAAGAAGCTAATCGCTTCGTACGAGCAGATGGGATATCAACAACATAAGGATGGAACCCCTCCCCGCGCCTGGTAGTCCGAAGGCGGAATGGAGATGCTGGAATTAGGTCGTGCAATTCTGATGCGCACTCTCCGAAATGTATCCTATAAAATACCGATAGACAGGCAACCTTGCGCCGATGTTCCAGACTTTGCAGTCTAGCTTCCACCAGCGATTCGTCACCTATAAGGCGCTTAGCGCGTTTCTCCACTGAGTCAAGGGCAGTGATAAAGTACCTAATTTGAGTATTTCAATGATGACCCTAAAGTTAAGTAACCAAGAACATCTTTTAACCCAATCGGTCACTATACGTTTGTCTAAACCCCTAATAAATATCGCTAGAAAAAGTTCATGTGACATAAATCATCGTAGGTACAACTAGATCCGACTACTCGTATATCTTATATCCGGCTATATCTTATATCTCGAAGCGTGCCGGCTCGTGCCTGGCACTTGGGAAAAAATGTGAGAAATAGAAAAAGTATCGCGTTAGGTTAGTGACGAGGTCACGGGTTCGGGTCCGTGTCTAGTTTATTGAATTTTATTGAAGAAAGTATTGGGGACATTTGATTATCCTGTTGACGTTTGCTGATTACGTATATGGGTACGTAGCGTTTTTTTTTGTATTGTTTAGGGTGTTACGGTTTATTTCGGGTACGGATGCGTATCTATTTTAATTACGCGACGAATATAAAAAATGGAAAATGAATGTTATTCTCATTAAAGGAGTATTATATCACAAACATATACTATTTATTTATTATGTACATGTTACGGCAACAACTTATCATCTAAAATAACATTTTGGTTTTTTTTCTTCATTTTTGTCATCATCATCACCATCATTATTTCAGCCGAGAGACGTCCACTGCTGGATCTCCATATTCCTTTTTTATTTCTATTTGTTATTGTTTGTCACTTGAATAAGAAATTGCACTGGTCATGTCCGAAAGAGGGTTGCTTCCCTGATGCACCGAGTACATAGCAGTCCCAACAGCATCCTGTTGACGTCTGCCGAGTCCCCGATCCTGAGGCACTGGATATACCTGCATGTCAATGCGAAGTAGTCGTCCAGTGCTTTGGGGTCGGTACCATTACCTTTTACTAACATACATAGCTTTAAGTAATATAATATATTAACCTTATTTGTATGGACACTGTCTGAGTTTTGATATTGAATTTAATTATCTCTGCATGAAAGAAAAAGTAGGCCCTCCCTTTCATGATTATTTCGATTGTTCTAAAATGTCCGAAGTCAACGTCTAAAGTGTAAATTGACTATATTTCAGAACAATGTCTAAAAGCTTCTGTTTACAATACAATAAGAATCAATTCACATTGCCGCGGAATGGAATGGAAGCGATTTTTCGCAACGTAATTGTACATAGCATAATGAACTTTATGTCAATTGTGTAACATACAAACTAAATACGCTTTACCGCTAGGGGAATTCTCGAGAATGCGCGAGGATTCCCCGGAAGACGCGCGACCTCTTTTTTGGCTCGTATTTAGTTTTATATGTTACACAATTGACATAAAGTTCATTATGCTATGTACAATTACGTTGCGAAAATTCGCTTCCAATCCATTCCGCGGCAACGTATTATAAATTGAGCCTTAGGTTAAGCCTGTAAGTTGTAAACATTGTGTGTTTATAAAAATAAAAATGGAGAATAAAAAGTGGAGAAATAAAAGTGGAGAAGTAGAAAGAAGAATAATTTATTTACAAAAGTGCTTATATATATCGTACAAGAAAGACTCTAACCTAGTTACTATATAAAGGAGAGAATTACCAATGGAAAACATTTACAATATAAAGAAAGGCTCTGCGCATGCGCGAGGCGACTAAAACGGTGTATAACGTTCACCGGCGCTCGGAGCACAATTCTGCCCTTGGACAGTTACTATGTGCGATACCATTCTGTAGGTAGGCAGCTACAAAATAAAATAAAGCAAAGCTTTTATACTATTTTTAACTAAAAAGGACTAAAAGGAGCTCGCAAAGCGTCTGGTCGACGCCCCAAAAGACCTAATAATTTAGCCCAGCGGATAAGCTTATCTATCCAACAACGGGGCAACGCAGCGTCTCTTACGAGTAGATACACCGCTGGACTTGGGGGATTTAGCACACATTACTTACTCACTCCGCTGGCGCAGCGACCCGAAGTGGATCTTGGCCTCCGATACCAAAGAGCGCCATCGCTCTCTCTCCTGCGCAGTCTCGAGCCAGTCAGGCGCCCGGAGCTCCCGCAGATCCTTCTCCACTTCATCGCGCCAGCGGTATCTGGGACGTCCGACCGGACGTCGTCCATTTTTTTTTAGCACACATTATTTTATCTTTATTTTTGTTCCCCTTTTTTCGTTTAAGTGAAATTGAGTTCTAGGGTTCTAGTGTATTTTATATTTGTTGTAAGTAATACAATCTATAGTTTGTATTAAAATTAAGTAAGTCTAAAGTCGGATTCAATAAAACTTGTTCAAAATGTAAACAAAAAAAATAATGAAAAAGTTTATTTGCTTATAAAAAAAACCTAACAAACAAACTAACATATTAGCGATACCGATGGTATGATGTATTTTCCATGTTTTATTTATTTATTTTCTATTATGGAACTTAACAGACAAATACATAACAACAATAGACTTAGAATACATAGATAAAAGTATGCTAATAATAAATTTCCACTTATAAATTACAGTATAAATATAGTACTTAAAAAGAAGTAATTATTACTCACTTGTCTAAAAAAAGGTAGTTTAGATTAATGTAGTTTAGGATACAAAAAATGAATTCCACGTTAATTAAACTATGGTTAATCGTCTAAAATGATAAATCAAGGATAGGTTTGTTTACATTATGAACAAGTTCCATTGAATCCGACTTTATACTGTTGAATATTATTTCTAATAGTAATACCTACTTTTGATTGAATCTATATTTTTTACTTGAATCAATATTTGCCAAGCTTATGTTTGGAAATAATTTTAATGATCATCCACTTCCTTCCACCGATCAGCTAAATTATCTTCAATTTAAAAAGTCATTTCCAAAAAAATGGCTTGGCTAGGTTCCTAGTGTATCTAAATTCCTAGTGTATCTAAATTCCTAGTGTATCTAAGTTCCTAGTGTATCTAAGTTCCTAGTGTATCTAAGTTCCTAGTGTATCTAAGTTCCTATCACAAATAATGCGCGTAAGTTCGCTTAGATACACATAAGCGAACTTACGCGCATTATTTGTGATCCCCTATTTCTATCCCCCAGCGGATCCAACAGTATCAACTATTCCTGGATCCGTCTGCTTGTTTACTGAACTTATTTCTAAAATAAACCCTCTATCTTTATTGAAGTTTCCTCTTATATGAGTGAAGGCACGCCCGAAACTTGATCAACCAAACCACGTCCAATATCGAGCGCCTGCCGACGTCCTAGATCCTATCCTATAATCTAGTCTAGTCCAGTTAGATAGATTTTGAAGATAAACATTTAGAAATTATTATACGAAAGGAACTACTCTTACAAACTTGCTATACCGACAAGGTTCATCATGTTAGGACTAAATAATTGTACATTATAACATCTGTATGTAACTCATTAGTCATTATTGTGCATGAATAAATGAATTATGAATATTACTAACTTGTAAATAGAACCTGTCTTTTAAAATACCATCATGCCATCGTGCTGTAGGAATAGTAGTTTATGTAACTATCACGTATACGCCATTGTAACACGAGTGCTAGTTTGTCATACTAGCGTAGCGAATAAATAATGCATAACAAAAACACACACGCATAATGGGGAGTGCTCTTCGGAACTATTTGATCTGGTGCCATCTTCTACTTTCTTGAATCGCACCACTCGTCGGCGGCTCAATTTTCACCGCACCTTGGGTGTCTACCACGACCCGTTTTACACGAACGTTTCTGCCACGCACCTGTAAAATGTGGAATTCTCTCCCACCCGACGTTTTCCCGCAGCGCTATGACATGGGATGCTTCAAAAAGAACGTTAAAAATGTCCTCTCCCTCCGCGGCCGGCAACACACAAGCAATACCACTGGTATTGCACGTGTCTCTAGGCGACGGTGACTACTTACCATCAGGTGGCCCGTCTGCCTGTTTGTCGTAAATAATTTATAAAAAATAAAAAAAAGACGCAGATGAGAAAATTATTGTGGAGGAAATAGAACAAGAGCTGCAAAAGCTGTACTTTTTTATGGCATACTGTCAGAATGATATTGGAATTTTTAGCACACTTCAATCGTTTTGCTTAGTACCTATTTAAACGAAAAAGGACCCTTTATCTGTCTGACATTTTGTTTTCATGCCACTACTAACAAAATAGGGGCTTATAATGTATGTTCCCGTAACATTTGTACCCATGTGCAATCACATTAAAATAACAAAGGTCCTTTTAAACCACTTTTCCCTCGTCTCCGGAGGTCGGGTGCGAATATTATAATATTATAAATTATAATAGAGCAGTAAAAATGTTCGCAGACCCTTCTGGGCGACACATTTCCCTTATGTATGATTCAGTAGCTTTTACGAGGTCTTTTGTAAAATAATTATTAGGAATTAACCTTAGGGTGAAACGAAACGGTACACTTAAGAACCACAAGGGCGACATAAACGTTACCCATAACGTTTACCCATGAAGGAAAGTATTTCTACCTTGGATGGAAGAAGACGGGCGTCCAGGGTACACTGACTGACTAGTTTTTCTGGTCTTTCATCCTAGATTGAAACAGTTAAGTTAAAAGTAAACCTTGAAAAAAATTGAAAGATTACAGTTTGTAATTTGCAAAAAAATAAAAAAAAATGATTTCTGTGTTTGCAAGTATGATGAAGTTTTAGTGAATCGAAAGAGATAGAATTTTGGGGCATAGTGGGTATGAATGTACTCGTATATAGAAATTCCTTGGTGGGTATATAGGACTTCGAACTTATTCAATTCCAAAAGAGTTCTTATTTCAATTTCAGATCTCGTGCAGCTTTTGAATTTCAGATCTCGTGCAGCTTTTGAATTGTAAACAATTACTGTTTCTTTTTTTAATTTTTTTTTTATTATATAGGTACACTTAGACACGTCAAGGAACAATTATTATCCGTTATATTATAACCCATCATAAAGCACCAATGGCACCGCAGTCAATATAATAATGGAAAAAATATTAAATAGAAAATGTGTTTACAATTTTACATGATTACTACTTACAATCTAATAGCTGCTGTAAAAGGGCATTGTCAAAATAAAAATATGGCTGCTGCATATATTTTTTTAAATTTTTTATTTGTCAGTTTCACAGCATATTTCATATTAAAAATATAAATCAAACAATTAAAAATCTATAGATGCCAGTTACGAAACCAAACTGTTACAAAGCTATTTAAAAAGGTAATTTAGCAAATAGTTACAAAATGAAAGAGAAAAAATTAAAAATAAAATAAAACAAAATAAAAAAGGCCTTACGATATGTTTGAGTGCTAACGGTGTGTGTGTGTGTGTGTGTGTGTGTGTGTGTGTGTGTGTGTGTGTGTGTGTGTGTGTGTGTGTGTGTGTGTGTGTGTGTGTGTGTGTGTGTGGGTGTGTGTGTGTGGGTGTGGGTGTGTGTATGTGTGTGTGTGTGTGAGGATAATGGTAGTGAGATTGGGAGAGAGAGTGGAACAGGAGAAGGAAGGGTTAAGACCGGGCCAATTGACGTATGACTTCATTGACGAACTGAGAGCGACTAAGGAAGAAAATATCAATGCATAAGGCATTGACAATGAAATTTATGAATATTACTAACTTGTAAATAGAACCTGTCTTTTAAAATACCATCATGCCATCGTGCTGTAGGAATAGTAGTTTATGTAACTATCACGTATACGCCATTGTAACACGAGTGCTAGTTTGTCATACTAGCGTAGCGAATAAATAATGCATAACAAAAACACACACGCATAATGGGGAGTGCTCTTCGGAACTATTTGATCTGGTGCCATCTTCTACTTTCTTGAATCGCACCACTCGTCGGCGGCTCAATTTTCACCGCACCTTGGGTGTCTACCACGACCCGTTTTACACGAACGTTTCTGCCACGCACCTGTAAAATGTGGAATTCTCTCCCACCCGACGTTTTCCCGCAGCGCTATGACATGGGATGCTTCAAAAAGAACGTTAAAAATGTCCTCTCCCTCCGCGGCCGGCAACACACAAGCAATACCACTGGTATTGCACGTGTCTCTAGGCGACGGTGACTACTTACCATCAGGTGGCCCGTCTGCCTGTTTGTCGTAAATAATTTATAAAAAATAAAAAAAAGACGCAGATGAGAAAATTATTGTGGAGGAAATAGAACAAGAGCTGCAAAAGCTGTACTTTTTTATGGCATACTGTCAGAATGATATTGGAATTTTTAGCACACTTCAATCGTTTTGCTTAGTACCTATTTAAACGAAAAAGGACCCTTTATCTGTCTGACATTTTGTTTTCATGCCACTACTAACAAAATAGGGGCTTATAATGTATGTTCCCGTAACATTTGTACCCATGTGCAATCACATTAAAATAACAAAGGTCCTTTTAAACCACTTTTCCCTCGTCTCCGGAGGTCGGGTGCGAATATTATAATATTATAAATTATAATAGAGCAGTAAAAATGTTCGCAGACCCTTCTGGGCGACACATTTCCCTTATGTATGATTCAGTAGCTTTTACGAGGTCTTTTGTAAAATAATTATTAGGAATTAACCTTAGGGTGAAACGAAACGGTACACTTAAGAACCACAAGGGCGACATAAACGTTACCCATAACGTTTACCCATGAAGGAAAGTATTTCTACCTTGGATGGAAGAAGACGGGCGTCCAGGGTACACTGACTGACTAGTTTTTCTGGTCTTTCATCCTAGATTGAAACAGTTAAGTTAAAAGTAAACCTTGAAAAAAATTGAAAGATTACAGTTTGTAATTTGCAAAAAAATAAAAAAAAATGATTTCTGTGTTTGCAAGTATGATGAAGTTTTAGTGAATCGAAAGAGATAGAATTTTGGGGCATAGTGGGTATGAATGTACTCGTATATAGAAATTCCTTGGTGGGTATATAGGACTTCGAACTTATTCAATTCCAAAAGAGTTCTTATTTCAATTTCAGATCTCGTGCAGCTTTTGAATTTCAGATCTCGTGCAGCTTTTGAATTGTAAACAATTACTGTTTCTTTTTTTAATTTTTTTTTTATTATATAGGTACACTTAGACACGTCAAGGAACAATTATTATCCGTTATATTATAACCCATCATAAAGCACCAATGGCACCGCAGTCAATATAATAATGGAAAAAATATTAAATAGAAAATGTGTTTACAATTTTACATGATTACTACTTACAATCTAATAGCTGCTGTAAAAGGGCATTGTCAAAATAAAAATATGGCTGCTGCATATATTTTTTTAAATTTTTTATTTGTCAGTTTCACAGCATATTTCATATTAAAAATATAAATCAAACAATTAAAAATCTATAGATGCCAGTTACGAAACCAAACTGTTACAAAGCTATTTAAAAAGGTAATTTAGCAAATAGTTACAAAATGAAAGAGAAAAAATTAAAAATAAAATAAAACAAAATAAAAAAGGCCTTACGATATGTTTGAGTGCTAACGGTGTGTGTGTGTGTGTGTGTGTGTGTGTGTGTGTGTGTGTGTGTGTGTGTGTGTGTGTGTGTGTGTGTGTGTGTGTGTGTGGGTGTGTGTGTGGGTGTGGGTGTGTGTATGTGTGTGTGTGTGTGTGAGGATAATGGTAGTGAGATTGGGAGAGAGAGTGGAACAGGAGAAGGAAGGGTTAAGACCGGGCCAATTGACGTATGACTTCATTGACGAACTGAGAGCGACTAAGGAAGAAAATATCAATGCATAAGGCATTGACAATGAAATTTATGAATATTACTAACTTGTAAATAGAACCTGTCTTTTAAAATACCATCATGCCATCGTGCTGTAGGAATAGTAGTTTATGTAACTATCACGTATACGCCATTGTAACACGAGTGCTAGTTTGTCATACTAGCGTAGCGAATAAATAATGCATAACAAAAACACACACGCATAATGGGGAGTGCTCTTCGGAACTATTTGATCTGGTGCCATCTTCTACTTTCTTGAATCGCACCACTCGTCGGCGGCTCAATTTTCACCGCACCTTGGGTGTCTACCACGACCCGTTTTACACGAACGTTTCTGCCACGCACCTGTAAAATGTGGAATTCTCTCCCACCCGACGTTTTCCCGCAGCGCTATGACATGGGATGCTTCAAAAAGAACGTTAAAAATGTCCTCTCCCTCCGCGGCCGGCAACACACAAGCAATACCACTGGTATTGCACGTGTCTCTAGGCGACGGTGACTACTTACCATCAGGTGGCCCGTCTGCCTGTTTGTCGTAAATAATTTATAAAAAATAAAAAAAAGACGCAGATGAGAAAATTATTGTGGAGGAAATAGAACAAGAGCTGCAAAAGCTGTACTTTTTTATGGCATACTGTCAGAATGATATTGGAATTTTTAGCACACTTCAATCGTTTTGCTTAGTACCTATTTAAACGAAAAAGGACCCTTTATCTGTCTGACATTTTGTTTTCATGCCACTACTAACAAAATAGGGGCTTATAATGTATGTTCCCGTAACATTTGTACCCATGTGCAATCACATTAAAATAACAAAGGTCCTTTTAAACCACTTTTCCCTCGTCTCCGGAGGTCGGGTGCGAATATTATAATATTATAAATTATAATAGAGCAGTAAAAATGTTCGCAGACCCTTCTGGGCGACACATTTCCCTTATGTATGATTCAGTAGCTTTTACGAGGTCTTTTGTAAAATAATTATTAGGAATTAACCTTAGGGTGAAACGAAACGGTACACTTAAGAACCACAAGGGCGACATAAACGTTACCCATAACGTTTACCCATGAAGGAAAGTATTTCTACCTTGGATGGAAGAAGACGGGCGTCCAGGGTACACTGACTGACTAGTTTTTCTGGTCTTTCATCCTAGATTGAAACAGTTAAGTTAAAAGTAAACCTTGAAAAAAATTGAAAGATTACAGTTTGTAATTTGCAAAAAAATAAAAAAAAATGATTTCTGTGTTTGCAAGTATGATGAAGTTTTAGTGAATCGAAAGAGATAGAATTTTGGGGCATAGTGGGTATGAATGTACTCGTATATAGAAATTCCTTGGTGGGTATATAGGACTTCGAACTTATTCAATTCCAAAAGAGTTCTTATTTCAATTTCAGATCTCGTGCAGCTTTTGAATTTCAGATCTCGTGCAGCTTTTGAATTGTAAACAATTACTGTTTCTTTTTTTAATTTTTTTTTATTATATAGGTACACTTAGACACGTCAAGGAACAATTATTATCCGTTATATTATAACCCATCATAAAGCACCAATGGCACCGCAGTCAATATAATAATGGAAAAAATATTAAATAGAAAATGTGTTTACAATTTTACATGATTACTACTTACAATCTAATAGCTGCTGTAAAAGGGCATTGTCAAAATAAAAATATGGCTGCTGCATATATTTTTTTAAATTTTTTATTTGTCAGTTTCACAGCATATTTCATATTAAAAATATAAATCAAACAATTAAAAATCTATAGATGCCAGTTACGAAACCAAACTGTTACAAAGCTATTTAAAAAGGTAATTTAGCAAATAGTTACAAAATGAAAGAGAAAAAATTAAAAATAAAATAAAACAAAATAAAAAAGGCCTTACGATATGTTTGAGTGCTAACGGTGTGTGTGTGTGTGTGTGTGTGTGTGTGTGTGTGTGTGTGTGTGTGTGTGTGTGTGTGTGTGTGTGGGTGTGTGTGTGCGTGGGTGTGTGTGTGTATATGTGTGTGTGTGTGTGAGGATAATGGTAGTGAGATTGGGAGAGAGAGTGGAACAGGAGAAGGAAGGGTTAAGACCGGGCCAATTGACGTATGACTTCATTGACGAACTGAGAGCGACTAAGGAAGAAAATATCAATGCATAAGGCATTGTCAAATAGGAATGTACATTATGTTATAATAGGTTTGTACACAATTTCAAATTTAAAGTTAGTCGGACAATTGTACTAAAAACCATTGTATTCAAATAAAACTTTTAAGTACTTACTATGAAAATATACTAGGTACGAGGATATAGATCAAAAGCACCAGTAACACCTATAAAAGAGTTATGACAAGTTTCGAAACAACAATGTGTTCTTTATTGCGACTAACAGCTTTCATCTCGACCGTACACGGCCGGTAGTGGTTCAACATAATCTTTACGATTTTCAGTAAAACATTAACGTTGACTTACTGAATAGTGCCACTGTATTCTTACTGGTGGACCTACCTAGTCTCTATTTTTAACCCCCGACCGATCAAGGGACGGCGTTTTATAAGTCTGATACGTTTGTCTGTCAGTCTGTTTGTCTGTGGCATCATACATAACGGATGATACGATTTGGACCCAATTTTATTTATAATAGAGAATTTTGTCGAGTGTTCTTAGCCATGTCTGATAAAAATTGGATCAGTGGTTTCGAAGATCTGATCCGGAGGTCATCGTTTATTATAACTAACTTGTTGCTCACTAATTATATTTAGTTTAATATAACATATGTTTAAGTTCCTACTGGTGATTTGGTTCCTACTGAACTGTGAATCCTTTGTCATCTTACCGCACAAATAAACTTATTCTTATCTTAGGGTTAGATGATCTTTGATGTAAGATGGGATCTCGGGAACGGTAAATAAGACAAACAAATAATAACAAATTGAGATATTTTTTTATTTATAGTATAGATTCGAGTTTGAGCTCAAATGTTTAGGACCATTGAGCCCTTCCCACATACTTGAACCTCAAGGACCTGATGATGACCAGGAAAAAGAAAGGTAAATTGGGGTTTTTTTTAATTTTTAATTTAGAGTTATTTCTAAGTAAGGAATGTTTCCTAACTACATTTTTAACTCCAGACTGAAGGAAACGGGGTTCAGAAGTCTATACTATTTTACATAATATAAACTCTCACGTCCATAATCCCCGAGGGGATAGACAGAAGAACCACCCTCAATAAATGGTAGTTCCCACTTTTCGCCGTGAGATTTGGTGGACAAACGTGATAGTCGTAGAATATTAATACTACTAGAATACTAGGTGTAGAATATTATCCACTAAAATTTCTTAGTCATTTCGTACGACACCCGCGGGAAGAGTTATACATTTCAATACTTTATATAAGATGGAGAGACCGTCAGTGATGATGTAGAGGATGCCGGACTCCCATGCGGGTGGTTTGGGTTCGAAACCATACAATGTCATGTACCAATGAGTTTTACGGTTTTTTCACGACCCTTATCATTAATCGACTAAGGTTTGAACTACATGCGCTGCAGCCAATCTGCAGCGAACCGAACCGGCGTTGCAACCGGCGCATGTAGTCCAGGCCTAAGAAGATCAATTTATTCTATGTCGAAAATGTACTGGCAACAATCTTATAATTGGATAAACAACGATTTTCCTCGCCAAGTGGCAAATTCCATTTATATTGCGAAAGCAAAAACAATCTCAAATGGATTTTTTTTAAATTCCTTATCCAATCCCGCTGTATACGAGCGTGGGCCCGATACACGAAATTGGCTCGTGATTCTGTTATCAGCCTGTATAGCCTGAACACAGGGTGTAAACGAAAGTGGACTAATTTCAGTGAGTGGTGAGAGAGCCAATGAATATTGAGTAGCTGTGGATGAATAAGTTAGTGGAATTAAAATATTTACATTTGAAATTAATTCTCATTATTGGTTTTTAAAATTTGTATTACCTGTTGTTAAATATACCTGTTGTAGGTAGACCAATAAACTGCAACTGATATTGATTGAACTGATTTATTTACTATCATCACACTTTACAATCTTTTTTTTTGTATGTTGTAGAATAAAAACTCAAGAGCGTGGGCATACGCTTCCGCGAGGCTCCCCGACGCCATCTTCATTTTTTTACGACCAATCATCGCTGCGCATTAGAGATGTCCAGCGTCCATTCAAATACTTTAAAAAAAATTAGAGTTGGGCACAGTTACTTAACGGAAAATAATAGTTACATCATCATAGGCCTGTAACGTCTATTGCAGACGATTTAAGTAGCGTCGCGAAGGCAAACCTCTCCACAGACGCTGCATCGCCTGGGACGCAATTAAGGAAAACCGCGGGCTTGCCCAGTACCCGCGCCACCCTCTCGACCTCACCGACTTAATCCGCAGGAACGACAAGTGGATACGTGCGGAGCCGGATCGGCTGCAGGCTATTGCCACTTTCTGGTTGAGGCTCAGGACTCCAACAGGGGCAACGGTGTTCGGTACTGCCCCGTTTCCCTTAGTCGCCTTTTACGACACCCACGGGGAGAGATGGGGTGGCCTATTCGAAAACCTATAAAAAATCTATTATAAAAAAATAGTTACATAAATAATGAATATTATTAAAGGCTTCGTATTAGTGTTTGCTAACATACCCTTCCACATTCTTCATAGATGAAAGTCGGTCGGAAAGTAGTGCGGGGTCGAACAGTTGTAAATATTTTGTGGTAAATAATGTTGTTTTTTTATGTTGTATTTTATTGAAATAACCAAAATGGCACTGTGATCTCTATAGGTATTTTACCAAATACTATAGGTAGGTACTTATTTGCCTTGCTACAGTCTGCCCTCTAGGTGCCGGCTAGCAGGGTTCTAGGACAGTGCGCAGATGAAGTAATAGAAGAACTTGGTAATAAATATTATATTTTAAGGAAAAGAACACAGAAACAGTAACACAGAAAATAGGTAGTAGTAGGAAATAAAAGTGAACGGGAGACGTCCGTTCGAGACAAAATACAGAGAAAAAGTGAAAATACAAATAAAACAATGAAATTAATGGAATAATGAAATTTAGAAATGGAATGGGAACATGATTTTGAATTTAAATGATTTAAATGAAGATGCCAATACGAAATGAGGTGATATAAACGCTAACGATGAGGTTGAAGATGATGGCGAGGAGGTTGATATGGACGATGGAGTCGACATCGTTACAGCCTTATTTGTTTAAGTCACTTCTAAAGAACTTTAAACTTACTGTTTATAAAGGAGCGTCCGTGGCACAGTGGCTAGGATACCGGACTCCCATGCGGGTGGGTCCGGGTTCGAAACCACGCAGTGCCACGTACCAATGAGTTTTTCGGATTTTTCGAATACTTACGTACATATACCGACTGCTCTGACGGTGAAGGAAAACATCGTGAGGAAACCTGCACACTGGGATGACCAGTGTGTAAATGGGGTAGGCACAAAAGATCCTCAAGGGTCGTAGTGCCTCCGGGTTACTCCCGGCATCCATCATAAGATAAGATACTGTTTATAATAAAGTAACTTTGACCTCATTTGATTTATATAGAATGTTATGTTTCAATTTTGAATTTAACAGTGTTTCAAATTTTATTTATTTAGGTACTTGTTAAAGATTACTTAAATTACTATAGTTATAATTCTTATGTTATAAGTATTAAGAAAATTTCGTATACTGTTATAGCTAAATATAGAGATCCATACATTTATGTTGCAACTTATGCAACCTATATTTACGAATTAATAAATTAATTTGTATTTGGCTTTCTCGGCTGATTTAATTCTATGGTTTGCCATTGCCGTCCCCATTTCACACACTGGTTGTCTATCTCTGTATGCAGGTTTCCTCACGCTACAAACCGCTCTTTCGATAACTGTAATCACTTCGTTCTTCATTTCACCAGCTGACCTGACAACAGCCAAATTACAAGGCAATGTGACCAGCGCCCCTAATGCTTCCCCCATTAGTCCACGATGTGTGGGGAATGTGTTGCAAAATATCGAGGCAGTTCCGGCAATTGCGGGTGCCAGATGTCAATAATGAGAATCCACTTTGTGCAGAGCTTTGAGCTTTCGGGGAGCTTCGGAATTTGGGAGCTTTCAGCATCATTAATGTCCCCACTGTTGGGGCACAGGCCTCCCTTGACCAAGGGGGTATGGGTCATGATCTACCGAGCGGGCCCAGTGCTGATTGGTAGATTTCACACACCTTCGGAAACTTTTCATTTCCTCAGACATGCAGGTTTCCTCACGATGTTTTCCTTCACCGTTAGAGCAGTCGGTAAATGTACGTAAGTCTTAGAACTCATTGTGTTCCGTCCTGGAACAGATTTATTCATTACAAATAATAGTTTTTATTATTTCTACCGAAGACAACACAATTTCAACTCATTGAACTAAATTTCATTTTTTCCCTCTCAAACCTGATGACAATCCAAACTGGTCACTCAAGACCGCCATGAAGATATCTGTGGATTTGCAAATGCATTTCTTCGCATTAGCGACATTTGAGCCTCACTTCACTTCTAACGGTCTACGCCCGCCGCCGGCGTGACGTGCTGCGCATAACCTCGCTGTGCAATTTTCTAAAAATGTTGTGTTTTACGAAATCCAGCTAAGAAATCCCTCCTAGAGTCACACCCGGGTTGTGAACTGTTAATCCTCGAGCATGTGCCCATATGTGAAGTGTTGAGATCGAAGACGGAGCACCAGATCAGCCACCCACCACCCCGCCGGAGACGCCGGTGCTGCAAATATGGATTAGTGCGGTGAGTCATCAGGTGTTCCCTTAGTTCTCGAGTTCCGGTGTCGAACCCGTATCTCCCGCATGGGAGTCCGGCGTCCTAGCCACTAGGCCACCGACGCACTAGAGCGTCGAGTGCTTAATAATGATAAATAGTATGTAGACATGATGATGATTATTGATGAGATGATGATATTCCAAAGAAGTTCGCTCCACAAATCATAATACTTATCTTGTCATCTCTGTCTATTGATTCGTGAACAAAGCAGAAAGAAAGAGACGGGTATCTGTTATTAATATTCATTCAGCGGACGGCTTTAGTGGGCGCCACAAAAGTCCCAGTGTGGCCACTAAATGAGAGACTTTATTTTGTAACGTTATTTCCAGTTAGGCGAAAATACAAAAAAATGTAAGTACTTAATAATCCATATAATAACTTGTAAGTTAGTCGCTATGTTACATAAGGTCTAAAATATATTCGATTTCAAAAACGGAACGTTTTGTGTTTTTTTTTATTGTATAAGGAGAGCAGACGAGGAAACGGACCATCTGATAGTAACATCACTATATGTTATTAGAGGATTTCCCTTGAGGACTCGGATGGAGAGCCGGTAATTATACACTTGCATTCTTAAGCCCATCACACACGTAGCTATAATATATATTTTGATACTAACAAACCGAAACACAGCAGCGCAAGTGTTGCTACTTTGCATCAGAAATAGGCAAAAGGTGGTTCCAATCATGCCATCACCCTCCCACACACTCAGTACCTCACATACACACTAATATCCTCATACATCACAACACGCACACACTGTTGCTTTCTTCGTCCGTGCAGTCACTGAGGGGCCAGCTGAAAATCAGCGCTGTGGCTTGCCTCAGCATTATGCTGAGCTGGTGTACCCTTTTTGTCACTGTACCGCACCAGATGTTCTGTGCTGCATGTATTAAACTTTGTATACTTCTGTATTCTGTATTCTGGTGTTTACAGCGCTAAATAAACGATTTCAATTTCAATTTAATTTAAAAACTTGTATCGAAAAAGAAAAACATGCTCAATATACAATACTGAATATCTTCATTCCGTTCCATAATGTATAATAGGTGGACTATTATATTATATATTAATCTATTGCTTCATTTGACATTCTATATTCTTTTTTTTTAATTTATTTATTACAAAATCCACAGCAAATTTAAAAACAAACAAGTCCATTAAAAAAACATACTGCCAATTACAGATTTCCTATTTTAAAATAATGCTTATAGGGAGAAATAAGTTGTGGTGTGTGTATATGGATGTGTTTATTGGAAATGTGTGTGAGAGTGTTTGTGTAGAAGAGAGTGTAAGGGTGAAAGGGGTGTGTACATTTGTATGTGTTTGTTCGAGTCTTTACTACATGTATCCAGCTACAACGCCGCTGTACTAGTACCATCTAAGTATTATTGATTATAGTTACAATGTCTCTCCTGATTCAATTTTATTAAAATTAATTCCAAAAAAAAATGGCATACTGTTATGTCTTTTTTCTTCTACCATTTTATTTCTACCCTCGGTTTAAAAAAAAATTGTAATAGCTCGAACTTCATAATTGGCTGTATATGTTTGTGATATATTATATGTGTAGTTGTAAGTATAAAGCTGTCAAGTTCGCAAAAATAAATAAAATAAAAAATATTATTAGACTCAAATAATATACTGTTTCACAGGTTTTACTGTATTTTATTAATTACGACCGGTTTCGTTTACACATCTCAGGTATTTGTTTATAATAACTACCTGAAGTACTACCTATTATAAACAAATACCTGAAGATGTGTAAACGAAACCGGTCGTAATTAATAAAATACAATTAAAACCCGTGAAACAGTATATTATTTAAGTCTAATCATGTACTACAAGTTTCACCAAGTACCAACAACCGCAAGTATTAACCATAAAAAAATATTATTGGCTCATTCAATGGCCCCAAATAAGACGTCAGCCTTTGAAACCTAAAGTCCGTTCGACACAATAGATCACGTCAGACGTCAGGACGTCTTTGTCTGCGACCAAATGAGCTCGAATGACTGCTCCAGCGGCCGCCGCTCCTTTATCTCGACAACAGACCATCAGCTGCACGGGGGTCATTAATCGACGTCGGGTAATCGGGCACGTATCAGTCGTTTGTACCAGAAAAAAAGAATTGACCTTCATAGCGTCGTGGCTAGGACGTCGGACTCCCATGCGGGAGATCCGGGTTCGAAACCAGGCAATGCCATGTACCAATGAGTTTTTCGGTTTATTCGAAGGACTTACGTACATTTACCGACTGCTCTGACGGTGAGGAAAACATCGTGAGGAAACCTACACACTGAGATAACAAGTGTGTGAAATGGGGGGAAGGCAATGGCAAACCACCCCATTAAATCTTCCACAAGTCGTTCTATGTGATTAATTCCTTAGAATGATCACGACACTTAGCAATGAGGACACGACGACACACGACTTAGAAGAAGAAGAAGAAAGGAACGGAACAACTGTTAAGGAATGGAACAACCGATATTTGAAGATATAACAAATTTCTCGTTATTTGGATCAATTTAATTTAATTTCTGAAAGCTATAGTACAATTGTGATGGTATCATGACATCATATGGCCCTTTCAAAATAGCAGACCTAAAAATCTGTTAAGACAGCGTGGCGCGAGTCTGAAGGGTAAAAAAAGATTTGGTGGAAAGGAACGTATCTACATGTTGATTAGCTACGTACCATTGTGCTAGTGGCGCCTCTAGTAGTAAAACATTACAGGATTATCTCCTATTTAGTAAGAACTAAGGAACGGAACAACCTGCAAGCGTCTGTGTCTCCCGATATCTACAACCTTGGCATTTTGAAGGCTAGACTGAATAGGCAATTTTAATTTTAATTTATTTATTAGTCGGTCAAAAAATGCAAAATAACAGAAAATATTCCAATACGTTACCTTTGTCAGATGTAAATACCAATAGAATTAAGAAACCTGTCAACTTAAACTACAAACATACAAATTAATTGTGTTAAAAAATAAGTGCTCTAACGTAGGCTGCGAGTATTGTTAAGTGCCGAAATATCGAGAGTTGAAATCAACCCGTGATAAGAGTCCCGTGTCTGACTAAGTAGCATTCAGTTCATCGGTTGTTTTTTACTTCACTAAAAATACACTAGTCTTATAGCTCTTAAGTGGAGATAGAACACTCTGCACTCCATTTAACATGAACGTCTATGTCTCGCTCGATGGTCCCTCGTTGACCTTCTGTTGACCGTTTGTGGCTCGCTCCAAAGTCTCCGCCACATAAAGGCAACGAATGTGTTTGCGAATCAGTTTGATGGACCGTTAATACATTATGATCAAATGAAATAAAACTTTTTTTATTGTAAGTATCTTTTTTATCTCATAGACTTTGGTACATGACAAGGTGACCATGTCAGCCTCGTTAGGGTCACTAAGAAAAGGGAAGGGAAGCTCAAGTATTATTAGAGTCAGCCCTCACTTTGAGAGCCAACTTAGCAAACAACAGTAAGTGTTTCATATTGTCAGATAAGGACTTATCTTACCGTACAGTACCTTAAAGTACATTTTTACAACGTCATGTTTTACTCTACCACCGCTTCGTAAGGTGCTGTAGCTGAAAGGAAAGAAGCGGCGCAAGAAACTTTGATATAAATATATCTCACTATAATTATGAATACTATCATATATGTATACAATGTGCAGAGCTGGAGCTGAATGTAGGACACCAAGCCTCTTTATCATTTAAGTAGTCATTTATTTTATAACAACCCTCTTTACATAAGGTCCGTCTTATGTGGGTCTTAATTTTTACAGTGTCAGGTATCTTTATATAAAATCGTACACAGTGACCCATAAATGATGTATTTACTTTACTAAGTCTAAAGCGTGGGACTGCAAGTTTGTATTTGTTTCTGGTATTGAAATTATGGTTATCACAGTTTTTTACCCCTGTCCCTCCATTTTGCTTTGCATAACATTTTGGAAATATCTGTGGACATGAGCGGGGCGTTCTGGCACGGCAAGGTCGACGTGCTAAGTCTATAGCAGCTATGTTGTCACGCATACATTTTATGTCCGTATCTATGTGAGTGAACGAGATGGATTATAATGTCGTTTCGATTTTTACATGTCGATACGTGCCATAATCGATACCCCCAATACCTACCTCAGATATTTGTAATTTCCGACGGGTTATTTCACTTCGTTAGTCTCTTGTTTCGTAACTCTAAATTGGAGATTGAATACTCCTCAGTCCATTTACTGCGAATATCTGTGTTACGACATGCTCTGTTAAATTTTATATTATTGACATTGTAGAAATTTTAATGGCATTCTATTTTTCTTTTCTATTTTCTTCTCAAAATCTGTATAAACATTATTAACTTTTGAATTCGGTGTAAAGGTAAAGTTTAGTGTGACATGTTTATGCAACTATATCTGCAATATTTGTAATTCCTTTTACCACAATGCTTGCTTGCTTGCTTATCGTATGGTTAGTAGCCAACCTATTTGTCAGAGTTGTTCAGGCCGCCCGTAGGCCTCTGACATGGCTTAACGACTGCTGTCGAACGACAACAACCGGGACCGACTGCTTAACGTGCTCTCCGAGGCACAGATGAGTCACTAGCTGTTACCCATCCAGGTACCGACCGCGCTCAGCGTTGCTTAACCTGCACGATCACTTTCGGACTATGCTCGCAACTAGTCTTATCTATGGTTCGTTAAGACATTATGTTGAACGTTAGTCTTGCGCTCGTCACGCCGCGTCTCTACACTTCGTTAGTCTCTGGTTTCATAGCTGTAAACTGGAGATAGGACACTTTCAATCTGTAGCCCATTTTCTATTATCTGTAGAATATAAAACTGCTCACAAACGAGCTCACAAGAGAGTCGAGGGTCAATTGTAGGAACGCGCTATGCGAGGACACGGATGATGTAACGTATGTTGTATGAAAGGGAAAAGGGAAGATCTTCCACCAGGCGGGGTGTTGAACCTGACGACCAGATGTCCTGGTCCAACTATGGATGTTTGGAACTCGTATATATACGAAGTCCCAGGAAAATTTCGATAGCGCGTTCTACGTAGTGGCGCGCGGTCGTGCGTCGCCACAATCTGATCAACAAACATAACAGGCCTGTATCATTGAATAAAACCCCGACCGATTTCCTCATCTTCCCTTTCATTCCGATAGCAAAGCGAATTACAATCGTTTTTTATTTACAGCGCATTTGAAAACTCTGTTTACAAGTTTCACAGCCGAACAAACAGCCGTGGACAGATAAAACTACGTTATTTGTTTACTCTGCGGTCGCGGGTTCGACTCCTGGGCCGTAAAATGGCTATCAACGTCGCCGGCCGCACCTGGGCATGCGTGGACCAATCGATAAGACGGTTAGATTTAAGGTGAAACATTACGACACGGTATTAAAAAGTTTTAAAAAATAAAAATAAAAAGATGTTTATTCACCAAATCAATATTTAATTAACAGAAAACAAGAATATAAATAATCGTAAAGGGGGCGAATAGGTCTGGGCACGGATCAGCACGGATGCTGTTTTTCTGTCCCATCTAGTACAGAGCTAGAGAGTTTCGCACTTTCCTGTCGTACTTTTGATATATTTTGTAACGATGTCGACTTCATCGTCCATATCAACCTCCTTGCCATCAATTTCAACCTCATTGTTAGCGTTTATCTCACCTCATTTCGTGTTGGCTTCTTCGTCTAAATTTTCAAAATTCAAATCATATTCCGATTCCATTTCTGAATTCCATTATTCTATTAATTTCATTGTTGTCTTTGTATTTTGCACTTTATCTCTATATTTTGTCTTGAACGGACGTGTCTCCGTTTTATTTTTGTCTCCTACTACTACCTATTTTCTACATTTACTGTTTTCTGTGTTCTGTTCCTCATAAATATAATATCTACTATTACCAAGTTCTTCTATTACATCATCTGCACACTGTCCTAGAACCCTGCTAGCCAGCACCTAGAGGACAGACTGTAACAATTTTCCTGGTATATTGTAACTGTTAGTTCAGTTAAGCCGTTTTACTATCACTAAAGGAAAACATCGTGCGGAAACCTGCTTGTCTGAGGAAATTAAAAGTTTCCAAAGGGTGAAATCCACCGCACAGCGCTGGGCCCGCTCGGTGGATCATGCCCCGTACTCCCTTGTGCAAGGGGAGGCCTGTGCCCCAACAGTGGGGACATTAATAGACTAATGATGATGATGATTGTTTATGGCCAAATTAGTGGGACCAAGAGCGACTGCATTACGGCTGACTGATGATCCCACCAGACAGTGGGACCACGAGCACATTATATCGAGATACTGTACCACTAATGGGTCAAATTAGTGGGTCACGATTCGTAACCCGTTTATTGTTACTGTTCAGTTAAGCCGTTTTACTGTCAGTAATTGTAAAATAATACACTTTAGAGCCTTTATTGTAATTAATTTTCAACTTTGAATATTCGTATGAAAACCTTCAAGTGCATTAATTAATACATTTTTAATTTGGCGACAGTACGACGATGACCTGATATAAAATATTGCACGAATTCTACATGAATGAGTTAAATGACTTCTACGAGTATGAAAACCGAGTCGCAACCTTGCATGCACTTCGAACTAAATTTAGTGCGGAGTTTAGTGTGGTTTAGTGTCGTACGGATGTTATATGGCCACACACTACGAATTAGATTTGTTCGGTAGAGGGTAGCAAAATAGAATAGAATTAATAATAATAAAATTATCTGCGTCCAGCGACAAAAGATTTTGCTTCATCATCATCAGCAGCAGCCTAATAATGTCCCCACTGTTGGGGTACGGCCATGATCCACCGAGAGCGGGCCCAGTGCTGATTGGTGGATTTCACACCCTTTGGAATTTTTTTATTTCCCCATACATGCAGGTTTCCTCACGATGTTTTCCTTCACCTTTAGATCAGTCGGTAAATGTACATAAGTCTTCGAAAAAATATAAAAAAACTGGTACATGGCATGGTTTCGAACCCGTACCGGTCCCGGGAGTATGGCGTCCTAGCCACTAAACCACCGACGCACTTTTTGCTTGCAAAAGAAAATTCATTCTCTTAAATCAGACGAAGCATCTATGGCTTAAAAAGGCTTGAACACGAAACTGAAGCGCAAGTCGCTGGATCACATAAATACAATGGAAAACCTTTTTGGTGACCACTTAGTCACTGCTCAGCTCCCTGGTGATACCAATGAAGCCCGTACAAAAATGACCATCCTCGAGAACCTAGGTATACTTCAGTGAAAACTGAAACAAAATCCGTTCAGCCGTTTCCGTGTTTATCACACACACAGACAGATGAAAACCTGGGAGACTTTGTTTCACACTATGTAGTGATGATGATGAAGTAATACTTACGAAAGTTGATACAAATACTATGTGAAATACAGTTTTCCTGGGAACAATAACAACAATATAGAGAAGTAAATAGATCTTCATAGATCGGTCTGTGTCGACTTCGCTTGGACTTAGGTCATCCTAAGTCCAAGCGAAGTCGACACAGACAGAGATATAACATGAAAGCTTTGCATATGTAATGTAATACGAGATGCTGCCGTGGACCGTGTAGGATCATGAGATGAGGCATTGCAAGCTAATGTACGGCAGGCGACAGTAAGCCGAACGGGTCTAGAATCAACCCTGCGGAACACAAATGGGATATGTAAGGTTATACGTTATATGTATAACGCTGATTGAAACGCTGGTTTGTAGAGCAGACGTTCTACGATATAAAGTTATTTAAATCATCATCAGCTTATTAATGTCCCCACTGTTGGGGCACAGGCTTCCCCTTGCACAATGGGGGACGGACCATGATCCACCGAGCGGGCCCAGTGCTGTGCGGTGGATTTCACCCTTCGGAAACTTTTAATTACCTCAGTCATGCAGGTTTCCTCACGATGTTTTCCTTCACCGTTGTTGTTGAAGTTATGTAAATAGTAATATTTTTATTTATTTTCAGTAACTGCAAAAACCCTCAAAATATACCTATAACTATTTAATGATATGAAAAAATGGATTTTACTTTTCTACTCGAATTGTCGCGAAAGACTATCCGTCAGTTGCACGAAACATTCTCAAAGTTAAGTCTTCGTTAAAACACATGCTTTTCTACGCCATACTTCTAGATAGAGATGACACGAGCCTTAACATTAAGGACGTTGCTTGCAACTCACTGTACAAATACCAATTATTTGACAAGAAATTCAAATTCTATGATTTCCACCACCCATCATTGTTTGTTTGTTTACCGTATGGTTAGTGGCCAACCTAATGAGTTGTTCAGGCCTCCCGTAGGCCTCTGGCATGGCCTAACGACTGCTGTTGAACGAAAACCGGGACCGACTCTTTAAAATGTACTCTGAGGTACGGAGCTTAGATGAAATGTACCTCTAAACGGTCACCCATCCTTGTTCTGACCTCGCCCAACGTATCATAACTTGAACGTACACTTTATCACTAATAACTTCATTAGTTGCACAATATAAATAATGCATAAATCTAACCTAGATATCGATTATAGAATACGCTAGACCGAGTAGTGTTGCAAAGACTCGAGTTTTCGAGTCTCAAATGTGAAGACTGCTCGATTATGAAGGACTCGGCGTGCTAACTACTAGGCTCCGAGTCTAGAGTCGAGTCGAGTACTCAAGTCTTGAAAACGACTCGAGTCCTTTTCATAACTTGAGGAACGTCCGTCCGTCTGTCTGTGAACGGATTTAAGGAATTACAAACAAGTTTGTGCTCGGGGATTTTCTGAGGCCTCAAGTTATGAAAAGGACACGAGTCGTTTTCAAGACTTGAGGCCTCAGAAAATTCCCGAGCACAAACTTGTTTGTAATTCCTTAAATCTAAGGAGAGAGCCGGACGGAAGTGCCGGTGGACTTTGTTTTATACTATGTAGTGATGGTGAAGATCCAAAAAGTAAGAGTACTCGAGCACAACTCGCCCCGTAAAAAGGAGTCGAATTACTCGAGTGTTTTGCAACACTAAGTCCGACGCCATCGGATACTGTGTACATGCCATTATTGCACGAGGCCCACTTGGAAGGTTCTCACGGGAAAGAGCATGTGGCAGGCCTATCCGTTTCCCATTTCCCACTTCCCACCGCCTCGGGGAAATCTGGCGACATGACGCCTCCAGAGCCGTGTTGTGTTCCAGGGAATGTCGTAGTAGAAGACAATTAGGGCGGGGAGGGGTTATGTAACTAGCTACCGCTCTGTTCTTAATAATCTGTGTACAAGAGTTAGGCAGAGAAAACCCGCCAATCTGTGTTACATATTGGAAAATAATAATAATAATATAACACCTATATGTATTATATAATTGTCTCTAATAACTGTTATTCAGATACATTTAAAAATCTTCCATTTAACATTTTAATAATGAGTTAAAATGGTGATTAGTTCAAGGATGTTTTTACAGTACTAAACAGTTTTTGAAATATAAAGACTGATTGAAATTATTAACTTAAGTATGACATCTGTTTATTATGAATTATGATTATATTTAGTACTATAGTGATTATGATTTTTTTGTGATATTATAGATAGGAGTAACCATTCCTTAATAAATTCATTAAAAATAAATATCATATCACAAAAAAAATATCACTATAGTACTTAATATAATCATAATTCATAATAAATGTATGTATTTGATTAATATTCGTGTACAAACTGTGTATGCCTGTGAAGGTAGAATTTAGCGATAAGTAGGGAATTGTTCTAAGAATTGCAATGTATACCTACATTCACACAATAAATTATTATGATTATGTATATTGTCCCATTTGCGACTAAACCAGCGTTTGAACCAGCTCATTAATCTTGATAAAGAGGCTTGGTTTCAGCTCCAGCTCTGCACATTGTGTATATGATTGTATTCATAATTGTTGTAAGATATATTTATTTCAAAAGATGTGCTGCTGAAAGTTTCTTGCGCCGCTTCTTTCCTTTCAGCTACAGCACCTTACGAAGCGGTGGTAGAGTAAAACATGACGTTGTAAAAATGTACTATAAGGTAAACTACAATAAAAGCTTCTGATTTCAATCTCACCTGGTGGTAAGTGACAATGAGGCCAAAAATGGAGCACACGGGCTTAGTTAGTAAGTACTGACTCTTCTATAAACACTGGTGAAACCACTGAAATACGTCAACGGTGAAGCGATAATATTGTCGACAGACTTTACATAGAAGGGTGGTCGGTAGCCAGACGGACCCTGAAGGGGTCCTACCACCAGCAAGTTACTCGGGTCAGTCGCCTCGTACGACACGGTTGACCAGTGACGGTAAATATGAAAGAAGAAGAAAAATATATATATATATATTTAGTTCAGTCCATAATAGTAGATAAGATAAGATAAGAAGAACATACATGTGACGATGTCGACTTCATCGTCCATATCAACATCCTCGCCATCATCTTCAACCTCATCGTTAGCGTTTATCTCACCTCATTTCGTGTTGGCATCTTCATTTCTTCATTTAAATTCAAAATCATGTTCCCATTCCATTTCTAAATTTCATTATTCCATTAATTTCATTGTTTTATTTGTATTTTCACTTTTTCTCTGTATTTTGTCTCGAACGGACGTCTCCCGTTCACTGCCCATTTTCTGTGTTTCTGTTTCTGTGTTCTTTTCCTTACAATATATTATTTATCACCAAATTCTTCTATTACTTCATCTGCGCACTGTCCTCTAGATGCACGGAATATACATGATACATACACGGAAAAACACCTTGAGGTTAGTGTAAAAGAATATTTGAATCTGTATACGTACTTACTTACTTACTTACTCCGCTGGCGCAGCGACCCGAAGTGGATCTTGGCCTCCGATACCAAATACTCTTTCTCATCCTCCACCCTCCATCTTCCTTCTTGGCTGGTCCCAGAATCTTCCTCAATATCCTCCTCTCGGTCACCAAGAGTCTGATCCGGATCTACAAAACTGTCATCAGACCGATCTTGATGTATGGATGCGATATTTGGACACTAACCTTAAAGGAATCTGTATACGTATTCAAACAATAATTTCTTCATTCACATGTATGTATGTAAATTGTAACTATAATTTATTCAAAATAAACCAAGATTTACGATCGACAGCGGTGCCCTCCGACCGACACGTCGTCCCACATCTCACAGTCAGAACCGCGAGCAGAACCTCCTCGCAGGGACGGATCCAGGGGGGTTTAGGCCCATGCCAAAACCTGTATGATTCTTATAGTAAGATCCTTATAGTGCGCGAAATGCGCCCTATTGCTGTCGCTACTCCGTTCGTCCGTCCGTCCGTTAGTCGGGTCTAGCGCCTAAACGGAATAAAATACAGACTTCAAAATGTCACATAAAATGTATTCTCGTCACCCAAATCCGAATATCGACCTTAAAATTGTTGTAGAATAATATTTATTTATTTATTTATTATTATTATACGGACAGCGGCGCCGAGGCAGGCCCAGGCGTAGGTGGAAGGACGATACCGACTGATTCCAAAAAGGATGGTATAAGGACGCCGAGGATAGGGAAAAATGGAAAGGAGGAGGGGAGGCCATTGCCCAGCAGTGGGACAGCCTATAGGCTATTATAAAAAAATAAAAAATAAAAAAATTATATTATTAATTTGACATGTTTCTTAATTCCATCTGACAAATGTAACGCATTGGAATATTTTCTGTCATGTTGCATTATTACATTGCATTAATAAATAAAAAGTAATAATATTTTAGAGTGAGTCCCATAAAAGAAATTAGGTTCGTTAAAAAAATTGTACGTGTTGTTTAGAGCTCATCAAGTAAAGTATGAAAACATTTTTTTTAAATTTTCCTTGGATAATAAACGACGTGAGTGCACTACTACTGTACTAGTTGTAAGTTGGGAGTAAAACAAGTAATAATATTAAATTTATTTAACGACAACACTACAACGGAAAGGTACAATGAATACTACAAAAAATTAAATTAAAAAATAACATACATAATTCCTAACACCGGGCGTACGATTAGCACCCACACTAGGTAATCCTGTGTCGTGGGCGCTGTGCTGGGGAGTGTGTTGTGGTTTGTACCTAAATGTACTGTAAGTAATGTGATTTGGCGAAGTAGAATTGTGTGAGTAATGTTAATTAACAGATAAAGCTATGCGAATTAAAAAATCTAAAAAAGTAAATAAAGCCCAGTGGGTATTTCCGCTAAAAATACCTACCCCCATACCCAAACCATACCCAACCATAACAAGATGTACAATAACAAAGAGGTCTGGGATGACAAATATAATATAATATAAGTTGTATGGGGGTAGGTATTTTTAGCGGAAATACCCACTGGGCTTTATTTACTTTTTTAGATTTTTTAATTCGCATAGCTTTATCTGTTAATTAACATTACTCACACAATTCTACTAAGTACTAAGTACATGTTTTCTTGCGCAATATTTACAAGTAAATCTTATATTTACTTAGTGTAGTGTTAGCATGGGTTGTGGATCCCTATAGACAGAGCCCGACTATTTTTCAATATTAGTAACTGATGAGTGATGACCCCCCTATTTTTTCCCTTAATCCTCCCCTGCCTCCCCGCATCCCTCCCGGCGTGATTTCCCTCCGGACGCCCGCCCAATCTAATTGATTTCATACTCTCATTATCCCGCGGAACCCTATTCCGCTCCAATTACTCTGCCCGTTGGGTTCCGCACGCGAAGATTTACTTTTATGATTCTTCTATAATGTCAAGTATCTACTATCGTAGGGTTAGGTTAAATGGAATGGAAGTGCTATTAAAGTGTTAAATGCAGGTTTCCTCACGATGTTTTCCTTCACCGTCAGAGCAGTCGGTAAATGTATCTTTCGAAAGAACCTAAAAACTCATTGGTACATGGCATTGCCTGGTTTCGAACTCGGACCTCCCCCGCACGGGAGTCCGACGTCCTCGCCACGACGCCACCGACGCTCTTAATATCCACTCATAGTATTTTATCGAAACAGAGTCAACTTTACATTTAAGCGTCTTATTGTGACCTTACACAAACATGGGGCGGGGCTATGGGGTGAATTAAGGAGAAAAATAACTGGATATTAAGGCTCAGCCGAACGGCAAACATAATATCCGTAACTTTATTAATACTGCGGCTGTTGCGCGACGACTTCGAAGCGAACGCTCGAAGTTAAGCGGCTGAACGAATAGAGTGGATTTAGAATAGAATATTACTAAACCTGCTTCACATAGGCATATTAAATAGAATATTACTAAACCTGCTTCACATAGGCATATTAAATAGAATATTACTAAACCTGCTTCACATAGGCATATTAAATACACAGAAATCGGATTAGTAGCGCCCAGGGTGGATTTCAATACCTTTGATTAAATACGAGTATACGAGTACTAGAGCGTCGGTAGCCTAGTGGCTAGGACGTCGGACTCCCATGCGGGACGTCAGAGTTCGAAACCAGGCAATGCCATCTACCAATGAGTTTTTCGGTGTTTTTTACCGACTGCTCTGAAGGTGAAGGAAAACATCGTGAGGAAACGTGCACACTGAGATAACCAGTGTGTGAAATGGGGAAGGCAATGGCAAGCCACCCCATTAAATCTGCCACGAGAGTCGTTCTATGTGATTAATTCCTTAGAATGATCACGACGTTCAGCAATGAGGAAAACGACTTATTAGAGAGAGAGAGAGAGATACGAGTACTATTACTCAATTGTTTTATTGTAAAAAATGACAACAAAATGTTGACAACAGCCAGTGCTCGAACAGTAAATTTCACCAAATTAACAAACCTTTATTAACGCGCACTGTACATGAACACTTAACTCTATTTTTACACAAACACTCACTGATTTATACATTGTAGCACTTTAAGTATTATACACTTAGGCCGCACTTAGAGATGTTTAGGATAATATACGCGACAGTGGTCCGGCAGAGTACCGACCTCTCAGAACACCGGTGAACAACTGGCCCGTGATTCACGATCTCATTCTTATATAGCATGTCAAGCACCCCTCCCACCACCACCACCATGCCGCTAGGCATCAGTATTACAAAATAAATACTTAATTATTATTTTATTATCTCAAACGATATGATTTGAATCTAAACAAACTTTTTAAATATTGTATACATTTTGATAGTCATTAATTATCATATTGTGAACTAGTTACTTATTTAATATCTTGTATGACTAACAAGACGTTGTGTTTGTAAAAGTAGATCAAATACAATACTATTATATTATTTCTGCGCAAATTAAGTCACAAAAATGTTGTAAACAATTAATATATCTCACAAAAATAACAAATGGACAATCTATTAAATTTCGAGAATAAAATAATTATTTCGACGAAAGTTATATAATCAAGTAAAGAATTCACAAAAAGTATAGTTTACTATTTAAATGTTGCATTTTCTTTCATCTAAATATACCCTGATCAGAATATAAAAACCCTGTCAATTTAATTTTAAACCCTAATCAGAAAAAATATAACTCGTCATATTGCGGAATTACATGGAACTATTTATTTTTTCATAGCTAACTCACAGACTATAAAAGTACCAATGGCGGGCGCCAATAGTTCCATGTAATTCCGCAATATGACGAGGGTTATTTTCCTGGTCAGGGTTTAAAATAAAATTAAAAATCTAATATCCTAAGATTGCGGTCAAGCGGCGAGATCTTCGTCTGAAGTAGGCACGTAATACATATTGTATATTGTAGTACGTGGATAAATAATTAAAGAAGCAGGTTACGCCGCATATTCATCACTGGCTTCTTATTTATGGCCATTTTATGTCTCAGCCATAGCCATACATGAGCCTGTCTATTTATATTCATGTCATTTATATGAGGACTCTGTAAGCCCTTAGAAAGGGATTCGGGTATGGGGCAAAATCGGTCTGCCTTACATTCGCGGATCGCCGATGATAACCGAAGTCCTTTAGAGCCTTTCTAAAAGCTCACAGACTGTAAGTATACTACATGTAGGGACACTGTGTACAGACACAGTGCACACTGTGTTCTACATTGTGAATTATTATGTCAGCTGTTTTATATGTCACGCGGCTGCGCCCGCGTCGGGCTGGTCGTGTCTCTACCACCGTCATGTGTGGTATACTGTTTGGAAATATAAGTATCGGTTAACAAGTCCAGTGTCTCATTGAAGATGACTCCTCGAAGTCATACCCTGGCTAGGACATAGGTATAGACACGTACCGAACTCTTAGACCAGTAAAGAGATGCAACTATTATACCTCTAAAGTGATAAAGATGCATTTTGTAATCAAAGAACATGAATTACTTTTTATTGACGGCGGAAAACACACAAATAAACACATTTGGTATTTCGTAATTAATTAGAGTTTTGGCGAGAAAGTCGCTGGAGAAGGTTCTACGGTGTTTATTTTATTGCTCAAAAATTGTTTTTGATAGCTGACATCGGTGTAGTTTTGTCTAGCAAACTTCAGTAACAGTGACAATGTATTGAACTCTTAAAATAAACTTCTCGTTAGTGGTTCGTTGTGTAGTTTCACTCTGTGATTCTGCGGCAGGCCATGAGAATTCGCCAGAGACTAGATCGCTTGAAATCTCCGTCATAACTCCTAGGAGTGTTTCAATGTATCTACACCACAACGTTTTGATGCTGACAATCTAAAAACTGTTTTAAATCGCTTAATGTTTAGGCTGATGGCCCGTGTTGCCAATGCCTAGTTAAATTAAAAAAATCGTATTTAATTGTTTAGTACTTAGTATTTCTATATATCTGTCTAATTAGTTGTGTTCTATTTTGTTTCAGGTAAGTTACGGTGAAGACAGGGATTTGAAATGACCACACAAAAATCCTGTATCAGTTGAAACGAAAAGGTATAGAGTCTGCATTGTGGTAAACCATAGTGGACTTCTTTATTTTGGTGGTAAGTAAGTAATTAAAAAAGGAAACAAAACAACAATATCGAATAGAATATTTTATAAAACGAAACGCACCATGAACCTGAATATTTGAGCACAAATTCGAACCATCTATAGGTATTACCATTCCAGAGATCCCATCTGACATCAAAGATACTCCAAGATCTTGGAAATCATGCACTGATTCAATATTTATCAGACCATCCGTTGTTAAGTTATGATGCCACACACAAAGAGACCGACAGACAAACGTGTCAAACTTATAACACGCGCTCCCTTGATCTGTCGGGGGTTAAAAAGAGATTGTCGGGGGAGAAAAAGGGGTTAAGAGATTTAACATTTTCAATACCATCCGCCATTCCCCTAAATCAGGTCGACGTCATTCTGACGGCACTGCCTGGCGCACAATACCTTGGCACTTGGCAGTGTTGGCAGCCCACACGTGATTTACCTTCGCAAGCCTCTCTCGCTGCGATTTGACCCGATATTCCTGATTTACCGACGTCCGCAGTTGCACTTACGTCACTACAAAAAAAATTACAGTCCAGCATTTCTGGCGGTAAGAGATAAGAGGCTTTCGGATTTAGTTTTTTTGATTTATACAGGTTATTTCCGTTAGAGTCTGTAACAATCGAAATTTTCGGATTTAGTTTGAATTTATCCTTTATCCGCGTTTCATCTACCGCGGTACATAATATACCTATTTATTTATGCTTTTTGTAAATCTATATTAAAAAAAGTCCTTCACAGTTATAATGGAATGAAAATACACAGATATCGCAGAACTCTCAAATAAAAATTCACCATATTTTTTGCATCTGTAGTCTGTGTTTTAGAACCTATATAGAATATCCCTACCGCCATCGGGTAAGTGTGTCGTACGAGGCGACTAACCCGAGTAACTTTCTGGTGGTAGGACCCCTCCAGGATCCGCCTGGCTAGCCACCACCCTTCTATGTAGTCTGTCGTTGACGCCGAAGCGATATCTGAATATCTTCGCTTCAGCGTCGATGTGTTCGGCAGTGTTTATAGAAGAGCCACTACTTACTAAGCCCGTGTGCTCCATCTTCGGCTGCTCGTCACTTACCACCAGGTGAGATTGAGGTCAAACGCGTGTTTAGTCGTAAATTAAAAAAAACTGTAGTCATAAATCTACGGAGGTCGTTCTGATGGCACAGGCGTGATTTAAAAGCGCCGTCATTCAGACGCGGCTATAGCGTGAAGCTGTGAAAAATATACGGTCTGGTCAAGTAGGGGGTTAAAGCTAAATGCATCTCTAAAATGAAGTAGTGACTGCAGTGGGTCGTGTAAAATACCCACATCGGGAGTCAGATTGGTAATGGATTTTCTGTACATTGCTTTTAGCGAAAGCTAAAAAAAAAGGAAACCTGTTACTTGCATCGTTTACTTGTAGGACGACGAACCGTGATCCACGGATTTCATTTAAGGTAATATTCCTGATGAATGACCGTGGACCTGTTAGTATTGTCCACTTTCTTAAATAATTTAGGTAATAGTACATTACTACAGAGGCCACTAGATTATTTACCGTGGATCATATTGAAAATTTTAACGATCCAAGGTCAAAAATGACTTTCGGCCGAAGCTTGTATAGTGCTTTTCTCAAATAATGCGAGGAAATCGAAAAAGATCACATTCCAAATACTGCTTCCGAGTCGAAAGCACTAGGCGTCCATAAAAGGAAAGAAGTGGCGTTGTCAGTAGGAGCTGGAGCTACTCGCGCTGGTGGTGTCGGGGCGGCGAGGTGAGGGGGGCGACAAATTCGAATTTTAAAAAGTAAAAAACAAAAGACTAAAGGATTCCTGACCTAAGCCCGGTATGGATGTATGAAAATCCATTACCGACGTCAACTTTTTTAAAAATAAATATTTGGCTTTGAGATTGGGAGTATGTACTTCCCTGGCTCAAAGGGAATTCGAATTCCCTGGTTCAAAGGGGGTTTGAATTGCGCACATTTCCGAGCATCTTTGAGAAATATATTTTCGGGAGTAGCGCCAGTTCGCTCTAGTACTTACCCCTTTAATCATTTACAGGAAATCATTTCTCCACCATTAAACTGAATAATAGTGTTCTTGACCATAATTCTAATCATTGGTTTTTAAAAGCTGGCAGTAGTACTAAGTACTACTGCTAGCTTTTATACTACTCGTCGGAAATATCTCTTGTTATTTTAGTATCATTCCGCCTTAGCAAAGGAAATTCACCGTTATGTTATACGTAGTTTTGACGGAAGGAAAACTTTACGCAAAATCGTAAAAACTTTGCCCATAGCGCGATTGTGGGGCAAAATAAAGAAATAAAAACTTATTGTTAGCGCTATCTGCCGCAATGGAAATACGGCGTTGCCATGGAAACAAGTACTACACTGAGGTCATCATTAGAGCTAGAAGTTGTCGGGGCAGAATTGTCATATTTATAGTGATAGCGTTGTCGATAAATGCATACTTATCGATAATTACAAAGTTCCGTATTACAACAACGTGACTCTTATAACAGTTAGTGGTTCAAGTTCAAGAGTCATTCGTGGATAAATAAATTTCTAACATTAAAAATACAATTACCTGAGTGTTTTTTTTATTTTTTCACTGAAATGTTTTAAATTAACATTATTTGGGAATTTTGGGGTTGAGTATTTTGAATAGTCGGCATTTTTTATTATTTTAAATACGAATATTTTGGGCTAAGACATTTTAAATTAAGACACTTTGAATTTGGACATCATCAACCTACCCATTAAATAGCAGTGCTACAACATCGATACCTAGAAAAGTCGATAAAAACAGCATTCAATCCCTAACAAATTTTAGATCGTGCCCCAACAACTTCCAACTCTAGTCATCATTAATCTATTAATGTCCCGAGCCATGATCCACCGAGCCGGCCCAGTGCTGTGCGGTGGATTTCACACGACTTCGGAAACTTTTATTTAATTTCCTCAGGCGTGCAGGTTTCCTCACGATGTTTTCCTTCACCGTCAGAGCAGTCGGTAAATGTACGTCTTCGAAAAAACATTGGAAAAACTCATTGGTACATTGCATTACGTGGTTTCGAACCCGGACCTCCACGGGAGTCCGGCGTCCGACGGCGAGCCCATTAGGCCACCGACGCTCGTGCATTCTTGTTTAATGATAAAACATAAAGAAAAAAAATTCTTTTTCTAAATTACATGACGAAAGTTCAATTATAGTAGTAAACTAACTCCCACTTCCTGGGAAATAGTTCCCTCGGGAAACTCGTAAACCCTTTACATTTCGATCATCTGTTACAGTAACTGTAACTCATGAACCGTAAACTTTAATAGATACCATCTCCCTTTGTTCAACTGTGGGATAAGTTGCCGGTGCCCGTATCGGTGACCTACGAGTAGTTCCTACAATGGACCACCTCTATCCTGACTCCTGGCCGCAGCTGCCGAACTATCATTAGTGATGTTATAATGTAATTAACAACGTCGTATTCTGCTGTCAAGATGACAGAGTGTGGTTTAAAACAATCAATAAATCATTATTATTTATCATTCGGTCGTCAGCATCACACAATCACACTATTCTTTTACAACGGCAAAATATTCTTCAGCCATGCTATGGCTACGTCGTCCAGCAAGTGCAATCGGTCGATTCCTCCTGGTATGGCCCATATTTTGCAGTCCTCCGTTAGGTGGCTCATTGTTTGCACGGCCCGCAGGAGCACGCGGGGTCAGCTCTAAAGCCCCATTTGTGCATGAGTTCACCACATCGTCCCTGTATATGTCAGAATACACAATCTTACATGTGTCTTTATATACTTGAAATGTGCGTTTTTGTAAAAAAAAACACAATCATTTATTACTTACTTACTTAACGACGGTTGTCGAACGACAACAACCGGGACCGACTGCTTAACGTGCTTTCCGAGGCACGGAGGAGCTCAGATGAAATATGCCACTAGCGGTCACCCATCCAGGTGCCGACCGCGCCAACGTCGCTTAACTTGCACGATCACTTTCGGACCGTGCTCGCAACTAGGCTAATCAACAGGAATAGTAGATATAAAAATAAGTTATATACTGCGGTGAAACGTCTACAGGTTTTTAGCGGTAGCGGTATTGTATGGCAATCAGAATTCTTCACAGAATAATAAACTACCTGATATTCTGAAAGACAAAGGTATGGGCTTGTTTAAAAAGTGTGTGTTTCTATTGTAATGGACAAATGCTATTACTTAGTGAAGTTTTTTTTTTGTGATAAGGACTTATAATTTATAAAATTTTACACAAGATATTGCATTTCATCATCATCATCAGCAGCCCACTCTAGTCCACTGCTGGACACAGCCCTCTCCCAGGGCGCGCCATTGAGCCCGATCTTCGGCTCTTCTCATCCAGTCGCTGCCAGCTACCTTGCGCAGATCGTCGCTCCATCTAGCACACTACGTTAACCTAAACGCGATATTGTATTTATAATTTACTAATTAATTTATAATTTAATGGTTAATGATACTTGATGCACTGCCTTCTCAATTTAATTTCAGTATTTATTTTTTTATATTTTTCTCAGCTATAAATATTTGCACACTTGAAAGGTAAAATATGTTAATACTACCTGTATAATATTGTAATAAGAACAAATGTACACATACTTCTGCAAATAATTACTTACTTACTTACTCTTACAGTAATGCACATGTCACAGTATTCAGCCTATTTAAAACACATACAAAATATTAATGTTTACATTTTTACAATATTAGTTTCATTACAAATGTAACAAACATATCGATAATAATAGTAATGTCAGGATTCAGAAATAATAATAATGAATAGTAAAATATAACAAACAAAAATTGTCCCACTGCTGGGCAAAGGCCTCCTCCTTTCCATTTTTCCCTATCCTCGGCGTCCTTATACCATACTTTTTGGAAGTGGTCGACATCGTCCTTCCACCCACGCATATTTAATATTTATGGTCATTATACTCCTTTATGCTTAACGTTCAAGATGTCACTTTGACAATTTAGTTTTGAAGAGTTTACCTTTTAACAACCTCATATCCTGAGGTCATTTGTTGTTTACCAGAATGCACTAGTTATAAACAGACATTACAGTGCTTAAGTTTTTAGAAAGGGCTTCGGGTCTTGAGACTTCGGGTATTGATAGCGATACGCGAATGTACTAAGACTGTAGTAAGAGAGAGATAGAGGCCAGTTTTACCCGGTACCCGAATCCTCTTCTAAGAGTCAGGACTAAACTCGCTTCAAAGACCTCAGATGCTACTTGCTTACTCAAGACCGGAAAGGATGGTATACAAGAAAAGAGGGTAGTAACCTGCTGAGCTGAGCTGAGCTGATTATATATTTAATTATTAAAAATATTGGGAGAAGAAGGATTCCCTACTCACCCTCGGATTCGTCCTCCTCAACGACAGATACAGATACCTATTATTTATGTACTTTAGATGTAATTTATTCATAAATTTAATTTACTTGTGAAATGTTCTAATTAACAATAATAATAACATTCTAATAATAAAATTATTAATAGTCAATCATATAGCCCGCCCCTTGCCGTCCCTGGTGCCCATATCGCTTGCGGCGTCACCGCGCTGTATCGCTACGGCCAACCTTTGCACCAGGTACGACCCGGAGCGAGGGTATTATCTATTGGTAATAATAATTACAAGTCAGTATAAACAAAGCGATTTACAATATTTTGTATTTTAACAATAATTTTCATTAAATACATATAACCAAATCCAGAAGGATTTACAATGGCAACGGATGACAATTCCGACTTCCTAAAGATGTGATAAGAATTGAGAGAGTGTGAAATGAATGGAATCTAAATAAATAGAAATATCCCGCTAAAAACACGAAACTGAATTCAAATTCGACACGTCTATTGCCTTAAACAAGGCATCATCAGTACAAGTGGACAGTTCTGATGACAAGTGCAAAGAAGCTTTGCTCTTAACATTTTAGGGCTTCACAGTCTTCCGATTCAGAACCGGCGGTACCGCAACCGCGGGTGTCGAAACAATTGCAATCGGCTAACATACGGGTTTCCCTGCCCAAAAGTGTAGGCATGATCAGAATCGTGCTTTGGGTTAAAACAAGAGACAAACATCACAAAATAATACTACTCGTAAATATTCTTCTGCAAAACAAATTTAGGTATACTTTTTTCAATAGTACTAAACTTGGAGGAAAGAACTTCGCGCTAACGCTTGGGAAAGTTGTTTCTTTGAAAACTAAACTTATATACAAAAATATTGTAAAGATCAAACTAATGTTAAAACTTGATAATATTAAAATGAACTGAGTCATTAAATAAATTTCCGCTCATTCGTTTGTTCTTTTCCCCGCCCTACCATCGTTCCAGTATACAATACGAGTACAAAGGGAGGATTGTGTCGATAATAACGGAGTTATAGTTCATTTCCATCCAAAGTTCTCGGTTCAGACTCGGTTCAAAGTTCCCTTGTTGCTTTCATACCGTAGTATTACACGACCTCTACCGTAAACTTTCGAGGATTAATCACTGATAATTCTAGACCAGCAGTTCAGATTTGTAATGTCCATTTGGGACGTGATCATTACCGCAATGACCACATTTTGGGAAACCATCTGGGTTTCATCATCATCATCATTCACAGCTTGCATTCGCCCATGCCTCCCACCATTCGTGTCATTTCTCTCAGCCCTGGCAACAGGACGACCGACACTACTCCCCAGTCTCGGATGCCATTCGATTAGGGCTCTGCTTCACCTGCCATCACCTCATCTGGCCATGTGTCCTGCCATTTCTAGACATAATATTGGCGATAAATTTAAAAAGTGAGTACTTCTTACCACCAATTGAAGCTGAGCCAAAGGGTACAGATAGTTTCGGAAACAATGCCTTAAGTATATGTATTACCGTCTCTCTCCGTTAATTGGCATTGGCATTTATACCTATGCAAATGTCAGCAGTAAACCTGATTGGTGCAATTTGAACCCTGAACAAAATTATAGCCAATGAAATGCGACCAATGAAAGCTCTTTTATTACTCAGTTAAAGCTCACAGTCACCTTGTAATGATGTACAAATATGACTCTCCCAAAAATCCATTAACAACACCATTTCTTTCAACGGCGTTACGACAAATTTGCCAAGTCATTATTTCACAAAACCCGGTGTCGCCGTAATAAATTGCTAAATGGGGTGTGACACTTTTGTAGATGGCCTTCAGTTTTGTCTTCAAAGATTTTGTAATTAAAGGTTTTGGCTTCGAAAAGAATTTCTGGTGAACAGTATTTTCGGTGGGCAGCAGAGCAAGCAAAATACAGGATGAAAGGAAAAGGCAAAATTACACAGAGGTGAATTTAAAATAGTTCGAACTGCCAAATTCAACCGCTTTATTAACTTAGCTGTCGGTTAAATTGTTGCGTTCATTCTGTCATGGCGTGTTCGTCCTATTTTATTGTTTATAAACAGTTCACAGTGGTTATTTTTTCGTAAAACTAGTGTATTTTACTTAAAAATCGTCCGTGCTAAGTGAACGTTATATAAGACAGTGAAATGGGAGTGAAATACTACAGATGGCAACTTAACCTTGAATTGCACTTGGAATGCAAGACACTAGGCATTCCTAGTGCACACGACTCTCCCTTAATCTCGACGTTGGTAAACTGTTTTTTTTAAACAGACGCCAAAACGTTACAGTGATTTTCAAGATTCTAACACGGTCATTGGCCAAATTGCAGAGTGTAAATCACTAGCATTCATTAAAGAAAAAAAAACTTAGCTGTCACTTCGGCATGATATTTTAAGCTGGATTTGAGCTCTAAGTTCTTCATATATTTCCCATAAAGAAGGATTATATTATTACGAGTGCGTGAATTTTTAGAAAAACATTCCGTTCTTGAAAACTTCGGGTGTGCTTCGGTTTTTGATAACAATACGCGAATTTACTACGACTGTAGTAAGATAGAGACAGAATATAGCTTGATGTGCCTGCCACTGTACCACCAAAATATATACCATTTTGTGACTGTACATGAACAAGCTCTATGGACTGTTCTTCTTATGGGGCTAGAAATAATCCCAACTGCACTTCGACCCTTGAGGATCTTTTGTGCCTACCCCATTTACACACTGGCCATCTCAGTGTGCAGGTTACCTCGCAATGTTTTCCTTCACCGTTAGAGCAGTCGGTAAATGTACGTAAGTCTTCGATAAATACGAAAGTCATTGGTATATGTCACTGCACGGTTTCTAACCCGGACCTCCCGCATGGGAGTCAGGCGCTCATGGACCGTTCTTAGGGTCTAATGGAGACGCGCCTAGGCGGCGCCCCTCTCACAAACAAATATTTGTGTCTCGCGTGAAAGTGTCACGTAAACAATAGTTTTATTCCCTAAAGTCGATCCCTTGTTTGTGACACTACTACTTTACTAGCATATTTGAAAGAAGGTTCAAATGTTTACCAGAATCTCTTGGCAAATGAGAAATGGGAGATTTTCTTTTTGTTCTTTTTTGTTCTCCTAGATGGCTCTCGCACGTAGGAGCGATCTGTCACTGTCAGTTAATACTAAATCTGTCGCCTGAGAGAGAGGGGCTGTGACCCCCGCTCCGGGTCGTTCTTGGTGCAGAGGTTGGCCGTGGCGATTCACCGTGGCAATGCCGCGAGCGTCATGGCGACCTTTGCGCCAGGGTCGACACGGGGCGGGATTTTTGAATGAGGCCTTTCATAATCGAAGCCTTTTTTTTATTGACGAAATTTAGCATTTTAACTGTAATTTATGATAATTGTATCTAAAATGAAATAAATGCATTTAAAATAGCAACAGTTGTGCCGTGTGGTACCGGCCTTAATGAATAACACCATCCCAACCTGGTAGACGGCGGTAGGCTCGCCACCTATCACGTTTGACCACCAAATCTTAAGACGAAAATTGGGAACAACCTGTGATTGAAGGTGGTTTCTCTATCTACCCCCTCGGGGATTATGGACGCGAGAGTTACGTATGTATAAAACAGCAACATTTATTATTCCAACCCTTCAAACTTCAAAAAGGTGTTAGCAGTCGCACTTTCAGGAAAATTATGAATTCCGTATAAAATTCGCAAGGTTCTCTGTGCATGCGTAAGTGGGGTACCAGGGGTCCGTAGCCCGTAGGAATGTCGCTTTACAATCAAAGGAGGCTCTAATTCCTCCATTGAAGCCCCCGCGGGAACAGAAAGGACGCATTTTAATAAAATATTTTTTCGGATTCGGTTCAGACCGAATAGTGATGAGCTAACTTTTTTTTATACAGAATAGACTGAAGCTGAATTATAAACAGGAATTTCAGAACCCCCTGTGTACATGCAAATCGAGTGTAAAATATACCCGTATGTCGCAGAAATATTCCAGTTTTTATCAGGAGCGTCGCCGAAAAATGTGGTAACTCTAAAAACGAAAAATAATGGTCTGCTGCTCATTTTCTTGACATGTTATTACCGTACCGTTTCCTTTGTACGTTATTTTAAAATGTATGTTCGTCAGTAAATAATGTGTGAGATATATTAATTGTTTACAACATGTTTGTGACTTAATTTGCGCAGAAATAATATAATAGTATTGTATTTGATCTACTTTTACAAAAACAACGTCTTGTTAGTCATAAAAGATATTAAATAAGTAACTAGTTCCAAATATGATAATTAATGACTATCAAAATTTATAGAATATTTAAAAAAGTGTGTTTAGATTCAAATCATATCGTTTGAGATAATAAAATAATAATTAAGTATTTATTTTGTAATACTGATGCCTAGCGGGTGGTAGGAGGGGGTGCTTGACATGCTATATAAGAATGAGATCGTGAATCACGGGCCAGTTGTTCACCGGTGTTGTGAGAGGTCGGTACTCCGCCAGACCACTGTCGCGTATATTATCCTAAATATCTCTAAGTGCGGCCTAAGTGTTCAACACTTAAAGTGCTACAATGTATAAATCAGTGAGTGTTTGTGTAAACATCGTGTTAAGTGTTCATGTACAGTGCGCGTTAATAAAGGTTTGTTAATTTGGTGAAATCAATTGTTTCATTACTGTTCGAGCACTGGATGTTGTCAACAGTAGTGAGGGAAAATACTGCAAGAATCCTGTTAGAATATTACTTTAAAATCACACTGTACGAGAACTTACGTTATAAAAATTGCAGTAACTTAGAAAACTTAACTTTTATACTAGTAACGAATAAGAAACTAATACTTGTTGCTCACTAATTTTATTTAGTTTAATATAACCTATGGTTAAGTTCTTACTTGTGTATGGACTATAGATACTTTGTCATCTTACCGCACAAATAAACTTATTCTTATTCTTAATAATTATTATTGTTGGATTAAATGCCCTTTTACAGCAGCTATAATTTATTATAACTATTATTTGTACGACAATGCCCCTTTACAGCAGATATATTAATTTTATTATTTATTAATTTAGATATATAACAAAGCCCCTTTACAGCTGCTACAATCTTAATTTCAAAATTTAAACAATGTACATCATTGGTTTTGTTTAGCTAAATTTAAACAATGTACATCATTGGTTTTATTTAGCTAAATTTAAACAATGTACATCATTGGTTTTATTAAGCTAAATTTAAACAATGTACATCATTGGTTTTATTTAGCTAAATTTAAACAATGTACATCATTGGTTTTATTTAGCTAAATTTAAACAATGTACATCATTGGTTTTATTAAGCTAAATTTAAACAATGTACATCATTGGTTTTATTTAGCTAAATTTAAACAATGTACATCATTGGTTTTATTTAGCTAAATTTAAACAATGTACATCATTGGTTTTGTTTAGCTAAATTTAAACAATGTACATCATTGGTTTTATTAAGCTAAATTTAAACAATGTACATCATTGGTTTTGTTTAGCTAAATTTAAACAATGTACATCATTGGTTTTATTTAGCTAAATTTAAACAATGTACATCATTGGTTTTATTTAGCTAAATTTAAACAATGTACATCATTGGTTTTGTTTAGCTAAATTTAAACAATGTACATCATTGGTTTTATTAAGCTAAATTTAAACAATGTACATCATTGGTTTTGTTTAGCTAAATTTAAACAATGTACATCATTGGTTTTATTTAGCTAAATTTAAACAATGTACATCATTGGTTTTGTTTAGCTAAATTTAAACAATGTACATCATTGGTTTTATTTAGCTAAATTTAAACAATGTACATCATTGGTTTTGTTTAGCTAAATTTAAACAATGTACATCATTGGTTTTGTTTAGCTAAATTTAAACAATGTACATCATTGGTTTTGTTTAGCTAAATTTAAACAATGTACATCATTGGTTTTATTAAGCTAAATTTAAACAATGTACATCATTGGTTTTGTTTAGCTAAATTTAAACAATGTACATCATTGGTTTTATTTAGCTAAATTTAAACAATGTACATCATTGGTTTTGTTTAGCTAAATTTAAACAATGTACATCATTGGTTTTGTTTAGCTAAATTTAAACAATGTACATCATTGGTTTTATTTAGCTAAATTTAAACAATGTACATCATTGGTTTTGTTTAGCTAAATTTAAACAATGTACATCATTGGTTTTATTTAGCTAAATTTAAACAATGTACATCATTGGTTTTGTTTAGCTAAATTTAAACAATGTACATCATTGGTTTTATTAAGCTAAATTTAAACAATGTACATAATTAGTTTTATTTAGCTAAATTTTTAAATGTAAATCGGCTGGTCAGTTCGCTCCTGTCCAGTTATGTTTATAGTTAACAGGAATTATGTTTGAATTTTAAGTTTGTAAAAGCATGACGTAACCAAGAGTTCCTGGTGTCCTTGTGGTTTTAATTAATGAGTATGAGTAATCTTAAAACACCAAATTTGCGAGCACGGTCCGAAAGTGAAAAAGTAAACAAATATGAGACACAACAAACATGAGATCGTGATGAGAGTGATCGTGCAGGTTAAGCGACGTTGGCGCGGTCGGTACCAGGATGGGTGACCGCTAGTGTCATATTTCATCTGAGCTCCTCCGTGCCACGGAGAGCACGTTAAGCAGTCGGTCCCGGTTGTTGTCGTTCGACAGCAGTCGTTAAGCCATGTCAGAGGCCTACGGGCGGCCTGAACAACTCTGACAAATAGGTTGGCCACTAAACCATACGATAAGCAAGCAAGCAAGTATTGACTTACATTCATCACTTTAATTTTGAATTTCGATCAAGATGTGAGGGAAATCTGGAAACCTTATTCTTGGAGATATCTAATACACTTTGTCAGTACAAAACTGCCACAGAATATATCAGAAAGCCCGCTCAATACAAACGCGAGAAAATGGCTCACGCACACACGCGCACCGCGTACAGGCGACCGCAGAGGAAGTCAAAGGAACACGGGCGCGAAATACACGTGCTGAAGCGCGATCGGTATAACTCTTTGTAAATAATATTAAAAAAAAATTAAAAAAATCTATATTGAAAACATCACAATGCTTGTAAGTCAAACAATGCCCTAGGCGAACCTGTATCTTGGGAGCCAGTGCTTTCCCAAAAAAGACGGTATTCAATAAAGGGTAGTATCTATCTTATAAATAAATAACTACCTACTTACATTTGACCTCGATCTCGCCTGATGGTAAGCGACGATGAGGTCGACGACGGAGCATGCGGGTCCAATAAATGCCTATTCACTCTGGCCTAAAAGATCCCAAGGTTGTAGATTTCGGGAAATACAGACGCCGGCAGGCTGTTCCGTTCCTTAGCCGTTCGCATAATGAACGAAGAAGCAAATCGCTTCGTACGAGCCGATGGGATATCAACAACATAAGGATGGAACCCCTCCCCGCGCCTGGTAGTCCGTACTAGTAGTTACTAATTATTACATTTTGTTATTTTGATTTTTAAACTTCAAATACATTGCCAGAATTTTTTTCAGAACGCTGTTTCTTTCAAACTGGAAATTATAACTGCCCTAGCGCTACGGTCGAGTGACGTAATCAAAATCGCGGAGGCCCGGAGCGGGCCTTCTGGTGTATTCTGTGACTGGGCCATCATGCAATGAAAGAGCACTGATGTCCGATTATGGGCTGCGTGATGGATGAGGGATAGGGGGGTGATTCCGAAGGGTTTAGGGGTCGGGCTATTGATCGGCAGTGGTTTAACATTATTTATTTTCCTTACTTTAGGTCCTTTAGGGTGACGTTCCACTAAAGCTGTGCGAGGAAGCGAGGCGGTGAGCGAGGTAGAAATCCACCAATAAGATCGCTTCATTATCACGTCATTAAAGCATGGCCGACATTGAATACAACGCAGCGATTTATAATCAGTTAATCACGTATTAGTAAGTAAGTAAGTAAACTAGGGGCGAAACTTGTAAGTCTTGTTTAGACAAATTATTATTATTTTTGAAGTGAAAACTTCTTTAGGTGCACCTTGTGCTCTTTCTGAACAGTGAACCAAACTGAACCGTCACGACTGTTGACTCTGTGCAGAGTCAGCGTTCAAATGTTGCATTTTGGTTACAAGAAAAGTGACAATCATTTTCATAGGCCACCGCTAGTTACTACCTTCAGTGACCTATTTGGTTACCTACGCACCTGATGACGTGCCTGTAACCTGACCACGGCCTGACCAATAGCAAGCCGCGTCAAGTTTCCACACGAATGCGTTTTAGCAGACTTTTTCAATATGGCCGCCGGCTGGCGGCGAGTATTTTTCGATTTTCCGGGCGATCAGGTCTGACCCTTCCGTAGGTTTAAAATTTTCCGCAAAGTTTCGAATAACCAACGAGTCAGAGGTCGACACAAACCTTCGTTTTCAGTCGACTACTGACCAATTTTTGAAATGTAAACTGCTTTAAGCGCACCTTGCTCTTTCTGAACAGTGAACCAAACTAATCCGTCATGCTCGGGTCGGTGACCCTGAATCGGGTATACTAAGCTCCATTCGACATCAAGCGCGGCTCTAGTCATCATCAGCTGTCATCAGCCACGTTTATTGTCTAACAAGGAGTTCATCGTTTCAATAATTACGTTTTTATTATTATCTACGTCGTGCTTTGCGTGTTTATTTTGTAAGTTTTCACTTCTATCGTGTGGTCATAAGCACATACCCTCTTTTATTTTATCACAATAATTCAAACAAAATTTTGATTTCTTTTTATTTTACAATTATAGTAGGTTGCTTGTGTTGAAAAAACAAATTACAACACTTCTTAGAATTTATGAGTGTGTTTGAGGATGTGGGTGTAGGCAAGGTACCTTAGTAATAGTAACCTTTTTCATATCTTCACACTACACTGTCTCTAATCTCTTTAATGTCCAATTAAATTCAGAGGTTGCCTGGAAGAGATCGCTTTAAGCGATAAGGCCCCGCCTTTGTACATATCGTGCTACTATTCCTGTAGTTTTTACTTTTCCTGTATTTGTGTACAATAAAATGTATCTATCTATCTATCTACCTACACCCCCATGAATTACTGCTCAATAGTGACCCATTATAATAATATTTGCGTAAATAAATTGATAACAAAACGGAATGCACGCGGTGACGCTCAGAGATGGCGTACTACTGATCATACTCATAATCTGCGGGGAACTTGAATCAGGTGGCGGCGGAGTGTCGCTTCTGTACGTAGTACTATTTACTATTCTGTAAATAGTAAGTAAATAACATATTTGCTCTAAACTTTGACATGGCATCCGGCAACCCCAACAATGTATCTTTCCATTATTCCCGTTACACTGGCCAACTTCAAGGCTGTCAGTTTTACGGCCCATTTTATTGCGGCAATGGATGCCGGCTGCACGGAAACGCTCGTATTGTCTGAAACGACCTTTATACGACTGCCACTTATGAGCTTTGTATAGTGGAGGTAGTGGAATTTATTGGATGCAACTGTATTATATAGAGTGAGAGCACACAGCGTCGAGGTGGCACAGTGGCTAGGGCACCGGACTCCCGTGCGGGAGGTCCGGGTTCGAAACCGTGCAGTGCCATGTACCAATGAGTTTTTCGTATTCGTGAGAGCGTCGGTGACACAGTGGCTAGGACACCGGACTCCCATGCGGGAGGTCCGGGTTCGAAACCGTGCAGTGCCATGTACCAATGAGTTTTTCGTATTCGTGAGAGCGTCGGTGACACAGTGGCTAGGACACCGGACTCCCATGCGGGAGGTCCGGGTTCTAAACCGTGCAGTGCCATGTACCAATGAGTTTTTCGTATTCGTGAGAGCGTCGGTGGCACAGTGGCTAGGACACCGGACTCCCATGCGGGAGGTCCGGGTTCGAAACCGTGCAGTGCCATGTACCAATGAGTTTTTCGTATTCGTGAGAGCGTCGGTGACACAGTGGCTAGGACACCGGACTCCCATGCGGGAGGTCCGGGTTCGAAACCGTGCAGTGCCATGTACCAATGAGTTTTTCGTATTCGTGAGAGCGTCGGTGGCACAGTGGCTAGGACACCGGACTCCCATGCGGGAGGTCCGGGTTCGAAACCGTACAGTGCCATGTACCAATGAGTTTTTCGTATTCGTGAGAGCGTCGGTGGCACAGTGGCTAGGACACCGGACTCCCATGCGGGAGGTCCGGGTTAGAAACCGTGCAGTGCCATGTACCAAGGAGTTTTTCGTATTCGTGAGAGCGTCGGTGACACAGTGGCTAGGACACCGGACTCCCATGCGGGAGGTCCGGGTTAGAAACCGTGCAGTGCCATGTACCAAGGAGTTTTTCGTATTCGTGAGAGCGTCGGTGACACAGTGGCTAGGACACCGGACTCCCATGCGGGAGGTCCGGGTTCGAAACCGTGCAGTGCCATGTACCAATGAGTTTTTCGTATTCGTGAGAGCGTCGGTGACACAGTGGCTAGGACACCGGACTCCCATGAGGGAGGTCCGGGTTCGAAACCGTGCAGTGCCATGTACCAATGAGTTTTTCGTATTCGTGAGAGCGTCGGTGACACAGTGGCTAGGACACCGGACTCCCATGCGAGAGGTCCGGGTTAGAAACCGTGCAGTGCCATGTACCAATGAGTTTTTCGTATTCGTGAGAGCGTCGGTGACACAGTGGCTAGGACACCGGACTCCCATGCGGGAGGTCCGGGTTAGAAACCGTGCAGTGCCATGTACCAATGAGTTTTTCGTATTCGTGAGAGCATCGGTGGCACAGTGGCTAGGACACCGGACTCCCATGCGGGAGGTCCGGGTTCGAAACCGTGCAGTGCCATGTACCAAGGAGTTTTTCGTATTCGTGAGAGCGTCGGTGACACAGTGGCTAGGACACCGGACTCCCATGCGGGAGGTCCGGGTTCGAAACCGTGCAGTGCCATGTACCAATGAGTTTTTCGTATTCGTGAGAGCGTCGGTGACACAGTGGCTAGGACACCGGACTCCCATGAGGGAGGTCCGGGTTCGAAACCGTGCAGTGCCATGTACCAATGAGTTTTTCGTATTCGTGAGAGCGTCGGTGACACAGTGGCTAGGACACCGGACTCCCATGCGAGAGGTCCGGGTTAGAAACCGTGCAGTGCCATGTACCAATGAGTTTTTCGTATTCGTGAGAGCGTCGGTGACACAGTGGCTAGGACACCGGACTCCCATGCGGGAGGTCCGGGTTAGAAACCGTGCAGTGCCATGTACCAATGAGTTTTTCGTATTCGTGAGAGCATCGGTGGCACAGTGGCTAGGACACCGGACTCCCATGCGGGAGGTCCGGGTTCGAAACCGTGCAGTGCCATGTACCAAGGAGTTTTTCGTATTCGTGAGAGCGTCGGTGGCACAGTGGCTAGGACACCGGACTCCCATGCGGGAGGTCCGGGTTCGAAACCGTGCAGTGCCATGTACCAAGGAGTTTTTCGTATTCGTGAGAGCGTCGGTGCCACAGTGGCTAGGACACCGGACTCCCATGCGGGAGGTCCGGGTTCGAAACCGTGCAGTGCCATGTACCAAGGAGTTTTTCGTATTCGTGAGAGCGTCGGTGCCACAGTGGCTAGGACACCGGACTCCCATGCGGGAGGTCCGGGTTCGAAACCGTGCAGTGCCATGTACCAAGGAGTTTTTCGTATTTTTCGAAGAGTTACCGACTGCTCTAACGGCGAAGGAAAACATCGCGAGGAAACCTGCACACTGAGATGACCAGTGTGTAAATGGGGGTAGGCACAAAAGATCCTCAAGGGACGAAGTGCCGCTGGGTTATTACCGGCCCCCTATCATAAGATAAGATAAGATTGTATAGAGTAAGTACTTGAGTTTGAGTTTCTCATTTATCATTATCTATCGGTTTATCATTTCCTCTGGCCCCAAGGTTGCCTGGAAGAGATCGCTCTTAGCGATAAGGCCGCCTAAATTGTACTTCACTATTTCCTTTTCTATCTTTTGTTTGTTGTTTTATATTTGTGCAGTAAAGGGTATTTTACTTTACTTTCTCATTGCTCCTTTAGCACATGAGAGCACGAGCTGTAATCTACAAGTATTATTGGTAGTCCCACTGTGCAGTGGGACCACGAACCTACATTTCAGGTTAGTGGGACTACGAGTAATGGTGGGACAATGTAGGTGGAACCACGTGTCACACACCGACTTAATGTGTTTTATTTTTTATTTATTTATTAGGTAAACACAACAGATTACAACCATAGAAATTACAGAAAAATCAATATAAAGTTATGAGCTAAGTCGTAACCCTTAACGTGTAAACACAGCATGGTTAGGAAGTGGGAAATTTAATGTTGTACAAAATTGAGTTGGGAATATAATGACTAAAAAACCTATACCTATTTGAAAAATAATAAAGTATAGACTATAAAGTAGGTGCGTGGATAGCTCACTTGAGGACATCCTCAACCCGTCTTTTAAAAATGAATGTCCTAGGACCGAATAAGTCCAACGATGGCTTATTGTTGCTGTGCGAAGAGATTTCGTTAAACAACTGTTATGATAAAGAGCCGCTATTCTATTGCTTTTTGTAACTGCTAGTGGCGCCTCTAGTGGTAAAACATTGCAGGATTATCTCTTATTGCCCGACGCGCGGGACCAACTGTCCCGCGTCCACTGCGTAACACATAAACCTCGTGACACGAGAGTTCGCGACAGTTGTCCGGTTTCGGAGTTACGCGGTTTTACGAGTCGGCCGGTACGTGACGTAGGCCCCATCGCCATAGTAGAGGGAACAGTAAGCTGTGTCGGTACTGTGAATTATTCCTCTATCGATTCAATGGTATTCCTTATATTATAGTTTGTCAATGCGTTATCAACATTATTGCATTATCATTATATTAGGCATTTACTGGACCCGCATGCTCCATCGTCGACCCGATCGTCGCTTACCATCGGGCGAGATCGATGTCAAATGCGGGTTTAGAGTTCAATTTAAAAAAAAAAAAACAGCTGTTTAACATAAGAGTAAATAATATGTGATTGACTACGGATTACTCCTTATTTCATATTTATTATCATTTCATGGGGAAGCAATGGCAAACCACCCCATTAAATCTGCCACGAGGAATACGAATTTCACTACTAGGTGGGTTTTTTTCAGTCTTGGCCCTGTAGCAAAAGTTGTTCACGTATGGATATTTAATACCTCTATTTCGGGACTATAAGCTATAGGGGGATTTGATTCAATTCTCAAAAAAAAATTTTAGAATTCCCTTAAAGAATGGACCCTGCTGGTGATTCACGCTGCAATTTGGCCAATGACCGCGTTGGAATCTTGAAAATAACTCAACGTTTTGGCGTCTGTTTTGAAAAAACAGTTTACCAACGTCGAGATTAAGGGAGAGTCGTGTGCAGTAGGAATGCCTAGTGTCTTGCATTACAAGTGCAATTGGAGATTAGGTTGTCGGATCCACACCATCTGTAGTATTTCACTCCTATTTCACTGTCTTATATAACGTTTACTTATCACAGACGATTTTTAGGTAAAATACACTAGTTTTACGAAAAAATTACCACTGTAAACCGTTTTTAAACAATAAAATAGGACGAACACACCATGACAGCATGAACGCAACAACATAACCGACAGCTAAGTTAATAAAGCGCTTGAATTTGGCAGTTCTAACTTTTTTAAATTCACCTCTGTGTAATGTTGCATTTTTCCTTCCCCTGAATTTGCTTGCTCTGCTGCCCACCGAAAATACTGTTCACCAAAAATCCTTTTCAAAGCCAAAACCTTTAATTACATCCATTTCTGATTATTCTGTGTCACATAACCTCATTATAGTCCGTGTGTTATGTTATGTGCGATATCGTTGTCGCGAGGGTTGATGAGCAGGTCATTAGGCCGATAATGTTGTGGTTTGTTTTTTTAAGGCAGAGGGAACTGTGTCCATACAGCCATGTCTGATGGACAACAACTCTTTCGAGTCTTCATTAAAATGCTGGTGTGACACATTTCAATGCTGTCTGGGATAATCTTCCACGTTTCGCCCTAAAGTCATATCTAAACGTGTAATGCGTGTAAAATGCTATTAAATATGAAGAGATAATTTACAATTCTTAAATTGTGATTAGATACTTTAATTCACTTTTAATTTTATTTTTTATTTTATTAATAAACTTCATATGAAATTAGATTACACAATTGCGAAATTCATGAATTTACATAATACAAAGAGCAAATAAAGGAAAGAACATTGGTCGCTCAGGATGTAGTGGTAGATCCTGACGTGAAGGATCGCCTGGGGTGGTACCACCCTCTTATCTATTTCTGCCGTGAAGCAGAAATGCTTGCATTTCTGTGTTTCGGTTTGAAGGGTAAGAGAGCCAGCGTAATTTCCGGCACATGAGGCAATCCATCTTAGTCCTCAAGGTTAGCAGCGTATCAAAAACCCTCTAATATTAATAAAGTGAGGTGATGACCACTTACCATCAGGTGGCCTGTGTGCTCGTCTGCTCTCCTTATTTAATAAAAAAAAATACTGATGTAGTTCAAATTAAGTGTTTTAAGTATCTGCTGCCTTTTATTTAGTTGCTGGCTAAAAACAAACTGAATTGGAATAGGTTAATTATGAAAACGATTTTTAGTCTTTACGATAATCTTAAGTTACGTCCCACATTACTTAAGATTATCGCACACATATCACCCCGGCACCGGATGGCCGCCGCCTCGCCTCGCCGTCAACCCGAGTTAGGCACGACAGCGTCGAGCCACGGTAACTCCTGCATGTCGTAAAAGGCGACTAAAAGGAGGGATCAGGGTCGCGGGCGGTAAAAGTGGGGGCTTTGACCGTTCATTGGCGGCCGACCCTGGGGAAGGCAGCAACGTGCCTATGGCCGCACGCTGCTGTGACGGGAGGAACCGGGAGGTGGATTGTACACCTCCCAGGAGGAGCCCAAGGCAAATGCTAGGAGATCCCGGAGCCCTCCGACACGCACGAGACCGGCCATCGAGGGGGTTTTAGTGAGTGGAAATCTCACATAACCCAGTCTCTCCCCCAGGAGGCTGGGTATCTTTCGAAGATTTCCCCCTGTTACCAAAAAAAAGGCACGTAAGCGGTGCGGCTCAATAGCTGGTTAACGGCTAACCGGTACTACAGGCGGTATGCGCGCTATCCCCGCGCCGAGAAGTAAACGCGGCGACGCCCCGCCGTTATCGCGGTAACTGCGAGTTGACCACGAACCGCGTGCGGTTCACTAGCTTGTCCCGAGGCGAGGCAATGCCATTACGACGGTGATTAGTGTGAATAAATTAGTGTGAAAAATACTGAACGGCACGAGTTGAGGCGACGCTGATCAGGTTGCTTTCAGCATTTATGTACGGAACCCCGAAAAATCAACCTAATAATACTAACCTGCGCTAAATCCCTGATTTAAAAAGTAAAACAGTTCATTTTTTGTCATTCGTTACAAAAACGCACAATGCCACACTGCATAATTTTGCCATAAAACGCAGCCATGGACGCGCTGTTACCATTTTGGCTCATCGCAATATGCGCCGTTAAAAATTTGTCCCGTCCTGTCATCGGCCTGTATAATGAATGAGTCGGCGAAAATCTGCTTATCCTGTTAAGCCTTAAAAATATTGATAGAAGCGATAAAAACCAATCCAGATAATGCTTAGAAGAGTACCCACTTCACAACTTTTGGTGAATTTAAAATTCAACGACACTTGTTATTTATTTGTTTAGGTGTCTGTTCTTCCTCTTTTTCGTATTCCTCGACGATGGGAGGGAGTCGTGATCATTATAATGTTTGTAGAGTAAAGTAAAATACACTTTATTGCACAAATAGAAAACCACAAACATGAGATAGAAAAGGAAATAGGTAAAGTGAAAGTAAAATACACTTTATTGCACAAATAGAAAACCACAAACATGAGATAGAAAAGGAAATAGGTAAAGTGAAAGTAAAATACACTTTATTGGCACAAATAGAAAACCACAAACACGAGATAGAAAAGGAAATAGGTAAAGTGAAAGTAAAATACACTTTATTGCACAAATAGAAAACCACAAACATGAGATAGAAAAGGAAATAGGTAAAGTGAAAGTAAAATACACTTTATTGCACAAATAGAAAACCACAAACATGAGATAGAAAAGGAAATAGGTAAAGTGAAAGTAAAATACACTTTATTGCACAAATAGAAAACCACAAACATGAGATAGAAAAGGAAATAGGTAAAGTGAAAGTAAAATACACTTTATTGCACAAATAGAAAACCACAAACATGAGATAGAAAAGGAAATAGGTAAAGTGAAAGTAAAATACACTTTATTGGCACAAATAGAAAACCACAAACACGAGATAGAAAAGGAAATAGGTAAAGTGAAAGTAAAATACACTTTATTGCACAAATAGAAAACCACAAACATGAGATAGAAAAGGAAATAGGTAAAGTGAAAGTAAAATACACTTTATTGGCACAAATAGAAAACCACAAACACGAGATAGAAAAGGAAATAGGTAAAGTAAAGTAAAATACACTTTATTGGCACAAATAGAAAACCACAAACACGAGATAGAAAAGGAAATAGGTAAAGTGAAAGTAAAATACACTTTATTGGCACAAATAGAAAACCACAAACATGAGATAAAAAAGGAAATAGGTAAAGTAAAGTAAAATACACTTTATTGGCACAAATAGAAAACCACAAACACGAGATAGAAAAGGAAATAGGTAAAGTGAAAGTAAAATACACTTTATTGGCACAAATAGAAAACCACAAACACGAGATAGAAAAGGAAATAGGTAAAGTGAAAGTAAAATACACTTTATTGGCACAAATAGAAAACCACAAACATGAGATAGAAAAGGAAATAGTGAAGTACACTTTAGGCGGCCTTATAGCTAAGAGCGATCTCTTCCAGGCAACCTTGGGGCAGAGGAAATGTTGTAAATGTTTGTTTGTTGTTTTGTTTATCGTATGGTTAGAGGTCTATTGTCAGAAATAACCAGAAGAACCAGACAGAAAGAATCTCTTGGCAGATGTTATAGGGTTGCCATTGCCATCATCTTTTCACGCACTGATTATCTTAATGTGCAGGTTTCCTCATGTTTTCCTTTACCTCTGGAACAGCAGATAAGAGTACATAAGTATTCGAAAAATCTGAAAATAATTTGAACATGACATTTCTTAGTTTTTCTTTTTCTTGTCGTGGGTTAGTGGCTATGAAACCTTTTATCTGAGTTGTTCAGGCCGCCCGTAGGCCTATCACGTTTTCATCGAGCCCTTCTGTCCCTCGGAGAGCATGTTAAACCCGCATGTCGGTCCCGGCTGCTGTCGTCTGACAGCAGTCATTAGACTTAATGACTGCTGTTAGACGACAGCAGCCGGGACAAACAGTTGCAAAAAAACAAAAAAAAAATCTTTAAACTGTACACTTATTTATTATTACCTATGTTCATGAATAAATGATTGATTGATGAAAACGTGACACTAGCGGTCACCCATCCCATTCTGACCGCTCCCAATGTTGCTTAACCTGCACGATCACTTTCCAGCCAACTAGGCTTACGAGCTCCTCCACAATTTAGTACCTATTCAGGAAACTGACTCGTCAGCCTAAAAGCCTAGCAATGGCGACCGGAGGCGATAAATTATTAGCAGCCCCACAAAAGGCTGCATTGTAAGCAGAAGGTTCTAATGTAGATTTGGACTGTAGTAGAGCCGGAATAAGCTGTATTGGACCTTTCTTTATGACGACTTCCTCTTCAAAGAGGAACGGCGTTATGAGCATTGTAAATAATATAGGTCATGTGTTTTATTATGTGATAGAGCGTAATAGATTCAGCTGATACTGAAGGTGGTATGACGCGGAGTCAGCCTGGGGTGGTGCCAACCTTTTTGCCAACCAAATTGAACTTGAAAAGGTTTATTTAGCACTGTTAACACCAGAACACAGCAAGTACAAGTTTGTTTTTTTAATTTTTTTCCCATACCCATACCATTTATTGCTTTTCATGTGTAACAATTGGTCTTAAAAATATATATATTATATTTGTTGTCTACTAAACCCGCATTTGACCTCGATCTCGCCTGATGGTAAGCGACGACGAGGTCGACGATGGAGCACGCGGGTCCAGTAAATGCCTATTCACTCTGGCCTTGAAGATCCCAAGGTTGTAGGTTTCGGGAAACACAGACGCCGGCAGGCTGTTCTATTCCTTAAGTTACCTTTTTCTGCTGTAGCGTAATTACCAGCACATGAGGTACTCCATCTGAGTCCGCAAGACGGACCTACTTAAATTACCAGTTAATTAAAGGTACTAATCACCCATAAGTTGCACTTAAATCTTTATTAAATTACATGCTATCTCTTTCTGCACCATAGCTCAACATAGAGATGACACGAGATTTAAAGAAGCCTTAACTTTAAGGACGTTTCTTGAAATTCACTATCAGTATTGTATAAATTAGTAGAATCATCGGTATATAGATCACGTAATTTTAAAAATAGTTCGTCTGACTGACCTCTGTGACGAAGTAAAGTAAGTAAAATACACGTTATTGCACAAATATAAAACAACAAACAAAACATAGAAAAGGAAATAGTGAAATACAATTTAGGCGGCCTTATCGCTAAGAGCGATCTCTTCCAGGCAACCTTCGGACAGAGGAAATGATTTCGAGAAAGAGGTAGTAGGTGTGCAAGGTTTATGGAAAACGTTATATAAGAGAATAGACAAAGGTTTTTTTAAAATCATTTATTTATTATTTATATTAATACAATTAGAATTTGATTCAGATAACAATAATTTACATAATACAATCTAATTACAAGTCAAACATTTAAAAGTCAAATTCAGAATAAATTAACAATAGTAATAATTTTCTAATAATAAAAAATATATGTTAGTCATTCAAATATATATTAGTCATTCAAATAACCCGCCCCTTTTTAAAATTAGATTATTTAGTTAAAAGAATTGTTTATAGGTCATCAAATTTAAATTTAAATGGATTAGCTAATTAAATTATTTTAATTTCGTCAATAAAAAAATAAAAAAAGACTTATGAAAGGCCTTTGTCAAATATTCCGCCGCGTGTCGACCCTGGCGCAAAGGTCCCGCCCCGTGTCGACCCTGGCGCAAAGGTCCCCATGACGCTCGCGGCATTGCCACGCTGAATCGCCACGGCCAACCTCTGCACCAAGAACGACCCGGAGCGGGACTAATTAAATTAGTTTTTTTTTTAATCAGATTGTCATTTCAACTCCATTACCCAATAAAATTCGTGTCATCAATTTTAACCCTTTCACGGGCCGTGGCAACTCGGCCACCTCTGCAACCCGCCGCCCCGGCGCCAGCCGACGCCATTATTCTAGCTTTTTGCCGAATGGCGCAGTTTGTTGCCCGCAGCTAGACCAGGGCTGCCAAACATTCAGCCAGTGTTTATTTTGGCATTACATTTTTCATATTTCACATTGTTTAAAATGTTAATAACAATTAACAATACATAAATAAGATTTGGAATAACTGTAGGTAAAATTAAAAAAATAATACTTTATTTGTACACGAGAAAAATAAGGAACATGTTACAAGAAATAATTATATGGTACATTAGGTAGAGCTTATCTCTAAGAAGAGATCTCTTCCAGCCTAAGACACGGGGAGATATAATATGATAAAATAGATAGACAGTTCCTACATTATAAAAGAAAATAAAAATATTACGAATAAAATTTGTATAAATTCTATAACTAATGTTATAAATTTATTAATAATACATACATAAAAAATATAAACAACATACATATATACACATATAAATATATTTGTATATTAATAACATAATAATATAATCAAACATAAACAATAATTTTCGAGCCCATTTATGACACACACCCATGCTTTTTTGTCAGAAATTATGGTATTAATGTGCATTCCCATCAAGAAAATAATCTCATGGCTTAGAATTGAAACTTTAGTGAGATATTAGTTGTGATTAATTAATTAGAGTAGTTGTGATTAAATACGGATTCTGATGGAAGTCTGAAGTCCTCGCGACTAGCTTCTATGAATTATGAATATACAGGATGGATTTTTGAGACGGGACAGTAAGGGCAGGTATCTTAACCGTTATAGTTACAGGAAAACGTTCCTAGGAGACCATCCATAACTTTTTGAGATATTCTGAACTGCATTCAAAGATTTTCGAAACAATGTACAGTCAGCGAAAAAAATGCTAAAACAAAAAAAAAAATGTTTATGCCAATCAATCCTAATTCGTGTAGGGATCAAAAGACTCTATCGGGCCAACAGAGGTTTGAGTACTAGAAATGATAGAAATCGCCAAAAACTTTTCCAATACATTTCGGTAAGAGAGTCGAACTTCTATGGGCAAACTTTTTGTTCTGGGTAGACTATCTGCTATAAAAAAGACTGGCTAAAAAAGTAAGTTAAAAAATAATTTTAACTTTCAAATTTCGAATTCGGTTTGAATATCTTCAGGTCATTCTTTTTTGTTTGCGACGAGAAAATTCGGGATTGTTACAATTTATGAACATCTCGTTAAAAATGTCTTCAAATAGCGAACGTTTGGACTTAATTGAAGCGTATTTTGTCAATAATAGAAACACGGAAGCTGCATTGGTGTGATTTTTTTTTGTGGGGCTACCTAAAAAATGAAGTCTACAAAAAGAAATACGGCAGTGTTCAGGAGCTGAAAGATGCATTAGCGAGGATTTTAAATAATATCCATCCAAGAAAGTTATCGGCTGCAACTTGCTCAGTACAAAAACGAGTAAACTTATGTATCCGTGAAAACGGCGGTCATTTTGAGCAATTTATTTCATAGATCACCAGAATATTACCTATTTACGTTTGTGTTTAAAAATTCATGTTTTAAATGATTAAATTTTATTTTGTATTCATTTGTTTTAGTTCTAATGCTGTAGAAGATTATCGATCCGACTATGATTTTCTACTTAGTTAGGTACTTTTGAAAAAGGATCGATTGGTAACAAAGAATAATTTCGAGTTCACTAAGTAATCGTTTTTCCGTACAAAATGTATTGGAAAAGTTTTTGGCGATTTCTATCATTTCTAGTACTCAAACCTCTGTGGGCCCGATAGAGTCTTTTGATCCCTACACGAAATAGGATTGATTGGCATAAACATTTTTTTTTTGTTGTTTTAGCATTTTTTTCGCTGACTGTACATTTTTTCGTAAATCTTTGAATGCAGTTCAGAATATCTCAAAAAGTTATGGATGGTCTCCTAGGAACGTTTTCCTGTAACTATAACGGTTAAGATACCTGCCCTTACTGTCCCGTCTCAAAAATCCACCCTGTATATATAATTCATAATTATATGAATTTTCTTAACAATTGTAATATAATTCTTAAGAAAAATGTCGTATGCTGTTATAGCTAAATATAGAGATCCATACATTTATGTTACAACTTATGCAACCTATATTTACGAATTAATAAATAATTTGAATTTGAATGAAAATAAATTACCAAAAGTGGCTGAAAAACAATTTCGTGAGCAGGATTTGAGCCTGCAACCTTGCCGTGGCATTACTCTAACAAAATGAGCTATCGCGACTCATCCGTCTTCAAATTAATCAACCCTATTTCATTTTTTTCTTATTTATATAAATACACCCAGAGCATGGCTAAATGCATAAATAAAAATTAACCCTTTGACAGCCCTGACTCCGCTAGCAACATTAGTCGCCTGACATCTCTACTAGAACAGTCGCCTGATCTATGACCGAACTTTAAAGTTCCACTTTCAACTTATCAAAACTTAACTACTTACAAAAGCTTTAGCGAGAACTCTAGTGGCGTGTCGCGCGAATTCTTTTGACAATTTACATTATTAAGCATCTTCAAGTTATACTTCCGGCCATCGCGGCCGATGCGGCTAACGCGCGCGGCCGATGCGACAGACGCGCGCGACCGATGCGACAGACGCGCGCGGCCGATGCGGCAGACGTGCGCGGCCGATGCGGCAGACGCGCGCGGTCGATGCGGCTGACGCGCGCGGCCGATGCGGCTGACGCGCGCGGCCGATGCGGCAGACGTGCGCGGCCGATGCGGCAGACGCGCGCGGCCGATGCGGCAGACGCGCGCGGCCGATGCGGCAGACGCGCGCGGCCGATGCGGCAGACGCGCGCGGCCGATGCGGCAGACGCGCGCGGTCGATGCGGCTGACGTGCGCGGCCGATGCGGCAGACGCGCGCGGCCGATGCGGCAGACGCGCGCGGTCGATGCGGCTGACGCGCGCGGCCGATGCGGCTGACGCGCGCGGCCGATGCGGCTGACGCGCGCGGTCGCCGGCTGTCAGCTGACGCGACATTACTTAACACTATTTCAATTCATTTATTTCGTTTTTTGGTACTTACAGCACACTTAAACATGTCAGCATACAGTACTTAAAATTTATAGTGTAGCTATACAAAGTAATATCTGGCTCGTCAGCACAATGCACCAGAGGCACCACAGTCGGTATAAAACTAATCCTATAAGTACCTATCTAATAATTAGAAAATAATAATACTTTAACACTAATAGATGCTGTAAAGGGGCATAGTCAAATAATTAAAATTGTAGAAATAGTGAATAGCTGCTGTTAAGGGGCTTTGTCAAAATATAATTATTAATAATTACATGGTAATTTAGCTGCTTGTCGCATTGTCAAAGGGTAAATACAGCTTCAAAAAAATGTCAGTAATAGCTGCTGTAAATGGGCATTGACTATGAAAATGTATGCCGCTTCCGATCATCGCGGCGGATGCGGCTGACGCGCGCGGCCGACGTCTGTCGTTGGCGAGACCTGTCGCATGTCGATTGCACACCCGGGACAAAAACAAAACATACAACATAAAGAGAGGTACAATACAATGTGCAGAAGGCGGACCTATCGCTTTAAGCGATATCTTCCAGGCAACCTTCAGGTGATGGAAAAATCATATGATACATAATATACGGGTGCAAATGGCGTATGAAATTGCGTATGCGTATGAGTGTTTTCCTCTCGCTTCGTCATGTGTGTCTCGCTCATTCGTGAACTGTCATGTCAGCCTGTTTTGACAGCCGCGCGCGGCTAGCCGCAGACGTCGGAAGCAAGGTGTGTCTGCTGCAGCTGACGCGCGCGTCCATCCGTCAGCCGTATCGGCCGCGATCAACGGAAGCCAACCTTCAAAGTGGAGAAGACATCGCTTAAAGTGACATAGCGAACTTTGTCACTTAAAACAAAAGTATAAAGAGATTAATGAGACTTGGCCGTTTTGTAGAATTAATTGGGGCTAATTATTGTTTAAAACACAATTAGAAAATGTACTTGATAGAAGTCGGTAAAAGAAGCTAAAGGGATCAGGTGATTTTTTTTTATTGTACAAGGAGAGCAGACGAGCAAACGGTACAGCTGATGGTAAGATATTTCACCTTTTTTTTATTTTATTTACTTCTAAACCCGCATTTGACCTCGACCTCGCCTGATGGTAAGCGACGATGAGGTCGACGATGGAGCAAGCGGGTCCAGTAAATGCTTATTCACTCTGGCCTTGAAGATCACAAGGTTGTAGGTTTCGGGAAATACAGACGCCGGTAGGCTGTTCCATTCCTTAGCCATTCACATAATGAACGAAGAAGCAAATCGCTTCGTACGAGTAGATGGGATATCAACAACATAAGGATGGAACCCCTCCCCGCGCCTGGTAGTCCGAAGGCGGAATGGAGATGCTAGAATCAGGTCGTGTAATTCTGATGCGCACTCTCCGAAATGTATCCTATAAAATACCGATAGACAGGCAACCTTGCGCCGATGTTCCAGACTTTGCAGCCTATAATGTAATTAGAACGTTATATAACGTATCTCTTATATAACGCTTTCCATAAACCTTGCACACTTACTACCTCTTTCTCGATATCATTTCCTCTGCCCCAAGGTTGCCTGGAAGACATCGCTCTTAGCGATAAGGCCGCCTAAAGTGTACTTAACTATTTCCTTTTCTATCTCATGTTTGTTGTTTTATATTTGTGCAATAAAGTGCATTATACTTTTAATTTTGCTTTAGAAGTTTTCGATACGGTGCTAACTGCATACCAGCTGCTGCATAGGTGACGTAATGAAACTTGTTCAGTTATGGATACTGAACGGGACTCTAGGGGTTTTTTGTTACACCTGGTATAGGTAGGGTACCTACCTGTTTACGGTACTCGGAGGGGACTCACCTACGTTTAGGGAAATAACCCTGCTACAGTCTGCCCTCTAGATGTTCTAGGACAGTGCGCAGATGAAGTAATAGAAGAATTTGGTGATAAATAATATATTTTAAGGAAAAGAACACAGAAACAGTAACACAGAAAATAGGTAGTAGTAGGAAATAAAAGTGAACGGGAGACGTCCGTTCGAGACAAAATACAGAGAAAAAGTGAAAATACAAATAAAACAATGAAATTAATGGAATAATGAAATTTAGAAATGGAACGGGAACATGATTTTGAATTTAAATGAAGATGCCAATACGAAATGAGGTGAGATAAACGCTAACAATGAGGTTGAAGTTGATGGCAAGGAGGTTGATATGGACGATGAAGTCGACATCGTTACAACCCGGTTCGCCCTAGGGGAAATTAGCATTATTATACGTAAATTATAATGTATTAGTCTAAAACAATAGAGCTTCGTTTGCCCTTCAAATACAGATACAAAGCTTTTAACTAAAACTTTTGCTAAAGCGCAAATATATTTCGATGAAAAATTTCCGCAATAAAAAACTTCCCAACGTTTATTCCATAGACGTAATTATTTTTTCTACGCAAAAAGACGGCTCCGTGGGAGCGAGACTTCGACAGCGACCCGGTATAGAAACGAGACATGAGAAAAAGAGACAACAAATAAATTGACCGTTTTTTTACAAGTGTCGATCAATCTCAGCCTTGGCCTAGTGTAACGTCTATATTTTAAAGCTTATTTTCCTTAAACACTTAGAAAAGGTTCCTTTCAAAGTGGACATAAAGAACTCCTTTAACTCGGTCGACAGGGGGGCGTACTTTTGGCCCAATTTAAATCCAAAGTCCCAACATTTGTCATTTTCTTTAGCAATGCTATAGTACGCGCTCTAAATTATTATACAAGAAGCACCTTCTATCTTCTTCAGTTGACTGTCAACAGGGCGATCTCCTCGGACAGGCCATCTTCAGCCTGGCTATCCACACCGAGCGGACTGACGCGCGACGATGGCAAGAGGCCTAACGGAATGACCCTCGTACCTTGGAAAATAGGATGGTCTTTGGTGTGGGACGCCACCTGCGTCAATGCCCTTTATAAAGCCGGCTCTGCGGCCGCTTCTGCAGAAACCCTCAAATGGCGCAAGTATGTTAACCTGGGTGAAACTTACATACATGTATTTGAGCCGTTTGGGATTGAGACATTGGGACCCTGGGGCCCGGGAGCGTACCGCGCCTTCAAAGACCTCGCAAAGCGCTTGGTCGACGCGTCAAAAGACCCAATATCTGGCTCCTATTTGGCCCAGCGGATTAGCTTAGCTAAGCTAATCCGCTGGGCCAAATAGGAGCTATATCCAACGGGGCAACGCAGCCAGTCTCTTGGGTACACTGCCGGATGTGGGGGACTTAACCCAATTTTTTTATCCTTAGTTTTGTTTCCCTTTTCCCTCTTAGTTTAAGTTTACTTTTAAGTAGTATTAGCGTGTTTTATGTTGCTGTATATGAAAATTACATAATTTGAAGTTCATTTTATGGTATCGCTGTCAGGAACTGACTATTTTATACATTCTTCTTTTTAATTCTTCTAAGTCGTATTCCTTATTGCTGAGGGTCGTGATCATTCTAAGGTATTAATCACATAGAACGACTCTCGTGGCGGATTTAATGGGGTGGTTTGCCATAGCCTTCCCCATTTCACACACTGGTTATCTCAGCGTGTAGGTTTTCTCACGATGTTTTCCTTGACCGTCAGAACAGTCGGTAAATGTACTTAAGTCTTTTGAAAAACCCGATAAACTAATTAGTAGGTACATGACATTGCATGGTTTTGTACTCGGACCTTCCCGAATGGGAGTCAGACGTCCTAGCCACGACGCCACCGACGCTCTTCTAAATCTATGGTTTATTCTTTAATTGAATTAATAAAGGCAACTCAATCTCCCTTACAAACACAAACAATACATGACATGAAGCTGTTATTCCGACACTCCATCTTCCCAACCATCCCGACATCAACGGAGGGATGAGACCAAAGAAGCTTCTATTATTAGATCCCCCTTTACCCCCCAAAGGTCCTCCCAGGAGGGGAGGCGATCGATACCTGCGTCGGTTTTAAAATAAATACGTATTTATAAGGGAGTTCGTCGCACTGGAAGTAACGTGTCATGAAAGCGAGGCACTTTCAGCGCAGCCTTCCAGTTATGGGTCCCTAGTACTTATTTGATTGAAATGTTGTGTCAATCGCATATTTATTGCAAGACGTAAATGGACTGTTTATTTATCAGGGTTTGTGAGAGTGCTCTGTCAGTTGGAATTTTTACAGGAGCGATATAAAACGTAGACGCTGTATAATTGTGCTGCTTTGTGTAGACGAAATCTCAGCTCCAAGCGAGTGAACTTTTAAAAAGAATTTAAAGGAATGGTTTATCGAGCAATCTTATTATTCATTCAATGAATTAGATTAGGCCCGTGTGGTAGGGTACCGAGGATGCTGGCAGCGTTGCCCCGCTGGATCGCTATGCTGATCTTTAGGGCGAGATAGCCGCCCTTGAGTCCCTCGTCGCATCAAATAGACGCTTGGACAGCTCTCGGAACAGTGACCAAGCTCCAGGGCCCCAAGGACCGAGGGTCTCTACACCAAATGCAACAAAGTTAATTGACCCAATATTATAACTGACATTGTTAAATAATTAATAATTGTTCTGTAGTTCCTCCGGAAGTTTGTGTATTTGTTTTTATCTATGTGTACACCTTAGTACATGCTGCATATTACATTAGTATATAATACCTGAGTGTATTTTGACTTGTAATTAACATTATCAAAAAAATACGTCTATGTCTATGTCAGCTTGTTAAAGTCTGTGTTCATAATGTTCACAGATTTTAACGTGTTATTCTGAAGAAACAAATTTTAATAAGACGTGTATACCTAACTAAAACTAGCTAATTCATAGCCTTAACCGTAAGTTAACCTAGGCACATAATTTGCGTTTGTTATTCTGAACGAATATGGAATATGACTGCATGTAATTTGTTTGTTTGTAGTCTCTATATTGTACACAATAAAATAAATACACAGAAAATAAAAATAAAAGCATTAAAATATATGCAAAGGCGGGCTTATCCCATAGGCATCTCTTCCAGCCAACCTAATTATGATTATTAATTTATGACTGTGGACTGACATTATTAAAATCACTTAAATCCAACATCAACTGCATTTAGGTAATTGTAGAAGGGTGAATTTAGTATAATTCAACTGAATTATATGAAGACGAGTTATAAAGTTATAAGTCATAGCAGTAGTGGTAGATCCTGAAGTGAAGGATCTCCTGGGGCGGTACCACCCTCTTATCTACTTCTGCCGTGAAGCAGAGCTGCTTGCATTTCTGTGTTTCGGTTTGAAGGGTAAGAGAGCCACCGTAATTTCCGGCACATGAGGCAATCCATCTTAGTCCTCAAGGTTAGCAGCGCATCAAAAACCCTCTAATATTAATAAAGTGTGGTGAGATGTCTATGGGCGACGGTGACCACTTACGATCAGGTGGCCCGTTTGCTCGTCTGCTCTCCTTATTTAATAAAAAAAATAGCAAGCCATGGTCGGACCATTACAACTCCCATTAACAGTCGTTAAAAAACTCGCCCTTTCTCTCGCCCGTCCGTCCACCTACCAGAACCAGAAACATAAGTGTAATGGGAAAGTCTAGACTAGAAAGTAAGTAATTTCTAGTACCACGAATATTGCCGCTATTTGGTTATAGGTACACGGAGTCCATAAAATCCATCGATCTACTGTAATTCTGTCGCGTCACTATCGAAGTTGCGGTACGTGTTATCAAGTTGTCGTATATGTTAGGAAGTTTCCCAATATGTCTGGCTCAGTGAGTGACGGCAACATGGCGGCGGGTGTCGAAGATAAAAGGGATCCGTGTCGCGGGAAAGTGCCCTACTTAGAACACCTTTTTTCAGGACTGGGTGGTAAAGGTGGTATAAAGCTAGCGATGATTTACGAAGTATGCTATGTGTCTACGACAGATATGAATAAAACATAACCCTGCCCTTGCGCAGTCGGGTAAAAATAGGCTTCATATTGAAAAAATTGCTTGCTCTATTTTGAACTTACAAAGTAAGGGATATATTGATAGATACAATTAAATATCTTGGTCGAAGTGAACACTTTCTTGGTTAAAGTGAACAAACCGACGTGGAAGGCTCACTCAATCCGATTCACTCTTCTTACTTAGCGACAAACAGGGAAACCAAATTCTCTTCATTATAGTAACTTGGATTATTTTGGATATAAGCCCAATGATTGATTGAGAGTATGAAAAAATACGGTTTAAAAATGCAATAAATACGCACAGATTTTGAAATTTAATAAAGCACTTGGCGTTACCCTAACTTGGCGTAAACCCTAGTTTGTAAGACCCTTCACAGTAGCATACATAGAAAGTTTTTATTTTAATAAGTAATTTAAATTTAACATAAACAACAAGAATCCGGCTCGAAGGACCATATGTAGCCAACGTCCTCTTAGGTGTCGACCGTGGGATCCGTTGGTTGAAATGAATGTGGACTGTATGCTGGTAATTACTTATTTAATGACGATGAAATTCTTGAGGTCTTAAACCTAGTACAAAAACGTATAATTAGCAACTCGGTTATAGAGAAAACGTTACACACTCTTCCCGTGTCGGTTGAGAGGTGACACTTCGTCGTCATGTTTAAATTTCTTGACCTACCGGCCCCTGCCACCGCCTCAGGCCCCTCGCGAGACGTTCGTTTTACGAACATGTCTAGAGAATTAACTAAGAATTTGTCCACTGACATTAATTTCTTATCGTCTCTACTAAGGGTGAGCACTTTGTTCTTGTATTTCTTTATAATGGCATTATTGTCACGTTGTTCTCAATACACAACAGACTACACTAACTCAAAAGTTTTTGTACGTAGAAAGTGTACGTATGAACCATTACCAAGGATTTGTAAAAGAAAAGTGGCTTCAGTCGAGCGTTTAGTGACGAATGTCGGCGTTTAGTCTCAGTCGGGCGCGATCACCCTCCGTCTGCGACGTGTGTGGTGAGAGACCATTACTTGTGAACACATACGTCACATGATCTCCAAATATAAATATAGAAGTATAATAAAAAGCTGGCTCCTCGGTTTGAGCTATGAAATGCTGGCCATAGGCATATCTAACCCACATAATAAACACACGCGCACACTCCCTGACACACAATCCACACACATAACTTTGGGCGCTCTGATGTGTCAAAAGCTCAGACCGCAGCCAAAAAAATTGCCATCGTGAGTAAGGTTAGGCGGTACTTCCCGCCGGGACAGCTTTTAAACCTTTACCAAGCTCAAGTCCGGTCGTGCATGGAGTACTGCTGCCACCTGTGGGACGGCTCAGCTAAGTACCAACTGGCTGCCCTTGACTCAGTGGAGAAACGCGCTAAGCGCCTTATAGGTGACGAATCGCTGGTGGAATCTAGACTGCAAAGTCTGGAACATCGGCGTAAGGTTACCTGTCTATCGGTGTTTTATAGGATACATTTCGGAGAAATGCGCATCAGAATTGCACGACCTAATTCCAGCATCTCCATTCCGCCTTCGGACTACCAGGCGCGGGGAGGGGTTCCATCCTTATGTTGTTGATGTCCCACCTGTACAATCCGTACCACGCATACCTAGTTCATAAGTTTTGTTTACATTAGCGACGGTTATTGTGGGTAGTTTTAGCTTTCGTTTTTGTTTCGTTCTGTCGAATATTAATGTCCAGTGAGGGTAATGTTTATCGTTGATTGCCACTCGCTGACACAGTCTCGGAAACACAGCCCTCGAGACAGCAGCGATTTGTGCGCGTGTCACCGAATTTCGTCATCGCTCATGAACTATCACCTCCATGGACTCCTCGTAGTGCTGATACAGTGCTGGTGCTTCGGTGATACAAAAAACTGCCAGAATTTTGGACATTGTCTGCGCGGTCGGGTGATCTCGGGCTGAGACGCTGGTGAGTTAGTTTTTAATTGGTATTTATTGCCCGCTCTGGACATTATCTCGTTCCCCTTAGTTTATTTCGCCCTCGAAAGATCGCTGGAATCGCTGGGGATCACACAACTGGCAATCAAATATCAGACGGTAGAAAGAGACGGCAATAGATAATTGTGACGTCACGGTTATGTAGCGTCATACAACCATGTCCTTGGCTACATAATAAGGACTGTTTTGCTAGAAAGGGACGGAGCATCCCCCCGCTACTAACTTTAACCATTAATATAGCTGATGTTAGTTGAGATATCGATAAACGGATTTCAGAGCCATCTTCAGGATGTCCATGTAAGATGAATGATGCAATAAAAAAATATTTGTCAGAATCTATTAGAATCTCTTTTTTTTGTTGCCGGTTAATTAAAAAACATGGTTGGTTTATCTCAAAATAGGGTACAAATCTCCAAATCCATACGTAAAAGTGTCACTTCACATAAAGCAGTGAAAACATTCCGACGTTCCGCGAAATGCCCGGGCATCAATATTGAAAGTCCACCTTTTGGCCGAGTATAATGGGGCATATTCAGGCCTCCGCCCGTGGAATCCGAAATGAGCTCTAAGTATGTCAGATACGTCGCTCCAGGGATTTATTAGACATTTTTAGGGTTCCGTGCCTCGAAAGGTGGGTAAAACCTAGTCATACAATCGCTTTGTCCACAGATTCTATTGTCTTTTCATTTTTTAAATGATCACGAATTCTCAATCAAAAGATGCTTTGTGACTCACAGTCTCATAAGAGGTGTTTTAGACTCCATAAACGTGATTGACCCCTATTACACATAGTGTGACTTCTTAGTTAGAGTTCAAAATATGTGTGTATCAGCCTCAGTAGGGAGCAACTTGTCTTTGCTTTTAGGTTACGCTCGGGTCACATTCTGATAAGTTTTTGCATTTGGTGGGAAGAGCTGCATCACCGTTTTGTACCGACTGCAACACAATAGAAGACCTCACTCGCCTCCTAATGGAGTGTGACCTGGGGAACATTGAGAGGAAGATTAGGCCTCAACAGGCTCCAAAATGGGAGGCTCAATATTATTTTGAGTCAGCCCTTATCTGATAATATGAAACACTTACTGTTGTTTGCTAAGTTGGCTCTCAAAGGGAGGGCTGACTCTAATAATACTTGAGGTTCCATTCCCTTTTCTTAGTGACCCTATCGAGGCTGACATGGTCACTTTGTCGTATACCAAAGCCACTAAACGGAGATTTATAAAAATATATATATTTTGGATTGTTGATCCATGAGGTTGCAAATTTCGGAACCTCTACGGCGAATTGAACGCATTTTTCTATATTTTCATCACATAAGTTACCGGTTACGGTTGAATACAAATGTTGAATTGTAAGAAAGGGTCTCGTATATACATATAAAGGGGTCGATAAAAAAATATTTTTTATATCCTATCGTCTCGTGAATCGTTGTTAAGAGCTTATCAAGTAGAGTACATACGAATACATAATACAAGGTTGCCTCGAAGAGATCGCTCTTAGCGATAAGGCCGCCTAAATTGTACTTAATTATTTTTTACTTTACTTTTACTTAATACCTTTTTTTTCGTTGAGAAATAACGAAATAGGCGCCTGACAATTTTTAACACTTTCATACCAATATCAAACCAAAAACTCATTGCGACAGGGTTCCACAGAATACAGCGTGATGTGTCATCTACAGTTCATGTTTTGATCTAAATTAGCTAACTATCACATAATGTCTCATCCCTGCTTTGTGAGAGACTTTATGTTCATTTTACGACTCACCCTTGGCCAATAAACACATCTCCGGCTACCCGCAGACAATGCGGTCGAGAAGGATTCATTAGAGCTGTAATGGAAACCCTTAAGGGACATTGTTGGCTTTGTATCGTGTAGTAATACTTTAGGTTGTAAAGAGATGTTATTATATACCCGGAGGAGTTCACTTTGTTGAGATTAAGTCTTTATCGTGGGTAGTAAGCATACGCCAACGCAGACGACGGATTTTATCTTATCTTATGACAGGGGGCCGGGAATGACCCAGCGGCTCGACCCTTGAGGATCTTTTGTACCTACCCCATTTACACACTAGTCATCTCAGTGTACAGGTTTGCTCACGATGTTTTCCTTCACCGTTAGAGCAGTCGGAAAATGTACGTAAGTCTTCGAAAAATATAAAAGCTCATTGGTACGTGGCACTGCACGGTTTCGAACCCAGACCTCCCGCATGGGAGTCCGGTGTCCTAACCACTGTGCCAACGACTCTGTATAAGATGAGCGGACGACGCAGAGGACGGATTACTGTTCGCGGCGTACTATTGGCCGCATACTGTGCGCGGCGGACAGTAACGCATATCATTTCGTCTGCAAAACCCAATCCAACCCAAACCCAAACATCGAATCCCAATACCATCCCAAACAGTAGCGGAACAAAGTTTTTTTTATACGGAAGAATATACAGTAGCGTCTTTATTATATACCGCTAAACTGCTTAGCAGTTTATCAGCGGACATGTTGCTCCCTTATTTTAGTTCTACGCTTACTTCATTGTACGCTCTGGTCCGCTAGTTGTCCCCCGTTGTACGCGGGACTTTTTATCCGTGAATATAATAGTGCGTTATGTCATAGAGTTCTATACTGTCTTTTTCACGGACTAAGTAGTACGTCGCGGACAGTCCGTCGTCTGCATTGAGCCTATGTTAGAAACTGAATTAGTACCATAACAAATCTATTAAAGTTTCGAGTTCCTTAGTTTTTAGCCAATCTACAACCCCGGGTTATTCAAAAAAGTAGGTAGCTACTTACCTGTCTCCGGCGGCTGGGACATAATCGACCGGAGTGCCCCAAACGACCCGAGAGACCCATGGGTCGTTCCTGCCAAATTGGGCTGTCGTACGCAACTGACGGCACCGCATTTGAATATTAATGGTGTGTGCAATTATGGACGTTGTATGCTTAGGGTGGGTCATATACCTGGGTCGGTTGGCCTGTTTGACTCTGTGCAGAGTCAGCCTGGGGGGTGGTACCACCATTGTAACTATTTCTGCTGTGTTTCGGTATGAAGTGTAAGAGAGCCAGAGTAAGTACTGACACTTGAGGCACTCCATGTACGCTCAAAGATAGGAGCGCATCATGAACTTTCCAATAACGTTATAGTAAGATGGCTATGGGCGATTACCACAACCAGGTAGTCCATTTGCTCGTCTACTCCTTATATAGGATGTCTCAATGAGAGTGCATTATTTCATTTAAAAATAAAAACATATTTTTTAGTGAGTTGTGATATTATTATTGCATTGTAAAGTAGACATGTTCCGATTAAGTATGGAATGAAATATCCGGCAAATGGCCCCCGCGGCTCTGATGACAGACCCTTGCTCTTTTCATGAAATTTTCTATGACTTTTTAACAAAGATGTGGCTGTATCTCACCGATGACGCGTTGGATCTCGTCCTTGAGCTCGGGAATTGTTTCTGGTTTATTCTCATAAACCCGAGATTTCACAAAACCCCAATGAAAGAAATCGCACGTCGTTAAATCGCATGATCTTGGTGGCCAGTTGACATCAGAATGTCGTGAGATGATTCGGTCTGGGAATCGTTGCTGCAATAAACCGATTGTTTCATACGCGGTGTGGCAGGTGGAGCCGTCCTGCTGAAACCACATGTCGTCCAGATCCATGCTATCCAGTTGAGGTCACAAGAACTCCCTTATCGTGTTCCTGTAACGAATGCCGTTCACAATCACTGCAATTCTGGCCTCATTTTCAAAAAAGTAAGGCCCAATCACGCCGCCTGACCAAAATCCGCACTTGACAGTTGCTCGTTGTGGATGCATTTGTTTCTCATCGATTTCGTGAGGATTTTCTGAGCCCGAAATTCGACAATTTTGTTTATTCACAAAGCCATTCAGATGGAAATGTGCTTCATCGGTGAAGATGACTTTTTTCGAATAATCGGTATTCACTTCACTTTGAGTTTTCACAATGATAACGCGTTCTTCTTTTGTGTAGCGCTCCATTTTTAATAATCGGAACAATCATTGGTGACAGTTGTCAAATTTCAAAGTTGCCACTTGCACGAAAAAAAAAATAACACAAAATTTAAATAGTGCACTCTTACTGAGACACCTTTACAATAAAAAAATTTTGCTGTGTTTTCCATTAGGCCTAAAAACCAGCGCCACAGTGTTGAAAGCGCCTTTTCCGATGCTGCACACCACCATCAACAAACTGCTTATTCTTATCTTATCTTATCCAGGGATAACCCCAGCGGCACTTCGACCCTCAGGGATCTTTTGTACTCACCCCTTACCATAGTCTCCTTCCTGTTCCTTAAAGATGCTTTACATCAAGGATGCTGTACAGCTTACAGGAAGGAGCATATAGTCCTCTGGTTTCGGGTAGGATACCCCCAGAAGGCTCATACGCTTTCTAGCTAACGAGTCACATTCGTACAGCAAGTGTTCCATTGACTCAACGGTGTCACCACAGGCTCTACAGGTGGGATTGTCTGCCAGTCTCATCTGCTTATTACTTTTGTTTCTTTTTTAACGTGTTGTTTGAAATTTTTACTACTTGTTATGGAAATAAACTATTTCTATTCTAATCCATTAAGGTCATACTCACCAAGGTGTTAATGCTCAGTGTCCCATCGTCCTGTATTTGGCACCGCAAATTGTCAATATATCAACACCTGGTTTCGACTTGCAACTTGGTAAAGGCATATCCTAACAAACAGCTTCATTACTCGACCTAACCATAATGACGGTGTTAACAGTTTGGGCTCTGGATATTGTGAAACTTGACGACTTAATAATAAGACAAAATCTCATTAACTTCTATGAATTTTAATCTTACGACTGTTTTAGACCGTGTATACTTGCGCCGTGAAATTTTTTGTTTATGGTCGGGTAAAACATTTTTTTTAATGAACATTGTTACTTAACCCAACATTTCACTTTAGAGATATAGGCTCGGACTACACGATGACGGTCCAGCGACGGTTCGGTTCAGGTACCGCTACCGGCCGTGTAGTCGACTGCATTCAAACTCACGCGTTGCGATCAAGTCCCGCCCACTCGGTTTGAAGTCGACAGCGCACTGTTGTTTCAGTTTATATGAAGCACCGGTTCCATGGAACCGACCGATACTGGAACCGGCCTAGTAACCGTCGTCGTGTAGTCCGGGCCTTGGGGCCTTAAGTGAAGATTGAATTAAGTCGACGATTTAGTGAACTAATTAGACAGGCTTCTGTTTACACGGTCTCTAAATCGCAGACAAACCGTACTTAATGTCTTTATACACTTGATTACATTCAGAGACTAATTCATTCGATCAGACTGTATACAGCCAGTGTAATAAGCGCTTTAGTAATCGCTTTTTGCTATAGTTCTGCGGCTGTTCTACGCCGTAGCTGAATAAGCGTAGCAGCTTTCTGCTACGAGTTAATGCGGCTACAAGCTTCACGTGCTACGCGTTATGGAACCGCTCATTTAATACGAGGCATTGCGCACAATAGCGCCGCCATTCGAAAAAAAAACATAGCAATTAATTAAGGCATTAAAAAAAGTGTCTGGTATTACGGTTGAAGAAAGAAGAAGACATTTTTAAAAATAGTTATGAATTCTTATATTGAAAAAATAAGAAACAACCACTTTTGACAGTTTCACTTTTTGTTTCTTATTGTTTCAATATGAGAATACAAAACTAATTTTAAAAAAATCTTTTCTTCTTTCTGCCTCGTTTAGAGGCGAAACACGTGTCGAATTTGAATTCAATTTCGCATTTTCTAGCGGAATATTGCTACTAATTTAAGTCCCATTTATTTCACTCTCTCAATCCTTTTCACATCCTTAGGAGGTCGGATTTGTCATCCTTTGCGATTATAAATCCTTCAGGATTTGGTTGTCGTTGGGGAGGGAGGGATCTGAAGAAGGGTGAGTGGTGGGTCCTTTTTCGGACATGTGGAAAGAATGAGTGATGAACGAATGACGGAACAGGTATACGAAGCGAAAGTGAGTGGAAGAAGAAGCCGAGGTCGTGCTAGACTGATCAAAGATCAGATTGACAGACTGCTCTTAGATATTAATATACAGAGCAGACGACCCCAACGGCGAGCATGCGTGAAACGACGAATTACTACAAAGGAAGCTAGAGAAGCGTGTAGAGACAGATATTCGTGGAGCTCCGTTCTCTCTGCCTACTCTAGGATATAGCGTGAAAATATGTATGTATGTAATTTTTATAACGAATAATTCTATTCGGCAGAAGTTCGGCCGAATTCGACCCATCTCTACCAGTTATTAACAAAAATTCTGTAATCTTTCCCAGGAGCTGGCAGCAGCGACGCCGACGCAACGCAACTGGCGCGGCATCCTGATCGCGCTGCTGGTGATCGCGGCCGTCCTGGGCCTGATTGTGTTCAGCATCGCGCTGCTCACGCCCGCGGGCGACGGGGGCAGGGTGCGCGGGCGCCGGCCCACGCTGCACCTGCTGCTGGCTGACCACTACACGCCTTTCAACGGGACATGGCTGTCGGGTGAGTGGCTGAAACGCGCTATCGAAACTTATTCCCAAAAAAATCCTCATAAAATTAAAAATATTTTATTTTTAAAGACGATGTCACATTAAACTGCTGTAGGTTTTTTTTACACCTGCGGTAAAGATGAATGGCTAAAAAAGAACTCTTTAACTGAAACATTATTCGATTTATTTGTCCTGAATGTAGGTACATAATTACAAGATGATATTTTCTAAACAAAGAGCCGATACATTCTACTCAAAAATGAGTATGCAAATATAAAAAATAAATTGAAATTGAAAACGTTTATTTAGCTCTGTAAACACCAGAATATAGAACACAATACAGAAGTATACAAAGATTAATCTTATCTTATCTTTGGATGGGGGCCGGGGATCCCAGCGACACTTCGACCCATGGGGATCTTTTGTGTTCAACCCCTTGAACCTATCCCTTGACCACATCAACGAATATGTCGTGCATGAGCAAGACTATGCGTCTTAGTGGGAGGGATTTGAATTCCCTTGGGTCCGGATAGGCAGAGCCTAGCAGACCCATCCTTTTTGCCGCGAAAGCGTCACATTCACATAGGAGATGTGAAACGGTCTCCAGTTGTTCACCACAGGCTCTGCAAGATGTGCTGTCAGTTAGCTTCATCTTGTGTAGGTGGGCATTGGTGCTAAAGTGACCGGTGAAGGCACCGACCAGTAGGCGCACTTGACGTCTATTCAGCCCCCAGATCTTGCTGTTCCAGCCTGTGACTTTGTCCCCAATGAATTTCTTAGAGTGTTCTAACCCCTTTAGGGTTAGCCACTCATGTTTGTGCCTATCAGTACAGTACTTCTTTAATACTGTTTTGATAGTACCCGACGAGAGGCCAACAAAAGGTTCTGGACCAATAAGCGATTGCTGTGATCCCTGTCTGGCCAACTCGTCTGCTGATTCATTTCCCAGTACGCCCTCATGTCCCGGAACCCAAACCAGGCGAACTTTGTTAGACCTGCCTAAACTGTTGAGAGTTGTGACACAGTTCATAACAAGTCTGGATTCCACCCTGCACGAGGTCAGGGCTTTTATGGCCGCCTGGCTGTCACTGAGAATGTGAATGGTCTTGTTGGTGGTGCCATTCTCCATGCACTCGTGGGCACAGGCAATTATACCGTATGTTTCCGCTTGAAAAACGGTAGCATACTGTCCCATACTCTGGCTTACACTGCAGCTCGGGCCATAGACTCCAGCTCCCGAGCCTGAGTCCATTTTGGAGCCGTCAGTGTACCAGATTAAGGTATTTTTATCCGGCGGTTTTAGGCCTTGGTCCCATTCCTGTCTTGTCGGGATGTATGTTTTGTATTTTTTGTGAAAAATATGCCTGGGTTGCATTTTATCGCAACCCATGCACATGACATCGTACAAGTCAGGAGTCACATCCACATTGGTATGTCTGGTTTTGGGGGCGTGACCGCTCCACACACCATTTGCAATAAGTCTGTGCAGCGCCCTCACCGCCTCCTCCTCAATAGCAATGTGGAGGGGTTTTAAGTCCAGAATTGTTTCCATTGCTGCCGTCGGCGTTGTAGCAAACGCCCCAGAGATGGCCAAGCAGGCTGTTCTTTGTACTTTCGACAGTTCTTTTCTAACTGTTGTCAGCTTTGTTCTTGGCCACCATACGCAACTGCCATACATGATGATGGGTCTCACCATCATCGTGTATATCCACTTTACGATTTTGGGTTGTAATCCCCAAGTTTTCCCATAGGCTGATCGGCACATGCCAAAGACCCTGAGGGCCTTTGTACATGTACTTTCCATGTGCAAATTCCAAGTTAATTCCTTGTCCATCGTGACACCCAGATATTTGGCTTTTGCGGACCAGATAAGCTCAGTGCCATACAAAGATATTGAACCAAGTCCAGTAAGGTTTCTCTTTTTAGTGAAAGGCACTATAGTTGATTTGCCCGGATTGATAGATAGATGTTTGCTGGAGCACCAATCCTCTACTATATATAGGGCATTTTGTAAAAGACTAGTTACCGTACTTGGGAATTTCCCATTTATCATTATTACTATGTCGTCGGCGTATCCTACCGTGTAACACGGTCCTTCATTGAGAGCAACCAACAGCGAATCAACCACAAGGCACCACAAGATCGGAGACAGTACACCTCCCTGTGGACAGCCCTTGGTAGTCAAAGCATTGAGGTCCTCGCCTAAGTGTACCGAGTTGATAATTCTTCCTTTGAGCATACTGTTGATCCACCTGCGTATGGCGGGTTCTATGCCGTGTTTAGAAGCCGCCTCATCAATGGCCTCAAATGTAGTGCGATCAAATGCTCCTTCTATGTCAAGAAATGCAGCAGTGCATATTTCCTTGTTATCAAGGGCATGCTCTGCCTTACCTACCACATAGTGCAGGGCCGTTTCGGTAGATTTACCCGGCTGATATGCACATTGTAGTTTATGGAGCGGGAACCTCTTAAGTGTTCCATCCCTTATGTATCTATCGACCAGTTTCTCAAGGGCCTTCAGGAAGAACGAGGACAAACTTATCGGTCTGAATGATTTAGCCTCCTCATAGTTTGCCTTACCTGGTTTAGGTATATAGATGACCCTTACTCGTCTCCAAGCCTTCGGGATATACCCGAAAGCAATGCATGCTCTATACAATCGACACAGGTGGGCATTTAAAATTGCCGCACCTTCCTGAAGAAGAATGGGGTAGATGCCGTCCGGACCTGGGGACTTGAATGGTTGAAAACTGCTCAAAGTCCATTTCACCCTCAATTCATCCACCACATTCCTTGCAGAAGTCCAGTCTTCTTTGATAGTGTGTCTATTGTTTTGTACCTCTTGGTTGATTGTATCATCATAGCCGTTGTCTACAAATCTACATCCCGGGAAATGGGTTCTGAACATTATTTCTAACGTTTCTTTACCCGTTTCAGTAAGTTTCCCGTGTTCGTTCCTAATACTTGACAAGGGGTTCGCTCTGGTTGTAGAGATGGCTTTAGATAATCTCATCCCCTCGGGGATGGAGCTAATATTTTGACAGTGTTCTCTCCAGGCTCTCCTCTTTGATTTGCGTACCGCTTTGTTGTAGTTGGTCAGGCAACGTGAGTATTCAGTAAAATCTTTAGTTACTTTGGCTATTGTTGGTGACGGTCGTCGGGGCGCGGGCGGCGCTCTGCGTCGGCGGCGTCGCGGCGGCTCACGGTGACGGTCGTAGGCCGGCGCGGCAAAGTGGACTGTATATGTGTAGATGTTAAGCGTGCGCGCGTCGGCGTGGTACCGAGACTGGGCCGTCTTGCGCCTCTGGCGGTGTGTCGCTACCTGATTTTAGTGAGCTGGGCGGATCGAAGAAATACCACACACGTTCGGCGGAAAACTTGGTTTATTCGGGTCTTCCTTAGCACGATACAAGGGCGCGTCGGTCGGTGGGTCCTCAGGTAGGGCTTCGTGGTTGGCCTCCCGAGGTGTTTCCAGACTGACGTTACTCGCGTGTGCACTGCGGGACGAACTGTGGCGAACTGGCAGAGGTGAGCGCAAAGAGATGCCGCGCAAAGAAAGCGCGGTCTGGCAACATCACTTATCTCTTGTCGCGAATAACGCTAACTTAAGAGCACGGCCTGTCTGATATGATGAGCAAGATAGCGCGATTGCGCTGCCTTGGTGTGAGCGAGAGGACGCTACTTCCTGAAGTTAGGTGCTCTTAAGTCAGGTACCTATTCCATGTGCGACTGCGCTTCACCTCGGAAAAGGCACACCATATTCCTATCATGTGGTGTTTATCTTTGAAATTACTTTTGTCTGGAAATACCTCGGCTTTCTTACTTAAAACTCATACTTTAATACCTGAAGACCCACTCACAAATATACCTTAACATAATGTACACAATCTAAAACTAATACACATTGATGAAAGTATACATAGAAAATCTTACATACAAATCTTACTTACTTAGGACTTAACTGCTACACAAAACTATTTACATAAATATTATCACCGCATGGCCGGCTTAGAACATATTTTCATAAAATACCATGCGCGAGAGCCTATTTATTTGGAGAGAAGCTCTACATAAGGTGGTAGTACATGAGGTCGTCTCGCTCTAACCTATGCTTAAGTACCCGTTTCTCGGAAGGGACCTAGCCGTCCGCAACATTCTTCCCCCGGCGAAGGACTGCCGAAGCCCCAACCTGTAGGACGGCTAGTCGCGATACCGGTCGCCGGAACACGCCGCCTGTAGTCTTGACGTCTACTGCACGAACTTTCCCGTCGGGGCCGGGAAACGTACGTGTTACTATTCCGCGGGGCCATGTGTTACGAGGGAGATTCGGATCAACTACTACTACTAAGTCGCCTTCGCATAATGCCATATGGTGGTCGTTGGACTGACCACGGGGTACTAATGTAGGTAGGTACTCACTCACCCATCTTCTCCAAAAGCTATCAGCTAGTGCCTGTGCAGCTCTCCACGTACGTCGATCAGCCTCCTCACAGGGACCCGTCAGAGGTAGTCCAGAAGATGTACCTATTATAAAATGATTGGGCGTAAGAGCCTCCGGGTCCTGGGGGTCCACTGACACGTGGGTCAGGGGCCGTGAGTTGACCGAGTGTTCTGCCTCGGTTAATAAGGTGTGTAGCAGCTCTTCCTTCGGCGCCCGCTGATTGAGCGTGGCTTTGAGGGCCGTCTTGACAGACCTTACTAGCCGCTCCCACGCTCCCCCCATATGAGGGGCGCCGGGCGGTATAAACCGCCAGTCCATACCTTGAATTAGTCCGATGTGTTGAAGTTCCGGAAGCCACTCCTTGTAGGCCTTTCGGAGCTCCATATCTGTCCCTCGGAAATTCGTCGCGTTGTCCGAGTGCATTTGCCTCGGCCATCCGCGGCGAGCGGCCATTCTCCGTAGGGCCATAATAGCGGAGTCGGTAGACAGGCTGGCAACTACTTCTAGGTGAATAGCTCTAGTTGTCAAACAGGTAAAGAGAGCTACCCACCTCTTTTCATGTCTACGGCCGATGGTAACCGTGACTGGACCGAAGTAATCCACTCCGCAATACGAGAACGGCCGATGTCCCGGATCCAGCCGGGCGATAGGGAGGTCACCCGTGGGCGGCGTATGCGGCATGGACTTACGCACACGGCACCACATGCAGTCGCGAGCGACCGCACGTACAGTGGGCCGCAGGTGCAAGAGCCAGTACCTCTGTCGCAGCTCGTTCACCACGCGTTCGTTGTTTGCATGATGAGCTGCACGATGTTCTCGTTGCACCAACAGCCGTGCAAACGGGTGCTTGCCGTCTAAAATAATTGGTCTCTGTACCTGCTCTGGTACGGCGGCTACGCCGATTCTTCCTCTAAGACGTAGCAAACCGTCTTCCAGGACCGGATCCAGGGCGCGCAGGCGACTGCTCCTGCTGATATTGGAACCTTCTTGCAGGCGTCGAATGTCCTCGCTGAAACTCTCTTCCTGCGCCCGTGCAAGCCAGAGCTTCTGAGCCCTCTCTAGATGACTCACCTTTAGCTGTTTTCGTCGTTCTCTGCACTTCTCCGGGAACAGCAGTACCAATGCCGTTGCGCGGATTAGCCGATCGTAGTTAGAAAACCGGCTGATGTCTGGTAGGCAGCAGGTGTCCTCCTTAGTGACGTGGTGGACGGCCTCGTCTTCCGACATGGGGGTTGTTGGTCCTTGAGGCCAATGTTCCTTCCCCCGGTAGAGGAAAGCAGGGCCGATGAACCACCGGTCTGTAGACGCCATCCTCGTGTTGAAGTTAGCCCGGGTCGCGTCGTCTGCGACGTTATCGTCCGTGGGAACCCATCGCCATTTATCTGAGTTTGTAAGCTCCGCTAGCTCACCTAATCTGTGGGAAACGAATGGTGTGTACCTTTTTCCGTCGTTACGGATCCAGTGGAGTACTGTTTGGGAGTCCGTCCAGTAAATGGTTTCCTCTGGCTGCCATCTGTGCTCCTTCTTGATAGTATCAGCCATCCTTGCGCCTATAACCGCGGCCTGGAGTTCCAGTCGCGGAATCGTTGTTCCCCGTAGCGGTGCCACCCTCGACCGTGCGGCTATAAGGGTTACCTCAACGCTGTCGCCGTGTTGTAGGCGCCAGTATGCCGCTGTAGCGTAGGCCTGCTCACTAGCGTCACAGAAGACATGGAGCTGCAGTCTAGTGGTTGTGCTCTGACGTAGGCTATAGCAGCGCGGGATCCTGAGGCGTGTGACGTCATGTAGATTCTCCATCCATTTGTTAAAGTTATCGGCCACCTCCTCGGGGAGCGCTTCGTCCCACTCTGTTTTCTGCCTCCAAAGTTCTTGGAGCATTACCTTGGCCGTGATGGTGAAATGGCTGATGAGACCTAGCGGGTCGTAGATCGACATCACCACGCCGAGGGCTTCTCTCTTAGTTGGAGTGCGCTTCCTGTCTCGCACTTCTTCCGGAACCCGTTTGAGGCTCGTGTTGAACCCTAGCTCATCGTTATTCGGATTCCAGAGAAGCCCTAGTGTCTTGTCTGTATAGTCCGGCCTGGACCCTAAACGAACGTCGTCCGTGTGGGCTCTTAGGACTTGTGGTATCTGGCGCAGCGCCTCATCAGCGTTGGAGTTCCATCCTCGTAGGAGGAAGTGTGCCTGCTTGTGGACCTCCATCACTTGACCAGCTGTAGCTGCGGCCTCCTGTGGCGTGTCAAAACTATCGACGTAGTCGTCCATATAGTGACTGACCTTAATCGCCTGTGCCGCCGCTGGGTAGCGCTCCTTGTGCTGGTCAGCATTATGATCTCTCACGCTATGCGCCAGGAACGGGGAGCACGACGCTCCGAAAAGCATCGAAGTCATTTTGTAAGTCTTCGGCGGGGACTTGCGGTCGTCTCCCCGCCACAAGAAGAGCTGCGCTGCCTGGTCTTCCGGTTTTATCTTGATTTGGAGGAACATCTCCTGAATGTCAGCCGTCACCGCCACTGACTTCTCTCTGAACCGACAAAGGATTCCGGGCAGACTTTTCAGGAGGTCGGGCCCCTCGAGTAGAGAGTCATTGAGACAAACCCCCTGGAATTTGGCGGCGGCGTCAAAGACAAGTCGCAGCTTCTCAGGCTTGTTAGGATTACGTACCCCGAAGTGAGGAAGGAACCACTTCTTATCACTCCGTACTTCGCCGTCTTGGCACTCCTGGGTGAAACCTTTGTCCAGTAGGTTCTGTATTTGCGCCGTGTATTCCTTGCGGAAGGTGGCGCACCTGTCCATCTTTCTCTCGATTCCGTGTAGCCGTGTGAGCGCCGACTGATAGTTTGGCGGCAGAACTACGTTGTCACTGCGCCAAGTCAGCCCTACTTCATAGCGGTCGTCAACCTTACGCACCGTCTGGCGGAAGATATCGACAGCTCTTTGTTCTCGAGCACTCACCTTTTGCGTTAGGGCGACACCTAGCGCGTCGATGTTGAAATGCGACTTCACTAGTACCTCCAGCTGTCGCATGTCCGACTCTGGCGACTGAGGCTGCGGCTGGTAGATGTGGAGCACCGACTCGACGTCCTCATGTAGTGCAGTGCGCGGCATAGTACCATGGATAACCCAGCCTAATAAGGTTCGAGAGGCGACTGGCTCACTCTTACCTCCCGCGCGTAACTGCCGTGAGACAATGAGGTGCCAGTTGTCGGCACCGATGAGGACCTTAGGTGTCGTAGTGCCGTAGCATGTCGCGTTGTCCTTGAGCCCGCGCAGATGTTTATAATTTAATACCTCCTTCGGCACGGACTGGCTACTAAGTGCAAGCGTACTTACTGTGCGGGCACGAATGTCGTAATTTATCATGTCCTTGCCTTGGACGCACAGTGATATGCAGCGACTCGCTCCTTCTTTCCGGGTAGACGTCAGCCCCTTTATATGCAGTGGAGATATAGGGCCTTCTGCGCCTACTTTCATGGCGAGCTCATCATCCACCAGTGTGATGGTCGCACCTTCATCTAGTAAAGCATACGTGTCTACCTTACCTTTGGGACCACTTATCGTGATTGGGCACACCTTCAGTAACACGGTCTGTTGGTCGAAGTTGGCCGGACCAGGCACCGTCATGACGGCCGCCTCGGTTACTGTCGGCTTCTCGACCACTGGCTTAGCCTCTTCCTGCTGCTGTGGGGCAGCTAGGCTATGTAAGATGGTGTGGTGCGGGCGGCGACACCTCTTTACACCACAAGCCTTACCTTTACATGTGCCGCGGCGATGGCGGCTGTTGCAGCACTTAAAACACACGTTGTTTGCGCGTACCCACTGCCATCTAGCGTCTATATCTAGAACCTTGAACTTGGCGCACTTGGGCACCGGGTGGTCCTCCCCACAATATAGGCAACCGAGCTTCATACTTTCCTCTGTTGCCGTAAATACCGCCTCGCGACCTTTGCGGGGCGGGGCTTTGACACCCGAACCTTTTGTTTCCCTTTTCGGGTGAGAGAGTGGGTCGGAGAGTACATAGGCGAAGCGGGCCTCGCGGCGGGCTTCGCCGGCTAGGAATCTAGACAATAGTACTATTTTTGGCTCACTTACCTGATTTTCCTGATTTTGTTCCTCGGCGTAGCGGCACCAGCTTACTCGCGTCACACGATCTAATTTTTCTATTATTTCTGCTACCAAACTGGGGTTATAAATATAACCGTCAGTGTCCATGTTCTTGAGAATACATACTATATTCTGCACCTTAATCGAAAATTTATTGAGATCTCCCGATGATGTACTTAGTGTAAGACGTGGTAGTGACCTTACCTCTTCATTAATTCGTCGAATGACGACTTCAGGAGAACCATAGTGGTTCTCTAGCGCCTCCATCACAGCGTCGGGATCTACAGAATTGGACAGGAGTGACGCTACAAGCTCACGAGCTTCCCCTAACAGGCATTTACGAAGGCGATTTAAATTCTCTATAGATGAGAATGCATATAGAGAGGTAGAATCATAATAAGCTGCCCTAAATGGCAGCCAGTCGGACATGGCCCCGGAAAATACCTGCAGTTCGACAGCCTGGCGTGGTGGCGGCGGCCGGTACAGCGATGAACCTCGCACGGCGTCGGCGAGATGCATCACGGCGTCCCTGTCGCTCAACTCTCTCGTAGGCGGCGGCAGCGGCGCACTCGCACGTGGTGTTATTGCGGGCTCCATCGACACTCTCGTGGCAATCACTTTAACCGGTGGCGTCCTTTGGCGATTTTCGAACGTTAACTCATCGTCACGTGGTATTTTCGGCGCGCAGGCGGTATCGCGGCCGAACAACGGTGACACTGGGAACTCGTCGCGACGGTGTACCATGGCGCGACGCGTTATGACATTTTTCCCGGGCAGCGGGGCTTCATGATTGGCCGCTGCCCTCTCGTTGTTACGGTGCCACTCGTCCACACGACGTATCGAGTTGACCTCACTGACCTCACAATCTCCATAGCCGCTTCCTTCTGGCGAGGCGGCTCGTGCTTCGGCGATGGCGAGGTTGGCTTTCGCTCGAATCATCTTTGCCTTGATTTCTTGCTCCTTTTTCAGTTGCGCTAGCTCGAGTTCGGCGAGCTCCGCTTCCATCTGCGCTTCTAGGACGGCGACGCGGGACACAGATTGTGTGTCGCTAGCGTCGGCATGTTGTCGCGAGCCGCGCCGCCTTAGACTTGTCTTCACGGACGGCGCACGTGGCGGTTCCGACGCGCAGCAATGAAGCCTTCTTGGCACTCTGGCGAGCGCATCTTCTATGTCCAGAGAGTCATGCAGTCGGTTATCATAATTTATAACTCTCACCGTGTTATTTATTTCCGCGTCGCTGGCTTCCTCCACTATGTCGCTGACGTTACTCATGATTTCAACGTCGCGACGGCAGTTGATTTCAGCGACGCCACGGTCTCCGGCGGGGTCTCTGGGGGCGGGGGTGTCGGCCCTCCGCGCTGGGTCCTGCGATGGCGCGATCGACAACGGTGATCGCGGCGGCAGCTCGTTCACAATGGGTACACGGTGATGATCCGCGTTATACCCAGACCCCGGTCGTGTTTTGGAGTCATTCGTCTTCTTCCTGTTCCTGGTTTCCATGGCATGTGACATCGGCTGACTAACCAGGGACGTACCTTGATGCGTGCGTGGTATTTTTCTATTGATCCGGCTCTCGAAGGACCAACTGTTGGTGACGGTCGTCGGGGCGCGGGCGGCGCTCTGCGTCGGCGGCGTCGCGGCGGCTCACGGTGACGGTCGTAGGCCGGCGCGGCAAAGTGGACTGTATATGTGTAGATGTTAAGCGTGCGCGCGTCGGCGTGGTACCGAGACTGGGCCGTCTTGCGCCTCTGGCGGTGTGTCGCTACCTGATTTTAGTGAGCTGGGCGGATCGAAGAAATACCACACACGTTCGGCGGAAAACTTGGTTTATTCGGGTCTTCCTTAGCACGATACAAGGGCGCGTCGGTCGGTGGGTCCTCAGGTAGGGCTTCGTGGTTGGCCTCCCGAGGTGTTTCCAGACTGACGTTACTCGCGTGTGCACTGCGGGACGAACTGTGGCGAACTGGCAGAGGTGAGCGCAAAGAGATGCCGCGCAAAGAAAGCGCGGTCTGGCAACATCACTTATCTCTTGTCGCGAATAACGCTAACTTAAGAGCACGGCCTGTCTGATATGATGAGCAAGATAGCGCGATTGCGCTGCCTTGGTGTGAGCGAGAGGACGCTACTTCCTGAAGTTAGGTGCTCTTAAGTCAGGTACCTATTCCATGTGCGACTGCGCTTCACCTCGGAAAAGGCACACCATATTCCTATCATGTGGTGTTTATCTTTGAAATTACTTTTGTCTGGAAATACCTCGGCTTTCTTACTTAAAACTCATACTTTAATACCTGAAGACCCACTCACAAATATACCTTAACATAATGTACACAATCTAAAACTAATACACATTGATGAAAGTATACATAGAAAATCTTACATACAAATCTTACTTACTTAGGACTTAACTGCTACACAAAACTATTTACATAAATATTATCACCGCATGGCCGGCTTAGAACATATTTTCATAAAATACCATGCGCGAGAGCCTATTTATTTGGAGAGAAGCTCTACATAAGGTGGTAGTACATGAGGTCGTCTCGCTCTAACCTATGCTTAAGTACCCGTTTCTCGGAAGGGACCTAGCCGTCCGCAACAGCTATATTGAAACTACGTCTAGCCTCCTTACGCAGCCTGACCAACTCTGGTGTCCACCACGGTACCTTTTTCGACCTAACTTCTTTTTCCGGACAGTTATTAGTCCAGGCAGTTTTCACCGCATGGACTAACCTGTCCGCTTCAAGTTCAATGTCATTAACCGAGTTTAGCTTACCTTTCGTCCCTCCCAGGTCCACTTTTAAGTCTCTCTTATACAAGTACCAGTCTGTGTGCCTGGGGTTTCTTTTACTTACCATTCGAACAGGTTCAAACAGTTTATATTTAAAACAAATGTACATATGATCAGAACCAGATATCTCATCCGAAACATGCCAACCAACGATATTACAGCTGGCCCTGTTAGAGGCCACAGTCAGATCAAGAACTTCTGCCCGCCTAGCATTAACAAATGTAGGACGATTCCCCGTGTTGATAATTTGCAAAGATGAACTTACCAAATAATCCAGTAACTTCACTCCCCTTTCATTCACATTCGAGCTGCCCCAGACTGTGTGATGAGCATTCGCGTCACATCCGATGATATGGTCCAAGTTTTCTCGGCTGCTGTAGTCAACCAGTTCCCTGATCATTGCTGACACAGGATCTTTTTCATTGTAGTCGAGATAAGCAGAGGTTAGTAGTAAAGACCGTTTTCCTCCGCCATCTCTGGTACAGACCTTAACCGTAGTTAGGTCCCTGGAACAGAAACTCCGTAAGGGCACAACATCTATGCCATTTCTGACAAATATGCAGGTCCTCACATCGTTAGAAGCACACTGATAATAAACGAATCCATTAATACCGCTTAGTCCCTTAACCTCCCCCCTATATATATAGGGTTCCTGGATTAGTGCAATGTCATAATTGTTTGTTACCAAATAGCGGGCCAAAGTGGCCATCGCTGCTCTACAGTGATGTAGATTGATCTGTACGCACCTGAGTCCCACCTCTGTTAGTCATATGGTGTTTTGAGGGGAGACCGTTATTGGTCACCCCCGGCGGGATCTTGTTCCATGTTCTCCTCCGTAAGGGGCGACGATGACAGCCCAAGTCCATCAATGTGCCCCGACAGGTCGTCAGAATCTTGTGAAGCCTCCGTTGGTTCAACCTGATCAGCCTTATGGTCGGTCAGGTCCACAGTGATTACCGGCGGTGCCACGGCCTCACCGCTGTCATTTTCAGCTGCAGTGTTTTTCACCTCCATGACCTTCTCCACCTCCTCAGTTACTGGTACCTTCACCTTTAGGTTTGGATCTTCCAGGACTTTGAAGGTACTCTTGTCCATACCATACCAGCTTGAAGACAGTAGCCCCGAGCTTTAATGAACTCCGCAGATACAAAGTCCACAAGGACTATGCGTCTGGTGAATCCGTCTACGACATATGTCTTCAGAATCTTCCAGTCGCAGGTTCGTAGACCCGAGTTGAAGCGCTCTAGCATGGCGAACACTCTGGATTCGTCCAGGCACCAGGTATTCTTGGTCCTCCAAGACATTTTCACTGGTTTCGGCATATCCTCAGCGTTCACCACTTTCAGCTGAATGCCCGCAACAGTCTTACCATCTAGACTGCAGAGCCATTCCGCAGCTTGCTTCCCCTCGCACATCATATGCACCATGCCACCGATCAATGCACCCGAGTTGACTACCGGAAGAGGGTCAGAGGTCTCCTCCAGGAGTTCCCAGATCGCACCCCTTATAGCTCCCAGACTCTCCTCGGTTATTACTGTGTCAGGATAGTTCTCAGCCATGATAGCCATCCTGACGCCAGTCACGACCTCACTGTACGAGTCACCTTGTGTTTTTGGTCGTTTATTCACAATGACAGTATCCGCAGTCTCATCGCTTACTTCCCTCTGTCTTTTAGGTTTCCCGTCCGTGTTGATGCAAGCTTCCTGTCGCTGGAGTTCACGCTTTTTGCGAATGTCACAGCCAGTCGCTTTCTTCTTTCCCCTGGGGGTACTGCCAGAGCTTTCCCCGTGATCTGCAGGACGTGTGTGGCTACTCGTGGGCGGCGTACTGCTAGTTTGCTCCTCGTTGCCGAGGACCCGGCGTTCGCCGCTCCGGGGGGCCCCACCTCTGCCTCTCCATTGGTTACCTCTACCATGGTAACCTCTGCTTCGGAAATTCCTCCTGTCCGAGTAACCGCCACGATTGTGATTGGAGTATTGCGTTCGACCTTCTTTGTCGAATCTCCTTTCACCATCGCGCTGCTCTCGTTCAGGATGCTTGTTACCAGTCTCCCTCCCGGAGGGTCCGGAGGACTGGTTGGGCCAAATTTTCTGTTGCTGATGAGCAGCCTCCCTCCCTGAGGGTCCGGAGGTCTGATCATGTCTGTCTTTACCTAATTTTGTTACACCTGCCTCCCTCCCTGAGGGTCCGGAGGATTGATTTCGGTTGCCTGACTCCCCCCCTGAGGGTCCGGAGTCCTGATTATGCTTGCCCTTGGGCATACAAAGATTAATACATGCAGCACAGAACATCTGGTGTGGTACAGTGCCAAAAAGGGTACACCAGCTCAACATGATGCTGAGGCAAGCCACAGCGCTGATTTTCAGCTGGCCCTCAGTGACTGCACGGACGAAGAAAGCAACAGTGTGTGCGTGTTGTGTTTTACGAATGTGTATGTTTGTATGAATGAGGATATTAGTGTGTATGTGAGGTACTGAGTGTGTGGGAGGGTGATGTGATGTATAGCATGGTGCGGGTGTATTTACATGGTATTATGTGTGTGGATGGTAGTTCATAGTAGAGGCATAAGATCACCGAGCACATCCAGATTGTGAAAGACAGTAGTTACAGGGCACCTAAAGAATGTAACGGAGCAGTGTCCGTTTTTTGTAGGTCAATTGTAAATAAATAATAAAACAGTCAGATTATATTATAATTATAACGTCATCTCTGTCTTAACCGACTATGTGATAAGTACTTACTTATAATAATTTCTGAAGCCTATAATAATATGGTATCTGGAAAATACCCCTTTGTTATTGGTCGGCGAAGTAACCAACCTTACAGATTTGTCACAAAACCATTTTAATAATTCACGAACTTCTCCATTCCATTTTAAATAATGTAATATTCATGCGAGCATAAGCTGAACCTTCAGTCTGTCTAGCCAGGCAGACGGCTGAGTCACAGCTGAAAGGAATCCTGTTTCCTAGCAGTCGGTCAACTAATGCGGCCTCTGTAAAAAAAGGCGTGAGCGGTGTCGTGGACACTGCTGCGTTATAATATTGCGTTAGTAATTCGTAGAACGTGAAAAAATTACTGAAGCTAGACAGTAGATCTTCTGCCGATAGAAATCTTCAACTTTTACGCGACAGATTTCGTGTTTGGATCAATTTTTTAATTTATTTAGTAGTCATAAATTATAAATTATTGTAGGTCTTATTATAATACAATTAGTGTTACAATGTAATTTTACCCATTACGGTGTAGATAAACCAAAATACAAAATATTTTAAAAAAACTATCATCACAAAAAAATTATATTATTATTTCTAATAAATAAACGCAATTGAAAAATGGTTAATTAGACTTAAATAATATACTGTTTCACGGGTTTTAATTGAATTTTATTAATTTACACATCTTCTGGATTATAAATAAATACCTGAAGATGTGTAAACGAAACCGGTCGTAATTGACCGGCGTAAACAGCGTCGGTGGCCTAGTGGCTAGGACGGCGGATTCCCATGCGGGAGGTCCGGGTTCGAAACCATGCAATGCCATGTACTAATGAGTTTTTCGGATTTTTTCGAAGACTTCCGCACATTTACCGGCTGCTCTAACAGTGAAGGAAAACATCGTGAGAACACCTGCATGTCTGAGGAAATTAAAGGTTTCCGAAGGCGTGTGAAATCCACCAATCAGCACTGGGCTCGCTCGGTGGATCATGGCCCGTACCCCCCTTGTGCCCCTTGGAGGCCTGTGCCCCAACAGTGGGGACATTAAATAGGCTGATGATGATGACACAGTATATTATTTAAGTCTAATAAAGCAATTGAAAGACAAAAAAACCACAAACAAACCACAACAAAAATGACCATAAATTTTCACACTTTACGAAAATGGCAGTACCTCAACTTGTCCGTGGATTAACAATCTACGGATCCGCGCTCGTTAGGCCACTACTATAAAATAGGATGTCTCTTTAGACTGTGGTATCAGCCCCAAGTCAGCAATGTCCCGAGTGCAGTGTCTCTGACCTCGCCTTTCAAGAGATGTAACGTTAATTTTCTGCTAAAAGCCTTTTAGCAGCTTTTTGGTGACTGGTCTTAAGTTAGTTATGTTTTTATTTCAAAGTAGGCTGTGTATTGTGTGTAGTGTGCGGGCATTATAAATAGTGCGTTCAAATTAAGGGGCTGCATGGGGGCACCCCTGGGGATCCTCCTCCAGGCTGGAGCGCACTTAGCGCTCGTCCCCAAAACCCTGGTGAAGCTGTAAGGTCAACAGGAATCAATAGCATTAGTCATAGGTTTCTTTTTCCAATCCCGGAATTGATTTAGAAATTATTACAGTCACGGATGGAAATTGAATGGCAAAAGATCAAGCGAATAATTGTTTTTTTGTTATACACTATTGTAGACAACAGCCAGTGCTCGAAGAGTAATGCAACAATTGATTTCACCAAATTAACAAACTTTTATTAACGCGCACTGTACATGAACACTTAACTCGATTTTTACACAAACACTCACTGATTTATACATTGTAGCACTTTAAGTATTGAATACTTAGGCCGCACTTAGAGATGTTTAGGATAATATAAGCGACAGAGTACCGACCTCTCAGAACACCGGTGAACAACTGGCCCGTGATTCACGATCTCATTCTTATATAGCATGTCAAGCACCCCCTCCCACCACCACCACCATGCCGCTAGGCATCAGTATTATAAAACAAATAATTATTATTGTATTATCTCAAACGATATGATTTGAATCTAAACACACTTTTTTAAATATTGTATACATTTTGATAGTCATTAATTATCATATTGTGAACTAGTTACTTATTCAATATCTTGTATGACTAACAACACGTTGTTTTTGTAAAAGTAGATCAAACACAATACTATTATATTATTTCTGCGCAAATTAAGTCACAAAAATGTTGTAAACAATTAATGTATCTCACACTATTTATATATCTATCTAGAAAAATATATACCAGTATCCAACATGTAAGCTTACAGAATATTCCAGTAGATGTAAATATTGGAAAAACTTCAACATAAATATTCGCTATTTCATGTGGAATCGAATATACGAGTATTTATATCTATACAGGGTGTAACATTAAGAACGGTCAGTATGGGAAAGTCTGAAACTATAAGACATACGAAGATCTGTTCTTAGGAACCATGTCATCAATTTTAGTAACAAGAAACACTGTATTCATAAATTTTTTTAAAAACCTGTACTCAGCCTGGGAATCGAACCCGGTTGTTTTGAAAAAAAATCCAACACTATTTCTATTTAGATATCGATTGTGTAGGTCTTAAGGAATAAATGTTAGTATGAAACGTGATGTTTAAAATTAATAAATCGCATTGTTTCCATATCTTTTAATTTATTTTAGTAGGTGTTCGAAATGACTACCATTTTGTAAAATACAACATTCAACTCGTTTAGGTAACGATCTTACTATTGAATTTTGTATCTTCAAGTGGTGAATTTGCGTTAAAATTGTCTCTATGGCTGCTTTTAGGTCTTCAATTGTGTCGTAGCTTGTTTTGTACACTTCATCCTTAACGTACCTAATCGATATCTAAATAGAAATAGTGTTGGAATTTTTTTCAAAACAACCGGGTTCGATTCCCAGGCTGAGTACAGTTTTTTAAAAAATGTATGAATACAGTTTTTCTTGTTACTAAAATTGATGACATGGTTCCTAAGAACAGATCTTCGTATGTCTTATAGTTTCAGACTTTCCCATACTGACCGTTCTTAATGTTACAGCCTGTATACAGGGGGACAGTCAGTTATCCTTCCTTTTACCATCAGGCACACCTTTAGTACTTTGTCGCTGTATGACACAATCATTCTAATGTCAAGGAGTTATATACTAAAACTTACTTAAATTATTAAAATATAATGTGTGACAATCGTCGGTGGCCCAGTGGCTAGGACGCTGGACTCTCATGCGGGAGGTGCGGGTTCTAAACCATGCAATGCCATGTATCAATGAGTTTTTCCGATTTTTCGAAGACTTACGTACATTTACCGACTGCTCTACATGAAAACATCGTGAGGAAACCAGCATGTCTGAGGAAATTAAAAGTTTTAGAAGGGGTGTGAAATCCACCGCACAGCACTGGGCCCGTTCGGTAGATCATGGCCCGTACCCCCTTGTGCAAGGGGAAGCCTGTGCCCCAACAGTAGGGACATTAATAGGCTGAAGATGATGATGTGTAACTAAAATTATTATTTAAATAAAATCCAGTGTTCATTAAAAAACTTATTATGTGTTATTTTATTACTGACCTTAAAATGTTTGTCGATTTTTTGTGAAGTTCATATTCTTGAATGAATGAATGAAGCTCATGGTAAAGCATTTGCCCGAAGCATGATTCTGATCGCTTTTGGACGGGGAACGTACATGGAGGATGGGAGAACGGGGGTTACGTACATGGAGGATGTACGAGCAGCTCTTTTCAGATAAAATTTTACAACTTACGCGTACTACTGGATAGTATGTAGGTTGCAATTGTTTTTTGGTGTCGCTCGGCATGTCGTTCGGCCTGTTGACGTACCGCCCCTTTTGAAAAGGAAGACAGGGTTGTCAAAGCCTCCCCGTGATAAAGTAGTTTAGTTTAATAATGAACTTGGCATTTAAGCTGTAGCACTAGAGAAAATTAATAAATTTAGCGCCGAAGGCACCCAAATTGCTTTACCCAAACTTATGATCAAGTTATTAAAACCCCTGTCGTCCCTTGTATACAAAAGGCAGCTTTATCGTAACGGCACAGAGCTATATTCAGGCTGATCTTAAAATTAGTGTAAGTTACGTCTTATAATTGGGAAATTATAACATCTTTTGTTAGGACGTTTTTGACCGAAGAAATAGAGCTAAATATTTTGCATTAGGAATTAAAACAGTAACCATTAAGATAAGATAAGATTTATTGTGTAAAAGTTTAGGCAAGAATTACAAATATTGCAGATATAGTTACATAAACATGTCACACTAAACTTGGGATGTAAGGGGGGTCACCAACATCTAGACCTCCAAATGCCAAACTCACCTGCACGTGGTGCATCCTGCCGATTAGCGAACGAGTCCCTGGCGACCGACTAGTGGCGGTATAACCACTCAAATTCTGGCTGGGTCAAAATACCAGAAGCACGATGACGGGCAGCAGCGTCATCGGGGCAAGCGACCCGGCTACTGCGATCGCCAACCCGCAGGCCTAGCGCGGCGATTATGGCATTACCTCCCATGGATAGCGCGCGCAAGGTGGCTGGCAGCGACTGGATGAGAAGAGCCGAAGATCGGGCGCCCTGGGAGAGGCCTATGTCCAGCAGTGGACTAGAGTAGGCTGCTGATGACTAAACTTTACCTTTACAGGCATATACACCGAATTCACAAGATACAGATTTTGAGAAGATAAAGAGAATGTCATTAAAATGTATACAATGTCAATAATATTAAACTTACAAAATGTTAATAATCATCCAATTAAAATATTCAATACATACAATAAAAAATCAATCAACGTTTATCGTCCAAACATTCCTTGACGCTATAATAACATCTTTCCACGAGCCATGTTTTCAGAGTAAATTTACTTACTTACTTACTCCGCTGGCGCAGCGACCCGAAGTGGATCTTGGCCTCCGATACCAAAGAGCGCCATCGCTCTCTCTCCTGCGCAGTCTCGAGCCAGTCAGGCGCCCGGAGCTCCCGCAGATCCTTCTCCACTTCATCGCGCCAGCGGTATCTGGGACGTCCGACCGGACGTCGTCCGTTAGGGCGTCCCACATACGCTCGTTTAACTGCCCGATCCTCCCCCATCCTAGTGATGTGTCCGAGCCATCGGAGTCGAGCCGCTTTCGTCTCTCCTATGATGTTCGGCTCGTTCACCATCTCTTCTATCTCCCTATTCTTTCTCATCCTCCACCCTCCATCTTCCTTCTTGGCTGGTCCCAGAATCTTCCTCAATATCCTCCTCAACACAAGAGAAGAGGAAATCAATATCCGAACTCAAAACGCCTTAAGATGCGCCGCAGCCCTGCACAAGGCTCTGGTGTCCAAGTTACTGAGCAGAAATACCAAGATCCGGTTCTACAAAACTGTCATCAGACCGATCTTGATGTATGGATGCGAGATTTGGGCACTAACCTTAAAGGAAGAAAACAGACTCTTGGTGACCGAGAGTAAATTTAAGTTTATTATATTTCATTGTTTTAAATTCATCCGGAAGCTTGTTGTACATTCTGACGCACATTATGAACGACATTTAATATTTCTGGCATGAGTGGTCGTGTCCACCATCCAGGATTGCCAGTAACCTTGTGTAAATAAATAACGATCGGCATAAAATAAATTAATCCCACCGGAAATTCTACAGCAGCATTTCTTTTTTTTTTACATAAAACATTTTTTTTTAATCAGCATTTTTCAGTTTATCCTGTGGATTCCTGAATGCCGGAGGGGCCCGTAGGAATTTGTACTTATTAGTTGTGAGGTGGCAAGGGTACTGGAATTTGTTTTTGTTTATCACTTGGAGCGTTAGGCAGGTTTTAGTGCGATGCGGGAGGATCCATGATGCGACAAGGGCTATGGTGAATGAGTGAACTGATTCTGATCTGATGAATTGGTGGAACTTCTAAAGCTTTGTTTAGAAACATTCTCGCTAATTTTGTTTTTTCATTTAGTAGAAATGGGATATGTACGGTGATTGTTGTCCAATGGAAAGTATAGACTTTCCATAGATTCAAAAAAAAAATTTTATTCAAAAAGCTTATATAATATAATACAATACAATAAAAAAAAAATAAAAAAAAAATTTGCGGGTAGTGTCGCACAGTAAACATCGGCCCGGTAAATTAAAATCCATTTAAAATCAATTACTGTGAAATATGAAACAGAAATATTGTGAATAAAGATCTTACAGTACAATAATGAAATGGAAACGTTATAAAGACAATTTACAAACGCTTTGAATCAAAATATTGTGTTTTTCTAGTGACTGTTATATTAACTAACTAAGTGAAATTATGTGCTTAAAAGGAGAAATATAATGCAAGAGGCTGGTTTGAATACAGAAACAATAACATTTTAACATAAAGAGTACATTTAGACTGCTTTAAATCGTCCTATTTATCGTGATTACAGTGAATAAAAATAGTGAAGGTGTTAGTGAATAATTTGCAACACTATAAAATTTATACATACCTCCAACTAAATAAATGCAAGTTATCGGAATATGGTTATAAATTTCGTCAGCCAGTGTTAAGTAAAATTGGCCCTGCGGTCTGATATACGGACTGTCGCACGGAGGTCGCTGTTTCGAGCCTCAGCAAAAATCATTTTTGTGAACTTATATTTTCAAGCGCATTCGAAGACTCAATCACGGAGCAACGCCACCTAGCTGAAGTTGAAACTAATTAACAACAGAGGGCGCTAGCATACAAAATAAATATAGAAAGAACCACGATCCGAAATTGCTTACCGAGGGCGCAAAAATTGAAACAGACACGACTGAACAATTAATTATGGACACAGAAAACGTGACAATAAGAAATCCGAAAACACATTCCTATGTAGATATATCACATTTCTCCGACGAAAATAGTTTTAATATTCTTAGTTCTACCTTAAGCGATACCAACAATCGCAGCTTACCAATCTTGGAATCTGAAACACAAAGTTCGCTTATTAATGAACTAAAAGAACAAATTGAGAATCTCAAAGAACAGATGTTAAGTGCAGACAATCAGATACAAATACTACTAAACGAAAATTACGAGCTACAGGACGCGTTAAGCGAATCACAGAAAAAATGTGACTTGTTTAGGAAACTGCTTCATGAAGGATCTGCACTTACACCGAAGCGAACACCAAAAGTCAAGAAAAAGAGGAAAAGAACAACCAGTCTAAAGGAAATATTGTCCTCTTCAAAATTGAACCCGTTACAGGCCACGATGGACTCACCAGACCAACCAGCAATCTTAATTAATGACGTCGATAATATTGAAGATCCTGAAAATATGAATCCCACTTCTAACATCGGTATAGACCCTGAAAATATAGACCTTAACCCTAAAATGACGTGTAATTGCTTACCGGCAACAAGTAACATATCCTCTTCAGAAACTTTAGATACATCTGATCCTACTATGAAACCGATAAGAAATATAATTATTCTTAGTGATGATCAATTAGCCACGGGTGTCAGCTCGAAACTTCTAGTAGAATGGCAGCCGCTATTAAATGAATACAAAATTAACTCACACATTATGCCTGGTGCCTCGTGCGACAAAATATTAGAAAAATGCTTGAAGCTGGAAAATGAAGTAAATGAAGACGATAGAGTTGTAATAATGATAGGAAATAATGATAATAATCCGTTGAAAATTCAAGCCGAACTCAGCGCAGCTATCAAACGGCTACGAAAACCCCACATCTTTATAGTCAACACGATTAGTCATCAGCATTTAAATGAATATAAACTCAATAAAACCTTCAGACTCCTTTCAAAATGCTATTCAAATTGCAGTTATATGGAAATAACATTGAGTAACGGCCTTGCAAATTTTAAATCAGAACTATGCAAAAAAATTAACCATGAAGTAAACTATCTAGACTACAGACAAAAATTTCTTACATTCAGAAACCTAAACCCACAAAAAGTAAATCGAAAGCAGGAATACACACATGAACCCGATATCATACACAAAAAGGGTACCATACCCTACTACTTTGCACGGATGTGTAAGGAAAATAATCTAAATGCTGACACAAAAAATAAAGATCAAAATAAAATACTGACAGATATACAGCGAAAGCAGGAATACACACATGAACCCGATATCATACACAAAAAGGGTACCATACCCTACTACTTTGCACGGATGTGTAAGGAAAAGAATCTAAATGCAGACACAAAAAAGGAAGATCAAAATAAAATACTGACAGATATACGGCAAGAACAACAAGGAATAAACACTGTAGCTGAAAATAAAGATAAGATGAAGATTCACACTAGCGCACAAACAAAAAATCAAAGGAAGTTTTTTCTTGAATAAGGAAAGAAACCAACACATAATAATATTCCACCAAAACATTTCTGGAGCGTTGAGTAAAACAGATCGACTAACTGTAGCTATAGAAGAATTATGTGAAGTAAGAAGAAATCCAGACGTAATTTGCCTAACAGAACACAACATGAGGAAAGGAGAAGAACTAAGTCTTAAAGTTCCAGGATATAAAGTAGCTTCAACTTTCTCGAGAAAGAAACAGAAAAATAAAAAGGAAAACAGGGGCGGAGCTTGTATTTTGGTTAGGGAAGATATAGAATTTAGGAATCTCGACAATGTAAATAACTTAGCTATAAACTACGTAATCGAATGCTGTGGAATAGAATTAATTGACGTAAATATTACAATTCTATGCGTATATCGTAGACCAAACACAGACAAAAGTAGTTTAGAACAATTCTTTTTCAATTTTGAAAGACTTTTAGTAACTTTCGGTAATAGTAACAAAAAAAAGGTAATATGTGGAGATTTTAACATAGATAGACTAAAAAACACGGCTTATAAAGATACTTTTGAGAAATTACTGGAGGCACACAATTTTGCTCTGACAATAAATAAACCAACAAGAATAACAGCAAAAACTAAAACTTGTATCGATAACTTTGCGACAAACTTTAAGAAATTTAACGTATTAACTATGGAACTGTGCTTATCGGATCACATGGGCATAATTCTTGAAATATCCTGTAAAAATAAAAGAGATAATAACAAATTGTTCTGGTTCGTAAATAGAAGAGACTACTGTGATGAACATGTGACAAAGTTTGTAGCTGCTCTACGTAGCCTCAGTTTTAATGAAGTATATGAAAGTAATAATGTAGATCAAGCGTTTAACAACTTCCATGAAATATTTACATTATTCTATGACTCATGTTTCCCATGGCGTAGATTAAAAATAACTCGCAATAAACGGCGAAGTTGGCTAACACGGGGTATAAGAATATGTACTAAAACTAAACGGCAACTACTCTGGAATTGGAGACTAACATCGACTGAAACAAATAAAATCAAATACTTAAATCTATCTAAAAGACTGAAAAAAATTATCCGTCTCACACAAAAAGCACAAAATATCCACTACATAAAGGCCGCCAAAAACAAATCTAAAGCAACGTGGAAAGTTATACAAAATCAACAAAATACGAAACCTTCAACGATAAACAAAATTAAGTGGCAAGATAATATCACAACAAACCCAGAAACTATTTCAAACTGCTTCAATGATTTCTTTGTAGACCAAGTCATGCCCAAAACCACTATTCCCATATTCAAAAATAATAGCAGTGCCTCGTCAAAGTCTATATTTATGGCTCCTACAAATGAAACCGAAATAAAAAAAGCAATAATGAACCTAAAAAACACTTCGAGTGTTGGATATGATGGCATCTGCACTAAAATATTAAAAACCTCTTCACTATATATACTCAGTCCTTTAACACACATCTTTAACTTAATGTTTGAGTCTGGTATCTTTCCCCAAAAATTGAAACTTTCAGTAGTAAAACCAATCTACAAAAAGAGTGATAAAACCGATATGTCTAATTACCGACCGATAGCTCTAATACCAGTACTTTCTAAAGTATGTGAACGGTTAATATACGATAGGCTTTATACTTATTTCGAAAAAAACAATATTTTGGCAGAGCAACAACATGGATTTCGGAAAAATAAATCTACTGACACAGCAATTTATGACTTCTTAAAGGTTGTAATGGATAGTATAAATAACAAACAACATGTTGCTGCAGTATTTATGGATATGACTAAAGCGTTCGACTACGTGGACCATAAACGACTTCTATCTAAGCTCTACACATATGGCATACGAGGAACAGCTTACAATCTAGTAGAGTCATATCTAGTAAATCGCGAACAATACTGTGAAATTAGTAAAATATGTGACAAATCCAACACCGAACTCTCATTTAGATCAAAAATCAGAAAAACAAAGCATGGTGTACCCCAGGGGAGCATATTGGGCCCTTTCCTGTTTTTAACCTATATTAACGATCTACAAAAAACTGTACCCTTTTCTACAATACTTTATGCAGATGACTGTACCATAATAATAAATAACAAAGACCCCAAAACTCTCGAACGTGACATCAATAATTCATTGGAAATAATAATAGAATGGCTGAACGAAAATAACTTACTAATAAATCTATCTAAAACTAACATAATACAGTTCTTCCATCGACAAGGGAATCCACCTCCTCTACATATTAATTACAAAAATAACAATATTAACATTATTAATGACGGTAAATTCTTAGGATTATATATTGACCAACATTGCAATTGGAAACTGCATATTGACAAATTATGTTCTAAAATTAACAGGTTTGTCTATCCGTTACGCAAACTATCGTACATAGTCAATAGAGATGCATCTGTAACTGCATACTATGGATATGTCCATTCCATTCTCCGATATGGAATTATTTTCTGGGGGAACTCCACTAACAAAAACGACGTTTTTAAAATGCAAAAGAGGTGTATTAGAGCCATAACGGGAATAAAGCCATGGGAAAGTTGCAGGCCTTGTTTCCAAGACTTGGGAATATTAACACTTCCCTCGATATATATTTTAGAATGTTTAAGTTTTATAAAAAAACATTATGATCGCTTTCCACTAAAAAATTCAACACACACTAGGAATCTGCGCAATAAAAATGAACTTGCACTGCCCTCTCCAAAGTGTGCCCTATTCCAGAAAAGTGTGTATTACATGGGGATAAAGTTGTTTAATAAGCTACCGGAAACATTAAAAAATTTGACTTACGGAGATTTTAGACAAAAAGCAACAAATATTCTTAAACAGAAATGTTACTACGATATAAAAGAATACGTAGAAGACAAATCCGTAATATAACTAAGGTTGACTTTCGTTTAGGTAATGTAGTAAATAAGGTAAATATGACATTGACATAAAATTTAATTTGAATATTATATTTAATTGATTAGGTACTATTGTGTTTATTAATTATTTAACTCTCTTCTTTTTTCTATTTATAAGTTTCTATCGAGTATTTGTATGCTACACCATGTGGTAGAAAGTAGTGATACTATATTAAAATTTAAGAACTCTGTATGTACGGCACCTACTTTCAACAAATAAACTATTTGATTTGAAATACAATGGAATATAAATTGAAGCAAGTAGGTAGGTATCTATTTATAAAAACAAATCCTGGCACCTGCACTAGCCAACGGCTTTCTTGCAGCATGCCAGTCCACACTAAGATACCCAGCGGGATATGATACTGTGGGTATACAGGGGAGAGGGTAAATAAATAAAATAAAAAAATTAAAAAAAATATAATAATAAAATAAATATAAATCCACTATAGGGTGACTTCAGGTATAAACCATTATATCATGCAAAAAAAAAGACTAGATTTCATGGCCAGCCATGAGATAAGAATAAAAACAAGCAATCACTGATATACAGACAGTTCGGGATATTGTTATCCGATGTATATTGTTGACGAAAGTATAGTAGCCTAATCTGTTTATGTACTCTGTTTTAGTAATATACAATAACGAACTTATACATTCCGTTGAATTCTACAATGTATTATTATTGGATTATTTCTGTGAAGCTGGCGTAATTGTGTGTATTGATACGGTTAGAATTTCAGACTAATACAATAGATCTTCGATACTGATACTAATAAAATATGAAATAATATTTCATTCATATGCCGCTCCGCATGCGGCGTCCGCACCACGCACTGAAAACAACCTTATTGGTTCTGTAGATGTAATGGAAAAGCGGGTTGGAATTATTTATAATGAAAGGCAGCTACAGTACGTGTACAAAATAGAAGATACGAATAAACCACCATTAAGTCAGAACGTTTTCTAATACAGGGTGGACCAAAAGTCCGTTAACATTTAAAATGGTTATAAAAAATACAAATGCTACTTTAGTGAAAAACTGTTTATTTAATAATAAAGTAGACAAATTAGGATTTCACTTTTTAAAAATAACATCATTCAAATGTGACCCTTGTTCATCCTGGCACACCTGTAACCGGGAACGGAAATTTTGCATGACCGCCCGACAAGTGGTTGGTGAAATGTTCTGCATTTCCTCGCGTATATTTTCTTGTAATTCCTCAATAGACACTGGGTTGCTGATGTAAACTTTACTTTTGAGATATCCCCAAAGGTAAAAGTCCATTGGAGTTAAATCCAGGCTGCGGGGTGGCCAGTGAATGTCACCTCTTTTGGATATGACTTTTTGGCCAAAAATTTCACGAAGTGCTGCTATAGAGTCATTGGAGGTGTGACATGTTGCCCCATCTTGTTGGAACCAAGAGCTTCGATTAAAGCTTGAGAAGTCCTGTAATGCTGGAGCAAAAAAATTCTGTAGCATCACAATGTATCGCTCTGTATTAACGGTGACGGCGCGGTTTCTCTGATCTTCATAAAAATATGGACCAATGATTCCGCTGGCTGACAATGCGGCCCATACAGTAACCTTGGGCGAGTGTAAAGGTTTTTGGTGCTTCAAGTCCGGTTTAGTGTCACTCCAGTATCTGCAATTTTGTCGATTGACATGTCCATTTAGGTGGAAGTGTGCCTCGTCTGAGAAAAAGATGTTATTGAAGCTCGTAAACCTCTCAAGCACTTCGTTAGCAAACTGCAGTCTCTGAGCAGGGTCATTTGGCTTTAAAGCCTGTACAATTTGAATTTTGTAAGGATGTAAATGTAAATCTTTGTGTAGAATGCGATTTAGAGATGTTTTGGGCACATCTAAAGCACTAGACCGCTTTCGAGTAGAGAGACCAGGTTGTTCTCGAACAGACGCTCGTACACGCTCTATGTTTACTGGATCGCGCGATGTCCTAGGTCGGCCGGATCGTGGTTGACTTAAAGTTGAACCTGTTGTTTCGAACTTCTGTACCCATTTTTTAATCGTTTGAATTGTTGGTGCTTGATTTCTGTTCCGTATATTGTAATGGTTACAAAATTTCCGTTTAGCTTTGGTCGTAGAATCGTTGTTTCGATAGTACTCGCGTACGCAAAATGCGCGTTGCGCTCCGCTGAATGACGCCATGGTACTAAATCCCTATTAGTAGCTCTCGCTTGTAGTAACACCCCCCGCGCCAATACCCCGCCCGCGCCGACGCAGCGACCTATTCAAATGTTAACGGACTTTTGGTCCACCCTGTACATACGAAAGCTGACTTCTATAGCATCTCATCTGTTCTTATTGAATCCTTTTTACATAATATCGTAGACAACTTGTAACACTCTTAAAGATTTTCCGTTAAACATGACTGTATTGAAATAAAAAAAATCTGTTTAATCTAGACACAAGGGAGTGTGTCGCCAAGTTCAGAAAAAAGGGCAACGACGCTCTGGACGTGTGTTATTTACTGGAACCATTTCGATGTTATTAATTGGCGGGTTTCATCATTCCAGTCGGATTTGTAATTCCGGAGTACATTCAATGGTTTTGTATCGTCATACAAACGTTAATATTATTACCAAGATTTCAGAAGTATCACTTAGTACTACTGGAGTAAATCATAATCATAATTATTCATAAAATTTATTTACATGTCATAGTATAAATATTATTGTGCAATGTATTAATATGTCAAATATTATAAAATGTGTTTATATTGAAAAATGCACAGCCTAGCAACCACATTTTTAATTAAATTTCAGAAGTAATTACACTAACTGAATTTTTTATTTCGTTGTGAACATTATTGTAAATTTTTAGCCCTAAGGCGAACATGGTTTTGGTTGATTTTTGAAATCGTCATTTTTTAAGTTATAATTCGGTTTTGTTTCTGAGATCATACTCGATGTCAGTTTTATCATAGAATAGATGTATATTGGCTTTTACAAATCTGCCTATATCAAATATAAATTGTGAAATTAGGGTGAGGATTTTATATTCTATGTAAAAGTATTTAGCCGGAGCATCTGGGGAAGCCCGTGCGATGATACGGTACGATACGATAAAGTACTACTTTTGTTCCACCCTGTACAGTAAACACACAAAAGCTCGGCAAAGTGCGACATAAGCTCCCGAGATTCCAGCGTAAAATAATTTGGCGCCAAGCTTCGCAGGAATGCATATTGTTCAGGCGACAAAGGAATAGTCCGATATCATAATACCATTATTATAAACAGAGTGGCGGGCGAGCTGGGAATGAGCCGTCCATGGGTAGCATTCATATCACACTATATATTATGATGTACATAGGGTTTCAATGTTGAAATGAAATGAAATTTATTTGCCAGAACATAGTGAAAATTACAGGTGATTTAAAAAGCATAGATATATGTTCCACCGACAACGGTGTGCAAACCTTTTCTGCTATTTGTGAGTGTCGTTGAGATACTCTTTTATGGAGCAATAACATTTGTCTAGAAGCCACTTGGAAATATTAGTTTTAAATTGGCTAGCGGGACCATTTTTAAGGCGACTAGGCAGATTATTATACACTAAAATTGCCATACAGAAGGAATTCTTTTTATACAAGTCTACTCTCTACTGGAACTTGGCAAATAGAGACGGCTCTTGTATCTTGTAGACCTTGGGAAGACATCAGCGTGTGTTTTGAAATATTGCGGATATTGTCGAACGAAAATACACATCTGCTTAATGTACATACATGGTAGTTATCGATAATTACCCTAAATATCGAGAGTGGGTAAGTATTTATAGGGGTGGATCCAGAAAAAAAATATAGGGGGATTTCGGTTAGTGAGATCGTAAAATAGTAATGAAAAATGGATCAAGTTAAAGTAAAGGTTTACGCCGTATATGATCTTATGGCTCCACAATACGAGCGGCCTGATGGGCGATCGTGTGGACATGCGCACAAACAACATTTGCCTTAGTTATATATATTGTATATATTATATATAATTCATTTTGCCCATATGGCGCTTTAGCGTTTTATCCTTTTCACTGACGATTTTATCTTTAGATTCACGAATGCTCCAATCGTTCTCAGTAGATTCATGCACAATTAGTACAAAGAATTCTATCGATCGATCTAGTTAAGATAGGTAAGCCTCTACGAAATGGCTACGAAAGTGCTACGAATGTCTACGTAGGAGGTCGAAAAGTATGTCTGTATTAGGAAACGTTCTGATATTTAGCCATGCAGTAGTTTACTTTTGATGTGTGTAAGAAATACCGATGGCTATGCGATTCTCACCGATGAAGGCCATCATGGCCGATTACAGACGGTCATGCCCTCTCCACGAGCGTATCAATCCTAGCTAAGTATCTATCTAAATATCGACTTTCCATATAATTGAAAAGGGGTATCGATACTGTTGATAGTATCGTGAGTTGTCGATAATATAATATTAACTCGTCGATAATTTTCGAGATAATTAAAAATCTAACTTGTTTTTCTTTTTTCCCCTCCTTCTTGACCTTAATGCATACTTATGACCGATATAGGTAAATACGTGTGTGATCGTAATAAAGCCCCTATATGGCTGAAAATGACCATAAATTTCCTATAAATAATGCCGGGTTTTCCATTTCCCAATTAATATTGAGTTCTTAAAATATTGAGATATTGTTTATGGCCAAATTAGTGGGACCAAGAGCGACTACATTACGGCTGACCGATGATCCCACCAGGCAGTGGGACCACGAGCCCATTATATCGAGATACTGTACCACTAGTGGGTCAAATTAGTGGGGTCACGAGTCGTAACCCGTTAAGGTGACATTTAATATCTGATATGTTTTGCATTTCGAAATAGTTTCCTAAGGGTGTTACTATACCAATCGATCGATCGTCGATCGACGGCATCGATCGATGGTAGAAAGGATTGGTCGACGTCGATCGATAGTTTCTACCAGACCAATCGATCGATCATCGATCGACGGCATCGATCGATGGTAGAATAGATTATTCGACGCCGCGGCGATTTTTAGGTGGAAATGAATTTCTGTAATTGGTATCCAATTTTGCAATTGAAGGGGCCACCAAATTTAATAGATTTTCAATATCACTATTACTCATTCGAAAAGCGTCCAAAAAACCGCTATTTAAAATTTCAATTGGATAAGATAAGCGATCGTTGGCTTTAAAAAACGGTTGCATCCAGATTCTCCTGCGTTTGCGTTTTCGTAATAATAGAACTAGCAACATCGTACTGGCCAACAACAACACGTCCTCTTGTGAATCCATTCTAAAGAAACTGATGAAATATCGACGGGGTAAATCGATCAACGTCGACCGATGCCATCGACCGGCAATCGATCGATTGGTTAGTCGAATGGTATCCGTCGATCGATAATCTCTACCAAACCAGTCGATCAACTTCGATCGACGTTGATCGATGCCGTCGATCGACTATCGATCGATTGGTGTAGTAACACCCTAATTGGTAACTCACAAATATCTGCCGAATAAAGTAGGTATTTGGGTATTCCTTAAGGGCTTGAACCTCTGTGCTTACCACTCCCCGTATTGTTGTTGTTTGTAGTACAAAAAGACGTATTATTGTTAATAGTACAACTGTCCTCGTGGACAGTATTCGTGTTTATTACAATTTTGTCTTTTGTAAAAAAAAACGAAGGGGGGCAGTAAGTTGCACGAAACCTCATGAGAATCCCACACTCAGTTTACTAACTCATAACTCTAGAAATATATAGTTCGCTAAAAAAGAGGGCGTGTGCTTATTACCACACGATAGAAGTGAAAACTTACAAAAGAAAAACACGCAAAGCACTAGAGCCCAGTTTACGCGATTCAGCGTCACCGACCCGAGCGCGCTTGATGTCGAATTGAGCCGAGTTTACCCGATTCAGCGTCACCGACCCGAGCGTGATGGTTCATTTTGGTTCACTGTTCAGAAAGAGCACAAGGTGCGCCAAATGAAGTTTACACTTCAAAAATTGGTCAGTGTTTGACTGAAATCTAAGATTAGTGTCGACCTCAGATCCGTTGGTTATTCGAAACTTTGCGGAAAATTTAAATCCTACGGAAGGGCCAGACCCGGCCGGCCGGAAAATCGAAAAATACCCGCAGCCGGCCGGCGGCCATATTGAAAAAGTCTGCTAAAACGCATTCGTGTGGAAACTTGACGCACCTTGCTATTGGTCAGGCCGTGGGAAGGTTACAGGCACGTCTTCAGGTGCGTAGATTACCAAATGGGTCACTGAAGGTAGTAACTAGCGGTGGGCTATGAAAATGATTGTCACTCCTTATTGAATAAAAATAAAATTAAAAAAAAAACTTTTTGTAACCAAAATGCAAGATTTGAAGGCTGACTCTGCACAGAGTCGTATCACCTACCTACTAAAGATGAAAATCATGACATCATGCTTAGATCCTACTCCAGCATCAGAGCGGCGGTGGCACAGTGGCTAGGACACCGGACTCCCATGCGGATGGGCCGAATTCGAAACCGTGCAGTACCATTTACCAATGAGTTTTATTTTATTTTTCGAAGACTTACGTACCATTGCCGACTGCTCTGACGGTGAAGGAAAACATCGTAAGGAAATCTGCATACTGAGATGACCAGAGTGTAAAATGGGGTAGACACAAGGGTCGAAGTGCCGCTGAGGTTATTCCCGGCCCCCTATCATAAGATAAGATACTCCAGCGTCACTCACTTTTCATGAATGAGGTCTTTCAAAAAGGTTCTACCAACACCAAAGGTTCTACTGTATCTAGGTACCCTATTTCATTATATACGAGTACTTACAAGCCTCATAAAATTACCTTTCAAAACCACTTGAAACATAATTACATAACCCTTCAGAAATAAATAATGAGTACAGCTAATAAAATCACAATGTGCTCCCGAAACTCCAATTCCAGCTGTTTGAATGGAACCCAACAATGGCTTTAGAAAGTCCCCATTGTGACGTCACGGGCGGCGCGCGCGGCGAAACGGATCGCTTTGTTTGCGACGTAGACTGAGATGAGAATACTCCACCGAGATTCTGGTTCATATCATACATTAGATTTTTCTTTATTCCTTGAGATGTTGTTGTTATCTCGCCTCGGTTAGGGGGCCGGGAATAACCCCAGCGGCACTTCGACCTTTGAGGATCTTTTTTGCCTACCCCATTTTACACTCTGGTCATCTCAGTGTGCAGATTTCCTCACGATGTTTTCCTTCACCGTTAGAGATGGCGGTAAATGTACGTAAGTCTTCGAAAAATACGAAAAACTCATTGGTATATGGGACTGCACGGTATCGAACCCGGAGACGGGAGTCCGGTGTCCTAGCCACTGTGCCACCGCCGCTCTTGAGACGTTGTTAGTGGCAAACCTATTGTCAGAGTTGTCTCATACAAGTTACCTAATCGTCGATAAAAAATATTGTACTTTTTCGTGTAAGGTATTGTCGTGTAGAGCTTAATAAGTAGAGTATAAGTTGACAAAAGTAAATCTACAATTCCTTACGCATAAAACTCTCTACTTAAATCACTGTTCGTACCTGAGCCCATTAATTCCTTTTTTACCTTCACGAAAAGCCTGTGCCTCATTCTCATCACGAATCTGATGCAATAAATCAGTCTTTAACATTGCTTTTTAAGAGCCCTCGGTGGCTCTGTGCCGTCCTACCCGGGGTGAGGGCTGGATTCGCTGAATTTTCGCAAGTCAGCAATAAATCGAATAAAAAACCCTGTAACTTTTTAAGCTTAGTATTGTCAATACTGTAGTTAAATAGAGCTCAAAACCGTGGTAAGAATCCCGTGTCTAACTGGGTAAATAAATCTGTGATATACCATTTAATTATGTGATAATTGATATGCCGCGCAGCGTGTGTTTTTTTAATTCACTCAATTCAGGATGGAGGTAGTGTTATAACGAGGACAGATGTCAACGGTTTGAAATGCGGGCGTTTATGAAATGTACAGTGGGCAACACGTCAGGCTTATACACTTTAAGGCCATCGCATATTATACCAACTCGACGCGAACCCGGCACCAACTCAACTCAGAGCAAAGAATTGAAATTTGAGCATTCAAAATTCAGGTGAAGTAGTCGTCGATGAGAGGCCCAAGCGTTTTTTTAAAAATTTATTCACTTAAATTTTCAGCTTTTTTTCAGAACTTATAAAAAAAATATTACTTAAACATTTGCCAATTATAAATTTTCATTACATCAACAACATTATATCAATCTTAGGTAGAAAACAGCAAAACAAAAAAACAGATCGTAGGTAATTATTATGACTATGAGAGAAATGCGTCGCATAATGTTTACGTGTGTGTGCGGTGTGACGTGTAGCAATTTGTGTGTCTGGTGAGGGAGTATTAGTTAGGGTGGGTTCACATGGTTAGAGATATTGTTGTATTTAATAGGTAGGTACTAGGTAATAGGAAGTTGGTAGGTAGGTGTTCAATAACCACTAAGTACTAATAATAATAAGTAATACGATATAAAGCTCATTTTTCAATGTTTTGCTCTGAGTTGAGTTGGTGCCCGGTTCGCGTCAAGTTGGTATAATATGCGATGGCCTTAAAGCGTATACGCCTGACGTGTTGCCCACTGTACATTTCATAAAAGCCCGCATTTCAAACTGTTGACATCTGTCCTCGTTATAAACACCATCTCCATCCTACACGGCACATTTTGACGTAAAAACGTCTGTATATTATTGCGAGGTCCATAACTCACGTCCGCATACCGCCCACCTGACTCGGTGGCAGCTTTCCAAACGGTTTGCATTCTAGGTTCAGAGAATAATGTAGATGTGGGTTTAATTTTCTCTTAATTTCAGGCTGAATATGTGGCTAGTTTTTTCTGCCACTGCACTAAATATAGGGAATTTCCTGACAGTGCACCATTTAAAATACAAAAATACTGACATGAGGTACAACGTTACTGTTCGCTTTTCATATGCACTTGAGGATTTTAATACAAGTATTAAACGTTGAAAATTAATCATATTAAAGGTTGTAAAATGTATTATTTTTATATTAACGACAGTGAAACAACATGTTTTAACTAATGTAACAATATTCCAATAAAATATTACAGAAGTGCGACATGAATGTGTGTAGTAAACCGAGTTAACAAAATGTCAAGGTATAATCTCCTTGTTTCCATGACCTGTGCTTAATTTAATCCATTTCAGTATATTTTGTAGGTTTAACTCCTTAATCCGTTCCGCGAACGAGTCGTTTCCAATAAAATTAATGTTACTTGGGGGTTGTGTTCGTGTGGAAAAAATGGGATTATTCTAACTGCCACCTGGAATGTCCTGTAGAAATGAAAACAGTTTTAAATTACTTAGAAATGGGAAATTGAAACGTACCATTTCACATGATAAACTCTTTTGTTTTAATACAATTAGCACCACAGATATCGATGGCGAAGCGCTCCTCTATAGTGATGATGTGGGCACTGACAGCAAGCAAAATATAATTTTGACAAGTTTCATAATACAATTTTGTAACACACGTTTGGAAATAGCCGTTAGTGTTCTTATGAAATATATAAATAAACAATAAACAATACTTTCAAATGACCGATTGAATATATGGGGGATGCTCACAGCATATGTACCAACTGGTAGACCCGCAGTTTTCATATAAAACAACAAAAAAAGAGATGGATCATTTATCTATCTACTAATTTGCACCATCACAGAATTACTACAGACAATAATCCTCTTACTGGCTATAAAGATCTTTAAAGGCACTTTCAAAATTTTAATTATCACCTGTGACATTTTCAGCATAAAAAAACAAAAGCTCTCCCATTTAAGGTTTCTGCCACAGTAAACTGCGTGCTACCAAATTGCCGTCATTAAATTAGAATATTGTAGGCAGTTATTACGCAAATGCAACACCCTCACAATATTATAAATCTCCTTCTCTTTTCTAAATGTATTTTTGCGTCATTTTAACGACATCCTAAAATTTATGCTTCCGCCAAACATTCTATTTCCGACCCTACTCTAAGGTCTTTTGTGCTGTATTCCTTTAACATTTCACTGTCAACAATAAGGTCTCTACAGGGGTAAATCAAATTGAATTGAGGAAAGAATAAAACTTTATGAAGACCTTCCTCTTTCTGTCCCGTTTTGTAGGTGTTCCCTATAAAAACATCATCCAAGTAAATATTAATAACAAGTGACATTCCGTTCCGTGCCTTTTTTGTTTATTTATGATTTTCTTTCAGTTTTTCAATTTTCTTCGTCTTTACAAACCAGATGGAACAAAAATATTTATAAATGGAACGAAATTCTGTGCCAAATGCAGTAAATTTGCCTCCGTTCGGTTGGAATAGTATTTGGAGATACGTCCAATTTCGCATCCATTGAGGGCGATTGTTGTGGGTCAGGACGTGAGTGGGGACCGCTGAGAGGCCGAAGAGAGCCTCTGCATAGGAGCTCGTTGGGCTGTCAGACCTGTCACAGCCAGATAGAGTTTGTTAAGCCTTTAAAGCTTGAACTTTAAATCTAGACACTCTATTAACTGAACAAAAATTTTGCTGTGAAATTTTCGACTCAAGATTTGGTTCTGATTTGTTTTGTGATCTGTAAATTTCTTAATTGGCCTTCTATGTTTTTAATTTTATTATTTTAATATTGTATGTATGTGCTGTGAAATTTACTAAATATAGAAAATAAAATATATTACACTTGTATCTGAAAACTTAAGTCCGATACCTAAGTAATGTCTTTCTAATTGAAATAGGTAGATATTGTGTGAGTGTAACCTAAAATAAAATTCTACGTAAAACAGTAATTGAAAGTTAATTAAATCTTTTGTGACATTCGCCATTCAAAGCCGAGGATTCCAGTGATGGAAAATTATTATTGAAATTTCGGAAGAACAAATTAAACTTACTTAATTTTATTTGCAAGTCTTGAATTTAATTGAGTCTCTTGTTCCCCGCGAGTATTTAATAATGAATCATGATATTTCTTACTGATAATTGTTATTAGAGGCACCTACATATTGAGGAGTAATTATAATTACCATCATTTACATTTTGGCACGAACTCGAAATCTTTGTATTTCTAAGCGTTCGTTTAAAATCAAGTTATGAGACTTTCCTTTACTGTTTGTACTTCACTTTAATGTTTGTGTTATGTAGGCGAATTTAAAAGCATACCAAATTTCGGTAATACACAGATTTCACCCTCAGGTACAGACAGAGCTCTCCTTGCACGAAATTATACATTGGTGATTATTTTTTTATTCGGACTAGATTCGCGTCTGACCACAATCTCACCTGATGGTAGTGACGATGAGGTCGAGGATGGAGCATGCGCACCTAGTACATGCCTATTCTGTGAAACTAATTGAATGTTTATCTATCTATTGATTGATTTCAAATTTTTCGGAAATATTTTTATGTCCTCAAATATGGAGGATTCCTCGCGATATTCTCCTTCGCCGTTTAAGTAATCAGTAGTCAGGTCACGTACATCTGAAAAACCCAAAATTTATTGATAATTATAATTACGTATCTGGAATAAAACAGTATGGATTTTTAGATTTCTTTCAGAAGACTGTTGCTTTTAACTTGTTTTATATTGTTTTTAGTATTAATTTTGTCAGTTTTATATTTTCTTGGCTTGGCCAACGTCTGTTACATGTTCATTTCCACTGGTCACAGAAGAGATCTGTCCTTCGTGATACAGGAACTTCCTAGTTCGGAGGTCAGCGTTTATTGTTACCTTTTGCTCACTAATTTTATTTAGTTTAATATAACCTATGCTTAAGTTCGTACTTATTTTGTTCGTGTTCGTATGGACTATGGATACTTTGTCATCTTACCGCACAAATAAACTTATTCTTATTCTGGCATCCTAGCTATTACTCTGCTACGCCAATGACGCAATTGTCAATATTGCCTAATTTCAAGGTTACTGAAATGACAGTTATACCAAGTAAGACCAACGTTTGTAAATACAGCTTTTTCGCATGACAAAAGTAGGTTTCAAGCCTAAAAACTAACTTTGAAAATTCCACCAACGGGTTCCAGTTTTAGAATCCAATTACAAAGTTGGCCAACTCGATCGCGAGGTGTGTTTATGGCCAATTTACTTCGATCCGCGAAAAAGCTTGAAGTCGTTAATTTTATAGGAAATTGTAATAATGTTTAGAACAGGTAGAGGTCCACGAGAAATGGACGGTAGTTGGAATTGTGGTAAAGAGGTAAAATTGGATTAATTAAATTGTATTGATTAGAGGACATGACAAAATCCCTCAAAGGTAGATTTATTTAGGGGTGCTATCGATATATCAGTTGCTTATTATTAACTATGTAAAATAACTTTTAGAAATCCGTACCCGAAGGGAAAACCTTAAAAAATTGCTAGGTCTTCCTGAGAAACGTATCAGCCAAAGAACCCTCTAGCTTCGATTTTTACAAAATTTAACTATTTTTCACTTTTATAAGTTTTTTTATTATTTCTAGCTTTACGATGTACGAGTACTTAGATTTAAAAAAGATGAAAAAAATGAGCAGGATTTGAACCTGAACCTTTTGTTTTTAAGCCTACTCTCAGATAACCTTTCCACTACCGTGAAAGAACCTCTGATGTATTCATTACGTATGTTATCCAGGCATGTCACACCACCGGCCCACCTTAGCATCTTCATTTAGGTCGTGTGCAGTTGTTGTCATGCACTTTCCTGGTGGTCCAGCATTCCGCCCCGTACATCATCGCCGGTCTGACGGCATTTTTGTAGATCTTCCCTTTTGTTTTTATAGGAATTCTGGCGTGTGTTCCGTGGTAGTGCTCTAACCAACTGAGCTATGAACTGAACTATGTAACCTGTAATCAGCAATAAAACATTTAAATTTGAGCTATCGCAGCTCAACCTGCCGACTTCAAGGTCCCAACAGCTGGAAAGTCTAACCCCAATCTAACAATGTATTCTGGCATATCGCCACCGCCAGTGGTTAGCGAACAATGGACAGTGGGCAAGCACTGGACAAACAAGTGGAGCGAGTCGAGTAAAGTGGGTCGCGGTTGACCCGAGTCCGCCTGACTAACCCGATGGGTATTTTCAAATAGTTTTGGATTTCAACTGTAGCTCGGTCGTAATTAGGGCATCGTGAAGCTGAAATTCCCCTACTCAAATCTAGAAAAGTGAAATATTTCAGCTGGTTTTCAACCTGCAACTAGCCCCTCCGGGGTGTGGTCTTTTCCAACTGAGTTCTGATTCAACTGAGAGGTGATTAAAGTTCAATTTTCAATTCGGGGGCCTAGTGGTGGGACGCCGGATTCCCATGCGGGAAGTTCGGGTTCGAAACCATGCCATATACCAATGAGTTTTTCGGATTTTTTCGAAGACTTACGTATATTTACCAACAGCTATAACGGTGAAGAAAAACATCGTGAGGAAACCTGCATATCTGAGGAAATTAAAGACTCCGAAGTCGTGTGAAATCCACCAGCACTGGGTCCGCTCCGTGGATCATGACCCGTACCCCTCTTGTGCAAGGGAAGGCCTGTGCCCCAAAAGTGGGGACGTTAATAGGCTGATGATGATGATGACTTAAAGTTCAATACATTTGACATTTCAATACCCAATGTATGGAAAAAGGCTCACATCGCATGCGCCAACTGGCAGACGCGGTTTACATACAAAACTTCTCTAGCGAGTAATCTACATAGTAGTACTATTAATTATTCTGCGATACGACGAATTAATTTCACAATCTTTGCTTTTCCGTTTTTGTTTTTAAATCGAAACAACCTTCTAGATATTTTTCTCTCTCTCATATAAATCTTTTGAAAACTCAACTCAGACTGAGTTAGTGAAGAAATGCACAACTTAAAGTATGTTGGACAAAGTTCCATGTCGGCCCAACTTCCCCTTTGACGGTGCATATTACTTACTTAAGGCAGTTGAAACGTTATCTAAATAACTTTGTTTCTTAGTGTTAATAAACAAGATGGGTATGTGAAAGGATTTTTAAATTGAAACAATGCGATATCAGTTAATCGGTGCGCCTACTTTTGATTGAAATTACACATAATTATGAGCGTCGGTAGCCTAGTGGCTAGGACGCCGGACTCCCATGCGGGAGGTCCGGGTTCGATACCATGCAATGTCATGTACCAATGACTTTTTCCGATTTTTTCGTACATTTACCGACTGCTCTAACGGTGAAGGAAAACATCGTGAGGAAACCTGCATGTCTGAGGAAATTAAAAGTTTCCGAAGGCGTGTGAAATCCGCCACACAGCACTGGACACGCTCGGTGGATCATGGCCCGTACCACCTTGTGTAAGGGGAGGCCTGTGCCCTACCAGTGGGGACAATAATAGGTTATGATGATTAACAAAAATCGAAAAAAAAAAGGTAAGAAACTTTCATATAAATTGTTTATTGTTCCGCTATTCCGACACTGAACATCACTATCACTGTACATAATAATAATATAGGTACTGTAGATAAAGAAATTACATAGGGGGGATACTGAAGTAGGAAAGGAGGCCTTTACTCAGCAGTGGGTTAAATTATAGGCTACCAAAAGAAATAAAAGCTTGTTTAACTTATACGGGAAGGACTAAATTGTCGTTGCGAGTGCTATTGCTACACGAGCCGAAAGCGAGTGTTGTGTTGTGAGACACAAGTGCGATACTGAGTGTAGCACTTCCCACTCAGTTTTCAGTCGATAAATAGGCCCAGTTTTTTGCAGGAAACAAAAAAATTACAGAAGTCTCGGACGAGCCGGCAACGCACAATATTGCCCAGCCCTACTCATATCTTTGCACCAATAATGCTTCGTATTATCATGCTTACTACACGTGCCTATGCACTCTGTCCCGACACTAGTAAAAGCCTGAATGTAGTCACCTCCCTCAGGGTTACAAGTATCCTCGTCACCCCAGTAAGACATGCACCTGTAGTTCCCGTTCTTCAGTTCACAGGTATTTCTGCACGGACCAAGCGACAACGTGAACTGTTTTCCTATCACCAAACTGACATTCGTTCTTAAAGCAGCACTGCAGTAGTCCCACGAAAAGGATTGAGTGGTATAACACCAGTCGTATCCATAACCATATCTTCCACATCCAGATAAACAATACTCGTGATTTCCATTATATTGTGAAGTGTAGTATACTGGTGCAGTTTCAGCGTTGCGACCGGAACACCTTCTTTGAATTCTATCAGCTCCTGTTATACATTTGCCGTTTACACAATTGGTCATGCACTGTTTGCGGGGTTTGTCACTTGTATACGAGATTTTGTTGAAGGCTACATCGGTGGCTTCGACGAATACTGCGGCGACTGCAGCGAAGAATAAAGGCATTGTACATCGCATGGTGTCTGTACGGGAGAAACAGCGAGTTGTCTTTTTGAAATACAAGCACTGATATAAACTGGTTACTTGTACGATTATAGTGATGCTGGTTGATTTTGAATACGACGTCTATTCTCCTTCCTTCCTTCTTTTAATAAATCCTTCCTTCCTTCTTTTAGTAAATCCTTCCTTCCTTCTTTTAATAAATCCTTCCTTCCTTCTTTTAATTATTTTATCCTTCTTTCTTTTCCTTCTTTTAATTTGCTAATATTATTCTTATTATTCTTTTTATTTGCACATCGAGGATTCACGGGAGAGTCCGGGGATCTGGATGCCTACTGCAGAGTCCTCCTACCTCCTTATTCAGAGTCTAATGGAGTTTCCTGTATAATTCACACAATATGTATTATTTCACTCCCGTTTCACTTTCCTATAATCCGTTCAGTTAGCGCGGACGATTTTAAGTAAAATACACCAAGTTAATAAATAAATTGAAATAGCTGGAGGTCAACATTCGTGTCACAACGCTCGCTCTGTACGACTCTTATCAAAGTAATGAAGTTGTTTATAATAAGAAAGAATTCTCAGTTATAAGTACGAGTACATTATGTATAAGTAGAATAATAATTACTTATCTTTGCAAAGTGAACTGATATCAATAAATTATGTTTATACTATAGGGAAAACCATTAAAATGTTTGTTTAGAACTACCACAATTATTATACGAGTAAGTACTTTCCTCGTACCGTTCAAGTCTTAAAAAATCGTCTGTAGATCCTAGATATTGTAGATAGATAGAAACACTTTATTGTACACAAATTACATTACAAAGCTCAAGTCCGGTCGTGCATGGAGTACTGCTGCCACCTGTGGGACGGCTTAGCAAAGTACCAACTGGCTGCCCTTGACTCAGTGGAGAAACGCGCTAAGCGCCTTATAGGTGACGAATCGCTGGTGGAAGCTAGACTGCAAAGTCTGGAACATCGGCGCAAGGTTGCCTATCTATCGGTATTTTATAGGATACATTTCGGAGAGTGCGCATCGGAATTGCACGACCTAATTCCAGCATCTCCATTCCGCCTTCGGACTACCAGGCGCGGGGAGGGGTTCCATCCTTATGTTGTTGATATCCCATCTGCTCGTACGAAGCGATTTGCTTCTTCGTTCATTATGCGAATGGCTAAGGAATGGAACAGCCTGCCGGCGTCTGTATTTCCCGAAACCTACAACCTTGGGATCTTCAAGGCCAGAGTGAATAGGCATTTACTGGACCCGCATGCTTCATCGTCGACCTCATCGTCGCTTACCATCAGGCGAGATCGAGGTCAAATGCGGGTTTAGTAGTCAATAAAAAAAAACTACAGGAATAGTAGCACGATATGTACAAAGGAGGCCTTATCGCTTAAAACGATATCTTCGATTGTAGTATAGATATACTACAGACAGATCCCTATAGTTGAGCGATTCATCTCCCTAACAGTAGCAATAAATCTATACCAATATATTAGTCCAAAGGTTGTTCGTTCATTCTGACATAAGGGTTCCCTGCCCAATGTGTAGGCGCGATCAAAACCGTGCTTCGGGAAACCTGTCTTCCTATTCAGGACGGGCGGAACGCTAACGGCGCGAGCGGCACCGCGAGCGACACCAAAATGTAACACTTTTCGCGCGTCTCTAGCTCTGTCACTATTAATCCGAGCTCAGTGCCGTAAGTGTCTATCGCGAGAGCATTGTTGCTCGCTTATTCTGACACTAAAATCATTCCGATCGGCTAAGTGTAACTGATATTATTTTCTTATAATACTTACAGGGTTCCCTGCCTAAAAGTTTAGGAACTGTACAATCCGCACCACGCATACCTAGTTCATAAGTTTTGTTTACATTAGCGACAGTTATTGTGGGTAGTTTTAACTTTCGTTGTTTGTTTCGTTCTGTCAAATATTAATGTCCAGTGAGGGTAATATTTTTTGTTAATTGCCACTCGCCGACACAGTCTCGGAAATACAGCCCTTGAGACAGCATCGTTTTTGCGCGCGTGTCACCGAATCTCTTCATCGCGTGTGATCTATCATCTCCACGGACTCCTCGCAGTGCTGATACAGTGCTGGTGCTTCGGTGACTCTAAAACCTACCAGAATTTTGGACATTGTCGGCGCCGACGGGTGATCTCGGGCTAAAATGCTGGTGCGTTGGTTTTTCATTGGTATTTATTGCCTGCCCTGGACATTCTCTCGTTCCCCTTCGTTTATTTCGCCCCCGAAAGATTGGCACGATCAGAATCGTGCTTTGGTTTTTTTTTTCCATGTATTTGGAAGAAATGGATATTTTTATGCGAAGTATTTAGAAAATGGCGGTAGTTGTTTCCTGTTAATTTTTGTACACAGCCTTAATTTGGTCTGTGGCCAGCGGTGGTCATCGCACGCCGGTCGTATCCTAATTTCGGCTCGTTTATGTGCGCGGGGGGCGAATTTGCGAGATTTCTGGTGAACGACGCCCTATTGGCTCGTTACGGCGTCCATCACTGTTTAATCGGTGGTTAAAAGTGGTTCTTTTATGTTATTTATTACATTATCTAAGGGCAGGCCTATTTGACCCTCGAGTCCTTAGATAAGTGTGAAAGAATTTTTAAAATTAGTCCAGTAGTTAAAAAAAAGCTTAAACATACATGTTGACCCTATTTTTTCCCTACATGTTAGTAATGTAATGTACATTGTATAAGTCGGATCTCATGAAAATTAGGAAACCTACCTACTGACAGAAAATCGAAACATGATTGGTGTCACTATTATCCCACCAAAAACATAAATGTGAAAAAGGTGCTAAGTTCGGTGCAAGGAACCAATTCACCGTTAAAAGATTTTTTAATTTTTTATTTATTATTCTTTTACACTTTTGTGTACAGGTGATCTTAATGCTTTGCGGCACTCTCTGCCAGCTGACCTTTGGGCATGCAGATATGTTATAGCGGTGCAGTGGCAATAAAAATGACAAAGAAACTTACTTAATAATATGTGAAGAATTGAGATCTAACTGGATGCCAAGTTTAATTAACGTTCCTTCAAACTTACCTACAGAAATGTATAGCATAGGATAACTCTTACGGTCACAATCCCCGAGGGGGTAGACAGAGGAACCACCTTCATCATAGGTTGTAGAAATACCTATATAAAATTATTTAAAAAATATAAAAAAATATTGCTTGTTTATAACTGAATCCCTAACTTGCCAAGTTTTCACACAAAGCTCTGAAACTCTTTTCTTGAATATTTTTTTATTGGGGGGTCGAAAATGACTCGAAATGGTTCCTGTAATATAAATATAGACGAGGGTGAGAATGAACGGATTAAAAGACTGGTAGACTTATTGGAAATAGTATGCTTACAAAAGGAATGAGTAAAAAGACAAGCAAAATGTGAAAAGACAGACAATAAAGTTATAAAAAGAACAGATCATAAAACTAAGTTGGCACACCAGTAACAATCCCAACAAAAAAAAACACTTAAGCGCTAGACATAATGAGAACAAAACAACTTTAGGGTTTCTACACACGTGAGTCGTGGCCCTTTTTCTTTTTGAACTTGGCGGTCACACTCCCAGTGTCTAGATAAGGAATATCCAGAGTTGTAAAACTGTTTTTCTACTATACTATTAATATTGTAGTACTATGAATTTGCTCCATATTTTGTTTCCAGTTTAATAGGGTTAAAGCATTATAATTACGCTTTTATGAGGACAAGAATAGATTTTCCCCTCCACCATTTTGTACAGCTTACATTAGAGTATAATAGTACAATCTAACACGTATAACATACAGTTAGCTAGCCATATTATAGCACGAGAGCTTGAAGTGGGTGCTCCGACAATCTAGTTAGTGTAATGTTTTAACCGAGCAGACGAGCGGTTTAAAAGACGTTTACTTAGTCGCTAATGGAACCATCTCAGGTGTAGGTAATGTCATAAAGATAGGTGTAAGCGCTAGAAGTACCATAGAGGGCAATTGAGTTAGTGTAATGTCGTTGCTGGGTAGACGAGCGGTTTAAAAGACGCTTACTTAGTCGCTAATGGAACCATCTCAAGTGTAGGTAATGTCATAAAGATAGGTGTAAGCACTAGAAGTACCACAGTGGGCAATTGAGTTAGTGTAATGTCGTTGCTGGTAGACGAGCGGTTTAAAAGACGCTTACTTAGTCGCTAATGGAACCATATCAAGTGTAGGTAATGTCATAAAGATAGGTGTAAGCACCAGAAGTACCACAGTGGGCAATTGAGTTAGTGTAATGTCGTTGCTGGGTAGACGAGTGGTTTAAAAGACGCGTACTTAGTCGCCAATGGAACCATCTCAAGTGTAGGTAATGTCATAAAGATAGGTGTAAGCACACAGTGGGCAATTGAGTTAGTGTAATGTCGTTGCTGGTAGACGAGCGGTTTAAAAGACGCTTACTTAGTCGCTAATGGAACCATCTCAAGTGTAGGTAATGTCATAAAGATAGGTGTAAGCACACAGTGGGCAATTGAGTTAGTGTAATGTCGTTGCTGGTAGACGAGCGGTTTAAAAGACGCTTACATAGTTGCTAATAGAGTAGTTTTATTTTTTGCAAGAATTACGTAAGGTATGGGATCATGGTGTCACCATGGCGTGAATAATACACATTGCCAAGTAAGTAAGTACGTATAAAGATTAATGTTGAATAGAATCCTCGTTGTAACTTGTTGTTATAAATATTTCATAATATTGTATCACATAATACTTAGTTATAATTACTATGTCTCTTCGTCGCCGTCTCTATGAATCTCACTCACTATGTCTCTTACCAGCGGCTGTCGACACCCTGTCATCAGCCATAGCGCTGAACCATGGACCGATTTGCTTTTATGTGTTTACTTACTACTAACCCGCATTTGACCTAAACAATCTTACGCATATTTACCAGTCGGTCGCTCTAACGGTGAAGGAAAAATCGCGAGGAAACCTGCATGTCTGAGGAAATTAAAAGTTTCCGAAGACGTGTGAAATCCACCAATCACCACTGGGTCCGCTCAATGGATCATGACCCTTACCCAATTGTGCAAGGGGAGGCCTTTGCCCTAATAGTGGGGACATTATAGGCTGATGATGCTCATGATGATGATGATGAATTATAATGTAAAGTATTTATTTTAAAAGCAACTAAAACATTTTAATTTGTTCTTGAGACTGTTAGCGTTCCAACCGCTGCGGTTGCCCTGCTCGCCTGCTCGCCTGCCCGCCCCGCATAAGGCCAGGAGCAATCCGGTTAAGATAATGCCTTTACCCGCTCTGACCTGGTTCGTATTTTTAGATTGCCATCGTTTCCTTTACTCGTACTATCGCTCTTTAGTTTCTAAGACTTTTCTAATAAAACCTTATTCGTTCCGAAACGTTCCATTTCTACTTTGGATAACTTTGGTTTTTTAAACCTCTTTAATTGTAGATTGACTTATCTTTTACGTTAGGTCTGGACTACACGCGTGCGGTTTACTTTAAATGGGGAGAGGAACGCATGTGATTGGTTGCAGCGAACCGAACCGGGGCTGGAACCGGAAACGTGTAGTCCAGGCCTTAAACAATAAGTGCATAAATAAACCTTTTTATAAGTAGGTATTATTTAAAGACTTTGAGAGTTTAGAATTGGCGACAGGTACAACAAAACGATTGACCAGATGATTGTGTAAAATGACTTCCATGGCACTGACTTCTATGGACTGAATTACTGTTTTGTAAGCCTCAAAAAACCGTACAACCAAACCTTGTCACTCCCATGACTGACTCGTCATTGGCAGAATTCGTATCTTCGAAATGCCATTAACCGAAGAAAACATAAAAAAATAATTGCAAAATATTTTTATTATTATTTCTGAGAAACCTTACAGTTTTATACAATGCCTGAATAGTTGTTCTTTTTTTTACAATCGTGCAAGCCAAAAAACTGGTCTTCTTATTTATACAATGAAAAAATAGTAACAGCTGAAAGTTAACAAATATGGAGATGGGAAAGTGGGATGGGGAGTGGGGAGTAGAAAGAAAAGGGTATGTGTGTATATCTCAACACACATACTTACGTATGTGTACGTATGTGTGTTGAGAGGGTGTGTGTGGAAGAGAGAGGGAGATTTGTGTTATGTTCTGCTGCACGCTAATCATGTAATCGAGTCTGCGCTATGGAAACTAAGTCGTAACATTGCATCTTACGTCCACGTTCTTATATCGATATGACAGTGCCAAATCCCCAATTCTCCTGAGGGTATCTTGAGGGTCAACGACCCCAACACTCACACGAACCCTGTAGGTACCCCACGCTGCCACCGACCCTTGTAAAACGTCTGCCGTCCCAGGACAGCAGTAAATTTGCGATGTGACGGAGACACGTATCGAATCTCGTAGTCGATATATCAAACGAAAGCATTACTGTCCCGACGTTATTCATAGATCTTGCAATAGTGTGAAACAGTTGGATTCCATTCAGAGTAGTTGCTAAACTAATAAGTACTTAGTTGAGTACCTGTATTCATTTTGTAAAGGACATGCTTGTAACGATGTCGACTTCATCGTCCATATCAACCTCCTTGCCATCAATTTCAACCTCATTGTTAGCGTTTATCTCACCTCATTTCGTGTTGGCATCTTCATTTCTTCATCTATACTTTCAAAATTCAAATCATATTTCCATTCAATTTCTAAATTCCATTATTCCATTTCTTTCATTGTTTTTACTTTCTCTCTGTATTTTGTCCTAAACGGACGTATGTCCGTTTTATAAAATTGTCTCCTACTACTACCTATTTTCTACTACTGTGTTGTTCTGTTCCTGATAAATATAATATCTACTATTACCAAGTTCCTCTATTACTTCATCTGCACACTGTCCTAGAACCCTGCTAGCCGGCACCTAGAGGGCAGATTGTAGCATGCTAATACATACAATGACTATAGATCCACTTGACTGCCGATGCGGGCGCCCCGCGCGCGCCGTACATTAGCAGTATATTTCTTATAAGTTTCGCGGCACTTAAACGCTTATCAGATTTAAGCGAGCTCGTTGATGTCTTTGTCGCCGCCTTTTTCTTTCATGTGTTTAATTGTATAGCATTGTCTCGTTTCTTCATTGCCATAGCCGCGCTTTTCCCCCCGCTACCCTCACATTTATTCCAACGTTTGTAGGAATCAATATAGCTATATTCTTTTGTAGCTATCGGTTCTCCATTGGTTACTTACTTCATGTGCTAATATGAAAACTATTTCAGGGTTTAACTCCTATTACCTATTGTAAATTTTGACTAAAAAAGCATCCTTTTCGAAGCGATCTCTTCCATTACCTATGTCTCAATGTACTCTAAAATCATAACTGAAGAGCAGATTTAAAGTAGCTGTTATTGTATTTATAAGGATATTCAATTCTGTAGGGTTTCTTGAGGGGTGCAGGTAATAGAACAGAGGTAGTTCATGAAGACTTTTAATGCGTATTACAATTAAAATTAAAATAATTATAGCGAGCCGTGTAAAGCGTTATCGATCGCGGCCATGTTCGAATTGAAGTTTTTTTTTCTCTCTTTCTTCGTTCGCAAATTGTGTATAAGATGGTGTTACACGAGTCCTCAACAATTCCATTCAATATATTTATCTCAGACAGCGTCCATACAAATAAGGTTAGTTTATTATATTACTTAAAGCTATGTCAGTAAAAAGCCAATGGTACCGACCCCAAAGCACTGGACGACTACTTCGCATTGACATGCAGGTATACCCAGTGCATCAGGATCGGGGAGTCAGGGGACTCGGCAAACCTCAACAGGATGCTGCTGGGACTGCTATGTACACGGTGCATCAGGGAAGCAACCCTCTTTCGGATATGACCAGTGCAATTTGTTATTCAAGTGACAAACAATAACAAATAGAAATAAAAAATGAATATGGAGATCCAGCAGTGGACGTGTTTCGGCTGAAATAATGATGGTGATGATGATGACTAAAAATGAAGAAAAAAACAAAATGTTATTTTGGATGACAAGTTGTTGACGTAACATGTACATAATAAATAGGTAGTATATGTTTATGGTATAATACTCCATTAATGAGAATAACATTCATTTTCCTTTTTACGCAAATAGATACGCATCCGTACCCGAAATAAACCGTACACACACAGCCGTGCACCCAAAAACAAAACAAAAAAATCCGCTACGTACTCATATACGTAATCAAAAAGAATAAAAAAGTTGTAAGTAAAAATATAACCAAAGATTTACGTAGATAAGTCACACCTTAAGAAAAGGTACACTTATGTCTACAACTTCGATTTACGAGAGAAATAAAAACCAACTCACAGAGGAGTCACGAAGTAGATATCTACCTACCGAATAAGAATAGTTTATTTGTGCGGTAAGATGACAAAGTATTCATAGTCCATACACCAGTAGGAACTTAAGCATAGGTTAGATTAAACTAAATAAAATTAGTGAGCAACCAGTACGAAATAATAAACACTGCACATAAGTGAAGGAGAGGAACTACAGAAAAATACCAATACGGAACTCCATCACATATAAATCCAAAAATAGCTACTACAAATCCTCTCTTTAATCGTAACTACAATGTACCTCCTATAAGTAAGATTACTCTCTATTAGAGATGTTACTGAGCTTCGACTCCGACTTCGAAAGGTCTGAACTTCCGATTGATTTTACACCTCCGACTCCGACTTCGGCTCCGATAATTTTGAATCGGAGGTTATACCGAAGATTTGCGAGCAAACATATTCAAACAAACAAGTAGGACTACATAAAGGAATATGTTTTATTGCCGCAAACGTCATCATAAAAAATATTGGCCACTTCAGCGGTAAACATTAAAAAACTGTTTAAAATTTGAACTTCTTCTGAATATCGTTTCGGTACCCGTACGATGGCCACGCACCTGTAAAATGTGGAACTCTCTTCCACCCGACGTTTTTCCCGCAGCGCTACGACATGGGATGCTTCAAAAAGAACGTTAAAAAGTCCTCTCCCTCCACGGCCGGCAACACACAAGCAATACCCACGTAATGCACGTGTCTCTAGGCGACGGTGACTACTTACCATCAGGTGGCCCGTCTGCCTGTTTGTCGTAGCTAATTTATATTTAAAAAAATATCTCTTCGGCTCCGGTTCCGACTCCGATAAATCAAATTTTAAACCTTCGGTTTCGACTCCGGTTCCGGTAAAACCACCTCCGTAACATCCCTACTCTCTATTCCTCGTTCGGAACTCATTAAACCGATTGCTTCGTCCTCGAATCTCCAACGTTCAATCAATACTCATTCTGCCCAAATTGTGCGGTTGCATGCTTTACAATACTTGTTACGTTTACATGTAGGTAATTTTTTTTAAACCCCTGACCCAAAAAGAAGCTTTTATTAAGGGGCCTATAGTCGCCAATAGGACATAAAACGCAAAGCGTTGCGTAGATGGAGCCACGAGCACACTCCGTAAACAGAAAAGAAAAACGAAACGTCATTTTTAAAGATATCACAAATTTCTTGTTATTTGGATTAATTTAATTTAATTTCTCAATGCTATAGTAAAATTGTGATGATATCATGGCATCATATGGCCATTTCAAAATAGCAGACCTAAAAAATCTGTTAAAACAGCGCGGCGCGAGTCTGAAGGGATTTGGTGGCAAGGGTACGTGTCTACATGTTGATATTTGGCTTTATGTGCTAATTTAAAGTTTATTAAACAAAAATCTTGTAAAATCATACAATATTAATCAAAATAATCATTATTTATTTATCAAATTGTTGTCATTGAAAGCAATAAATTTAGGTGGTTGTTATGTTTAGAACAAAATCAATTTAAATCGTACACGTACGTCGTATTTTTTAATGTTTTTTTAACTGTGCTAGTGGCGCCTCTAGTGGTAAAACATTGCAAGATTATCTTCTAAAGTACGTTTTTTTGTCAAGCTCTAGCGACGACACGGCTTGATCCTATAAGTTAATATTTTGCACATAGATACTTTAAACCTCTATCAAGGTCTATGTTTGAACAATTTTAGTTAAATTATTGTTGTTCAGCTAAAAAGCTCCTCACAGCAATAGATAAGTACAACTTTACAATTATCGCGTGTTTGTGTTTCAACAACAATTTAATGTACTTATATTAAACTAATTAAGTTCCGATTTTGACTAAATTATTTTTATTTTGATTATTCTCAGAAATATTAGAAATTACCCGAAAAGCGCCTGATGATTTATTAATATCAATTTCACAAATTTCATGGCGGAGAAGGAATTTCACAAATTTCATTATCTGTAACCTGTCCACAGACGAGACCATTGATATGTCAATGTGTCATTCACCCTGTCAAGTCAAATATATTCGACATGTAAAGGTAATTGGCGACTGTAGAAACCTTAAAAGGTGTTTCAACAGCTACGCGGTTTTTGGGATCTTTTATTTTCATCTGGCCTAGGAGAGCCTCCGTGCCTTAGAGAGCACGTGAGGCCACATCAGATGCCTGGCAGCATAAACAACTTACAATAGACTGGCCACTGAAGTAAGAAATAAATAATCCTACATGAGATGTATCTACGTATCTTTTTTTAAAATCTATTTCGTTTTAAGACTTTGTGCGCATTACAGGGCTATGCCAGCCTCAGCAACACAAGTTCTTAATCACTAAACTGCTGCCCTGAGACAGCGCCTGATGTAGCAGAATAGTTTGATAGTAGATAGGCTTAAAATTGTAATTAATTATTTTTTTCTTTATTTTATTGACTACTAAACCCGCATTTGACCTCGATCTCGCCTGATGGTAAGCGACGATGAGGTCGACGATGGAGCATGCGGGTCCAGTAAATGCCTATTCACTCTAGCCTTGAAGATCCCAAGGTTGTAGGTTATTATCTGCACATTAAGCCCATCCCCGTCATCCAAAAAAATTAATTCCACCAGTTGCAAGATAAACCAGTTTGTGAAATGGCAAACGGCTTTAGATTTTTTTTGTTTTTTTTCTCAGCTTTGAAAGCCAACGAGTAAAAGGAAAACTAACTGAAAGGCCCTGGAAGTGATCAATACATACTGAAGAGCTCATTGAATTTGGGAGTGTAGTAGCTATTCATTCAGCTATCGATCGTTCGTTGGCAATTCATTTCGAACAGGGGCGTAGTTAGGCGCTTTAATCGCCCCCTTAAAGTAACATAAAATTCAATTTTACCGTGGCGACGCACGACGCGCGCCACTACGATACAGTACCTACTCACATCGGCGTAGAACGCGCTATCGAAATTTTCCTAGGACTTCGTATATATACGAGTTCCAAACATCCATAGTTGGACCAGCACATCTGGTCACCAGGCACAACACCCCGCCTGGTGAAAGATCTTCCCTTTTCCCTTTCATACAACTGACGTTACGTCATCCATCTCCTCACATAGCGCGTTCCTACATTACTATAAAATGACTTTTCTGTTTTTGTGGCCGGACTTTCTCGTTTGTCCATGTATGTAACGTCATACCAGGGGAACACACAAATGTGTGACACCTGTGACAATTGGGCTTCAAAAATCGTGAAATTCGTGTGACGTAATTAATGAATGACCCCTTATCGTAACCAAAAATCAAACCCTTATCGTAACCAAAAATCAAACCCTTATCGTAACCAAAAATCAAACGGGATAAAAAGATATCGTCTACATATTATTAACAAATTCGGAGGAAAATAAAATTCTACGAGAAATTTTTTTTTGATAAGATTTTAATGATTTGGAAGATGGTATGAGCTTGGGTAGAGTCAGCTTGGAGTGCTCCATCCTTTTATTGCTGTGCTTTCATTGCTGTGTTTTGGTTTTAAAGGTAAGGCAAAGACATTCGCACACATTCACATCTTCTCGTCGCCCATACCTCAATGTCTAAAGACAAGAGTCTTTAACCAGTGCGTCCTACCAGTAATGACCTACGGAGCCGAAACGTGGACACTGACGGTGCGACTGGTTCACAAATTGAAAGTCGCTCAGCGTGCTATGGAAAGAGCTATGCTCGGAGTATCTCTGCTGGATCGAATCCGAAATGAGGAGATCCGGCATAGAACAAAAGTTATCGACATAGCTCATAAGATTAGCAAGCTGAAGTGGCAGTGGGCCGGTCACGTCTGTCGCAGAACCGACAACCGCTGGGGTAGACGAGTTCTGGAGTGGAGACCGCGTTTGGGCAAACGTAGTGTGGGACGCCCCCCTGCTAGATGGAGCGACGATCTGCGCAAGGTGGCTGGCAGCGACTGGATGAGAAGAGCCGAAGATCGGGCTCAATGGCGCGCCCTGGGAGAGGCCTATGTCCAGCAGTGGACTAGAATAGGCTGCTGATGAAAGACATTCGGGGTCATTAGTAATGACTGGCACATAAGGCACCAGCGTAATTAGTAATTACCGGTACATGAGGTACTCCATCTAGGTAAGTCCTCAAAATCAGCAGCATATCGAAAACCCTCTAACATTTTAGTGATGTGAGATGTCTATGGGCGACGACACTAACTTTCCAGCAAGTGGCTCTTTTGCTCCTACTTTCCTTATATAATAAAAAAACCGTTCTACATCGCAGATCACATGTTTCTACGATTTTTTTCATCATATCATAGCATTTATTCATAAAAAATCTTAAATTGTGTTTGAATATTTACATGCCAAAAATAATAATTAAACTCTTTCAGTGTCAACCTTAGCTAAGTTAAGCACGTTATAAAAAAGAAATTTAAATTACAAAAATATATTAAAATCCATGTCATAAAAAACTGAATCTAAGAGTTATTGTCAAAACTAATACAATAAGTACGGGTTGTTGGGGGGCGGAGGCGAAACAATTCGTGGCAGAGATTGTCCGTCGCCTCAGGGAGAGGGGCTGTGACCCTCGCTCCGGGTCGTACCTGGTGCAAAGGTTGGCCGTAGCGATACAGCGCGGTAACGCCGCGAGCGTTATGGGCACCTTTGCACCGGGGACGACAAGGGGCGGGCTATTTGATTGACGATAATTATTTCTTTATTGGAAAATTATTATTATTATATGACATGTAAATTAATTTTATAAATAAAGAACCAGGATTAGTATTAAATTAAATTAATACAATAAGTTATAGTCTGCTAAATTGTCATATTTCCGACACAGGTACCTAGTTACATTAAAATTCTTCTACAGAAAACAAACTCCTGCGGAGACTGCTTCTAGCGCCCCTTCGCCCGAAGTCTAGTGCCCCCAGTAACTGGAGGCGGCTCTGTTCGGAACTGAACCAAATTGAAATGAAATTGGAAATGTTTCGAGGGAGGGATTGTTCCACAGGCACGTGCCTGACGTTTTGACGCTTATGAAAGGGCTTGTTTTATTTCGGTTTTATTTGAGGGAAATGTGTGAAGGAATTTTGTGAGTCGAATATTAAAAAATCTTAAGTAAGTTTACCTCAACTTAATTGTGTAATGTATGTATACTCGTAAAACACGCATTATGTAGTACTGCATTAAAATAAATATTTTAAGTATGTACTTCAAAAAGTTTCTGTCCACTTTTGAGCTCTATTAGACCTTATTATGGTGGAAAATAATTAGCATTTGTACTTTAAACTGGACTTTAATCGTAATGGTTTGTTTCATACACGTCGTTAGAATTTCTTTTGTCTCTTCGTATAGATATGAAGCGACAATTTGGTCTCTTGTGAGCAGGACCTGATTTAGGGCTCTAAGCGCCCTAGGACTAATGTGAATTCGCGCCAAATGTCGAACTCCATCTAGTCATATATCCGACACAGCTGGTATGGAATAGGTTAGAAGGCTAGAACGGGAGTGAGCGAAGCGAGCTCGAAATTTCGGCTCCGATCCGACACACGGGCACTGACATGGATTATAATGATAGAGCAGAAGCGAGGGAAACGAGATCAAAATTTCTGAGCAGTGCGGACACAAATGATGAATTAGGTGGATAAGGCGTGAGCGAGCGAAGCGATTTAGAAATTTCGGCACGAATCCGGCACAAATAATGGATTGGAAGGATAGTGCAGGAGCGAGCGAAGCGAGCCTGAAATATCGGCGCAAATCCGACCGATTAGCAAAGGCATTTTAGCCTAGTTGGAGTGGTTAATGAAGAATATTGGTAATGTGTACATATGGAGGTAAAAAGAATACTTTGACGTCAACATTTATATTGTTTTAAACAAATTCTAAGCTTCCGACAGATACTCGTATATATCTACTCCAGTATTTAAAATAAAAAGAACAATATGACGTAACCCATCACACCGCATGTAGGTCTGATCATTGATCCACATAACACCTTGACATTATGTACCGACACAGGTTATTATCGAGTTTTTCCTCGATATGTCTAAAAATACTAATAACCTTTGGGAGATCCGTAGTGTCCTATTTTTTGTAGCGTGATTGAACCCCCTTTCTATATACCTACTCGTACAAGTATTTTCGGGTAGGCATTAAGGTACCGATACAAAATTCGTCGCCGCAGGTTCGAATCCATCTTTGTACCATAATAAAACCACTCTCACTAAAACAACATTACTTACCAATATTTTTCATTAATCAGTGGCTAATGAAGAATATTGGTAAGTAATGTGCAAATCATTACCAATTAGTTTTTTTTTACTTTAAGGGGTGAAGTATTGATCCATGAATTAAATATGAGCCATGTGAGATGATGACGATGATGATGACGGAGCCGAAACGTGGACACTGACGGTGCGACTGGTCCACAAATTGAAAGTCGCTCAGCGTGCTATGGAGAGAGCTATGCTCGGAGTATCTCTACTGGATCGAATCAGAAATGAGAAGATCCGACATAGAACAGAAGTTATCGACATAGTGGCAGTGGGCCGGGCACATCTGTCGCAGAACCGACAACCGCTGGGGGAGACGAGTTCTGGAGTGGAGACCGCGTAGTGTGGGATGCTCCCCTGCTAGATGGAGCGACAATCTGCGCAAGGTGGCTGGCAACGACTGGATGAGAAGAGCCGAAGATCGGGCTCAATTTCGCGCCCTGGGAGAGGCCTGTGGCCAGCAGTGAACTAGAGTAGGCTGCTGCTGATGATGATGATGATGATATGAGAAATAAAATATATGCCACTTAAAAAAATATATGTTAAACATTGTCCTTTGTATTTTTTTTTGTAGTATCTTTACTGTACACAAATAAAATATACACAGAAAATAAAAACATCAAAATATGTACAAAGGCGGGCTGGGCTTATCCCATAGGGATCCATTTTTTTTCCGACTAAACCCACCTCGATATCATCCGATGAGATCAAGATAGAGCACATAGAAAGGACAGGCTCTTTCGAAATTAGGATTAAAAATACGTTTAAATTATTCGGATAAAAATTTACTCACATCTTTATTATTAACTCTTTATTGTACACAAACATTATAATACAAACTTATACAAAAAAATATGTGAAACACAAAGGGCGTGACTTATCTCTAAGAGAGATCTCTTCCAGCAAACCCCGTAAAATGACAATTTGATTCATATCAAGGGAGGCGAAGTGTACACCTATATGCTAAATAAATATACCTACTTAATAATACAAAATAGAAAATACGTACACAAATATAATATAATACATAAATATACAAATAAATAAATAAATACTATATACTAACATAAAAATATAATAATAATATAATAAAGATAATGACAAAATAAAACTCAAGGAGAGAAGAATAATGTTCCTTGACAAGTTTCTTAAAGATAGGAAAGGATTGACTTTCACGAATGCCGGGAGCATTCCACAACCTGACCGCGTGCACAAAGAAGGAGTAGTTAAAGAAGTCGGTTTTGTGGGGGGTGCGAGGAAACTGTAGAATGGAACTAATGTGGGACCTAGAGAGCTTATCACCCGACCGCAAGAAATTAAAGCGTTCACGCAAATAGGGGGGAGAGGTGGGATTCCTTAAAATTTTGAAAAGAGTACAAAGAATATGAGAATTTCTACGATGACGAATGGGGAGCCATTTGAGTTGAGACCTAAATTGGGAGATGTGATCAAACTTACGCAAGCCAAAGATAAAACGTATACAGAGATTTTGAAGTCTTTCAAGTTTATTTAAAAGCTCCTCTTAGGCATCAAGATCTTATGAGAGTTCAAGCTCTGACTTTTCGTCATAATTAAGCCCCCATTTCCTTTCATCAAGATCTCGATCCCGAAACCCTGTTTTGACGACTCATAAAAATAAATTAGCTCCAGCGCCTCGCTCTCATTCTCTCTGCCGTTTTATCCGCGCAGTAAAAACATTAATTAACGGATTTGCATAAAAACATCGTAAGAAGCAAAAATGGAGCAGTTGGCTTTTGAAAAATGGAGGCCAATTCTTAGTACTTTATTATTTTCAGAAAACTTAAGCCTCTTAACTTTTTGACTGGGCTGTTTTTCGCTTTTGAAATATTTTTAATGAGTATAAGACTTACTGTGAAATGTAATAATGTCTTTGATTTAAGAGTTTCTTAAGTGTCGTGTCATCTCTATCTAGAGCTATGGTATAGAAGGGGATAGCATATATTTTAAGGACTTTTCGTGCAACTCATGTTAAGCGTTTTCCACACTATATTTTTGCAAAACCTACAAATCTAGCTACTAGGGAGTGTGTCCGCCAAGTTCAGAAAAAAAGTGTGTTATATTACTGGAAACATTTCGATACCTACATTCTTCACACAAATCTTCCAAAACTCCCATTTCCTGCCTATTTCATTTACCGTATTAAATGACCCAAACGTGAACTAGAATATAATGGGTCACGCGGAACACTAACCCTAAGGTAACCCCAGGGGTGAGTATCCTGCAATTTATACCCGGAATCGGACCCAGGGGATCCCGGTCCGGATGACCCGGAATTGATGCTTCCAGACAGGTCGAGTGCACATTGTTTGATGTTAGATTACACAAATTCAAGGCTTGTGCCAGGGTATTACAAGTGAACTAAATAAGCAGCTCTAATAGTGTGGCAGATTTAATAGTTTAGTTTGCCATTTGCCTACCCTCAATTTACGGGGCCCGTAGCCTAGTTGCGAACATGATTTGATTGACAAGTGTTGATTGGCACGACATTTTTGTTCTCCAAAAGAAATGTATTCGTATTCTTTTCAATATAAAACCAAGAGATAGTTGTAGACCCTACTTTATAAAAGAAAAAATCTTGCCATTACCCTGTATCTTCATCCTCGAAGCCGCCGTTTACGTTAAGAAAAACATAAACAAATTCCAATATTGTACAAGTGCCAGGCGAAATAATAAATTAGAGTTACCAAAAGCAAACATGCAAATAACAAAAAACGGTCCCCACTACAAAGCTGTACAAATATATAACAAAATACCGGAACAACTTAAAACAGAAACCAAAGACAAACCTTTTTATAATAAAATTAAAACATTTCTAGTAACAAAGTGTTACTATTCGATCATGGAATTTCTTCACGACCCAATCTAGTCCAAATTAGTCATTCTTTTCTTTATGTAGGTATATTTTTTTACTTAAATCACATTTAATTTAATTATATAAATCCAATTAATTATATAAATCATTATATTATTATTTATCTTATATTCATTAAATTATTTCAATGGCTCACGTACCTTGCCTAAACTTGCAATGCCCTACAGGGTGCATGTACTAACTGCTATTGTTATTTAAGATCTTTAAGCTGTACATGTTAGCATGAATAAATGAATTATGAATTATGATCTATGATCGCGTAGGTTAAGCAACGTTGGCCGCGGTCAGAACTAGGATGAGTGACCGCTAGTGACACAGTTTTATTGGTTAGTGTCCAACGAGTTATTTAGGTACTGACAATCAACTCTGGACATTGGTCCAACGTATAATGTCAAACTTTCAAAACGTCAAATACGCAAAACGTCAAATATGCAAAATGTCAAATACGCAAAATGTCAAATACGCAAAATGTCAAATACGCAAAATGTCAAATACACAAAATGTCAAATACGCAAAATGTCAAATACGCAAAATGTCAAATACGCAAAACGTCAAATACGCAAAATGTCAAATACGCAAAATGTCAAATACGCAAAATATCAAATACGCAAAATGTCAAATTCTTGAAACGTCAAATTTACGCCTAAATGTTCTTGTAAGTATTTTTTTTTATGGGACTAATGTTACTAACTGGAATTCATGTAAGTTGCAGCCATTTATTTTGACGACTGCTATCGGACAGTAGCCGGGGCCGACAGTTTAACGTGCTCTCCGAGAAACGGAGGGGCTTGGATAAAAATTACTTTCGGGCCATGCTCGCAACTAGACGAGCCCCTCATAACCTAACCAAACAAAATAACCTTACTTACTTACTTACTTACTCCGCTGGCGCAGCGACCCGAAGTGGATCTTGTCCTCCGATACCAAAGAGCGCCATCGCTCTCTCTCCTGCGCAGTCTCGAGCCAGTCAGGCGCCCGGAGCTCCCGCAGATCCTTCTCCACTTCATCGCGCCAGCGGTATCTGGGACGTCCGACCGGACGTCGTCCGTTAGGGCGTCCCACATATGCTCGTTTAACTGCCCGATCCTCCCCCATCCTAGTGATGTGTCCGAGCCATCGGAGTCGAGCCGCTTTCGTCTCTCCTATAATGTTCGGCTCGTTCACCATCTCTTCTATCTCCCTATTCTTAATAAACCAAATAATTTCAGTTTTGGAAATCTTAGTCCAAATCTATCTACTACATTAAATCTTGCAAAATCCACAGTCATCTAACTAGAATGCCAGCCTTCCACGCCAAAAAATAAACTCGAAAGAACAACCCAAAATTTTACGAGAAAAACATGGCACCCGAATAGTATAATTGCAATAAACTCCGCAAATAACGCGGTCTAATTTCAGATCTCTTTCGAAGTTGAGAGAATGTTACAAAAGAAATGTCTTGTGAAACGAGCTAAGTTCGCAGTAATTGCGTTTTGAGAAAAATTGTGGAATTTTCAATTAGTTGCTTACCTGCCTGCCGCGCCTACCTGATGCGGAGAGAAATTGGTTTAAAAATAGAAGTAGAATATAACTTTTCCAAAAACAGACTTTTCCATGAATGTAAAAAGGGGCCAAGTGCGGTACAAAGAACAAGTGGGTTTGTCTACTTCGCCGATAAATAAATTGAGATTTAAGTGGTTGCCGCCAAGTTCAGTTAAAGTTATTTCTAACCTACCTACAAAAAATAACATTGTTTATAAAATAAAAAATATTGCTTGCTTACTACTAAATCTTTAACTTGAAAGAAAATTATATTTAAAAGCACAGTCCTGGTCCGCCTTTGGAGCTAATGCTAACATTACGCGCTCAAAAACCATCCCCCAACATCTAAAGAGCAAAGTATTCGAGCAGTGTGTCTCGCCAGTTTTTACGTACGGAATGGAAACTACCACGTTGACAAAGAAGTCCGCTGAGAAGCTTAGAGTGACACAAAGAGCGATTGAAAGGGCGATGCTCGGTGTAACACTGCTAGACCACAAACGGAACGAGTGGATCAGACAAAGGACGAAGCTTAGAGACGTGGTAGACCTCATCGAAAGCCGGAAATGGAGATGGGCGGGACACATTGCACAGATGGATAGGGACCGGTGGACCAGAAGAACGCTGGAGTGGACACCACGGCAAAACACGCGGGGACAAGGTCGCCCACCTATGAGATGGGTGGACGACATTCGGGGAATAGCGGGCCACAACTGGATGCGCACCGCCTGCGACCGTCGAAAGTGGAAGAAGTTGGAGGAGGCCTATGTCCGAAGGCGGACCACACGTGGCTGAGATAGATAGATATATTTAAAAATTCTTAATTTCTCCTCAAAAGTAATACTCGTATGTCACAGGAATCTCTACACTACACAATAATCTGAACCACATAAATTCGCGCACAAAATCCGCCATTCGTTACTACAGCGGACAAATTCACTTCCGGTGTGAGCGAGCCACTTCCGGCCACACCGGAAACGCCGCCATATTGCCGTCGCGTGGATTCGTGCTCACTGAGGCGGGTAGTTTTGTATTTTCAGGTGTGGTGGTTAGTCGTTACTATTTCGGTGTGACAGATGGTTGTATAAGTTATGCTGCTTCTTTCTTCTCTTGTTGTTACTTTATGATGTATAAATGTGTTTTGTATCGTCATGCAAACAGTACATCTAGATTTCCTTTCTTTTTATCGTATAAGGAGACAGTCGACCAAACCACCTGATGGTAAGTGGTCACCATCAAATAGGCATCTCACACAAATTACAGTTAGTAACGTTACTCACATAAAAAAATTTACTCATAGCAACATTTGGACGTAAATTTGACGTTTTGTGAGTTTGACATTTTGCGTATTTGACGTTTCGAAAGTTTGACATTTTGCGTATTTGACGTTTCGAAAGTTTGACATTATGCGTATTTGACTTTATGCGTATAATCCAACTTGAAAACTTAGATGGACAAAGGTAAAGATGATTTATTTGTGGGTGTAAGACAAATACAGATGCTGAATGTTACTGTGACCCTTCATGATGGAGTGTCCCTTATGGCGGTAATTACGCTGGTTCTCTTACATTCTAACCGAAACACAGCAATGCAAGCATTGCTGCTTTGCGGCAGAAATAGGTAAAAGGTGGACCATCCCAGGCGGACTCTGCACAGAATCATACCATCTTCGGGATCTTAGAAACTTGATAACATAAACCGGGGTCACATAAACTTGATAAATATGATGTAAGTAGTCGCCCCTTGCTTGCATTGCACATGTCTCTGGCAACGGTGATCACTTACGGTCAGATCAGTTGGGCAGTTGTCTGTTTACCTTAACATTTTATAAAAAAGTTTTGAAACTGAATGAATGTACCAGGGCTTCAGAAATCTTGAAGAGTATGACGCAAGTGGGGAACATAGCCGCGTGCCCCTGAAGCGCCGGATAACTAAGATCAATCACTCGGGAACACGAGTCGGCTTTTATCGACTTGGTGTTGACACACAATCTGGTTTACCAGCCAACATTTAGAGAAATTAGAGTTCATGCCAGTTCTTGCGGCGTGCAGAAGCTCTTGCAAGAAGTGGAAATATATTATTCCAACTACACTGAGCTAAATGATTCGTTAAATAAGCTGGAACTGGATAGCTCCATGCTGATTGATTGATTGATGTATGTATTTTTGATTATATATTAAGTATTATATTTCTATATATATTATTACTACTGCTTTGCAGCTTGCAAAGGTTTGCATTTTTTTTAAATTATTTTTGTTATTTATTTATTTGAGGGTAGTATCTATTTTATACGCCTTTTGCACCCGTATATTATGTATCTTATGATTTTTCCATCTTCTGAAGTTTGCTTGGAAGATATCGCTTAAAGCTATAAGGCCGCCTTCTGCACATTGTATTGTACCTCTCTTTATGTTGTATGTTTTGTTTTTGTCCCGGGTGTGCAATAAAGTATATTTGTATTTTGTATCGGTACATATTGTTACCATATGTAAGCCACTTTACATATGGTGTACTAATTTTTCTTATGTCAAATCTACTCCTGGTAATGGCTTGATGACAAAAGATGGGGGCGAAAATATTATATATCCAAAGAAATACATTTATCTGTGGTTTCAAAATCTCAACAAACGACACTCAACAGGTATCGATTTTGGACCGGAGAAATTAACCTCAAAATTTTTCACAATTTTTAGACAATTTATAGTGCAATTGGTACAAAAAAGATCCTAGATCAGAAGAGCTGTGTGTACGCGGCTGGAAGACAGCCTGCAAGACTGATGATATCCTAATTGAGATTTAATACCTACAGCGCGTTATGAGGAAAACAAACAAGTGACGCACGCAACTATCCACGGAATATTCTTTTATAATACTTTTCCCCGCTTCCAAATGTTATTCCCACGGGTGTTTTGAAGAAAAAGTGCAAATAACTGAAATAACTATAAAATAATTTAACTGTAAACCAAAAAAATCTAAAGATTTCATCTTGTAAACAAGACTGGCAAGGATCTAACGATGAAGGAAGATAGTGTTTTCCCGCAGGGGTAGGAAGACACCTATAGATTTCCACCTGCAACGATCCTCGAACAAACCGTTCTCAACCGTTCTCGCTTCTTCCACACTCATCAATCGCTTCATACACGCTCTTCGAGGGCTAGTTATTATTTAAACTTATTAATTCTTCTTTTTCTTGTCGTGTGGTTGCCAAACTATACGCCAGAGTCGTTCAGGTCATTCGTAGGTCTCGGACATGGTATAACGAGGCGGTTGGGCTGCTCGTTTTTCTGCTTATTCTGTGAGATTGTCTAAATTTGTGCTGTGTGGTGCCGGCTACCGCCCCAACTCTTCCCGTGGGTGTCTTACGAAGCGACTAAGGATCTTAGTGGATACTATTCTACACCTAGTAGACGGCGGTAGGCTCGCCATCTATCACGTTTGTCCAGCAAGTCTTACGGCGAAAAGTGGGAACTACATGTGATTAGGTGGTTCCTTTGTCTACCCCCTCGGGGTTTACGGACATGAGCATTTATGTTATGTTAAAACCACTGGAGTTAACCATGTATCTGTTTGTTTCAGACGAGGAGCTGGCGTTCCGCGACCGCTGGGGCGGCCTCACGCTGTTCAACGTGCGCAACTACACCACGCGGCTGCTCATGAACAACTCCACCTTCGTGAGTACTCTGATACCCTGGTACTATGCTCCAAGACTAATGAGCTTATTACCAGTGATCGGTAAGGTAGTGCAATTTAGGGTTAACGACCTCCAACGTTATATTATAGTATGGATACGCCCGCGGAATTACGGGATTTCGGAAATGTACTGTATATATAAAATACTTTTTCTCCTAATGGGAACTCCAAAAGGAAATCATCTCATCTTCCCTTTTGCGATAGAACAAAGGGATACCACAATTATTACTATATTCGGGATTTATTGTCTCTTTCTCACATTCACACTTTCTCAGAACGCTCTTCATCAGTCTTCGCCTTTGTTATGCCGAAACAATAAATTTTCTATGAATTTTTGTCAAGTGTAAAGTAAAAACAATATGCCGGCAAAGTTAGCCTCGTAAACATCTCATAAGAATGTTTAATAAAAATTTTGAACGATATTACTGTCCAATGTAACCAGCTCTTAGCAAATTTGTAATCCCGGGATATCGTTACTTGTTGGGCATGGCCATGTTCATATTTCGTCATGGAATCCCGCAAAATTGCACTACCTAATCTGAAACTGACTGTTATTCATTCAGTACGAATAGCCTCCGATTTCCAGCCTATAAACAGAAGCCTGTCTAGTTTGTCGAATAAATCGTTGACTAAATCGTCGATAGATTCAATCTAGTACATTAAGAGAGGCTAGGGTTAGTCTGTTCCCCTTTTATCTTATGACAGAGGGGCTAATAATAATAAGTTTACTTGTGCGGTAAGATGACAAAGTATTCACAGTCCATACACAAATAGGAACTTAAGCATAGGTTATATTAAACTACATAAAATTAGTGATCAAAAGGTAACAATGAACGCTGTTCTCCGAACTAGGAAGTTCCTGTATCTCGGAGGACAGATCTCTTCTGTGACCAATGGAAATGAACATGTAACGTTGGCCAAGCCAAGAAAATATAAAACTGACAAAATCAACACAGGCATTTGGGTCTTTGTTTGGAGAAGACTACATGGAAGCGTGGTCTTTTTTCTTCTTTCTTTTTTTCTTTTCTTTCGTCCTCTTTTTTCTTTCTTCTTCTTTTTCTTTCTCTATTTTGTGGTCTTTTGTGCTTTCTGTATCCTAGATTTTATTAATATAGAGTCATTGCTGTCCAAATATAGTATGAGTTCTATAGGTATTTTGAATCAGAACTGACTTGACGCGTTTTTCACGTGATTGAATTTATAACCTGTAAATCAGTGAAAAATCATGTTCTTTAGGGACTGGTATCAGTATTCCGATTAACCGAACAAAGTCTCAGTAGTTCGGAGGTTCAAACCAACCGAACTATTGAGCCTTTTAGTCCGGTGTTCACACTTAATAATCTTTCGAGGTTAAAATTTTAGTTATTAGCTTTTCTATACCCTAAAAAAAATTACTTCGATATTTATTTTTATATGCGATTGTATTTTTTCCATTTTTCCGTGACGGCAACATTTTCCATAAGTTTCGTTCTATACAAACTTAGAGTTTCTCCCGCGCTTTTGTCGCGTCCACACCAGCTTTTTTTCATTGTCTTGCAAATTGTTTTACAGTAGTGCTTTTCAAGTAAGAATGGTGTTTTTTATTCGAAGAACGTCTACAAAATGTGATTAATGTATGGGACAATGAAGTAAAGTCAAATAAGACGCTGCAGCCCGATCCGTACTTGGCTGGATTTTAAAGAGCCATACTGCGTCCGGGACGCCTTCTTCTTTGGTTCAGATGGTGCAGAAGCGTGGAAGATTCTCCCAGATAGCATTGAAATGTGTCACACCAGCATTTTAATGAAGACTTGCAAGAGTTGTTTACATCAGACATGGCTGTATGGGCTCAGTTCCCTTTGCCTTAAAAAAACAAACAACAACAACTATACAAACTTAGTAAAGATTATATTTATTAGTAGATTTCATGCATGGGCGTGTCGACCATGACAGATTAGAAAAGAAAAGAATAAGTTTTATATTATTTACAGCACGAACACGTAGGGTGCCCTCTTAGTGGAAAGGGAAGGGAAGAGGGCATCCCTCTTCCCTCCCCACTATTTATCTTCTACTTTATTTGACTACTTACCTCACACAACTGTGCCAAGAAAAATATAGGGCGTTTACATGTGTTTTATTTCTGTTTTATTATTGTTTCGAATTTGGCTACAACTGGTTCCGATACCAACAAAGCCTCTCCCACACACACGCGTTTTCCCGGACGGGATTCCTCACGTTTTACCGCGGGACTTGCTCACTCTTATACCACATTTGGATTTGAAGTAGCTACTATTGGATTTATTTGGATATGACCAGTGCAATTTGTTATTCAAGTAACAAACAATAACAAATTGAAATAAAAAAAGAAAATGGAGATACAGCAGCGGACGTCTTTCGGCTGAAATAATGATGATTAAAACAAAATAGTTACTTAATGAAATTATTTATTTTATTAAATTATTTTAGATTCCTTCTGCACAGTGCACAGTAATAATTTATATGACCACTCGGAAAATAATTTATATTACTTGAGTAGATTTAAATAAGTATGTAAAATACACTTTATTGCACAAATAGAAAACATAGAAAAAGAAATAGTGAATTACAATTTAGGTGGCCTTATCGCTAAGACCGATCTCTTCTAGGAAACCTTCGTTTAATGAGAATAACATTTAGTTTCCTTTTTTTATTTCGCTGGTCATATCCATATAAATCCAGTAATACCTACTACAAATCCGCTCTTTAATAATTAGATAGATAGATTAATACTTAATAAATAGACTAATACTTACTTAGATTACTACTACTAATTACTTATACTTACTTACTTAGATTAATACTTACTTATTTACTTACTTAATTACTTATAGTACTGTTTATACGATCACGTATGATGCTCTTAGGGTGCTTTTCCACCAAAGCTGTGCGAGGAAGAGAGGCGGAGAGTGAGGAAAAAATCCACCAATAGGATCGCGCCATTATCACGTCATATCACGTGACAATTAAAATGGAGCAATCCCATTGGAGGATTTTTTCCTCGCTCACCGTCTCGCTTCCTCGCACAGCTTTGGTGGACAGGCAGCCTTATTCTAGCCTTGCGATGAACCGGCCGGTACACCGCAAGTCGCTGTGTGGGAAGGCTTTAATTTCGACCTTTGTTGTAAAAAACAAAAGCTACCCATGTAACGTAAATCGTTTGAACTTTGAAGGCTGAACAACGCTAGCTCAAGTTAGCTTGTACAAAATTATAACGGGCAATCCACCATGTTTGTGTCATGTATACGCAATGTTTGTGCCAAAGGCGAATGCGCAATAGTTAATAGGTAAAGTAAAGTAAAATACACTTTATTGCACTAATAGAAAACAACAAACATAAGATAGAAAAGGAAATAGTGAAGTACACTTTAGGTGTCACTTCCTAAAGTGTACTTCACTATTTCCTTTTGCTTGAATGCTTATATTGAAATAAATAGTAACTTGCTGTTAAAAAAACCAGTGATATTGTTTGTACACAACCACAATATTCCACCAATCCTGGTAACCTACAGGTACTTATCTTATCTTATGATAGGGGGCCGGTAATAACCCCAGCGGCACTTCGACCCTTAAAGATCTTTTGTGCCCTCTCCATTTTACACACTGGTCATCTCAGTGTGCAGGTTTTCTCACGATGCTATAATAAATCTATAGATGTGCAAAATATGGATTAGAAATCAGAATCATAAGTAGGTAAGTACCTTAAAGTACGATTAGATTAGATTTAAAAAAAAACCAAAGGCGTGTGAAATCCACCAATCAGCACTAGGCCCGCTCGGTGGATCATGGCTCATACCCCCTTGTGCAAGGGGAGGCCTGTGGGACATTAATAGGCTGCTGATGATGATGATAGATATATATGAAAAGTATGTGTGACAGGTAACACAGATCAAAATAACTTCTGTCATACCGAATGAAAGCTTGTAGAAAGTCTTTGATGAAGGTCCTAGGATGTTATAACAAACCAAAGTCTATTTCTTTCATATTATTTCATTACTTTGTATTATTTATCGTTAATCAGTTGGTTACGACTCGTGATCCCACTAATTTGATCCACTAGTGGTACAGTATCTCGATATAATGTGCTCGTGGTCCCACTGTCCGGTGGGATCATCAGTCAGCCGTAATGCAGTTGCTCTCGGTCCCACTAATTTAGCCATAAACAATATCACAATGTTTTAAGAACTCAACATTAATTGGGAAATAGAAAAGCCGGCATAATTAACGGGTAGTTTATTGATGAAGTAAAAATAATTATAAATTACTTATTTCTCAATAAAGTCAAACTAATTTTTACCTTTCTATTTAAAAAAAAAACATTTTTTTATATTTCTCAATAATGTCAAAACTATTATTTTTTACCTTAACTTAGAGTGGGACCACGAGCCGTAATCTATAACTATTACTGGTGGTCCCACTGTGCAGTAATAATAATAATAAAAATTTCTTTATTAAGGCATAAAATCCATTCGTTTACAAAATAATAATAATTAAATTATAAAATTATAAAACATACAATGAAATAATAATAATAATGTAAAATAAAATAAAATAATATAAAATAAAACGTAAGGTACTTACATCTACTTTCGATTCCCATCACGCTGCACGGACACTCAGTGCCTCAGGATGGGACAGTTCAGGTACCCACTCAGCGTACGGAGAATCTCGTTACGAGACACATCGAGACGTTGCCAAAAGGAGGCAACACGTGATCTCATGATCGCGTAGAAATCAGGAACTCTGGCCGCGGCGAACATGCCCGACGCACTGCAATATCTCAAATCGCAGTGGGACCACGATCCTACATTTTCAAGCTAGTGGGACTACGAGTAATGGTGGGACAATGTAGGTGAGACCACGAGTCACACACCTAATCAGTCACCAGACACAATTATCTATGACTATGATAAGGCTACCAAACAAATTGGTACAAAAATGATCATTTTCCTTCACGCCAGGTTCCCGCGCGGGAAAATTGCGGGATTTCTCGTAATCCCGTTCACGCTATCACGTGTAACCATGAGCTGAAATGAATTGTACCGTTAGTGTTTGGTGAAAGGATAACCGCTGAATTTGTGGGGACATTTATTGTTTGGCTTAACTCTTTGGTGCGTGATGAATACGGTTGTTCGTTGTGATTGAGTTACGAGTGTGTTATATTAAATGGTTACCCAACGAACAAAGAATTCATCATCATCAGCCTATTAATTTGGGCCTTGCACAAGGGGGTACGGGCAACTTTTAATTTCCTCAGACATGCATGTTTCCTCTCGATGTTTTCCTTCACCGTTAGAGCAGTCGGTAAATGTACGTAAGTCGGAAAAACTCTGGTACAAGGCATTGCATGGTTTCGAACCCGAACCTAGCATGGGAGTCCGGTGTCCTAGCTACTAGGCCACCGACGCTCAAACAAAAAAATATAACCAATTATTAGAAGGGGATTCAGAAGAGAGAGAGTAAGAAGTGTCAAGTGAAATTTTGAGCAATGTTCCCTTCTCCAAGAAATCCCAGAAATCCATAGAAAAAAATTGATTCGAAAGATGAATATATTATGGCCAAGATTCGGAGGACTTTATATTAATCAAGACATAAATTCTAGTATCAGCTTCTATAGAAAATGAACTTGAATGAAAAAATAAAATGACATATATAAATTGAGGTCAGTATTGTTTGTTAGTATTACTTGGAACACTGCCTCGTAACATTTCTACTGAAAATTATTCCCTCTGAGCTAGCCAGCCACTGCTGTACATTGCTGCATACAAAATAGGCTTCATACGCCACGAGTCCACATCTGACGTCGTCCTAGAATAATGACGAGCAATCTCGAGCACGCCACATGTGGCGCTCGGGGAGCAGCCCGTGTGTTCCGGTTATGGCCGGATTGGAGCTGACAAAACTTATTCTGACTGTCACTGTGGGGTAACTTTGAGACTTGAGGTAATGGAAGATTGTGTAATACGTGTCTGGGGATATTTGGTGGTTGTTTTCAGAAGTTGACTTTTTGGGAAGTGGACAATAGGGACTTGAAGGTTATTGACAACTGTGCGATTTTGTATTTAAATCTTCTTACTCGTAATCCTCATTCTTACAATCACAAATATTCTTTATTGCACACAGGACAAAAATACAGAACAGAAGAAACGATACAAAATACAAATACAATTGGCGGCCTTATTGCTTTAAGCCAGCCTTAGCCTTTAGCTTTTTTTGAGGGTCGTAAATCATTATATGGAAATAAAATATAGAACGACTCTCTTGACAGATTTAATGAGATGCTTCCCCATTTCAGACACCCACTTGTTATCTTAGGGCAGGTTTTCTAACGACGTTTTTTTTTGCTCTAAAGAGCAGTCGGTAAATGAACGTTCTTAGACACGTCTTCCGAAAACCGTAAACTCATTGGTATATGTACGACATTGCATGATTTCGAACCCGGACGACGAATCCTGCGTCCAAGCTGCTACGCCACCGACATTCTTTATTTAGAAATTAATAATGTAAATTGTAATTAATAAAGTACAACACCCAAAGTTCTCAAAAACACGGGATTAACCATGACCAATTATGGTCCTTCGAGCCGGATTATTTATAGTTATCACGGTGCTACAATCCTACTTATACACAAACTCGAAATAAACTTCATTTTCGAACTATTTTATGGTACACTGTCGTTGTGTGCTGTCTAATCTGCTCTACCCAATATACCTAACTTAATTTTAATTTTATTTTCTACTAGCTTCCCGCTCCGATTTCGTACGGGTTCATTAAAAGATAGGAGAACACCCTTATCGGGAATCGATACGTTGCCCGCGTATTCTTGAGTTTCCCATAGGTGGCTGAAGGTAAAACCCCTTAAAATCCCCAGAAATGTATTTTAAGCCATTTTAGTAATTTAACCTCTACCCTGAAACCGCAGGCTTCTGGAATGTAGCGTTCATAATCCCTCAAAATCTTATAAACTCTACCTCAACCCGAAGGAATCCAAACCCACTTCTTCTTGTCTAGTCAACGATACGATTAAGTCAAGGGTTCAATTCAAATAAAACATCTTACATAATAGAAAAATAAAATAAAAATATTAAAAATGAATTCATTTTGCGAATCTATGACACCTCTAGTCTTTTGTTTATCTCTCCACTAAAACCAAAACCAAAAAGGAAGACCTACGTACCCCAGAAAATGGGTCATTGCTCAGCTTCCTGGAATCATATCCATGATGCGTAGGCAAAAAAGACCATCCTCGGGAAACTACCTACGTTTTTGCGTTTTTCCTTCACAAACAGACATGAATTATTCTGAGAAACTTCGTTTTATTCTATGTAGTGAGGCAGTACATTTCTACTTTATTTTATTTTTTATAAACTGAACTTTGCACCCTGAAAGGCGATCAATTCCCGTCGCAAGTGACGAATGTTTTCACTTTACGCTACATGGGAAGTGAAATTCTTACTTACTTCCATTTACGTATTCCAAGTGGCCACTTTTAGCATTCGTTTTTATTTCTTTTGAGGGTACTTACTAAACATTATTAAAAAAATAATCTTCATTCGTGGAACAATTCTACGCCACTTTCGATAAATGCCTTAATTTAGGTTATAAAAATTTCGGGAGTGGCGCTAAATTCTCCTCAGGTACTTAGCCTCCTAAAAGGTGAAAGTACCCAATACACTAACAGTTTACTCGAAAAACTTGACTTCCAAGCGATTTGGAACTTAATAATAGAAAGTCTATCTAACACGAAATCGGATTGATCGGACTGATTGATCGAAGCTAATTTTCGTTAGTGCCCAAGTGTTAGATGCCGTTTCATTTCTTAGTTGCCCCGAAAATGATAATCCAAAAAAGATTACAGGAGGCCTGTAACAGTCAAAAGACAATTAGGGTTAACATATAAGGGGGACGGTTAAAATGCAAGACACGAGGGGCCGTTATGTCTGTCTTAATTACCAAGGCAGTACAACTAGAACTTAAGTTTTTGTGCCTTTTCTCTAATCTAGATTCACGCAGTGTGTCCGCTTTCCATCTGGCTGTCTGGCTTCGCAAAAAAAGAGCAAAGACTAAAAGCTTTTTACAGATCGTTTTCTGTATTTCATAGCAGAATTGGTTCTAAAGTATTGTAATGATCGGGTGGTTTAAGACAGCTTCAATGATACACCATTTCAGACACTTTCCATGTTATATTTAGAACAACAGTACAATCGGTAGATACATCTTGGAATGCTCTCACAGAATGAACCCCGAATAAATGCTTAAACTAACTTATATAGTAATGGAATTTGTACGTGTTTACATGAGATCAGTTTAAGATCTTATCCATAGATAGATAGTTCAGAATGTAATCCATTTATCTAAATAACGATAGCAACCGTATTTTGTATCATCACGTAAGAACTACACCACAGTATCCTATCCTTTTCAAATAAACCTATACATTCCTTCAGCTACTTGTTACTTTCTGGTCCCCCGGACTCTACAACTTCGCATATTATTACGTCACTTCATACTGGATTATCATTATTGCCATTATCATGCGCAACCAAAAATATAGCTTTTACAGTCAATAATCCAGGGAAAGATAGTGGGTAGAAGGATACCGAGACAGCGGAGAACATCCTAGCTTAAAAATCTGCGTCAGTTGTTCGGAAAAAGCCTTCGATAATTATTCAGTGCTTCTGTGTCGAGGGTGTTTTTTTATTCAAAATAATTATAAAACATGCAAAATACACAGAACACGCCAAACAAAAATCCTATTCGGATTTAACCGTGGCGAGAGTTCGGACTACAGTAAGATGACATAAGCCCACTGGCTCAGCACCGGGCTGCGACGCTTATGGAACGTGAGTAAGCGATACGCTTCAAGCCTGTGATCGCCAATCTTCAATGAAGATGGCGCCCCGAGAAGAAGAAGAAGATATCGTAGAAAATCTTATCACACTTCACAATCTTGTTCACAGAGAGAGCTAAACGCTGTGGACTTCAAAGTATCAGCGGACCTGAAGTATGTGCTGCTAATCTCCGACGTCAGAGCGGGCTGGCGTCACGGCCGGCTGGCGCGGTACCATGTCTATGACGTCATCAACAGGTAAGTAATACTTTAAACTCTATTTTGGGTGTAACAAAAACCCCCTAAAGTCCCTAAAGTATCCATAACTGAACAGCTTTCACTATGGGGTCACATTGGAAATCACGAAAAACATTCACCGATTCCATACAAAAGCTCAATAGAAATGTTTGAAACAGCATTTTTTGTCGCTATTTCAAATTTTCATAGTTTGCCCCATAGTGAAGTTGTTCAGTTAAGGATTGATACTGAACACCCCCTTTATTTTTTATTTGCTTCTAAACCCGCATTTGACCTCGATCTCGCCTGATGGTAAGCGACGATGAGATCGACGATGGTGCATGCGGGTCCAGTAAATGCCTATTCACTCTGGCCTTGAAGATCCCAAGGTTGTAGGTTTCGGGAAATACAGACGCCGGCAGGCTGTTCCATTCCTTAGCAGTTCGCATAATGAACGAAGAAGCAAATCGCTTCGTACGAGCAGGTGGTATATCAACAACATAAGGATGGAACCCCTCCCCGCGCCTGGTAGTCCGAAGGCGGAATGGAGATGCTGGAATTAGGTCGTGCAATTCCGATGCGCACTCTCCGAAATGTATCCTATAAAATACCGATAGACAGGCAACCTTGCGCCGATGTTCCAGACTTTGCAGTCTAGCTTCCACCAGCGATTCGTCACCTATCAGGCGCTTAGCGCGTTTCTCCACTGAGTCAAGAGCAGCCTCAGCCCTCCTTTCGGCTCTATAGGGGGTTTAGTAATAAATATTGGCATGGCATTAAGCTCGCCTCATGTACTATTTTTGTGCATTAAAGTGTTAAATAAATAATAAATATTTTTTTCCATTATTTATTTTATTTTCGTTAATAGCATATTTGCATAACCTTATGTTGTCATCATAATATAGAGATATCGGAACAGATCACGACACAGGGTATCCTAGTGTGGGAGCCATAGAAATCTGAATAAAAGTAAAAGACACTGTCTGCATGAATAAATTTTTATTAAAAAATAGTGCGGACTGACTCCTTTTTGCTTTGAAATGAATTTTTCTCAGAGTAGCACTTTCAATCCTGTCTTAGCAGCAGTGGGCGATCATAAAAAGATCTAATTATTTTGTTATTTCATACCATTCCTGGCTGGCACGTTTCTAACAAATCTAAACTAAGGAAAATGCAAGTGTACAAATAACGTAGAATTATTTCCTTTGCACTGCATTCTCTAATGAAACTCCAGACACAAACAAACAGTAGAATTCCTCGGAGTTTCCCGTACAAATTGCAAGCAAAATTTCCTGTGAGAGAACTTTCTCGACCGAATTACTGACAAAATTTCCTGTGTGGTAACACTGTTTTGAAGAATCCGGTGTAGGATTTATACAAAGATTTCATAAACTTGCCGGAGATATTGTCGGTTTACGCCCGGACGTGAGCTTTATTAAATCCTTCATAACTTACACTGGTTTGTTTCGAATCTCGTGGTTTAAAGCGCGACCAGACTTTTAATAAAGTGAGGCATGTGGCTTTATTTTTTATGGTTATGAAATTTTATGTGAACTGTTTTCTCCATAGCGATCTGACTATAGTATTATAATGCAAATTATAATACTATAGTCAGAAAGAAGATTATACAGTATAAGTGGCACAATCTTTACAACTCTATGCGGGTCCAAGGTGAACTAAACTTTTGTTTGACAGGCTGGTTTTGGAGTATATACTCCAAAACGGACGCAAGACTGCGGCGAGGACCCAGAAACCAATTTTTCAAGGTCCCGACCGCTAGAACGAACCTTCTTAAATTTGCTCCAATCACGAGAGCTCTTCGTATACTAAATGAGGTATCCCAAAGGATTGATCTGGTCCATTGCTCGGTGACAGAATTCACAGAAGTAACACTGACTTATCTAAGCATGTAATTATTATTGTAAATTGTATTAATTATAGTGGAATAGTATTGTTTTATATAATTGAATTGGGAATTTCCGTAATAATTATGTAAATTGTAAATAAATAAAAACCAGCCTGTCAAACAAAAGTTAAAAGAAAAAGAAAAGTTACAGTTTAAAGTAGAAAGGTTCCCAACACTATCCCAAAACTATGTAAGCCGAGGTTGTCTGCTCTGTTTCTTTTTTTAATAGCCTGTCCCACTGCTGGGCAAAATCCTCTCCTTCTCCTTTCCATCCGTCTGCTCTGTATATTATATTAAAATATATGAGCACTCTGTCAGTCTGATCTTTAAAGGTCAGTCTAGGACAATCCCGGCTTTTTCTTCCACTCACTTTCGCTTCGTATATCTGTTTCGTCGTTCGTTCATCACTAATTATTTGCACTTGCCCGAACAAACCTCAGCGACATCTCTAATAATAATAACTTTACGACTCATTGTATCCCCAGAAACAAGATCCTCATGTCTCCTCTTTACGAGTCATTGTATCCTCAGGAACAAGATCCCCATATCCCCGCTGGAGGACGACCGCTCCGCGCCACTGCTGCAGTACGCGGAGTGGTCACCAGCGGGCTCCAGTCTAGTGTTTGTCCATGATAATGACATCTACTACAAGCCTCGGGTGCTCAAGACCCTGGTCTGCAGGATTACCAGTAATGGTGAGTTGGAGAGGATCTTGCCCGGTTTACATTATTCCAGTAGCATTGCAGTCCAGCGGTCAAATTGAGCACTGGATTGCAATTGGTGTGGACCGCCAATGCAGTTATTAGACAGGATCCAGTGCATTCCAGTGCCTGTTTAGATTATTCCAGTTGCAATCCAGCGCTGGTTTGGATCGCTGGACTGGAATGCCTACTGAAATTATGTAAACCGGGCATTTAGCCTCACGCTAACGGAATCGCTGCAACCAATTAAATGCTGATTTCAAGTAGGAGGACGCCGGAGCGCATGTGATTGCTTGCAGCGATCCGAACTGTGGCTGGAACCGGACCCGTGAAGTCCTAGCCTTAGAATACTTGTATGAGAATACTGACAAAGAGGTCTGACTGACTGAGTTGAAGTTGGTGGCGTAATGACTAGGATGCAGGACACTTATATCGGAAGGTTCTAAACATGATATATCATGATAATAACGGGCCCTTTGCTTAAGTTACTGTGCCTACCAATCCCAAGGTTGATAATAAGTTTTTTTATTGACCACTAAACCCACATTTTTCCCGATCTCGCCTGATGGTAAGCGACGATGAGGTCGCCGATAAAATAGGTAAAATAAAATAAGAAGGGAACATAACATAAACCTAAAATTCTTCGACTCAGTTATGAAAAATGCTTAAATTCATTGCATCTCGTCCCTCTCAAAGTAGTCGGCCTCTTCTTATCGCCTCCACCTCTAAACAACCTCTATCTCCCTCTCCAGGCGTCCCAGGCGTAATCTTCAACGGCGTACCAGACTTCCTGTACGAGACCGAAGTCCTCCGTCTGGACCGAGCACTGTGGTTCAGCCCTGACGGTCAGACGCTGATGTACGTGACGTACAACGACAGTCTGGTGCAGCAACATCAGTACCCCTGGTACGGGCTCGACCTGCAGGAGCCGCCCGCCTACCCGAGCATCAGGACCCTGAGGTATCCCAAGGTGAGGGGGTTGATAAATTACTAGATACCAAAAATCATGAAGTGAGAAAAATGGCGCTATAAGAAAAAGGGATATTTAATCTCTCGCTCCGTCTGTAGGCTGCAAACCCTTGGCTATATAATACTTGGCGCAAGCGCAAGCTGTCGTGTAAGCAGCCATTCGCGATTCGATTTGGTTTAGGTGTGGCCGTGACTTGGGACAGGCCTATTTCCAGTAGTAGACTAAAATAGGCTATGACGAGGATGATAAAGAATACTGACAGGATATGTTTTTCCGGGAGGAGTTTTGTTTGAGCTTTCGAGAGGTTACTAGATGGTCTGAGGTTTAGGGAAAGAGGAAGTTAGACCAAATTTTGACAACTCCATTCTCGCGAAGAATCATCTCGAAATCCATAACTGTTAAAGTAAACAATGCTAATCTAGGTTTAACCCAAACCCAAAAACCAGAACAAGATGCACATAAGATGCGTTAGAGAGGGAGGTCGCTCTACAACAGTGATGATCCCCTTTGTCGATCTTTAGCACACTGCAGCGATTTTGAAACGGAAACGGACTGAAACCATACAAAACTAAAAAACTTCTATTGGTTCGATTCCGTTTCAAAATCGCTGCAGTGTTCATAAGGCGTAAAGGCGTAATACTTCGTGTGTCCGAAAGCCCAAAGTAAGTAATCTAAACGAACTAAAGCTTAATTACACAAAATTAGTTTATTAGAATCTCAGTATTTCTACGACCTTGATATTAAAGCTGACACGAAGTCCCACCCTCGTCCGTTGATAAGGACAACATTATCCTAAGACGACAAAGTGTATGTCAATACTGACAGGTTTGTTCACCTCTCGCCGAAGTTCCAACAAGTTTCATCCGCGACTGGGAGGATAAATTCGTTTATTGTGTTATAGTTCCGGCACTTCACCGTCACTTAGTTCTGAAAACAAGAAGCGATGGGTTTTGGCCGACTTTTCGGAAGCTTTTGGGCTACTTTCGCAAGTTTATTATGGGATATAGGCTGGATGAAGCGTCTTACCATTGTAACGTAACAGGATTAAGTGTTTAACCGAAGCGAGGGTTTTAGAAGTCACCTCCGAAATTCTCATTTTAGACTACTGAAAATCCAGATACCCTAAACTGTTTGGTGACGGTAAAATCCTGGAATAAAGAGGGTTTTGCTATTGATAGTAATTTCAAAGGTATTTGGACGTAGCATATACTCGTAGATAGAAATAGAGATTAAATTGGAGCCATGGAATGTCCAAAAGTATACCAAATAATACTTATCAACGAAGATCAAGAGACAGCTTAATACTAAAAAGCTGGAATCGCGTTGCAGGTGAACACTAACAACCCGACAGCCACGCTGTACGTGGTGAGCCTGAAGACCCCCAAGTTTCTGTTCCCGCACGCCATACAGTTCACCTCACAGGTCGACAAAGGTAAGTTTTTTATTGTATAAGGTGAGCAAAAAAGCCACCTGATGATAAGGGATCAAATCCCAAAGACGAAGAAAGACAAGTTTTCGATGCGCTGCTAACCTGACTGTTGGACTTAGATGGAGTACCTTATATGTATACCGGTAATGCGCTGGGTCTCTTACCTTTTAAACCGAAACACAGCAATCTGACTAAATAAATCACACGTATATTTACCAAATGTGCTAATGGTGAAGGAAAACATCATGAGGAAACCTACACACTGAGATTACCAGGGTTTGTGTGTGGCCTATGTAAATTGGGGAAGCAAACCACCCCATTACTCAAGACCCTCATTGAGGAATACGACTAAGAAAAAAATCACGCGACAAGAAGAAGACCAATCAGATTTCACCCTTTAACTACTCCCAATGAAATTATTCTATATTTCATTCCCTTCTCTGACGTGCCTCTTGGTGGTGCAGCACGCCCTTGGTACAGTGCTGATTGCGTTCGTGCTGAAACACTGAAGCAGTCAGCATTTGTAGCCTGGGCTGATGCTCGGACGCGCAAAGCTCCGGATGTCCTGGATAAAAAGAGAGCCTTCAACAAAGCCGCCAAGTCCTGCAAGAAGGTTCAGCGTCGGGCTCGCTACGAACATGTTGGCCGGATCGGAAACAAGCTTGCTTCATACCCTGCGGGTAGCAAGGCTTTCTGGTCCCTCGCCAAATCAGTCGAAGCTAACTTCTGTCGCCCTTCGCTGCCACCTCTGGTCAAACCCGATGGATCGCTGGCTCACACCGCGAAAGAGAAGGCAAACTTGTTTTCCTCTCTATTTGCTAGTAATTCTTGTCTAGATGCTGGAAGCAAAACTCCACCCACCTTACCCCACTGCGACTCTGTAATGCCAGAGGTCTGCACTCACCAAAAGGAGGTACTTAAAACGCTCCGCAATCTAGACGAGAATAAAGCCAGTGGTCCTGACGGGATACCAGCTATTGTGTTAAGGAACTGTGCACCTGAGTTGTCTCCTGTCTTGACGCGCCTGTTTCGCCTCTCCCTAAAGACTGGTCAAGTTCCAAATTCCTGGAAGCTTGCTAACGTGCAGCCCGTGCCCAAAAAAGGTAGCCGTGCTGACCCCGCCAATTATAGACCCATTGCAATCACTTCCATTCTCTGCAAGGTTATGGAACGTGTATTGAACACCAAGCTCCTGGCATACCTAGAAGGTAACGATCTCCTCAGTGACCGACAGTATGGTTTTCGCCAAAACCGGTCTACTGGGGACCTTCTGGTTCGTGCCACTCACTTCTGGGGCGAAGCCATTGAGAAAACTGGTGAAGCTCTTGCCGTTTCACTAGATATTTCTAAGGCATTTGACAGGGTCTGGCACGGTAGCCTACTAAGCAAGCTTCCTTCATATGGAATCCCAGCCAGTTTGCGCATATGGATCGCGGATTTCTTGAGTGAACGGTCAATACGAGTGGTCCTAGATGGCTGCTCTTCTGACCAACTGGCTATCAACGCCGGAGTTCCTCAAGGATCTGTCCTCTCTGCAACCCTATTCCTGCTGCACATAAATGATCTGCTCATATCGGGTATTTTTGGGTACGCAGACGACAGCACGGTTACGGAGAGATATCTTCCTGTTGCGCGCGCTGGTGCTGGTGAGATCCAGACTCAAAGAGAGGCCATGGTTGAGCGTATCGACTTGACCTTAAAGGCCATGGCCGATTGGGGCGATGCCAATTTGGTCAAGTTTAACGCCACTAAAACGCAGGCGTGTCTATTCACCGCTAAACGGAGTCCCTTCCACCTGACTCCGACTTTCCGGGATGTATCCGTACCGATTACCGACCACCTTAGCCTTTTGGGGTTGGATCTGACCTCCAATCTCAACTTTGGGCGCTCCATTGAGTCAAAAGCTAAGACCGCAGCCAAAAAATTGGGCATCCTGAGTAAGGTTAGGCGGTACTTCACGCCGGGACAGCTCTTAAACCTTTACCAAGCCCAAGTCCGGTCGTGCATGGAGTACTGCTGCCACCTGTGGGACGGCTCAGCTAAGTACCAACTGGCTGCCCTTGACTCAGTGGAGAAACGCGCTAAGCGCCTTATAGGTGACGAATCGCTGGTGGAGGCTAGACTGCAAAGTCTGGAACATCGGCGCAAGGTTGCCTGTCTATCGGTATTTTATAGGATACATTTCGGAGAGTGCGCATCGGAATTGCACGACCTAATTCCAGCATCTCCATTCCGCCTTCGGACTACCAGGCGCGGGGAGGGGTTCCATCCTTATGTTGTTGATATCCCATCTGCTCGTACGAAGCGATTTGCTTCTTCGTTCATTATGCGAACGGCTAAGGAATGGAACAGCCTGCCGGCGTCTGTATTTCCCGAAACCTACAACCTTGGGATCTTCAAGGCCAGAGTGAATAGGCATTTACTGGACCCGCATGCTCCATCGTCGACCTCATCGTCGCTTACCATCAGGCGAGATCGAGGTCAAATGCGGGTTTAGTTATACATAAAAAAAAAAAAAAAGCCTCATTTCAGGTGTAAAACATACCAATCAAATTCCAGCCTTCAATTACTTTCAATAAAATCCTTGTACTGCCTCCTTCCAGGCTGGTACGTCCGCTGGTCCAGCTGGCTCTCCGAGCGTCAGATCGCGGTGCTGCTCCTCAACCGGCCACAGAACATCTCCATCATCAGCGTGTGTAACGCTGCCTCCTACAATTGCCAAGATGTGAGTATCCTTTTTACTCGATTACGGGCGAGGCCAACACATGTCGGTGGTACCTCTGTCTACCCCCTCGGGGATTATGGACACAAAGTATATTGTGTTGTAGACGTGAGTTTATGCATGTGTATGTGTACGGGCGAAACCAAAGAAGGGCATTTCTTACTGTTTCTCCCACTTACTTATGTATGTTTGTATGTATCACCCAAGGAGCGTCGGTGGCGCCGTAGCTAGGACGTCCGACTCGCATGCGGGAGGTCCGTGATCGAAACCATGCAATGTTATGCACCAATGAGTTTTTCGGTTTTATCGAAATATTTGCATACATTTACCGACTGCTCTGACGGTGAAGGAAAACATCGTGAGGAAACCTGCACACTGAGATAACCAGTGTGAAATGGGGAAGGCAATGACAAACCACCCCATTAAATCTGCCAAGACAGTCGTTCTACTCGTGATTAATCCTGAGAATGATCACGACCCTTAGCAATATGGAACACGACTTAGAAGATGTATCACCCAGTCTGAACGGCTCAATTGATTTGGTCAAATCAGATATCGTTAGATTTCTGATTTCATGGAGATTGTCATAGGCTAGGTTTTTTTTGTATAAACAGACCAGGGCAGTATTTCGTTTAAAAATACAATATAACGGATGTACAACCAACCATGGTAAGTCGGTGGTTTCGTAAATTAATCCCCCCCCCCCCCCCCCCGCACACACACACATAAAATCCCTACAGAGTGCGCCCGCGCGTGACCATTTATTTAGTACTACTTTGCGATACTAGTCCAGTTCTCAGCCTGTGTGCCTACTTAAGGCACAATAGACGACGTGGAAGACCAAAATCTGCCATCCTCTTTCCGGTGACTATTTGACTTCCATTTCCACTTGTAACGGCCTTCCAGTCACTCTATCAGTCATTTTTATCTCCGCAGATATACCGCGACGAATCCGACGGCACCCGCTGGTCGGGCCTGGGCGCGGAGCCGGCGGAGGAGGACTGCGGCTGGTGTGGGGGTGGCGCACTGGTCGGCGGGCGAGGGGGAGTGTTCACGTCCGCACCCGTCGCCGACCGGGGCGGCACGTGGCGGCACGCTGTCAGGATACTGCAGGATTCGAGGGTTGCGCTGACACAGGGCAGCTTCGAGATCACGCAGCTGACTGGCTGGGACGACCGGAGGCGGCTGCTGTAAGTGCTATTTTAAAAAGGGGTCCACTTCGTCCGACCGCTATTCGATTAGTCTGTCTACGAGAAAAAAAAACCACTTGTTCCGATCAATCCTACTAGCTAGCTAGCTGGGAACATGGTCATATAGTTATCGTGTAAGTTAAGCCACGTTGAGCGAGGTCAGAACCAGGATGGGTGACCGCTAGTTGTACATCCCAGTGTCTCGGAGAGCACGTTAAAGGGTCGGTGCCTATTATTGTCGTTTGACAACAGTCGTTAGACTATATCAGAGGCAGAACGGCCTGAACAACAAGCTGCTGATAAATATAGTTGACGGTATTCCAGATACGTGATGGGCACCGCGCCCGACAAGGCGGGCGAGCGACACCTGTACCGCGTGGAGGTGCCGACCGACCCGGCCGTCTGGCCGCCGCCGCCGCACTGCCTCACGTGTCCCGGCGGGGACCCACTCCCGCCTGATACCACCACCGATCCCACTAGTGAGGATCCGGTGAGTTACGAGGACTTCAGGAAGTAGCGAGGATTCTGTAAATAACTAAGGATCTATTGTACAACGAGGACGTAAGTAATACGTTGGAAGTGCCTGCCCACATCGCGAGCTAGCCGCAGCCGCTGCACTGTCTCATCTGCCCAAGGGAGGACGCTCCCAAGCCTACCAGCAAGGATCCGGTGTGTAGTGAATAGTAATAGATCCCTGAGTAGATAATAATGTGATCATGTGCGTAATGAGGTGGCTTGGATTACCTGGGTTGGGATTCTGTGACTGCCGTTAGGAGCAGCACAGAAAAGAAGTGAACCCGTTTATGCGGGTACTACTGGGTTCTTTTTCAGGAGATAAAGGAGGAAAGGACGAAGAGGATTTCGTCGTCAATGTCAGCTTCTTTCATGCCCTTTTGAACTGTCATTAGCCAGGTGGCGAGAGGTCAAGAATCATCAGCATCTTCTTTAGAATTAAGAGCAACATTTCCACGATGATTAAAGAACCATATGCCTATTTTCCAGGAGCTGGAGAACTCCACGTCCCCACTACCGGCGTGGCCGACGTCGACCGTGCTGCCGCACGTAAACGACGAGAACGACACGCTGCCCACCGAGTGCCTCTACAATAGAGTCATATTCAGCAAGAACTTCTCTTACTATGTCCAGGTAAGTCTTAGTCTCAGCGTTCATTAGAAAAGTAGAGGCGCGGCGACTTTCTTCGATAACAATTGAAAGTAAACCTTAAAGTCTCTAAAATACGGGCTAGCCTGGCATTCCGCACTTGCCAACGCCATACATTGTTCAAGCTCCAGTCCTATAATGTGCGCTGGGTTCTTTTACGCTCCAATTTATTACACTACGGTAGGTACTTATTCGTTTTCCTGAATTTGTGAGATATATTAATTGTTTACAAGATATTTGTGACTTAATTTGCGCAGAAATAATATAATAGTATTGTGTTTGATCTACTTTTACAAAAACAACGTCTTGTTAGTCATAAAAGATATTGAATAAGTAACTAGTTCACAATATGATAATTAATGACTATCAAAATGTATACAATATTTAAAAAAGTGTGTTTAGATTCAAATCATATCGTTTGAGATAATAAAATAATAATTAAGTATTTATTTTGTAATACTGATGCCTAGCGGCACGGTGGTGGTGGTGGGAGGGGGTGCTTGACATGCTATATAAGAATGAGATCGTGAATCACTTAAAAGAGTTGAAAAAAAAAAAAAAAAAGAAAAGAATTTCTTAAAAAGATTGATTTATTACTAGCACTGGCTGTTGTCAACAATATACATGAAAGGAAATACTTTTACAATTCTCATCTTCTCCGAGTCTTTAATGCTCCATTTCTTTTTATGCAAACGAAACACGACATAGGCCATTATTATTTCTCTTCCATTGACATAGGCACTGATTTTGGTTTGTCATTTAAGACATCACTAAATGAAACCTCACGCTTACTCTTTGTATTAGTTTCATTTGGTTTAGATTTAAATCCACTAGATTCGACACCAATCTCTACCTTTTTACAGAGATGTAGACTTGTGCCAACTTGTCCTCCTCCCCTCTTACCTACCAACTCAAAATTGCAGAAAATAAAAGTTAAATAAATTTGAAAAATCAACATCATCATCATCAGCAGCCCACTCTAGTCAACTGGACAAAGGCTCTTCTCATCAGTTGCTCCATCTAGGGGGGGCGCTTCCCTTCCCACACTTAAAAATCAACATAATTATGCACTGTCTTCCAGGAGTGTCTGGGCCCCGGCCCGCCAGCCACCTTCCTGTGCTCGGCGGCGGGCGAGCGCCGCGCCGTGCTGTGGGACGGCCAGCCCGTCCGCTCCAAGTTCGCCGCGCTGGCCGCGCCGCAGTCCAAAGTGTTCAGAGTTGAGGTCAGTCAGCATCATAACTTGCTGTTTTCGGATGACCTGTGGACTATTAAAAATTATCCACCGAGAAGAAGCACGGGGAAAAAGGTCATCTTCCTGGCCCGATACTGCCCCGCAAGGCACCAAGCGACCCCATCCGTTGGCTCTCTTTTCAATGCAATTAACATAGCTGCATACAGTTGCAGTGTGTTCATATTTGTAAATAAAGATTAGGTACCTTTGTAAGCCAATTTATCCAACGATCCTCGTACCATTGTTAGTTTTAATTTTTTGGTGTCCCTAGTCGAAGGGTATATGATTTTGATATCCATTTTTATCAAGAAACTCTACATTTCACACAATATTAAGACATAAGCTGCTATTTTAATATCCCTTTCTTATAAATTTGACTAAAATACAGGATTTCCTAATAAAAGCTGCTATGTAACCACAAAAATCAATCGCAGGTTCAAGCTGATCGTGAGGCACGAGTGCGTCTTCTTCTGCCGCCAGGATTCCAAGAAAGTGATGATTTACCTCTACCATTGGTGCTACATGTGTAAGTATTACAACTCCACGCAATCTATCATCGGTACATTTGGCACTTTGTTTTTGAACGATACGTCGGGAAAAACTGAACGAATAACAATTATATTTTCCAGTTCAGCCAAACCAGGCGGGCAGTTGGTGACGGAAAGATGGCGACCAGATTGGGGCTGGTACCTTGCTGCTGCGAGAAACTTCATCGTCGCTGAAATAGACGCGAGGGGAGCCGGGGGGCAGGTAAGTCTTGTTCTAAATGTCTTTGGTCTTTGAATTATGTGCAACTTCCGAAGATCTTAATCCAGATTTCCCCAATTTTCAGGGCGAGGAGCTCAGAACAGAAATCTACCATAAGCTGCTGTCGGTAGATGTGGAAGATCAAATAGCTGTGCTATCGTAAGAATTATTTCTGTTATTTGATATTATTGTAAAATTGGTGGTGTTTAATAAGCATTTGACAATCCAATCTACTGTATTTTCTAAACTAATTTATGATTTTTGAAAAATGTTCTTTCATAGACATTTAATTGTATTATTCACACAGAAAACTAACATTTGTCACTTTCATAGTTACAAAAGGCTGCTGATGAATCATACATAACTCGCGTGTTTCACACGTCACTAACCTTCGTCTGTTCTTCCTTTACTTTCATGGTAATAAATCTTGGCAGATATCGCGAAAACCTCACTATAATAGACGCCTCGTGCTTTCCACAGGGTTCTAACCTTGGTCCACTCCACTACCCTTCCTTATCTTTCGTACAATTGGCGCGACAATTTGAAGATAATAGACGACTCGGGCGTTCCACAGGGCTCTAACCTTGGTCCACAACTCTTCCTTATCCTTCATACTATTGGCAGGTATCTCCGCGACAACCTGAGGATAATCGATGACACGCGCGTGGGCGTGTGGGGTCAAGGATACGGCGGTGGTGCGGCCGCCGCGCTCGCCGCGGACGACGCGCGGAACGTGACGCGCTGCCTCGCCGTGCTGGCGCCCATCACAGATTTGAGGCACTACAGTCAGTAGTTGTTTGAATTTTATTAAGTTTATGACATACACCCCGATTAGGAACTTAAAAAATCTGTCAAGATGGCGCCACTGGTAGTTTTATAATCTGTGTTATGGAGTACGCCATGAAAAAATAGTAACATTTAATTCTGCAATATGGCGAGGGTTTTTAGTTTTTGGTCAGGGTATAGTATTGGGGGACATACGACCGCAATGGTAAACATGCGCGAAAGAACTAATGATTATATAGGAAGCAAAAGAAAGCGTGCCAGGATAGAGATTGACATGATGGTCAAATGGAAAACAAAATTAAAATTCGTTGAAAAATAAAATAGCTATAGATAGGTATTCAGATATCCAAAGAAAACGACAGAAAGAAAAGGCAATAGTAATTTGTGACATCACTGTACTGTAGCGCTATACAAGGTAAACTATACAAACTTTAACCATCAATATTGGGGTAGGTACTCGAGATATCGAAAAACGAATTTCAGATCCATTTTCAGAATGTCCATGCAAATTGATAGATGCAATAAAAAGTTAGTCAAATACTAAACCCTATAATATAAAGGAAAGGAAAATGTGCGGATAAGCTATAAGTACCTATTGGAAAGTCCAGGGAAGGTCAGAATTTGGTGGCTCACCTGGTCCAGTTGCCCCGCGTGCTTGGTGGTATAGACGCTGGTATTATCTGCCTCCCTCCGAGGAGCTGATGAGCCAATAGGACAGCGCGTGGTTCGCGACAGCCGCGGCTGGATTTCAATCGCGATTTTAGTCGTTTGCGCGCTGATGATGATGAGTTTCATGGTGCGCGACTCAAAATGGCGGCGTAGAAGTGACCGTTTCACATTTAAGCTTGTCAAACGAACCTTGTACCTAATTGGCTTACCCGCTTGGGGGTAAGCCAATTACAAGGTACGTTTGACAAGTTTAAATTCAAGGTAGGATCAGAGAAAGGGTGATGGAAATGAGGGTAAGTAGGAATTGGTAAAGCTATCTGTCACTTATAGTGTAAGTAAGTAATATGTTTATTTCACACAGCAATGACCGAAACAGTTATAATTATAATAAAATAACTATGTAGTCAAAGGTAAACATATCTGAATCATGTCTGATGGTCTGCTGTTGTTGTGAAAAGGGCCTCAACTCAGCTTATTGCTGCAGACAAGAATGCCCGCAGCGCTGGTATTCTGGTATAGAAGCGCTCCATCTAAAAAAACTAACCCGAAAGTGGTTGTTGGTTGAAAAATAACTCCAGATTTTGCCTGGTGTTACTTTATATCCAATTTCCATCTCCCATCGAACCCTGCTGTACCTAATGTATCTGTCTGTACTATTAACAGACTCGTACTGGACGGAGCGCTACAGCGGCTACGGCTCCAGCTGGGCCGGCGCACTGAGCGTGAGCGCCGTGTGGCGCAAGGCGGGCAACCTGCCGCCGCGCCGGCTGCTGCTGGCGCACGCCACGGCCGACCTGGTGGCGCCGCCGCACCACGCGCTCGCACTGGCCAGGGCGCTCATTAAAGCCGGAGCCGTTTATACACATCAGGTACAACACACAACACAACGACACATTGTTGCTTTCTTCATCCGTGCAGTCACTGAGGGGCCAGCTGAAAATCAGCGCTGTGGCTTGCCTCAGCATTATGCTGAGCTGGTGTACCCTTGTTGCCACTGTACCGCACCGGATGTTTTGTGCTGCATGGGTTAATCTCTGTATACTTCTGTATTGTGTTCTATATTCTGGTGTTTACAGCGCTAAATAAACGTTTTCAATTTTATAGGTAAGGTCTACTAAAGACTCGTCTTCTGTCTGTAATAGGTTATAATATTTGATTTGATAGTATTTGATACCACAGCATAATGTCTTATGGCATTCTGTTATGGGGTCGAATGGCTGATATTGAAACAATTTTCATTCTACAGGAGAGGGCAATTCGTGTAATATATAATCTGCCTTGCAGGGACTCTCTAAGGGAACTGTTCAGAGAAATAAATATACTGACTGTCGCGGGTCAATATATTTATGAAAATATGTATGTACGAGTATGTACGTAAAAATTTACAGCTGTTTCGATTGTACGATTTTATAATAAGATTTTAAGATTCACATTAGACAGTTATTATAAAATAACTGACTACTTAAATGATAAAGAGGCTTGGTTCTACATTCAGCTCCAGCTCTGCACATTGTGCGTGTATATGATTGTATTCATAATTATTGTAAGATATATTTATTTCAAAAGATGTGCTGCTGCAAGTTTCTTGCGCCGCTTCTTTCCTTTCAGCTACAGCACTTTACGAAGTGGTGGTAGATTAAAAAAAGTGACGTTGTAAGTGTTGTTGTACTTAGGTACCTAATTACTTACAATAAAAAAAATCTGATTTCTGATCAGGGGCATTGCTTGTGCGCTGCCGGCCTTGGAAGGATGGGACTCTCTTTACGTTCTTTTTGAAGCACCCCATGTCGTAGCGCATAGGGAATACGTCGGACAGTTTACATGTGTGCGCCAAAAACGTTCGCGTAAATGGAGTCTGTCGCCAAATTGCAGCATGGTTTAGAAAACCCAATCATATCATGGTTGGCAGCGCATCAACGTCTCTGATTTTGCGACGGTGACCACTTTACCATCAGGTTCTCCGTCTGCTTGTGTGTGAAACCTATTTATAAGTATCTTCTCGATTCACGTACATTTTCTTCTAAGTCACCCTCTCACTTTTCCTAAACCTCCACCAGGTGTACCCGGACGAAGGCCACAACTTCGAGCGCTCCCACATCCACCTCTACAAAGCGATGGAGCAGTTCTTCGACGAGTGCTTCGGACCTGTCGAGGTCGCCGACTGGGACACTGGCGGCATGGGGGGGCTCTTCCCCTTCCGCGACTAGTGGGGGGAGGGGGGGTAGTGCCCCTGTATGCGATCAACTATTGGACGCTTAAGTTTGTGGAACCCTACATTTAAGAGTAAGGGCTCTCTGAATTCTGGAGGCGGTGTACGTTGAAATAAGGAAATAAAATATTCCAGTTGGATTTTAGGGACACCTCGTAATGCTTCAGAGCTTTTCCAGCTTAGGAGGAAGTAATCGCCCATGATCCTACAGTCCGTGAACTCTTGGGGATTCGGGTATCGGGTCTCTATCTTTGTTTTACAACAGTCTTAGTACATTCGCGTACTAAGACCCGAAGCCCTATCTTAAAATCCACGCACTGGATCCTCGTGTAGGACTTCTTTCTAACCCCGCCAAAAGCATCAATATTAGTCCTGCAAAAAGTAAAATGGGCTGGGTTGTATTTTTTGAGTTTGGATCTGAATGACTAATTATTTAGTAGAAGGCTGTATGAAAGATTCTAGACGATGTTGTAGAATCTAGGTGGATCTAACAGCTGGTACTTAGCCGGCTTATCTCAGGTCAAGTCTAGAATGGGAACATGCCAGAAGGGAACTCGGCAACGCTCGAGCGCGCCACACTGCACGCCGTTACTACCGTTAATGGCGGTAGACTCTGATGTACATGAATATCTGGGAAAGTAGGTACAACCATTGCTGCGTGTGTTCGGTTTGAAGAGAACCAGCGGACTTACCAATGTTTTAGTGAAGTGAGAGATACGGCTAGTCTATTACCTTTAATTTTTTTTAAAAACTTCTTTGTCGGTCCAGCCTGTCCATAGCTATCGAAGGCGCGGCGGCGGCGTGTCAAACGCTGGAGTAATAAGTTTCCCCTTTCGATGTTTATTTATTTTGTGCTCATGCTTCTAGCGAGCAATCTACCCACATTTACTAATGTTGTAGTTTATTTCAAAATCTTTGGTTTCTGCTCTCTCTCTCTCTCTAAATAGTCCGAGATCGCTTGCTCTTGACCTTGCAGATGGTGATCAAAGAACGAAACTTGGTAAAGGTTCTAAGGGTAGAAATAAGCCGATTTAGACCGGTTACCACTGATACCACCTGCTGGGGTGGGAGAGGGGGTTACCATGCTTTAAACTAAACGTTATACCTGATCCAATGTTGCTACTAGATGGTGTTTGGTGTCATTTTCGCATAAATAAAGGATGCCTAATTCAATATTGGAACACTATTTCCTCCATTCCATTGAAGAAATTCGAGAAATCTGAAAAAGTAAATGTGAAAACAAAAATGTTGATCTATTATGGTTGATAACTTCAACAATTATGCAAATTTAGTTACTTAAAAAATACTATCAGAAAGCCACATTATTCTAGATTGTAAAAACATAAACTTAAAATAGCATTTCATAACAAAAACTATATTAAAAAAATTATCAAGTGCCGCGCGGAAGAATTTTTCCATAGTACGAGCTGTATAAGATGTTCTATTAGGCAAGTCACTTCACAGGTGTTCTTTGGGTAAATCTAAGCTGATTTAACTCAGTTACCACCAGCGCAAATCGTTCCGCTAACTGTGAGAGGGGGTTAAAGTGCAGCTTCGCCGCGCTCCATTCCAAAGTTTGAAAGGACATTGTTATAGGTACTATGATGATGTTGGTATCATTCTCGAATTAATTAGGGATGCTGAATTCATTTCAGGAATAAAACTTTCGTCACCTCATTGAAAAAATTCGAGAGCATCGGATAATAGTGAATTTGAAAACAAAATGTCGATCAATGATCGTCGATAAATTGCAAATGGTGGAAATATTGTTCCAATAATGAATTAGTCATCCATTATTTATACGAAACTGACACCAAACACGATCTAGTAGAAACTTTGGATCAGGTATAATTTTTAGTTTGAAGCGCGGTGGATCTTAACTTCGGCCCCCCTTCCCACCCCAGCAGTCATCGGTGGTAACCGGTCTAAATCGGTTTACTTCTATCCATATAACACTTGTGCCAAGTTCCACTCTTTGGTCATTTATAATCTGCAAGCTGTTCATACAAGTAGTTGCTAGCGATCTGGTACTAATACGGGTTCATTCATTCCGTTCATTCTTAAAGTTAATTAAGATAAATACGTGTTCAACGCTATTGATAAGGTTTAGAGGGCCAGGGGAGGAGGCGGGAAGGGGAGTGGGGGTGGGGGGGGGGGGGGGGGGGTGGATAGTTCACTTCACTACTTGGTAATGTACGGTAGTAATAATACCTTTATTGATTACTTAAAAGGTGATTATGTTTCGATATAATAATACTAAAAAAAAAAATATTTGCCGTCAATCTAGTACGACCACTTGCGTTTTTTACGGTTTTCGTAGTTACGTCGCTCACGTTGCCATTTTTACCGAATGGCACATTCTTACATACTTACTGTTACAAATTGTTTTATTATCAATGCATTTTTTTAAAAAAAACAATACAATAGTTCGATGTGCAAATGCATAAACATAATTAATTTCATAATTAAAAAATCAGAATATATTTTAACAGTTTTGTGTCTGGCAACTCTGGCATCCATTATAAATGGTAACACTCAGTTAATTGATGACGGACCCTTGTGTGTGAAACGTCATGTAATCCGTAGCTGTTTTGCCTGGTGAAGAATGAGTAGTCTTGTGCCATGATTTATGGTTATGGCGGTTCATACTTAAACAACGTAGATTTTATTAATTAGATATTTTTTTGCGTTTTTTCTTGTAGTCTAGTTCTTTCAGTTATTGAGACACCATGCTAGTGATCAATGTAGGTATTGTTACGTCAAGCTATGGAACCCTATCGCTATAACTTTTGGATAAGATTCCTTAACATTCGTATGAATGAGTCAAGTTATTGCGACAAAGTACTAAACAGTACAGCCTGATGTTTGTCCAAGAACACGAAGAAAAGCCAAAACCAGACTTCCAAATTCGAAATGTTTGATTGAACATGTGATTGATTCATTTGATTGATAAGGAAAGGAAAAATAATAGATTTTTATGTTTGAATTTTAAAACGATTCAAATACAGGTTTAAAAACAGTAATGTGTTGGTCCAATGTGGTTTTTTTTCACTTAAGTATTATTGTTATTAATTAAACTTAATTTTAATTATTAATAATAAAATTCTATTCATAATTTATCATAATGGTGCATAAGTAGAGGTACCTATACAAACCAGAAAATAATTGTTAGTACGCCTAAATAAATCGCTATTCTATAGATGTAACTAAATAATAATAAATGAAATAAATATCTATTACTCGTATTGTCAGACAATGAAAAAAAAAAATAGAATGGTTGAAAAATAACTTGTTTGGTGTGTGAACAATTTAAAAAAGAATTATTTCAGTAGTTTTATATTTTTAATTAATTTTTTTTCACTTGCCTTTCGCCTTTTAGCAAATTCTAAAAGCAACTAAAAATCTTTTAGCTAAACCTCATTTTCACTAGTTGCAAATAGTCTTAACTAAAATCACTTACCGTTCAAACTGAGTCGTAGTTTATTTTCTCACTATATTTTTTAAGTTAACATCTTTCACTTCTATCATTCCATTACACTAAAGTTTAGTTTAAACGCTATGTTATTTAAGTTTATTCTGTTTGTAAGGAGTTTTAGCTAAAAGATCTTTGGCTAATTTAGTACAAGAATTTACTAAAAGAGTAGACTAGTATAGACTAGATTAGTTTTGTTTACTGAATATGTTGATGTACAATCTCGTTCATAATTGCATTATCATCCCAGAGGTTTTAAACTACTGAATTTAATTTGGTTCTACTTAAGTCTATTTTTTCATTAGCTGAAGATACCCGTCACTTCACTTCACTTTCACGTTAATATGAAATACATATTTCTGTACAAAAAGTAATCAAATTTGGCATTAAAAAGCAAAACTATACATTATTTTTGATAAAAATTTGTGTTTCCTCAAAATTATCTTCAAATTATGACAGTTATTTGTGACGGGTGTCTGCGCTAATGAAAAAAATGACTAGCTTGTATAGTCGCCTGCAAAAGCATACATGGGTAGCGAGATATTATTAAAACCACTGACCGATTCTTAAAAAAAATCACTAGAACGCTATGCATACATACATACATAACTTCACGCTAGATCCCTAGAGTAGGCAGAGATAATGGAGCGCCACGATCTCTGTCTTGGCACGCATCTCTTGCTTCATCTACAGTCATTCGTAGTTTCACGCATGCTCGCCGTTGGGGTCGTCTGCTCTGAATTTTAAAATCTAAGAGCACTCTGTCAATCTGATCTTCAAATGTCAGTCTAGGACGACCCCTGGATTTTCCTTCTACTCTCTTTTATTTTAATCTCTCTTTTTTGAGGCTTCAACCCGTTAGAAACACACACAAACACTATGCTATTAAATGAATCTTTATTGAAAACATCACAATGCTTGTAAGTCAAACAATGCCCTGACTCCCAAACTAGGCGAACCTGTAGCTTGGGAGTTGTACCTGTCCTAGACCTAGTCATCATCCTCATTATCAGCCTACTCTAGTCCACTGCTGGACATAGGCCTCTCCCAGGGCGCGCCATTGAGCCCGATCTTCGGCTCTTCTCATCCAGTCGCTGCCAGCCACCTTGCGCAGATCGTCGCTCCTTCTAGCAGGGGAGCATCCCACACTACGCGGTCTCCACTCCAGAACTCGTCTTCCCCAGCGGTTGTCTGTTCTGCGACAGATGTGACCGGCCCACTGCCACTTCAGCTTGCTAATCTTATGAGCTATGTCGATAACTTTCGTTCTATGCCGGATCTCCTCATTTCTGATTCGCTCTAGCAGAGATACTCCGACCATAGAACGCCGAGCGACTTTTTAATCCTAGTATAGGCACTGAAATATTTATCTATGCAGACTATTGCAGACGACTTAACGCCTGGTTTTCTTACCTTAAATAATTGTTCACATACCATCAAGGCAAGGAGTAAAAACGCTCTAGAAATTTGTCTTATGATTACTATAAGGAGGGATCTCTATTTTAGTGTATAATATCACGTCTCTATATTTATATGTGGCTTTCGATGTATTGAAATATTTTGAAGGAGCATACTAAGGACCTTATCAGGGTAGCGATTTTATTATTATATATTTAAGTCAGACAAGGTCCATACAATAAAGTTATTATATTATGTTACTTAAAGCTATGTTAGTAAAAAATCATAATTAAAGAAATAATACCAAGCCCATGGTACCGACCCCAAAGCACTGGACGACCACTTCGCATTGACATGCAGGTATATCCAGTGCCTCAGGATCGGGAAGTCAGGGGATTTGCAAGCGAGTTTCCAGCGAAGCGATCCATTTGCAAGTTGGGGAAACCTTTTTCCTATTTCTACCGCAAAGCAGCAATGCTGCAATGTTTCGGTTTGAGCGGTAAGAGAGCGAACGTAATTACTCGCTCTGGCACTGAGTCATCAAGCGCATTGAAAACCCTCTAACAACATTATGGTGCGTAACATGTATATGGGCGATTGAGAACAGGTTTGCTCGTCTGCTATCCATATACATTTTTTTTTTAAATAAAACTGAATCTCCCAGTGTTTATTGGGTGGGAAACACTAAATCTAGTAAATCTGCAGTATGATAAGGTCCTCGAATACTGGTGGCTTGATCACTCCTTTGCTTCATCATCGCAACTTCTTCTTAAAGGGCGCGATTTAGTATCTATAACGGGTATGATTCTACAATACAACTCAACAGAAACTAAATTGCAGCGAGTTGACGTTTTTCGTATGCCTCTAGTGACAAACCATTCGTTAACGTTATGTTTCGATCAAACCAACGATCGATTGATCCGCTCATGTTAGCAAAATATACTTTGTAATTAAGCTGGATATGAAAACACGCTGTAAAACAGTGGTTGTGCTCCAAAATTACTTTATTTTCGCAAACTTCACTTAATCTTAACACTAGTGGCTCAGTACCTATCGATAACTGAATGTTCTACAATTTTCATCGATCGGCCAGTTTGTATCCATCATCATCATCAGCCTATTAATGTCCCCATTGTTGGGGCACAGGCCTCCCCTTGCACATGGTCCACCGACCGGACCCAGTGCTGTGCGGTGGATTTCACACACCTTCGGAAACTTTTAATTTCCTCAGACATGTAGGTTTCCTCACGATGTTTTCCTTCACCGTTAGAGCAGTCGGTCAATGTACGTAAGTGTTCGAAAAAATTGGAAAAACTCATTGGTACATGCACTGTCCATGCAATGAAACCATTTTCGAACCCGGTCCTCCCACACGGGAGTCCGACGTCCTAGCTACTAGACCACGGACGCAATTTGTATATTGCTTTGTAATTTCGAAAAATTACTTACCTGACGTAAGAGTGAGAGAAACTGACATACCCTACGTATTATAATATGTCATGTCAGAACTAAGTTACAGTGTAATACATGGACATATTTTTTCTGCGAAACAAACGATACTTTGGTGTAGAATAATTTATGTACCCGGGTCGGCTGAAAAGTCCCGGGCCTCACAAAGAAAATATTTTTAAAAAAATTGCGAGGCTCATCACACCCGTGCTCGCCCCGTCCCATTTTAAACTCTGCAACCCACCTTCTAACCATTGAATATGACAGGGCAGAGTCACTCGGTGTGCTGTCCATTTCCTCCTTGATTTATTTAGGCGTTAAATCCTTCAAATGGAAGTATTTGATTACTGCTGGTTTTTCCATTTTTTTTTAACTCTTTAATCGTCTTGATTAAAATGCTGTCAATCAAACACTAACCAAGCTACTGACCCGAAACTTTAGGCATAAGCTAGTCAGGGATAGTACTATGCAATGCTAGCGTATAACGGCCCTAGTGGCGCCATCTCTGTGTTGGGCCCGGGACTTATCAGCCGACCCTCGTATAATTTACTAAATACCTATCGCTGAATGGTCGACGAATTATCAGAATTCACAAAAAAAAAGCTATACGGTTACCTTTTCGTCACAGGGAGCGAAAGTGTTAACGAAAATGTAACCTAAACGCATGCTGTTAAGGTGGAATCTTTAATAAATATTTCCGTCAAATACTGGTAACCGGGTACTGATATTTTACAAACATGTTTATTGTTTTTGATCATTACAGCCTGTATCCTATTTATTATCAAATACTGGTAACCGATAGGTACTGATATTTTACAAACATGTTTATTGTTTTTCATCATCACAGCCTGTATCCTATTTATTATCAAATACTGGTAACCGATAGGTACTGATATTTTACAAACATGTTTATTGTTTTTCATCATCACAGCCTGTATCCTATTTATTATCAAATACTGGTAACCGATAGGTACTGATATTTTACAAACATGTTTATTGTTTTTCATCATCACAGCCTGTATCCTATTTATTATCTAATACTGGTAACCGATAGGTACTGATATTTTACAAACATGTTTATTGTTTTTGATCATTACAGCCTGTATCCTATTTATTATTTTTAATATCGTCAGAAGCTTTTCTCAATGAGCGATGTTATCAAAGACTCTAGCTTTAAACATAATGTAAAGTCCCCTTATTTGAGTAGTTACCACTTTTGTATAGTCTATGTATAGAGTACTATTTCGAATTTAGGTTCGGTCTAGCCATGTTTCTAGTCATTTTCGAATTATACTATTAATAGGAGTAAAAAAGAATTATTTATGTATTGACAATAGAAAATCTATGTATAAAATCTAAGTATTATAATTTTAATTTAATTTCTGAAGTTCGTCATTTTAATTTTTTTCAGCAAAAGATATTTTAAAATCTATATAAAAATACTAGAATATCTAATTTCATGTTGCAGTAAAAAAGAAATTGTTAAAAATATCAATGTTCCATCGGTGTTGAGAGAAGATAATATTAAAATTGTGATAGGTGTTGTTTTAATATAATTTATATTTAAATATTTACTATAAATATTAAAATTGACGATTCAAATTATTCGATTGAGGTGCAGAATAGGGCTTTTCCCATTTCGACCGTCAATATTTTTGTAAATTACAATGAACGATGAAGTAATAGTAAAAAATGGTTCACAAAAATAAATTTTACTTTAGTATCATCCATTTCCCAGATTAAAATAAATGTTAATTTGTATTATAAGTAAAATAATAAAAAATAAAATTTAGTCCTAAATGAAATTGTTCATATTTAAGTATTTAATTTATGTGTTTAAATAACGCTCAGTGGAAAAACATTGTTTATTTATGTTGAAAATGTTGTTTTGTAAAAAAATAAACAGTTGTTCCGAATATATTTGTTTTATTTTATAATTACATGATTAAACGAACTTACCTTAAGTGAAGTTCTATCATGATTAAACGAACTTACCTTAAGTGAAGTTATATCATGATTAAACGAACTTACCTTAAGTGAAGTTCTATCATGATTAAACGAACTTACCTTAAGTGAAGTTCTATCATGATTAAACGAACTTACCTTAAGTGAAGTTCTATCATGATGAAACGAACTTACCTTAAGTGAAGTTCTATCATGATTAAACGAACTTACCTTAAGTGAAGTTCTATCATGATTAAACGAACTTACCTTAAGTGAAGTTCTATCATGATTAAACGAACTTACCTTAAGTGAAGTTCTATCATGATTAAACGAACTTACCTTAAGTGAAGTTCTATCATGATTAAACGAACTTACCTTAAGTGAAGTTATATCATGATTATACGAAGCTCCTTGTCCGAGACGATTTTAACAATGTAGTATACTTTTTTTTTTGCTTCAGTGTTGTATTCTGTGGGTTATTTTTACCCTTTTTTACCATTACTTGAACATGGAAATAAAACCTCATGAATATTGATTGGAATCACAATTTCAATTTATTTATCTTACAGAGTTATTTCACTTACATAAATTATACACAATTGTCTAGTTCTAGAGCCCGGCGCGGGCGCAGCACCCCGATAGTACCTGCAAATAAATAAAGTTAAAAATTCAATTGATGGACAAACCATGATTTTACGGGAATACGTTATACAAAAATGTATTCATCCAAAATGTTAAGCTAATTTTTATTTATATATTTACGATATTTTTATAATTTATGTGTCATGGTCACTGATCGGTGTAGGTAGGGCTGTTTGGGGTCAAAGATCTCAAAAGCTAGATTAGTGTTAGGTTAGTATGGACATCTGTAGACGTCAGAGTGAAGCGAATTTATAATTCAATAGAATTTCGTCGTCTATTTCATTTCTTTCAAGTATGTCTAAATCCGGGTTTGTTTAGTAGTCTTCTAGTCTTCTTTTAAATTTCGAAAATCCCGGGATTTTTTAATATATTTTTTTTTAATGGCAAGTCCATAGTATGATGATCGCAGGTTGCAATTACCAAAAGTAGCTCTATCTACAGCTATTTTTTAAATTCCGGAAATCCCGGGATTATCCAAATATGGTTTATAAGAAAGCCGTATCCATATCATGACCACAGCTTGCAAGTACCAAAAACAGCCCTACCTACTCCGATCGCTAGTCATGGTAAATGTAGGTATATATATTTTTCACTTATTAATACTACCTATCTTCAATTGAATTTATTTGTGTCGTATCTTTGTCCTCTTGGACAGGTTTTGTCCAGCCATCGGTCATGGTCCAACAGAACACCAGCGCTGTGGGCATTCTTGTCTGCAGCAATAAGCAGAGTTGAGGCCCTTTTCACAACAACAGCAGACCATCAGACATGGTTTAGATATGTTTACCTTTGACTACATAATTATAACTGTTTCGGTCATTGCTGTGTGTGAAATAAACATACTTACTAACATACTTACTTACTAAGCTTACAGTACACAGTTTTTTAAACAGTAAAAAAAGAATGAAAAATAGATTTTGGCACTTCCCGTGAAGTCGTGGTTTGTCCCTTACGTCTGTTGACATTTTAATCATGGTATTGACATCCCCCTGTTGGGATACAGGTCTCTAGAGTATCTACAGGGTACGGATTAGTGGCGATAACCATAGGAAATAATATACAAAGTAACTTAAGGCTTGTGGCACGGGTGCAGGAAAATGTACAACTATAGCAGTCTCACCCGTCTCATTGTAGGGGCGTTCACAGGCCATTTTGGCACTAAGAGCCTCCTACACGAGATGAGACTGGCAGACAATCCCACCTGCAGAGCCTGTGATGATACCGTTGAGTCAATGGAACACTTGCTGTGCGAATGTGACTCGTTGGCTAGAAAGCGTATGAGTCTTCTGGGGGTAGCCTACCGGAAACCAGAGGACTATAGGCTCCTTCCTGTAAGCTGTACAGCGTCCTTGATGCAAATCATCTTTAAGGAACAGGAAGGAGACTAAGGTAAGGGGTGAGCACAAAAGATCCCTAAGGGTCGAAGTGCCGCTGGGTTTATCCCTGGCCCCCCTGTCATAAGATAACTTAAGACTAATAAAGTTGCCAATGACCTTAATTAAGGGTTTGATCTCTGACCTGTAATATATATTCTTTAGACACATTTGACCTAGGTCAGCATGACACTCACCCAGTTTACTTCCAGCGGTTGTTCTCGTAGTCCCACTTGGACGCTAGCCCGTCGATGGGATTGATCTTGAGGTCAAGCATGCGCTTCAGTTGCGCCTTCTGGTGCTCATCGCTCAGGGTTACGGGAATCGGGCTGTACACTGCAAGGTAATGATATATTATTAGAAGAGAGGAGATGCTTATCTTACGGTAAATTACAAAGGTGACAAAACGATAGAAAAGCGCTTGCAAAAGGACAAACACAAGAGCTAGGATGCCGGACTCCCATGCGGGTGGTTCAGGTTCAAAATCATGTACCAATGAGTTTGTCGGATTTTTTCGAAGACTTACGTACATTTACCGACTGAAATGAAATGAAATTTATATGCCAGAACATAGTGAACATTACAGGTGATTTAAAAAGCATAGGTATCATATGTTCCACCGACAATGGTATGCAAATCTTTTCTGCTATTTGTTAGTGTCGTTGAGATACTCTTTTATGGAGTAATAACATTTGTCTAGAAGCCACTTGGAAATATTAGTTTTAAATTGGCTAGTAGGACCATTTTAAAGGCGACTAGGCAGATTATTATACACTTAAATTGCTATACAGAAGGAATTCTTTTTATACAAGTCTACTCTGGAACTTGGCAAATAGAGACGGTCCTTGTGTCTTGTAGACCTCGGGAAGACATCAGCTTGTGTTTTGAAAATTGTCGAACGAAAGTACACATCTGCTTAATGTACATACATGGTATAGGCAAAATTTGTGAAGATTTAAAAAGAGGTCTACAGGAGTCCATGTAATGAGCTCTGCACAGCTGCACAGAAGGAAACCATCGTGAGGAAACTGCATGTCTGAGGAAAGAAAAGTCTCCGAAGGCGTGTGAAATCCACCGCACAGCACTGGACCCCGTTCGGTGGATCATGGCTCGTCGTACCTCCTTGTGCACAGAGACCTGTGCCCCAACAGTGGGGATAATTAATAGGCTGATGATGATGATAAAAAGGACAAAAGCCAGTCCATCAGTCTATTTTGTGACTCCATGCAGAGTCAATGTAAATGGGTATTATTTTTCATATTACTGCCGCAAGGCAGCAATGTTTCCATTGTTGTTTCGGTTTGAAGGGTAAGAGAGAAAGTTTAATTACTGGACACGAGGTACTCCAGCTGTCTTCAAGGGTAGTATCGCATCGAAAACCCTCTAAAAACGTATATAGTTATAAGTAAGATTATATGGCCAACAGTGACCATTCCCCAGTAGACAGTTTGCTTGTCTGCTCTCCTTATACAATTAAAAAAAAATATTTCTTGGTAGTAAAGATAATTAAATACGGGCAATTTATGGTGATGGTCACTTATGTGAGATATATTAATTGTTTACAACATGTTTGTGACTTAATTTGCGCAGAAATAATATAATAGTATTGTATTTGATCTACTTTTACAAAAACAACGTCTTGTTAGTCATACAAGATATTGAATAAGTAACTAGTTCACAATATGATAATTAATGACTATCAAAATGTATACAATATTTAAACAAGTGTGTTTAGATTCAAATCATATCGTTTGAGATAATAAAATAATAATTAAGTATTTATTTTGTAATACTGATGCCTAGCGGCATGGTGGTGGTGGTGGTGGGAGGGGGTGCTTGACATGCTATATAAGAATGAGATCGTGACTCACGGGCCAGTTGTTCACCGGTGTTCTGAGAGGTCGGTACTCTGCCGGACCACTGTCGCTTATATTATCCTAAACATCTCTAAGTGCGGCCTAAGTGTTCAATACTTAAAGTGCTACAATGTATAAATCAGTGAGTGTTTGTGTAAACATCGTGTTAAGTGTTCATGTACAGTGCGCGTTAATAACAGTTTGTTAATTTGGTGAAATCAATTGTTGCATTACTGTTCGAGCACTGGCTGTTGGCAACACTTACCACCAGCTGAGATGGAGGTCGAACGTGGGTTTAGTCGTACATAGAAATAAAATCATATAAAAGACCCATAGACACTCACCAAAGAGCTTCATTCCCATGTAGATCCAGAAGGACAGCGAGGCCACGAACAGTGCCCAGCCCATGACGCCCTTCCACTCGCCCGTGGGCGCCTGGAACTCGGCGAAGGTCTGGCAGAACGACGCGCGGTAGAGGGCTTTCTTCTCTTCCATGGTCAGCTTCTTCCAGTCTCCCCTCTCCTTGTCGCGGAGGACCTGGATTGGACAAAGGGTCATTTTTTTTTTATTATGAGGATAAAAAAGATAATAAATTGTACGGCGTAACCCTGGCTAACCGAGTACACAACGAAGATATATTTCAGTTATTTTCACAGTCTTATGGCATTCTTCTGTGACGCCGAGCGGCTGATATTGAAACCATCTTCATTCTACAGGAGAGGGCAATTCGCGCAATATATAATCTACGTTGCAGGGAGTCTCTAAGGGAACTGTTCAGGGTAATAAGTGTACTGACTGTCGCGGGTCAGTATAATTATGAAAATATTATGTATGTACGCTAAAACTTAACAGTTGTTTCCGAAAAACTGCGATAATCATAATTTCAATACCAGAAACAAAAACAAACTTGCGGTCCCACGCTTTAGACTTAGTAAAGTAAACACATCATTTATGGGTCACTGTGTACGATTTTATAATAAGTTACCTGATACTGTAATCAATATGACAGAGAAAACATTTAAGACCCACACAAGACGGACCTTATGTAAAAAGGGTTATTATAAAATCAATGACTACTTAAATGATAAAGAGGCTTGGTCCTAAATTCAGCTCCAGCTCTGCACATTCTGAACATATATGATTGTATTCATAGTTATTGTAAGATATATTTATTTCAAAAGATGTGCTGCTGAAAGTTTCTTTCCTTTCAGCTATAGGACCTTACGAAGCGGTGGTAGAGTAAAAAAAATTACGTATAAATGTACTATAAACTTTTGCCTGTTTTAGCTCATACAAGTAACTTACAAACTATTAGAGATGTATCAATTTTCAGTATTTGTTCAAATAAAGGATATGACCAATACTCTAGCCAATTTTCATAGCAGTGCATAGCCCCTAAGTACCATTAAAAAAGGCGAAAGATTTGTACGTTTTGAAGGGAAACCAGAGCAAACCAAAAAGGGCAATGTTTTTCACAGTCACTTATGTATGTTAAGAGCGTCGGTGACACAGTGGCTAGGACACCTGACTCCCATGTGGGAGGTCCGGGTTCGAAACCGTGCAGTGCCATGTACCAATGAGTTTTTTGTATTTTTCGAAGACTTACGTACATTAACCGACTGCTTTAACGGTAAAGGAAAACATCGTTAGGAAACCTGCACACTGAGATGACCAGTGTGTAAAATGGGGTAGGCACAAAAGTGAAGGAGGTTAGTAATTATTACGTATATTACTGGCCGCCTAAACAATTTGTGATGACGTGATGACGCACGATGTTCCGTTGTTATAAATAAAATTGTAGCAGATATAATAACAAAGTGCTTACATGGCCCTAAAATCAGACAGTTCATTGCTGATTTGTGTTTGATGAATATTTGAATCCGAAATCGTTCCGTTAAGAGGGCAGGTAGACAGAGGCATTAATAAGTTTATAACATAATGATTTCGACATCAGTTTAAGGGGGCTGGTGCATTATTATGACAATCCTCAAGGGTTGAAGTGCCGCTGGGATTATTCCCGGCCCCCTATCATAAGATAAGAAGTACCATTAAATTCTTTGTTTTACGTCATGCAGTAATGTACCTTGATATAACTTCTTAAGCTTAGTTATTGCCAATGTCAATGTAAGACACGGGACTCGTACCACTGTGCCCAAATATCAGGAGTTCAAAACAACCTCAAACCGTGGTAAGAACCCTGTCTAACTATACGTACCTTGATATCGGGCGTGTCGGGACGGAACCTGACGGCGGGCAGCGGGAAGTCGGGCCTGTCCATGTAGTTGGGTTGCCCGTTGAACCCGTAGCCGACCCACTCGCGGTTGCCAACCTGAAAAAATAATTGTAAAGAAAAAATTCAAAAACATGTATCTCTATTAGTGAAGACCTGTAATCGGCCCTTTATTGTTAGTTTGGTTTATATATTGTCTTAAGCTAGCTCACCAAATTGCGAGGTGTGTGGAGTCAGAGACGACGTTTCTCATATTCTGATGGACTGTGTCAGTTACGCAAGAAAAAGAGAACAACTGATTAGACATCATGGTTTAAATTTATTTGATGTTGGTGTATTTCAGAGCATTTCAGCTGATCCAATTTCTGGTGCAGCTAGAATGCTCAATTATATGTTTAGGAAAAATAATTTATAACGTAATTGTAATTAGTTTAGTATATGCACGATAGGATTAACATGATCAATTATGATTACAATCCCTAAATTAAATAATTTAACAAAAGTGCTGTTGGTTTTCCAATAAAATTAAATCAAATTTGTCTGTCGCATACCGGGCGATCTGTGGGCAAAGAGACTCACCGAGTGGAGCCCACCCAAAAAATCGCGACGACGCGGCAGACCAAGATGGCGAGACGATTATTAATAACTGACAGGAATCACAAGATACAGATGAATAGGTTGGAGGTTGTTGGTTGGTTGGTTGGGTTGGAGCAGTGGGATAATAACAATAATAATTTATTTTGCAAATAGTTTTACAGTGATTTTTTGTTCACTCTTGGACCCCACTAGGGCGACCCTTAAATAAATTACCAATAATAATTTAAGCCTTTATTGCTGTTTTTTGCATACTTTATTATATCTATACAAATTTTTAAAAAATAATTATATAGGTAATCGGTGTCCGGATTATCTTACATCCCCCTCCTCTATAACAGCTTGTCTTCCGATATAGGCCTCCTCTAATGACTTCCATTCTTTCCGATCTTTTCCCCGTCTGGTCCATACAGCACCTGCCGTATACTTTAAATCGTCTTCCCATCTTTTTGACTGTCTCCCTCGGCTCCTTGTAGTATCTCTAGGATACCATTCTGTTATGTTCCTGGTCCACTTTTCTTCCACTTCTCTTATCCTATGACCAGACCATTACCATTTGAGTCGTTTTATTACAGTTTCAACCTTTCAACATTACCAATAAGTACAAGTATAAACTAATTAGGACTCAGTTGTTAACTGATAAAGTTATAACTTGCATATCTATTATCAGGTTTAATCAGTCATTACAGAATATTTACTTATTCTTGTACACTGTGAGGCAAAATGCTCTTTTCTAAACACAAATACATTAAATTTGACCGTGCTTATGACAGGCTGAGATACAAATTGAATCTAGCACGGGCTACAATTCTTACTGATATAAATCAAGTCTATTATTTTAAAACTACCGTCACGCAATAACTCATTGTAAATTGTATTGTATTATTACTTATTAGGTATTGAAATGAATATGTATAGTTCTGGGTTGAACCTCCATCATCAGCAGCCTACTTTAGTTCACTGCTGGACATAGGCCTCTCCCAGGGCGCGCCATTGAGTCCGATCTTCGGCTCTTCTTCTTCTCATCCAGTCTTTGCCAGCCACCTTGTCGCTCTATCTAGCAGGGGAGCGTCCCACACTACGCGGTCTCCACTCCAGAACTCGTCTCCCCCAGCGGTTGTCGGTTCTGCGACAGATGTGACCGGCCCACTGCCACTTCAGCTTGCTAATCTTATGAGCTATGTCGGTAACTATTGTTCTATGCCGGATTTCCTCATTTCGAATTCGATCCAGCAGAGATACTCCAAGCACAGCTCTTTCCATAGCACGCTGAGCGACTTTCAATTTGTGAACCAGTCGCACCGTCAGTGTCCACATTTCGGCTCCTGTCTTTAGATTTTGAGGTATGGGCGACGAGAAGATGTAAACCTCCATATCATATATTATATGATTTGGCAATAAATATATTTCTATTTCTATTTCATATCTGGGGTTAAAACAGCTGTAAATTATTTTTTTAAAGGCATCTACCTATCAAAAATACTTGTATAATAGAATGGATGGATTCCCTTCTCTTGTTATTGAAGATGCCTTTGACCTCAGTGCTCGCCCCCTAGCCTAGTAAGTATGTATGGAAAAAAAATTGAAGACTGCTATTGCATACCTTGGATAGCTCACTGGAGGCGGCGCGCATACCGACAGGGACCCGGACTGCTTCTAACAGTGCACGGCGTAGGAGGAAGTTCGCCATTCTGCTGTGAATACGAACAAAGATTAGTTACTCGGATGGCTACTAAAGAATAGAAGAAGTCACTCCAGTTATAATGGTGGTTGTGAATTCCTGTGCACGTATCATTAAAGAAAACAACTTTCCTGTTAGAACAGTGGGAATTTCTGTGCAAGTGTCGGTAGAGGGACACAAAGTCGGGTTGGGATGACGTTATGGGAAAAAGAATGAAAAAAAATTAGTTAAAATATTATTAGGACAAAAATCTCGACTGATGTTGGTGTCATATTAACTCTCAATTATAATTGTCGCAATGGATAGAGGACATAATAAGGAAGAACTTTTGTCTGAAACATTTTTCTCTGGAGGCCCTCGATGACCTAAAAAAAATTTTTATTGAGAAATAATTTTATAATAATATGAGGGCCGGCTGATAAGTCCCGGGCCTCACAATGAAAACATTTTTTTTTTATTATTTATTTCTCAACATAATCTCCAGAAAGGCTAATACATTTATCATAATGGTGTTCTAATTTAATTAAACCATCTCTATAATGTGATTCGTCGAGCTCTTCAAAATAGTTGTTTACGAAGTCAATAACCTCCTCGTTGTTTTGAAATCTTTGTCCTCCAAGGAATTTTTTGAAGTTAGGGAATAGGTGGTAGTCACTGGGTGCTAAATCTGGTGAATAAGGTGGATGTTCAAGCAATTCGAACGTTAATTCGAGTATATATATATTTCTGTCTTTTTTGTGCCCCCTTAACGACACCCCAAAGCTGACTCCTTTTTTGTCAAAATTCAAAGTGTTTTGCGCCCCCTAACTAGGTACACCCCGACCGAATTTCCACCGGCATTCCATGTTTCATCGCAATAATTGTTACTATTCAGTAATCCAGCAAGTTATTTGACATGATAATAATGTTGGTATTGTATGTGGAAATACAAGACACCTGGATGTAACAATTGGTGATTGAAAATACATTATGGTATCGAATACTGTGACAAAGATAACTCACGATAAGAGGTTACCTCAGCCAATCAATACCTAGGAGTTACATAACACGAAATATCATCAAAAATGTACCAAATAACACGAAAAACTACTTGTAGTCAAAGAAATACATAGCGAAAATAATGGATTATCAATTAGACGGCTAATATAAACAGAAGAACAACGTAAATTCAGTAAAAGCGAGCACATTTTTTCGAATATCGAATTCTATTTCTGCATAATTGTATGAAGTTTTGCCGTGTTGTTTTTATTTATCCCGTAGTATTATAATTACTCACACAACATTAAAACACAATGCACGGTAATTTATCAAATAAAATGAAATTCTTTACCTTATATTAAATGATTTTCGTCCTGTAAAATTTTATCTCCACCTTAGAAAAATGACGTAAAAACCTATTCTCCACAACGCCATCTATTGGCTAGCGAAACAAAATAAAACATTGCGTTTCTTTTCATGCATACATAATGGCATCGATTCCGTGATGGGCTCCAACGCTAAAGTTAGAACTAAATATGACATAACACGCAAAACGTTCTGTGGATGGAGCCACTAGCACTCTCTGTAAAAAGAAAAGCAAAACGTAACGTCCTTTTTGAAGATATCACAATATATTTTTTAATAGCCTATAGGCTGTCCCACTGCTGGGCAAAGGCCTCCCGTCCTCCTTTCCATTTTTCCCTATCCTCGTTCTCCTATTTATCCTATCCTATATTTCTCGTTATTTGGGTTAATTTAATATAATTTCTCAAAGCTATAAGTAGTAAAATTGTGATATTATCATGGCACTCACCACTGTATAATAGTTGGTTCGAGTCATGGCATAATATGGCCATTTCAAAATAGCAGACCTAAAAATCTGCTGCTAAGACAGCGTGGCACGAGGCAGAAAAGTAAAAAAAAAGGTTTGGTGGAAAGGTAAGTACAGGCAAAATAGAGTAGATAATATATAATGGCAACACTAATGAGAATGAAATATGTCAGCGCATATAAGTGACGTCATAGTGCACGTGTAATGCCCACCTGCGCTTGCGACGAAGCTAACACGCAGCAACAGCCGATACCACGTCATGCCGCCCCCCCACTACCTGGCCTCTATAAAAGCGGGCGCCCGACCCGAGGTGGCATCATTCACTTGCGACTCGTCGACGAGGCAGTCGGACTTGATATTTTATTCGAGAATATTGCATTTCCGAATAATTAACCGTAACTGGTTGCTATCAGGGGACTCGCGTGTGGCCGGTTACTATTGAATATCTAACCGGTGACTAGTGGTTGCTATTGAGACGGTTGACCCGTGACTAGTTAGTGTCGAGTAACTAGGCAGTAACTAATTCGTTGTTAAATAACTTTAAAATAAGTTGATTGAGTCAATATAGTTATTAAATTATATTTCGCTGGTTTTTTAAAAGCAAAAATAGAACCACAGTGTGAGGACAACCCGAAGAATGATAGCGGGCCATCTATGCCCTTACCCTCAGATCTGACAAATAGTATGGAAATGTCATTATGATTTGACATCAATGTATGGAAAGTTGCCATTATATATTATCTACTCTATTTTGCCCAACGGAACGAGTACGTATATACATGTTGATATTTGGCTTTATGTGCAAATTTAAAGTTTATTAAACAAAAATCTTGTAAAGTCATCAAATATTAATCAAAATTATTGTTATTGAAAGCAATACATTATTTTAGGTCGGAACAAAATAATTTTATTTACCTACGTAATTATGCTAGTGGCGCCTCTAGTTGTAAAACATGGCAGGATTATCTCCTATTAAAATGTCACCGTCACTTAAATGACGTTTCATTTAGCGATATTTAGTTTAGCGAGTGATATCCAGAATTGGTGCCATTAGTTTATTTAAAAACAATTCAAATTCTTAGGTCGGCTTGCACGAAAGTCGAATTGAGAGTTAACCCGAGAGTTAGTGCATAACCCGGGTTAAAGAGCTACTTTGCATTTTTGTGCACCGGGTTCGATACTTGCTCTGGAAGTCGGGAATAGTTAATGCCTTAATGCCTGATGCTATACCTACTTATTCCGAGCTAAGTACAATTTGTATGTTGCATTGCACCTCTTGTTTTCTTTCATTAATCTTTGTCACAAAATACAAAAAAAGTCTTAGTCTTAACTTCAATCCACTAATTGTTCTGTGCTTCAATCTCTCTCAGTAGGGGAATAAAGAAATCACTACTAAAGTTTAATAGTTTTATTTTGACTTTCAGCATCAATAACCTCCGACAAGATATCGACCAGTATCTTTTTAGAATCTAAATCGGTAAAGTCAGTACCGTTTTTATAATTATAAGTACCGTTCTGATTATTGGTAAAACTATTTCTGTAAGTTAAATCGTTAAACTTTTCAGAAATACTCATTCCTTTTGCTGCACCCTTATCGGCGCCGTTTTTGACACCACTATTCCCATTGTCACCGTCATCGTCGCCAGAATCCTCGACAACGTCATCAGCATCGAACTGAACGTCATCACCGAGTGGAATACCCTCCTCATCGCCGTCACTCAATCTATGAATAACAGCCTGATCCCCATCATCAACTTTGTCGAATATTTTAATACCGCTATTACCCTTTTCACTGTCAGACACATAGAGCAACGTCAGAATCGTATTATCAATATCTTTGGTTGAGGCTTCTTTATTCTCGGCATTTCCTGTATAAGGAATAGACCCTTTCACGATTTCCTTCAAATCTGTGCTGTCGATTAGTTTCATTATGTCTCTTTCTAGCTCTTTCCTAGCCTCTGCATTAAGTTCTTCCTTCTCCTTCGTCTCCGACTTGTCTTCTTCCCTATTGTTGTCATCTATACTAATAGTGTAGTGTTTATCAAATTCTGCAGCATCGACTTCTTTGATTTCAACCGGATCTAGGCCTTCTATTTTGGTGACATATTCCTGCGGCAGATCTGTCGTGGTCGTTTCTGTGGTGAGTACTGGCTCCTGAACTCCTAATATATGTTTCTGTTTGTGTTTTAGGTTTCGTAGCTCCTGCTGATACATTTGTTGCTTAAGCTGTTGCTGCCGCTGCTCCACGATCTGCGCGTTCCTCGAGACCGTGTCATGGTCGCTTGAAATGAGATCTATGTATTCTTCGATCTCCTTGCTGTTGAACATGGTTTTGAGGAACTCCTTGAAGACGTCCATGTCAAGAGTCCTCAGATCGCTCCTGGGACTATTGATGGGTATTGGTATGTGAGTTCTACCATCGAGAGGTTCCATTATGAAGGTGGTCTCCTGGGTGCGAGTCGTGTATGGAAAGATGGTGGTGGGCTTTATCGTGGTCAGTCTGAGTATGTTAGGCACGTTTACTTCCTGAGGACAAGAAGGAAATGCGTCTTTAGAAATATCATAAGGCAGAATTATTTACAAAAGTGAAATTTAAGTATAGGGTAATAAATGGTCAATTAAATTGAATCATAGCGGTACTGTTAATCATTACACAGAGATCAGGTTATTCATATTACACATAAGTAAAACGTTAACGTTGATAATGTATATTAGACACGGGATTCTTACCACGGTTTGGTGTTCTATTTTCTACATTACGATACAGTGACAATAACCACAAAAGCTTAAAAAGTTATATGTAAAATGTTCCCCAACACTGTTAAAGATTCAAAGTAAAAGTTTGCGACTCTTCCGTTTGGCATAGACCAAATCTTCAATTTTTTCCTTCAAAACCTACCTTTTTACCTACTCAACTAGGTTACCCATACCTAACCCAGTCAGTCCAGTCACCCTGAGGTGTGATGTGACTGAATAAAACACTTTTGCCTTCTAGACACCTAAAAAATAACAAAGAGGTCTAACGGTAGAGCACTCACCTGTTCCATAATAGTCTGGATCCAATCATAGTAGTAGCCAACCTTGGTGAAGACGGTAGGTGCATCGGGAGTGCCGCACACCGGGGATCCGAAGCTGACAACTCCTGCCAAATAGCCAAGTACTACGCCTGGGCCGCCGACGTCTCTCTACAAATATAATGTACACCTGTGATGATGATGTGTTCCTATGTATCCCAGGCACGAGGAGCAACCTTCTCTATGCCTCCCTATCTTGTGACGCCTTCTCTTTAACTAAACTTCTTTCTTTCTTTTTGTAAACTAGCGTGATAGTAGGCCAATTTCAATGGAATAAAAACAGCTGATGATACTATATACTAGTATTTAACCAGCTGATCCCGCATGTGGATTGTTGAGTTTTACATAATAGTTACGAGCCAGGATATGCCATAGGGCAAAGGAATTCACATTAGTCTCGTATTGCATACTTATGTCTTCACTGCCGTAAACATTCTCATCAAAGATGATGCGCTTGATGATGATACAGAAAGAGTGACGCTTGGGATACTTACATTGCAAGCACCACTTCCTTGGGATATAAATCCAGCACAGAAATGGTTTCTCGTTACATATTCCCTGCAAAGTGATCAAGTTTATAAACAAGACGAAAAAAGAGTCGTTACAGTATTCCCAGACATCTACCAATATATTACTTGGAGTAGGTATCCTGGCAGTCTTCTAACGAATACACATCGAGAATGGCGTATGATAACCTGTTCAGCCATGGATTTTGGACTATGTTGCTCCGCTGAAACAAAGAAGAAATGAGCAAATATTTACTGTCGACAAATCATGGTCACATGTATGGATAGAGAAGTTCGTTCGAAGGGGGTGTATTATTGCAGAGGGAATTAACCATTCTAAAAATAGCTATTTCCACCAAGGCTTATAATAATATGTAAGTACCTATAGGGAATCGAAGTCTCATTTCAAATAGGTAACTACTACTTCCAAGCTGAAAGTACTAGGAGTTCATAAAAGGAAAGAAGTGGCGTTACCAGTAAAACACTTATATTGCAGGCCTAGGCCTGCAAGTTCTTAAGAAAATACATTACAGTTCGCGTTGCCCCGTATCTACAGCACTTTTCACTGTTGCCAGCTTCCAATCTGCTAGAAGCAACTTTCCGGGCGCCTTTTGTGAATATTTGGTACTTTTTTATGTCATAAGCCCATTATTAGCAATAGATGCTTGGATGCAATAGATGCATAGATCCTATGGGGCAGGCGCGTTCCTTATACTCCCAGGGAATCCTGATATTCACGATCAGGTCTCGACCTAGTTAAGTCGGAGGTCCTCGTATTGTGCTTTTTAATTATGTCATGACTACTTGCTTACCGTCTTTGCTCCCCATCCAACAATAGTAATCCCTGCAGTGTTTATAGGAAGAGAGTTGGCGTTTTTATCCAATTCAATTTTCTTAATTATCGCCTTCTTCCGCTTGTAGTAAAAGTTCATTTTTCGGACGAGCCTCAACACAGCCAGGTTATGCCTCAGGTTGGCAGGGTTGTATTCTGGATGGAAGTACACCTCCATGACTCCTATCTCCTCACCGCCACCGTTGTAGAAGGTGCTGCCGACGCGGACTGAGAGGAAGGCGGGGTTCTCTCGGTACAGACGGTTGTTCCAGGCCCTAAGAATTGACATACATATTTAAACGACAATGGAATGAGTCATGCTTTGTCTCACTGAACCCAGAAATTCGACGTAACGAATATGAAAGGTAGTAAATGGATAACAGGACTCAAATGAAAGTGTGGGCAGGTCACTTTGTGGTAGCCAAAAACAAGGAGACGCTATTGGTGAAGTATAACATAAACCGATGGTCAGACGATATCATCCCAATGTGTCCCTGCATAGTGGGTAGAAATAATGATGGTGATGTTACATTTGTTTCCGTTACTATGTAATGAAGAGTCTGATAAGTAATTCACAGTCTTACAACTGCAGACATGAAGAAGCCGTGATGATCAGGTCGTCGTGGATGATGGAGCCGCCGCATTGGAACTGCTTGAAGATCAGAACTGCTGCCATGAACGGGTAGTGCTTGATCTTTGCGGTCCTACCCCGGAATACTCGTCGTCCACTCTGGTCTGGAACTAAAGGCAAAACGACATTGGTCTACAAAGCGCCTTAACGTTGGACGATATTTTGGACTTTGGTTAACTATCAGTTGCACGAAATGTTCATAAATATGACCCTCCATTCGATTAGAAAAGGATCTATCATTTTTTATATGTTTTACGAGTAGCTATAGAAAGAGATGTTATGAGCGATAATGAACAATTCCCTCGTACAATTGGCAACTTGTCTTGGATAAAGTCTCACCCCAAAATTCATTTTTATTTAACACAGTATCATTATCCGCTTTCGTAGTATCATTATCCGCTTTAGTAGTCCAATTAGTAGCTCGTGTTTCTTTATCTTTCAAAATTTCAAGTATCCCTCTATTGATCTCGCCACGAGGACTCAAAGCGCCTAAATATTGCAAGTATCCAATTCCTCGCAGATAGCTGTCGATGTAGTTCACTACGTCATCGTTAACCCCATCGATACTGGCTCCCTTAGTTCCATTTTCCACATGCTCTACATTGTTACTATCTTCATCTAATACTTCGTTCAACAAAACCATATAATTCTCAGTTTCATTATTGATATTGCTTTTATCGGTTCTTGAAAGTCTGCCAATTTCTTTTAGGCTTTTGTAATCTTGTACGGTGAGTGATACGAAGAAGTTGTGGATGAGTGTGTATTGCTTCAACTTCGGTTGGTTTCCGACTCCTTTTAACTGAAGGCTGGAGAAGAGTTTGTTGGTGGTGGCGCGGATGATGTCTTCTGCTTTCAAAATGTCGTTGTCTTCGACCCTGGGAAGCTCTACGAGACTTTGCGCTTCTTCGAGGATGTTCAGGATCGCCAAATAGAAGACAACGCACTTGATCACACACATATGCGCTTTTAAATACCTTTTGGTGTTACCAAAAATGTTGCAAGCAAAGAAAGTTATGTATTAAGATTACGAAAATGCAAATATATTGCAAATTATGGTTGCTGCAATAGATTGAATCGTTTTTACTGCTTTTGTTTTATTATCTTCCTTTAGTACTTGTTGTGAAACTCTTAATGTTGTGAAATAAGCAATTGGATTTCAAAATCGGGTTCTTGTGAAATAAATGGAAAAACACAAATCACATTACATGTTTTATTACAAATAAACTGTAGGCTTTCTAAATTAAATTTTCAAGTATTAAATTATTCTTAGCGAAAGAAGCATTACTATTAAGTTATTATTTAAAATAATTTTAAATTAATTTTTAAACTAATCATGATCAAAGTCACATTTTTCTTATTGATGACATCGATTGTTGCTGAAGAGCTTCAGGGGAACGTGTCCGCGATTATTCCGCAGCTCGAAGACAATCTTTTCCGCAAAATAAATGACAATCTTCAAACCACTACGAACAAACTGTTCACATCTTTGAAAGTAGATAAAAACTTCACAGCAATAAGTAAAATCAAACTGCTCCTGACAATGCACATCGACTTGAGAAGTATTGCCGAGAATAACTTTAATGTTTTGAAGGATGTCGAAAAGACCAGTAAAACAGAATTTGATAACAAAACAATAAATGCACTTTTTAACTTAACTACTATACTTGACGAATTACTTAAGGAAAAGGATTTGCTTATAACTAACGTCACAAAACAAAATAATTATAAAAATGCGGAAAACGAGTCAATTGCTTCATCAGTTGAAAATGAAAAAACATCCGAAGTTATCGTTGATTTCGTTAAATACTTTCTTGATAAGATAGATAAATCAATTGTAAATAAAAACGCTGCAGCAGAGAAGTTGAGTCACACAAGTTTATCACCGTCCAGACGAAGTTTCAGAAGAAAATCTTTTAATCTGAAAGCATGGAGTAAGTAATTAGAGAACTAACATTAATCCGAAGACATTACGATTATAATTTATCTAACATTTCATTAAAATTTACAGTTCCATCAAACTCAAGCGAAGACTTTACGCAGAGAAACACAAGGAGGATATTCAAAGGCAAGAGGGCGAAGATAAAAAAGTACCCGTTCGTGGTGAGCATCCACATGATGGGAGACTTCATGTGCGCCGGCTCCATCATCAGCAAGGGTCTGGTGCTGACGGCAGCTTCGTGTCTTCAGCTGTAAGTATTCTAGAAGTCAGTAGGTCATTTAATATTTTAAAACACATAAAAAGTAGAAAGCAGATAAAATAAAGTAACGTATAAGTACACAACTACATAATAATGAAAGTCTATGATTGCAGATGTTTGAAATCAATTTCGACGAAATATGAGTATTTAGCCTTATCCAAATTATACCCTTTATATTATATAACTTGAACGGAAATCCGTCAGTCGTGTTGCAAAGATTAACAAAGTTACCTGGAAGAGATCGCTCTGAACAATAAGGACGCCTTTGTGGTGTACAATTTAAAATTGTAGTTTCTTGTATTTGTATCTTGTGTGCAATAAAGTTTTTATCTATCTAACATTCCAAATTCATCAAGTTATCAGTTATTACTTGATTCCAAATCATCACGTGATTATCGGTAATGCGACCATTCTCAAATCAAGCATTAGTTACAAACCTAACATCTAGATCCTTCCCTTTCCCAGGGCTTACAACGGCGAAAACTACACGGACAATCTGAACATCATCACCGTCCGGGTCGGCAGTGATTACACCACGAAGTCCGGCGAACTCATCCCAGTCGGAGACGTATACTTCCACCCCAAGTACGACCCCTTTTACCTGAGCAACAACGTCGCCATCGCCAGGATGAAAAGGCAGCTCATCTTCACCAAGAAGAACAAGAAGATAAGAAGGATCGAGTATGATACAGTTGTTGCAAAATTGCCGGAAAGTGGTGGTCTGACCATGTTGGGTTGGGGAGATAAGGTATGTTGTCATTGAGTCATATTTTTGCTTGGTTCTAGGGGCTTCCTCAGCCGACTAGCTAGAATGACCTCCTGCGAAATATCTTTGCTTCGGCATTGATGTTTATCGGCGACGTTTGGAGGCCCTAGTCTTCACAAATATCTTTGCTTCGGCATTGATGTTTATCGGCGACGTTTGGAGGCCCTAGTCTCCACAAATTAATACATTGGGAATTATTTTCAGGATAACTACAGCAAATACAATGGTCCTCTTACATTGGCTCGTCTAGAAATTTACGGCTTGGAAGCTTGCAAAGAAATCTACTCAGAGTAAGTTTAAACATCACATTGATACAATTTGTGTCTTTTATTTTCTGTAAAATGTGCTGATATTTTACAGGAACTACGTAAACGACAATAATTTCTGCGCGGGATTCGTCAGTTTTGGCAGTGGTGCCTGTAATGTTAGTACATTTTCTCCATCGTCATATTTCTTTTTAAAATATATAAATTATCTTTTTTTGTAAACTGATCCTTATTTTCATCCTCAGAGGGACGTGGGAGGGCCGGGGATCATCGGCAGCCGGTTGGTCGGTGTCATCAGCTTCGGCCCTCCCGTGTGCGGCACGCCCGACGCGCCCACCGTCTTCACCAAACTCGGCTTCTACGCTGAGTGGATCAACAGCATTGTCAACAAGGTTTACTTACTTACTTACTTACTCCGCTGGCGCAGCGACCCGAAGTGGATCTTGGCCTCCGATACCAAAGAGCGCCATCGCTCTCTCTCCTGCGCAGTCAGAATAGGGAGACAAGGTTTACTAATTAAACTAAACACCTCTATATTTTCAAACCAACCCATTTGTTTTACAAAGAATTAGATCCTTCAAACTGTTTTTCCCTATCGCATTACCTTCGTATTCGATTTTTCATTTCGGGTACTAAAGTTTTGTCTTGAATTTCATGATATGCACGCTTTTCACCTGCACTTAGAGTAAAAATGTTCCATTTGATGCTGTATATTTATACTTTACCAATTGAATATCTTCAACATCGTTGCGCTTAAAGTTACTTAAAGTTTTCACTTTGTTTTAGAAATCATCTAAGTCATCTCCATCATCACCACCGCCTGGTCGTATACCAATACCAACTTCAACACCATGTTCAGACCCACCTCCAGGATTACCATCAAGATTACCTTCAACACAAGTGGCACACAAGAACGGACTGCGACTGAGTTTGAGTAAAACGATGCCTCCTTTACCCAAAGGAAAGAAGGACTACCCCAAAGAAATACAAATACTAAGAAAACTTTTCAAACATATGATCTTATCAGGCAACATGGACCTCGACGATATACTTTATGATGATGACAAAGATTATTGGAAAACCACAAAAATGAATATTCATCAGCTTCTGACGAAATCTCCATTTCCACAGTCAGACGCTGGTGGGGAAGAAGAAACCAGTACTACACTAACTGATTTAACGTTTTTACAAGAACTAGAGAAAATCAGAAGCATAATACAACCTATGCTTATTGATCGAAGCAAAGAAACTAGAGCACAAACCGTTTTAGCCAAACAAATAGATGAAAACGTTTTAGCGCCTACAACGATTCCACCTAAAAATGAAACGATGGAGTGGTATCTAGACTCGCTTAACGAAAAATTGTCAGACAACTATGAAATTAAGAACACTAATGTTGACAACGATCAAGTTTATTCAGAAGAAGGGCTCAGTATTGAAATCACCACGCCACGTGTCGAAATGACAAGAACACTCAAGTCAACAATATCTGACCCACATCGAATAAAATTGAACTCTATAGAGATGAAACCGAGCGACGTCTATGAGAAACGCAAACTTCCGACGACACCAGGGTCACAACGTCACAAACACAGATTTCATCAGATAAAAAGAGAAGGATCCGGAGGAAAGCCAGTGGTGAAAGCTGGACGGAACACTATTTCAGGTGCTAAAGGTTTTAGTGTAACACCGTTTAATTACAGAGTCAGTGTCGCCGCCACAACAAATGGAGATTTTGACACTACCACCATAGGAGCAGTAGTCATATCTGAGTTTGATCATGATATTCGAGACCGTGATTTGGAACACTATGAGGTAGTACAGAACGGTGATGATGACGAAAACAGTGACTCAGAGAATGAAGAGACAGATGATAACGAAGGTGCAGACGAGAATCCGAGCAACAACAATCACTCAGAAATGGACACAAATGATCCCCAAACGCCTAGCAGAAGAAACATTTTAGATTATATGAATATATGATATAAAAATTTTCTTGTTTTCCTGCCGCATAGATCCATAATTTGGATTGAGTTCCTATATTAAAATTTTGGAAATGAGCGCTACAAAATTAAAATATGATTTCATGATAAAGTTATAATCAATACGTTTGATTTGGCCCAGATGCTCAGACTGGGGTATTCCTCGTGGCCTAACTGATTTGCGTTGCGTACCTATATACCAGGCCTGGGCAGCTTTTCGATTCATTAACGATGACGTTACGAATTTGTGATCGATCGAAAGAAGCGTGGGTACCTATGAATATTTAACGAGGAAAAGTTTAAAATATAAAACTAGAAACTGTTAATGGTAGGTACTACTGATTTAATTCCATTGTCAATGCCACAGTAGAAGAACAGATAGTTTTCGCATTTGACCAAACTAAAGATAAAAGTGTGAAATTGAATTCAACAGTAACAACGCCTGTGTCGCAATAGGTTGTTTAAAAAGTAAAATGAAATAGGCAATAATAATAAAAAAAAATCTATTACTTTCACAATAGCTCTAAATATTTCGAAATTTCAAAACGTTATTGCATATATGCGATTGAAATTTCGCAAGGATCAATAAAGGTGTAAAATAATAAAACAACCATAAAAACCAATCTAATCTATTGCAGTAGCTGTTCTTACGAATATATTTACATATTATTATAATTCAAAAACAAAAGCTTCTTTCCTTTGAGTTGTATTTTATATTATTATTATTTAAACATATTTAAAATCCTGAACATGTTCATCGTCCAGAGCATCGTCTTCCATTTGACCATCTTCAGCATCCTGGAGTGGACGCAGGGACTCGTAGAGGTGCATCACGGCGAAAACGACATTCTAAAAACAGAAGCTGCGATACGTTCCACCACAAACAAACTGTTCTTTAAACTCAAATTGAAAGGAGTCAAAGGAATCCCGAAGTTAAAGCAGTACACTCTCATTCATAACTACTTCATGTCACTCACGATGAAAGATTACAAGAGTTTGAAAGAAATAAGTAAAATATCGAGAGTCGATAAAAGGAAAACCGATAATGGAACTTTGAATTTTATAGTTTTATTAAACGAAATACTAGATGAAGATAGTAACACCAGCGATAGTTCAGAACACAGTGGAAATAATCATGTAGTCATTGATATTACAAAAGATTTAGTAAACTACATCGACGGTTATCTGCAGCAACTCATATATATTCAAAACTTTTACACCGCTCACAGTCCACACAGTGATATAAATAAAGGAATTATAAATATTTTAGAACAGAAAGATATTCAATCTTTAAATTCTACAATAAATAAATCAAATTACACGAAAAACGAAGATCAGATATTTGACGAAAATGAGTTCTGGGGTGAGTTAATTCCTATTGTTACACTGATGGCTTTTTGCTTAAAAATAAAAAATGTTGATTTAAGGCTATGAAAGCAAAATAGAAAAATCTGGACGCATCCCTATGTATATTCACGAAGAAATGTCTGATTACTTTTTGAAATATTACGCACTGCACTTTTTTAATTGTGTGAATTGGTTGGTTTACAAACGATATTAGAAATGTCACTAGTTCCATCACAGTGAGGTTTCATGAACTACCGGGACCATATGAAATAAACTCGATCCCTTTCTTCTTTCCTGTTCTACAAATCATTTGTTGTCGTGTTTAGACCCAGAAGTTGAGGCCGAGATGGACGGCCGTCGTATCTTTAGAGGCAAGAGAACGAAGGTCAAGTTCTACCCGTTTATGGCTTCTGTGCAGATCTTTAACCAGTTCCAGTGCGGAGGCTCCATCATTTTCAATGACCTGGTCATCACAGCCGCGTCTTGTCTACAATTGTAAGTGCTTGCACTAAGTAGGTTTGTCTTCTGTTTTTTTTTTCAAATTTTCGCCTGTTACAACGTTATGACTGTTATATCTGTTTTTGTCTGTTTAAGTAAGGCTATCAATGAGACGCTCTGGGGTGCCGAACGTAAAGAGGGTCCTATACTTTCAAGGCCGGCAGCGCACAAGCACTGCCCCGGGTATTGCATGTGTCTCTAGGTAACTGACCACTTATCATCAAGTGGTACATTTGCCTGTTTGTCTTAGCCTATTTATTAAAAAAAACTAATTACCAGGGCCTGGAACAATCGGTTTTACCGCGAGAACCCAGCATTCCTAGCGGTCCGAGTCGGCAGCAACTTCTACAGCGGTGGCGGAGAACTGATTGGAGTTCTAGAAGTTTACTTCCACCCCGGATATAATCCCAAGAACCTCCGGCACAACCTGGCCATAATGAGGCTAGTCAGGAAGATGAGGTTTAAGAACCATAAGAAGGTGAAGATTAAGAAGATCGAAATAGACCCGTTTGAGAACCCATTGCCGATGAACACTGAGGGTATTACTGTTATCGGATGGGGAGCCAGTTCGGTAATATTCTAAATTTTCTGAATAAGTATTGCTTACTTGTCCAAAATCAAAAATTAAAAAAACTTTTAAAATAATGATGCTGGAAATGCATGAAAGTACAATGACTAGTATGTACTGTACACTCATTATACAACCCTTTATTTTGTATCACATTATAGGTATACATTTAAACATATTTATTCTGTCCCAGTGTAAGCTTGTAATATGTATAATTCAAATTCTAGTTCTCAGCTATAACCAAGTTCATTTAAAATTTTGCGTTCTAATTTCAGCACAGTAACATCGTGCACAACCCGTGGGACAACGGCCTGAGATATGCCGTTCTTAGCGTGTACCCCTTGGCGGATTGCCAGGACACTTATTCCAAGTAAGGTTAAAGTTTAAGCCTATTTAATAGGCTAGCGCGAACCAGCCCTTTTTGCAAGCTATGCTCAGGAACTTCCTTACTCTGGAGACCTTAGGTTGGCAGTTACACCAGCTCAATAGCCTGGCCATTCAGAGAGGAAATGCTGTTAGCGTTCTGGGAATACTGCCTCGATGCAACGCGCTTGAAGGAATCTTTTCTTTTCTTCTTCAGTAATAGTACCACACAATTATAGCTCAATATATATATTTAATGGATGTTTTGTAACTTTGCCCTCAATCTAGGTAAATGATAGTGAGACTGAAGACGAAATAGAATTTGAAGATCCCAAGATTGTATGTTTTGACTGCAGGATGTGATCCAATTACTGCTGTAATTAGACCAAATCGCTCTAAAAATTGCTAGGATCTATATGATTTGCATCAATTATATAATATAGATCCCAGCAATGTTTGGAGTATGTTAGAAATATGATGATTAGATCAACTTTACAGGGAGTATGTAACAAGTACAAACTTCTGCGCTGGATTCATATCCAAAGGAAGCGGTGCTTGCAATGTAAGTCATATTCGTAATTCTTAACTCTGATGCATAAACACTGACTATTATAACCTGAAAAGCTATAACGAAAAAGCTACAAGCCTAATGTAAACAAATAAAACAGGCATCACTTGTATTTAAAACTTGTTAACCCCGTGATTGACTTCAATCTGATCTAACTAATGGTTAGATCAGACTGAAGTTACGATGGTGACGATGATGAGGTCAAAGATGGAGCACACGGGGTTAGTAAGTGTTTGCTGATCGCTGTAATCATAAAGACGTCAAGGTATGTCACGGAAAGTAGACGTCGGTAGACTAATCGTTCTGAGAATTGTTCACAGTATGAATATCATAATCATAGTTACTTATAATGTCGTCCATATTAACCATGACAGCGCGACGTTGGTGGACCAGGCGTAGTATCAGGCTACCTGACAGGAGTGGTCAGCTTCGGTTCTCCCATCTGTGGGACCCCTGATGCCCCCACAGTCTTCACCAAAGTGGGCTTCTACATCGACTGGATCGAAGAAATTATGGAACAGGTAAACCATAAATCGCACATAATTTATTCAATCATAAGTAATCTATGCTTGATTGTAGAGAATTTGTCTCCAATTATATTTCATATCCTTCTATGATGCATTCTGAAGTTAGTCAACAGAATTTATCTGTCAGATCACTATCGAATAATTGATGTCTATTTTCAAACACACCGAATATTTTCTTATGTTCATAGGATGTAATAATACCTCATGGGAAGAGAAAGATCACACGAAAACCCACCTATGCTCCTCCGTATACCTTTGCCCACTCCGTGGAGACGACACGCTTCATAATACCGGCCCTAGACTCGAACGATATGCACGTGCAACCGATACTTATGAACCCGCCAGCACAGGAAGAGTCCACAACACCACCAGAGTTAAGAGATCTTCCAAACAAGGGCTTATTCAAAGAATTTCTCAAAACGATGTTCGAAAGTAAGGAAATCGAGGAATACTTGGACCTTGTTGAAACTGAAAAGCCGAATGTTGAAGTAATACAACAAGGAATACCAAAGTTACAACAACAGTCAATTCAACGACAACAATTGAACCAACAACAACATCCATTGGACATACAACAATTAAGTCGTCAACAGTTAGAACAATTGATACAGCAACAAAGACAGATATTGGAAGGACCAAAACCATCAAGTACCACCCCCGTTGCAGATTACATCCAGCCAATTGATACTGCAACCTCAATACCTAAAGCTGAACCGCTTGCTGAGCCACTCGACACCGAAGAAATTAAACAATACACTGTTGTAGATGTAGTGAAACAACAAGAAGACCTTAATGATAAGGCGAGGAAGGAGCTAGAAAAAGATATAATGAAGTTAATTGACAGCACAGACTTAAAGGATCTCGTCAAAGAGTCACTTTCGGAACCGGTAAAAACCGATTCTAGAGCTATCGATGAATCTATATTGACCCTATTCTATACATCTGAAAATGAAAAGGGAGACAGTGACGCTAATTTGAATGTCAAACTAAGTGACGACGACGACGACGGCTCTGTTCCAATGGCTGAAGACCTTGCTTTCGATATCGAAGATGGCAAATATTCTAACCAGGCCTCTGGCGATAAAGATGGTGAATTACTCTTGGAGACCATCAGTCCCGACAGATTCAATGACTTCACTTATAGAAAAAATATTGAAAATAATGCTAGTGATGCAGATGATTTAATTTCTAAAAAAGTTCTCTTCGATATTTTGACAGAGGTTATAGATGCAGAAGCAAATAAAACTAACCAGTATTCTTAGTAATATTATTTCGTAATTGTAGATACAGACCGATTTAAATAACCCATTATTAGGTTCCCAAACCTTTACTGAAATTATATGGAAATGTCATTGCGATTTGTCATCGTTGTAGGGAATGTTGTTTTTATTTAAATTCGACTCTTAAAAATCATGATTGTCTATTTTATTTCACAAGATAACCAGCAATAAAGAGCTTATGTAGCAATCGCTTTTTTATCGATACGTCGGGAAATATCGGTCGTAAAATTGGCAGTAGTATCCTATAATCCCATGGACGTATTAATAAAATAGGTCCATGTATAATCCATGTGAAAAAATCAACATAGATACACAGTACCAGAAAAATAAAATACGAAACCAATAATAATCATACGGAGTGGATATTTCCAATAATTTAATCAAACCTGTTTGATGTAATAAATAGAAATATTTCATGATTTAAGCCAAGTTTATGTAATCAAAAATGCTTTTTCTTCTATATGTTAACTCTTTACTGTATTCATCGTCGGGATCCACTTCTGGCTCATAATTATTGTAAGACTCCGGGTCTGCATAGTGAGATGGGTCGCGTTCCAGAACATTGTGATCAATAGCAGATAATACCACTGCCCCAACACGGAGGCTGTCTGAATCAGCATTTGGTGGAGCCATATCATGAGCTCTATACGTAAATGGAGTTGCCGCTAAGTTCATTTTATTGCCAACAATCCTGTCTCCTGCATCTTTTACCAGTACTCCCTCTGTATTTTCTTTGTGTTTATGTTTATGTCTTTTAGACTTCTTCTTCCCCTTCCGTTTCCTACGACGATCTGTTGTTTCTAAGGATTCATCTAGGGAGTCCTCAACAGAACTCTCAACCATTTGTTGTGGTCTAACTACTGCGTAGCGAACTTTGCTAGTTGTTAAGTCAATACTAAGGCCACCATCTGAATCATCTTCATCTTTTCTATCATCATTGTCCTTCATTTCATAATTGTCAGAAACTGGCGAACCCGAATCTTCATCATCATTTAAAGACTCAACTTTATACGATGAAGTAGAAGTTCCATTTCTATGGGCTACAGTTTTTGAAAATTTGTTTAAATTTGTCACAGGTTTTCCCCTATTTTGCCGAGTGGGTTTATAAAGAAACGGATCTATAATATCTTGGATTTTTTCAATTTCATGCAAAATTTCTGGATCGATTCCATCCGGTAGAGTAGTAATTACGTCTTCTAATACTGAAGGGGTAGTCTCCTCTTCAGGATCAGCCGGTATATCATGTATGCCTGGCAACAGAATCACGCTTTCGTTTAACAGCGGATGTTCTTTGATGTTCATTTTTGGCGTCGTCCAGAAATCCTTGTCCTCATCGTCGTCGGGGTAAAGAATATCGTCGATGTCAATGTTGCCGGAGAGAACAAGCTCTTTGAAAAGTTTTCTCAATATTTGTATTTCTCGGGGCAAGTTGTGATGTAACTGCTTTTGTTTTTGATTTCGGAGGCCTAATTTGGGTTTGTCATAAGATACTTGTTTGGGTGGTGGTTTCGTCAGAGTTGGCAGACGGCGTGGCGGTAGCGGCAGCTGTGGCAGTCGCTGTGGCAACCGGTGTGGCGGGTGTGGTAGCGGAGGCGGTCTCGGTAGAGGGGGTGGGCGCGCTCGTGGGGGTAAACGCGGACGAGGGGGCGGAGGTGGCAGCGGCGGCGGCAGCGGCTGCAGTCCTAGTAGACGCAGTGGAGGTGGCGGTGATTTGTCCGATTGCAATTTCTAAAAAAATAGGTAAAATATGTGTAACAAAAAAAACGAAACACCTAAGAGATTACGTATATAAGATAGCTGGATAACCTTCTCAATGACGCTATCGATCCACCCGGCGTAGTAGCCGAGCTTGGTGAAGACGGTGGGCGCGTCAGGCGTGCCGCACACGGGAGGCCCGAAGCTGATTACACCGACCAGCCGACTGCCGATGATCCCCGGCCCTCCCACGTCCCTCTGAAGACATGAATAACGGTCACTAATGGAGATATGAATAATTAAAGGTTAGTAACGAAGAAATAAAGTATGAGTAAATAAGAAGATAAAAAAGGAGAAATAAAACATATACTAACGTTACAGGCACCACTTCCGGTGCTAATGAATCCCGCGCAGAAATTATTCTCGGCGACATATTTCCTGTACAATGAACACGAAAAGATATTATACAAAGCGCAATATTTTTTTGAAGATGTAACATTTATAATATGTTAATTTGCATAATCTTACTCGGAGTAAATTTCCTGGCAGGCCTCCTGATTATAAACCACCAAGCGAGCTAAATTTAGTGGTCCATTGTATTTGCTGTAGTTATCCTGAAAATAAATATTCAGGTACATCTACAAGACACTTTGTAAAAGGAAAGTAGCTGCCAAAACATAAAATAGGTACGGCGAGCTGAATATATAATAAATAATTCTCCGTAAACATTTTTAGTTCGGAGTCAAATCGCGCTTCAAGTCGAACTCGAATGATCTGACCAAATCAAGAAAATGAAACTGACGTTCTATATAGTACCTTATCACCCCATCCCAGCATAGTAAGCCCACTAGACTCTGGAAGCTTTCCGTCGAACCTATCGACCTCGATCCTCCTGATTCTCCTATTCTTCTTGCGGAATACAAGCTGCTTGCTCATCTGGGCTAAGGCCAGGTTGTTATTCAGGTAGACTGGGTCGTATTTTGGGTGGATGTAAACGTCGACGATGGGAATGAGCTCGCCGCCGTGGGGAGTGTAATCGCTGCCTATGCGGACGGTCACGATGGTGGTAAGGACGTGGTCTCTGCTGTTGTATGCTCTGGAATTGCAGCACAAATCCAGCACAATGGTAAAGTTATTTTAGCAGCAGATTACAGACTCTTAGATTTCAAAAGTAAGAAAGAACTTTGGATCTAAGTGTTTGTACTAGATATACAGTATTCCATAGTTTGCATTAATATAATATGAGAAGATTGTGCTCAGGGGGGTATTGGTTCTTATGGTACACCAGATATGTGTTCAATGTCATTGATAACAGTGCTTTTGACGATATTAGCGAGGATATAGTACTTACTTTAAAAAAAGGGCAAGTACGAGTAGGACTCGTGTATGTATTATATACTCGTATATTATGGCAGTCACAATCGAAGAATTTTGTATAAAATTAAGTTGGTTTACGGATAAAGACCTAACCATTTATAGTCGACAATAATTTCTTCTCATTCAATAACGAGTGACTTTGATAAAATACTTCATAGAGGTATTCAGCGAGAAGAAATAACTCTCTTGAAAGGCCAAAGATTTGGCCAGTCAATCTGTTGCCTTTCGAAGGCATACTTACAGCTGAAGACAAGAAGCCGCCGTGATCACCATGTCCTTACTGACTATGGAGGCAGCGCACATGAACTCCTCCATCATCTGAATGCTGGCCAGGAACGGATACCTTTTGATCTTCCCCTTCTTCCCCTTGTATATCCTTCTGGTCTGATTCAGATCTTCGCTTGAATTCGTTGGAACTGGCAACATTATCGTAAAAAGTTATTCAGTAAAGTTATATGGGAAAAAGATGAGTCAATATAATCAGGTACTTACTCCAAGCTTTGAGATTGTAAGATTGAAGTCGTCTAAAGAAACGTCTCGAAAACAAAGGATTACTGTTACTTTTATTAGTTGGTTGACTTTTAAAATCATAAGGTTTTGATTTATTGTCATGTTTAGTCAAGAAATGTTTAATCTTTAATGATATTTCAGATATGTTGTTACGTTTTGCATTTGCTTTTACGTTTTTAAACTTATTCCTAAAAGTATGATTACTATTTAGAATTGAGCCTTTTCCTTTGAATACGAGTAGGTCGTTCAACACTCCAGTCAAATTAAAAAGCGTGTTTATCGTTTTGTTATCATAATCTACTTTACTCGCGTTTCGAACGTCTTTGTACATTTGAAAGTTGTTCTCCGCGATACCTTTCAAGTCGTAGTGCATACCCAGCAGCAACTTGATTCTGTTTATATGTGTGAAATTTTTGTCTACCCTCAAAGACGAGAAAAGTTTGTTCGTCATGCTTTGAAAGCTGTTGTCGAATTTATGGAAAAAACTGTCTTTTCGCAGTATAATACCCGAGGAATCGTTCTTTGGTGGAATTTCTGCAACGACAGACGCGAAGAGGACAACGAAGAAAATTATTTTGTTCATGATTTTTAATTGAATAATTCGTTAAAATAATTTAAAATAGAACTAGATATGTAATAGAATAGAATGCTTTAGTCACTAGGAATAATTTATATTTGAGAATTTAGATTTTAGGAGTAACGTTCGTATGTAATAAAAATATGTGATTCAATTTATAGTTTTACAATTTATTTCATAAGAGCCTGATTTGAAATTTCGATTTGGTGTTTTATTGCGGGGAGAGAATTTCGCATCTGGGCAATAAATAACGAAAACATAGCAAGAAACTTCAAATATGTATGTACCTACTTCTGGGGATGGAGAAGGAACATAATATTCATATTCATATTCATTTATTTCAGTAATGATCATACATTGTCAAAAAATAAATAATAAAATGTTAGCATGTCATGATCAATAATAGTAAAATGTCTTACTTAAAGTAAGTATAAAGTCAACAAGTTTAAAAACTAAAATAAAATAAAAAAGTATTGCAGAATATAAATCTACAGTTTCAAACATCGTTCGTCAAGGAACTCGTTGACAGAGTAATAGACCTTTTGGATCAACCATTTTTTAAATTCAATTAACGAAACTGTTGTACGTTTTAGTATCTCGGATAGGAGCTGGTATTTTGTTGTAAATTCGCGGACCAGCGACGTGCGTGGACAGCTGGGTCTTCAGCAGTCTACTGTCAATCAGTTCGAGATCCTGCTGCCTCACTTTTGTCAGTCTTTTGCCAACCCATTTCTTAGTAGGATACTCTCTTTGATTTTTTCTGACATATTTACCTATCTCAAGTATGTAGATCGATGGTACAGTGAGGATTTGAAAATCGATGAATAGATCACGAGCCGGTGTATCCTCGGGGACACGCGCCATTCTTCGAACTACTCGCTTTTGAAAAATGAACGGACGGTCCCTATCTGCCGCCCGACCCCATAAATCTATGCCGTAAGTTAGGAGGGAATGAAAGTAACCAAAGTAGGCCGTCAATATGTTCTGTCTAGATAGAGTTGATGTGAGGCGTGACACTGCATAATAGGCAGAATTCAGTTTAGCGCAAAGAGTGTCAATATGTGACTGCCATTGAAGACCATTGTCAAATGTGAATCCTACGAATTTCGCGTGTTCCGTGGTCGCTACGGAAACATCACCCACACTCATGGACATCGGTGACACAGTGCGGTGACACAGTAATAAAGTCAATGAAACCATGCCAATGTAGAATTATGTTGATAACGATGGCAATAAGGTATATTTAGATGATGATAAGTTTATATAAAATGATTGTAGAAAGTCGGTTAATAGTCCAGATATTCAAACATCTAACTACCTATACCAGACTAAATCTTGCTTGTCCTGCCCAAGAAGTTGGAATTCCTACTTCTTGGGCAGAACAAGCAAGATTTAGGGTGCTATTCTCTCATGTATTTACAGAATTCTGGGCCTAATAATATATCTTCCTATCTATACCCACATTGATCCTACATTTAAATATGTAGGATATTATTATATTTATTATATTATGTTAGACAATGTTTGATATATGTTAAGTACCTACATTAAATAAATAGGTCTACATTTTGAGACTCTTCAAGAATCCAAATAAAGATACAAATACTGTAGACAAATTCTATCCTATTATTATTTTCAATAACCAAAGAGCCTTTAAACAAACCTGCCAAAACAACTGGCTATAACAACCGTCACACACACTTCAAAAAAATTCAAAATCAAACGTCATTTCGAAGGCCTGTCAGACCAAACTAAGGACCAAACTCAACTTCTCAACTAGCCTGTCGTTGTGCCCTTTTTAAATACGAATCGGGCACGATGTCTGTGGTAACCAAGTCCCCAGCACTCTTCCTGCCTCGCTGCAGCGTCAGAACCGTCTACGGCCGGTGCAGGATTGGCAACCGTGATGTGGTAGGCCACGGCATGAACGGCATCTACGCCTACAAGGATGATGCCCATTTTCCGTTTCCGTCTATCAGGTTCAAGGAGAATACCAGAGATATTTGCGTGAGTTTCTGAATCATGTTGACTTTTGATCTAATTGACGATTGTTGGAACAAATATCTTGAGCAGGTGGTGTGCGGCGACTGAATGAGAGGAGCTGAAGCGCTCCTCTCAGTAGGAGCTCAGTTCAGCTCAGCTCAGTAGGAGCTCAGTAGCGCGCTCTGGGAGGCCTATCTCCAACAGTGGACCAGTATAGAGTATACTGGTCCGCTGATGATGATGAATACTTAGAATACTTAGTTGAAATCAATAATTGATTACGGTAACTAGGGCGAGTATTCGTTTAATTCGAGTATTCGTTACTTTTACTATTCGAATACTACACCTATGTATTCGAGTGTTACGATTTTTTCGAATAACGTTAAATTGTAGTTATTTTTTTACATAGGGCAACCGTAAACCGTAAAAGTTCTTGAGTCTATAAAAGACACAACTATTACGACGAGCACAAGAAGCTTAATCTTAACTGGAGACCTAGAGACCACTTTGAAAGTGGAATTGGCGCAGTTTGATACAAGTAGTGCTAAAGGCATTCACCTGTTACATGCTCATCAATTCTTGATAACCATACCAGTACCACCAACAAGTGTCGAGCCCGAGCGGGTATTTTCGGCAAATAGACTGTTTTGCAATCTGTAATGTAAAGGACTAAATTTATTGACTAATTGCTAATCACGAGTGGACCCCTTTAATAATATAATGCATAAGGACAGTACCACTTACCGATAGGCAATGTCCGTTTCCTCGTGTACCCGGCCAAGCTTCGTTGTAGTCACACGTAACTAACAGTTTTTAGGTATACATAATATTCACAAACACCATTGAGCACAATGTTTTAGTTCCGTCGGCTATAATTTAAACGCTTTTGATAATTTGCAATCGATGCATGCGGTTTTTTGATGCATGTCACACGAAAGTTAGGTTAGAACTGATTAGGCAGCCGTGAGGCGTGCCATTATAATTGCAATCTTTTTGCGAATTCGAGGACTGGTCGCGCCATCTAGCGGCTCGTAGTACAACCATATGCATTTACACGAAAAAAGAAGCCACAGTCGTTATCTATTTATTGAATCGAATACTGAACACAATCATCTGTGATGTTCTTTTCCAGTACAGTAAATATTGCATTGTATTTTACTACTGAATTAAACAGATCTACTTTTATGGTTGTTTCTACAATTTTTCGACAGAAAGTTGATAAACTTTTTAATGATTATATCTGGGTGCTATTTACTGATAATTCATATAGGTACCGGTTACCTATTTTTCTATGAGTGTGTACTAAGTTTTGCTTGTTTTATAATATTACACTCGTTTACTAAAAATATATATGGAGTATTCGAAAAACTCGTTTAACTCGAATTATTCGATTAGTACGGATCATGGTATTCATAAAATTCGAATACTGAATTTGGACGAATATTGCTTTGTTGACATAAATTCTTTGGAAATAAAAATCAGAGATGATAGTTTTGATGTGGAATTTGTTAATGTTACTTAAAACTAGGTAATTTAGTCAGGAGATGGGAAAGAAAACCGCATTAAAACTTATTTTTTCTCTCTCAGGCCCTCCGCGAAAAAGAGAAAGGAGATTGGAAGATGCTGTGCTGCGAGGAGAAAAAGGCCTTGTACAGGGCCTCGTTCTGCCAGACCTTCTCGGAGTTCCAGCACCCCACGGGGCAGTGGAAGTTCATCCTCGGCTGGATATTCTTCCTTACCTCCTTCACCTTCTGGGTGCATATCTTCAACCACTATTACGGTATGCCAACTGTCCAAAAATATTTTTTCCTCTCTTTGCTGTGTAGCGGAGTAGCGCTGTAGCGGTGTATTGCGGTATAGAGCTGATTGGTGGATTTCACACAATATGCATGTTTCCTCACGATGTTTTCCTTTAACGGTAGAGTAATCGGTAATCCACCTGTAGGTACCTAACTAAGTCTTAAAAACAAAACGTAAAACTCATTGCCTGACCTAGAATCAAAGTGTCCGTCGATCTTCTAGGGGATTCTGATGAACCAGTGAGTTCAGCTGGACCGCTGCTGGGGATTTTGTTAGGAGATCCTAGTGGACCACCTCAACCTAAACAAATAAATAAATAAACCTTTCGCATGAAAGGCGTGTTTTAGCCAATTAGACAAAAAACTAATTTGACGAATGTCGCGCCAACAGTCTCTAATCCAATGACTCTCTCGCCAGCAAAGGCTTTCATCGCTGATATCAATTGGTGTGCTTACAGTGTGGGAGCCGCTCCCGGCCAGTCTGTCGAAGGAGTCGCAGAAGGCTCAGCTGCGGAGAATGCTGGAGCTGCGCGTCAACCCCATCGACGGCATCTCCTCCAAGTGGGATTATGACAACGACCGGTGGAAGGTGAGCTCTGTATCTGTTTCTAATCATATCGGACCGAGGTGTTCTGACCGCTGAAAACTTGTATCAGAGGCACCAAATTATGCAGCTTCGGGAGTCCACACCAAGACACAAATAAGGGCCTCGAATTCCCTATTCAGACCTTTCTAAGAACATTTCCATTTTTCAATGACGTTCTAGAATTTCGGATTCTCGGGTTTACTGCTACCTATTTAATAGCTCTACATTAAAAAAAGAAACACCCGATTTACCATTGTGGAGATCCCCTTACTTTTTCCTGGTCAACATCAAATCCTCAAAGTTCCACATGCGGGAAGGGCCCCATGGTCCTAAACATTTTAGCTGAAACGCGATGTTACCGTTCCAGTATCCCATAATTCTTTTGGTTGGGCGTTAAAAAGCCAGGAATAAAACTGATAGTCAGTCAGGTTTGACATGACAGACCAATCTATTAGATAACACTTTTAACGAGACGTTTTAATAACACCTTTGGAACGAGTCTACACTTGAGCGTGATTTTTCTCAAATCGCCGAAGGTGCGGGAGTACGATCCCGAGGAACTCGAAAGGTCTTTCGGCACATTGCCTATAACCTGCTTCAACTGATCCTTCCTGAAGTTGAGCGCCGACGAGATGCAAATTATAGCTACGCGGGAATCGCGGGTAAGATGACATGGTATAGGTAATTTGTGACACTCCTTGCCATTGTTGTTTTTTTAAGGCAAAGGGATCTGAGCCAATATAGCCATGTCTGATATAAACAACTCTTCAATTGTACATTAAACTGCTGGTGTCACACATTTCAATGCTATTTAGAAGAATCTTCCACGCTTCTGCACCATCCGAACCAAACAAGAAGGCGTCCAGGGCGCAGTATAGCTATTCAAAAACCAGCCAAGTACAAATCGGGTTGCAGCGTCTTATTTGACTTTATTTTACTGTGCCACTCGTTATTTTACTGTCCCTTCATTCCTTGTCATCAAGGTTATTATACTTTTTTATTTTTTTATTAATGGCCTTTGGTAGGTATTGTGTTTTAAGGCACAATAATTCCGCCAATTCACGTTGGTTATTATACTTATTGTTAGTTTAATATTTTATTTATGTTATTGAGAAGACATACCTACCTCCTTATACATAAATCACATTTCTCCAGAGGCCGAGAAAAGTATTTGTAAGGTTGAGCCGTAGACAAGAACCGTCATATTATGGCCCCTAATCCCCAAACATATCATGTTTTTGAAATTCCTACCTTCTTGATCCTATTCTACTTAATTATAATGTGCGTTTTACGAGCGTTTTACTGAACGCCATTTTTGTTGTGTCAACCACGCATATCCATGGACAGAACTTTAACCGAATAGTTGCTTCAGCGTTTCTGGAAAGAAACGGGAGCCACGCTGAGGTAGAAACCTCTTTATTACCTCTACCTCTATCGCATTGATCTTTTCTATAATCGAGCCAAGTTAAACAGGATCAAGTAACTAGACATCTTTCAAACCTTATTAGAAAATCAACCAAGATCGTTACATACAATTCTCTTTTTTGTTTGTTACAGGATCAGAAATAATGCAGCTGCTGGACTTCACCTGGATTTACGGCGGACAGACTTTTTATTATTTTATTGTGTAGATTTGGCGTCAGTTAGTTCGAGAAAAAACGCTCGGAAAATGCGCGTTAAAAAATGCCCGTAGGTACCTGTTAAATAAATAACTGAACTCAAAGGCAGAGACTATCACCAGGCTGGTTTCCTTCTGTCACTAAGCAATATGAAACTCTAGCTCACCTGAATAGTTAGTTATGCGCAGTCTAGACCGTCCCATGCCATGCCATCACCAAAGCTGAAGCGGATCTTGCGGAGATTAGTCCATACACAGGAGTTGTATTATTGGTTAGTTCCATAACTAAATGTTAGTAAGCAAACAATATCTTAAATTCACATAAAATAATGAAGTTTTCTTCAAAGCGAAAAAGCGCGGGAATTGCGCGGCAACCGAGTACGTGTTTACGCAGGAGCCTTCATTGAACGACTGCCCTTGATTTTGCTCTTCTCGTTCAATATGGCGGACAGGCGATTTCATTGTTGTTCGGTCTTGTCTTTTGTACATTCACTCGTTCCATGGATGGTGGGGCGCGGTTTTAAGGCGAGCTTTAGAGCACACACTACTCATTGACCGAAAAACCTGGCGGGCTTTTTGGTCGAGCTGGTGCTCTGGTCCAAACAGTACCTATACATAAAAACATATTTTTTCTTATCTTGATTTTTCCAGTTTTTTTTCTGAAGTATTATAGCATAACTCTCACATTCATAATCCCCGAGGGGGTAGGCAGAGGAACCAACTTCATCATTGGTAGTGCCCACTTTTCGGTTTTGAAGTATTATAAGAGGGCTGTTATTTTTCTTTTTCTCTGTTGCGTTTTACCAACGATTTAGTAAGATTAGGTACTCGTATATATTACGCTGGCCTACTGGATGTTAATATTTTTCTACGGTAATAAATAACCAAGCCGTAGGAAGCTTATTGTTCTAATATTATTTAATGTTGTATTCTATATATCTAATTAAATATTTATTGAGGAAGTTTTGGCGTTTCATTTCAAAAAGAGGCGTCGATTCCGGGTGCCAAATCTAAAGTTAAACCATTGTAAAACTGAGGTTTAAAACTAAATGAACCTGTCAGGCTTGCAGACACCACGATCCTTGTAAAAAGAGTTGTCAATGGTGTGAATTGGTAGTTTCATAGATGACTCTCTTATTTGGGCGATGAGGACTATGTTCATACCACCTCGTAGAAAAAGGTTTCCCCCGTTTGGAAGAACAATATGAATGTGATCTATTAAATGTTTTTAAAAAAAGATCTAATGAGAGAAAAATATATCACTACATGGATCTCAAAAAATAGATTTCGAGTTTGGTCTGAATAAAAAGTTTGTTAGTGAAGAATGCTATTTCAATGGAACCACTAAACAAAATTAAAATTCGCGTATTGGCTCAGATCCTCACGAACAGTCTTGACACGCCGCTTCCCGTCAGGATGTCTGCATGTCCATTGGAGCGTGTTACAACGCAACTCTGTATATAAATGTGTCCCGAATGTGGCGCCTCTTCAGTTATTTGTGAAACGTTGGACCTCAATTGAACAAACATGAAGTATGCGGTAAGTGATATGTGCATATCTTCACGCTGGGCGGAGAGAATGGAGCGATCTCTGAGCCATTAAGATTATTTGGGCCAATGATACAATATTTGTTTATGATTGCACCTACCCAAAACTAGAAATACTTAGTCAATGTTCTTAACAAATGTCAGAAATAAGCGATACAAAGAAAATACCACCGGTGGGACTTGAACCCACACCTCCGGCTTAACCGTTATAGCTGATACCGTTTACCAATTCCGCTACCGTGGTGGTCAAGTCGACCGGTGAATTTTGGCATCGCTTATATCTTCAAAGGTATCAATATGTAAGTACAGGTTTCTAGGCAGTAAACTATGGTATGTTATCGCTTTCTCCGCCTTTTCGTCTCAGCTCTAGATAGAGATTCCTTCCTTTAGTTCTAGATAGAAATACAACGAGACTTAAGGAAGGGCGTTTCTCGCATCTCAGTGTCAGTTAAGGAGTTTTTCGAAAATAACGCTGGGAACCTTGATGGTGAACTAGTTATGGTTGCAGGTAGCTATAGTGCTCGCTCTGATCGGCATGGTGGTGACCAGCCCCGTGGCGCCGCTCGGATACGGCTACGGCTATGGACATGGTAAGTTTGGTGTCTGTTATCGTAATATTTTTATAATAGGCTCTTGTGAGAAGATGAATGAATGAACTGTAAGTTGTTTTGCGTCCCGGGATGTCTACGAGGCGCTTGGCTATTTCCCGGTAAAGACAGTGGGCTCAAGTATTAAGTATTAGAATCAACCCTAGCTTTAAGAGCTAATTTAACAAAGAGCAGTAATTTTTTATAGTATTAGTTAAGGGCTGATTCAAAGTAACATTAAGCCTCCAGTTTTGGAACCCATTAAGGCCAAATCTTTTTTAAAATATTATATAAGGAGAGTCACCGTCGCTCATAGACATCTCACCTCACTGTATTATTAGAGGGTTTTTAATGCACTGTTAAGCTTGAGGATTTGGATGGAGTGCCTCGTGTGCCGGTAATTTCTCTCTGAATTAGTAGATAAATACAAATATACATTATTGCACACCCGGGACAAAATCAAAACATACAACATAAAGAGAGATAACATATAATGTGCAGAAGGCGGCCTTATCGGCCTCTTCGTAGACTTTGTCACCAAAAGAAATGCTACGATTCTTTGACCTTCTGCTCTCCCCAGGATCTCCTCTGCTGCTGCCGTCAGCAGTATCCTTCAGCTCCAACCTGGTCAACCACGGCTACTCCGTCCCCAACGTGATCGTCACCGCGCCTGTCATCCGGCCCGTCATCACGCCCGTCATTGCCCCAGTCGTAAAAGCAGTCCCTATTGCGCCCGTGACCAGCTGGGGCGGCTGGGGCGGCTGGGGCAGCTTGGGTTACGGGTGGGGCAAGGGATGGCATTAGGTCGTGACTCTTCGTTTGTATGAAGCTTCTAGTACCTACCAAGCCCAATACTCTGTTGTTTGATGCATCTTGGAGCCTTCCACTGTTTAACACATGTTCTCAGGCTCTTGGTTAGCAAGAAACGTCCTTATTATTAAGGCTTCCTTAAGCCTCGTGTTATCTCTATCTAGAGCTATGGCATATAAAGGGATAGCATGTATTTTAATGAAGATATACTTTAAGAACGTTTCGTGGAACTGGTGGTAAGATAGCCACTTTTATGGTTTTTTCCTTGCAATTGGCACTATTTGCTTAGCGTTCCTGAAGCCGTAGGTACTTCATGGCGTAGGCGTACATAAATTTCAATCCAGCATTCAAAGATGTGCTATCGCTTTTTTAAATTATGTTCTAGAAAGAGATTTCAGGGTTTTAGAGTTTTGGAGTTAAATAGTGCTCCTTTTTTCGTAAAATCAATGTCAAGTTTATTTTGTATAGTTTTAGCTTTTAACTAAATGCGATACCTATCTAAAACATTTTCTATTGTATACAGACATTCCAGTTCCCCTCGTCTATGTTATAGTATTTCGTTTTATGTTTCTAATAAAATATTTTATACCTAAACTATTTCAGTCGTTTTATATTATTTGTTATGGAAATACTTATCATAAAACCGTAGCGTAAAACAAAATAAATTACATAGCTACTCTTTCCTTATAAAGTCTCAATGTCCGTCACGATTTCTTTGAAAGGATAAAACAACGTCCGTTTACTTTTGTACAAGATGGCGGATTTTCTCAAAATGGCGGCGTTGATATTTTTAGTAATAAACGTGATACGGGTAAGAGGTCACGAAGAACGATCCACGAGCTCCGATGGAGACACATCTTCAAATGAATTAGGATCTTCTTCTGATATCAGTAAGTTCTATAAAAGTTCTTTGGTAAGTTTTCTTATTTTAATAGTTACCTTCTATACTCGTAGTTAGACACGAGATTTTCTTATTTTATTGTGTAAGGACGACGACGAGCCAACGGACCACCTGAGGTAAGTGGTCACCGTCGCCCATAGACATCTCACTCACGTCACTAGAATTGTATTAGAGAGTTTTCGTTACGCTGCTAACCTTGAGGACTTTGATGGCGTGCCTCATCGTAAAACCTACCACCCCAGACTGAGAGACAGAGTCATACAACCTTCAAAAAGTTCATGAACATCATCACATTGCACCTGAAGGACTGTTCTCACTTTGATTCACACGAGTGCAAATGCAACTGTAAGTGCAAGTAGGTATGTAGTGCGGTGCGACTATAGTAATTAGCACTTTCTCTTTCACGACGAGAGCTTTAGGTATTGCCAGCACTATTAATACCGCCAGTTTCGGAAGTAATTTGATTTAGTCGATATTACCCCACATCGTAACTTACCCCACCACTACCAACAGTGGACCGCGAGCACGAGGAGATCGCTCGGCGCAGCAACTACCAGTACCAGCGGCCGCCGCAGCTGAATGGCCAGCACTGGCAGTACGAGGGGCTGCCCATAGAGTTCCCTGCCCGGAGGCAGAATGCGAAAATCACCACAACCTCTGAACCACCTACCAGTAAGAAATCTTGCGAAATTATACGCCAGAGGACCTTAATCTGGAGGTCCTTAATTTGTAATAATCAATTTCAGTCATGAGCTGGTCCGGTTTCGGACATGGCCTCAAATTTCAACCACGTCCGATGATCGCAGGCCATGCACATCGACTTGTGGACCGCTTGCCCCCGAGTATTATCCACCTATGAGCTTGTTCCAGCGTGTTTGTCCTAGCTTCCACTCCAGTATTCTTCTCAGTGTTTATTTCTGAAAATGGATCTTCACACACTCTTTCACTATAAACTTCTGGTCCACCGGTGCCTATTCCTTCTTGCAATATGTCCCGCCCATCTTCATTTCCGACTCTCGATGATATATCAGCTTCTTTCTGTCTAGTTTGATCCATCTACTCTGCAGATACAGCGCTATCAGGATAGGGAGGGTAATGGAATTAAGTACCTACGAGAGATCCGCAACATTCTAGGATCACAGTGCAACATGCTCAGAAGTAAATTCTATCATTGATTCTATGCAATGCAGTTTAAAGAACAAAAACGAATGGACTTGTAAAGGGGGGAACTGAGGACTCCAATCCCCACGCCACGTATTGACCTAATTGTAACTCTTCAGCGACACAAATATACCCGCCGATGAACGTGCGCTACCGCCGCATCTACAACCCCGATGAGAGCACCAGTATCGAGGAGTTCCCCTTCATGGCCGCGCTGCTGGTCAACAAGCAGCTGTGGTGCGGCGCCGTCGTCATTGACCGGGACAGAGTGCTCACCGCCGCGCATTGTTTGCAGCTGTGAGTGACCGCATCCTCCCTCATCATCATCTCTTCTTCGGCAGACAAGCACAGTACACTAGACCCCACATTATTCTTTTTTTAATTACATGTATAAGGAGTTAAGAAGATATTATATATTATTATTTTATATATTTATATATATTTATTGGCAATAAATGTATTTCTATTTCTATATCCGCATCACACTCGACATAAACCCCTACGATAATGTCCACATTGCTGAGAATATAGGGACAGATAGATGGTAAAACATCGTTAGACTAGAGGTCATGACCCTCAGCATTGAGGAACACGGCTTGGGGGGATGATAGCAAACGAGTAAATAGGCAACCTGATGGTAAATGATCACCATCGCCCATAAACATTAATAGTATAATGTCACTCAGGGTTTTCGATGCGCTGCTAATCTTGAGGACTTATGGCCTGTATCGAATAATTACCCTTACCCTTCAGATAAAAACACAGCTAAACATTTGCGGAATAAATAGGTAAAAGTGTGGTACCACCACAAGCTGACCTCTGGCACTACTCTGCACAGAATTACCACCTTCAAAGATTTGCTTTCCACAGCCAATACAACAACCGCTTCTTCCGCGAGTACGTGAAAATGCTGACCGTCCGGGTCGGCTCCTCCAACGCCACCGCCGGGGGCGAAGTCCTGCGAGTCACCGAGATCTCCTTTCACCCCAACTACAAGCCCGAGACCCTGGAGTTTAACGCGGCCTTGCTCCGGCTGCACAAGAACATCACGTTTGGCAAGAAGGAGCCCTATGTAGACAAGATAGAGTACTCGAGGGACAGGAATGTACCCATGGACCATAATGTCACGTTTCTTGGCTGGGGGTCGGTTTTGGTAAGGAGTTTTATGAGATCTACCTAAATAAATCGAAAGACTGTTTTAAAAAAACCAACATTATGTATGGAGAATCTTGACCCCGTACCGTAGGGATAAGCAATAAATGTTGAGCCCGTTTATGAATAAATAGGAAAAATCGTCCGTCTAGGCTACAATCACCATGAAAACCTAGTAACATCACAGGGGAGCTCCCAAGGTCTTAAATTCACAAAACAGGTGGGGTTTTGCGATTATCTTGCACACGTGGGTATAGATAGCCTACAGAGGTCTGTTTGCAAATGAACTTCATGCAGGTTAGGTATAAGCAGAGAACCTACGCATATTCAGCAAAGAAACACGGAAAACAAAGTAAGATATTACTATCTTACTTTGTTTTATCTTACGGCCACAAATGAAATTATTGAACACCAAGTAAGCAAAGGGCTAAGGAAGTCCTGTCCACCAAAGCAAAGACGAAACTGTACAAAATAAATAAAATGAGACTCGTTTAAGCGTGGTAGCCATCAAAATCCAGCTATCATCCATATCATCATGGTAACGTTGGATAGATAGTCACTGGTTTTGTGGTGTTAAAGATCTCACACAAAATTATTAAATACGGTACCGACCGGTATTTCCATACGATAATGTTATAAGTGGATTTTTTTATGAAATTCCATACCAGCATATCTCATGTACACATCCGTTTCCGAGTATTCCGCAAATTATTAATGGGTAGTTACAAGCTTACATGTAGGTATTTTATTAGACTCAGTATGACCCATGTAATTGCATTGCAGGGTTTCGGCGGCGTGGGGGGCCAAGTCCTGCTACAGAAGCTAGAACTTCCGGTGTACGACTTCGCCGACTGCCAGGAGGTGTACGGAAAGTAAGGTTCAATTTGTAATTGTCAGCTGAACTGTGCTTTTGGGTGTGGGCAAAGATCATATTACAAGCGTAAGAACATTGACAAATGTACCTCTGGCTGGATCTATTACAATTTTTGGTCGACACAACTGTCAAAATTCACCCATTGAACTATACCTAGTCGCGATTTAATTTTTCGATTCGATTAGTTTCGAACCGAATTTGTTTGGTAAGGGACACGCTCAATGATTGGTAACTAAGAATACCAGAGACAAATATAGGCTACAAAGTAAACCCCAAGCAAAAACAGAACCCCCTTGTCAGGTGAAGGTAGTACCTATTACCGGCAATGCCATCTCCAAAAGTCTTGAAGGAACTTCAAAATCCGTTTCAAATTTACGATTTTCATTTTTCGCAGAGATTTAGTAACACGCACAAACTTTTGCGCTGGCTACATAACGCTACCTAAAAACGTCTGCAACGTAAGTAATAAGTAGAGATAATATAACATAAATTATATCTGCTCTAAGACTCGATCCATGCTCGTAACTTCTGAGTATACAATTCCTATGCTCCATTGGCTTTGCATGGATAAAATGTGCTGGCCTGGGCCCTTTTGTTTAATAAATTAAGAGGGAAAAAATAGGAAAAGTGATCAAGTATAGGTTATATACCCAGAGCAGACGGCGTGGGAGATCCCATGCAGGCCTTTTGGCAATTAAAATGTCTGTTTGCGACTAATTTCAATTCCAGGCGTGCATCGAATAGGGACGAAAAATCGTGGTAAAAAGGTAGCGCTAACGAGGGAATTGGTCGTAAAACCCAAGATCCGTTTATTCCTCTTCGTGTGGTCAGTGACCAACCTATTGTCAGAGTTGTACAGGCCACCACTCGGCCTCTAACTTGACCTAATGACTGCAGCCGCGACCGACCGCTTAACGTGCTCACAGAGACACGGAGACGCTTAGATTAAAAATTGCCAGTAACGATCACCCATCCTTGTTCTGACCGTGGCCAACGTTGCTTAACCTGAACGATCACTTTCGGACCATGCTCATAAACTAGGCTACGAGTGTCTCACGACGAGGTTATTGAACAGGGTTTATTCCGCAGCATGACGCGGGCGGGCCAGCGGTATTGGACGGCACCCTGATCGGGATCCTGTCGTTCTCCTCGAAGCGCTGCGACACGCCCGACCAGCCGGCCGTCTTCACCAACGTCGGTGTCATCGCGCCCTGGATCGAGAACGCGGCCGAAAGGCGGCTGCTCGAATAGGTAGGGTGCCAATAACGCATTTTCTACATCGCACACCATCGTTGGCGGATGAATTTCCAGCCACACTTCTTGGAACCTTGGGTATCCACTACAACACGATTTATAGTCCATTCGCTTAAACAAACTCGTTACACCCAGTTTCATTGCGGGACTGCGGGTGTTTAAATATAAAATAGCAAACTTAATAATACACAAATGGAAGCATTCGGCAGTCTGCGTCCTCTGTTGTTGCAGCAGCATCCTTTGACAAGGGGCGAGGCGGCGCGAGCGCGGGCGGAATTCTCAGAGCGAGCTTTTTTAAGGGAATGGACTTTACACGTACTTTCATGTCACGGAAGTATAAAATGTGGAATGATCTTCCGTACTACACTACGATATGGCACGCTTCAAATCAAAAAACATAATTTCTTTTAATTCCGCAATACGCTGAGGATTTTTATATTTCTGATCAAGCTTTAAATTATAATTTCAAAATCATTCGACAATATGAACTCAAAAAAACTGAATAAGTAGGTACTTACCTCATTTTCGTTGGTAGGGTGTAGAGTAGGGCCTAATTTACCCCCAGCAATGTGTATACGAGGGCTGTTCTGAAAGTTATTAGCTACTTTGTTAATATTATTCATATATCCCTATGTTTATAACCGTTTGCAGGCTTATTTCAATGTAAATCTCTATGGTAAAAATCACTGGCCAGTTTCGATTAGTTTTTTTTTAATGAATTTTTGGCGGCAAGATGTCATCAATAAATTGATTGCAACAATGGACGTGTCCCGTGAAGCATTTCGTGCAATGATTTTCTATGACTTCAAACGAGGGTTAACGTTTAAGGAATCTCATGAAAATTTACAAACTGAATCTTCTCCTTCGTTAGCCACCGTCACTTACTGGTATCGCGAATTTAAACGTGGCCGGAAAAGCCTAGAAGATGATCCTAGACCAGGAAGACCGCCGACTGCTGTTACTCATGAAAACGTCATCATGGTGGAGTGGTTATTAAAGGAACATCGGAACATTACACACCGAGAGATTCAGGCTGAGCTAAAGAACGGATCACAGGCAGTTTCGAATATTCTGCATGAACATCTTCGCGTCCGGAAGGTTGCCTCGCGATGGATACCTCATTCTCTCACAGAAGAGCAAAAATTCCGACGTGTCGATTGGTGTAAATTTATGCTCGAAAAATTCGATGGAGGGAGTTCACAACAAGTATCCTACATCTCAACTAGTGACGAATCTTGGATCTACAGCTACGATCCCTTTACCAAGCAGCAATCCACACAATGGGTGTTCGAGGAGGACGAGTTACCTACCAAAGTTGTTCGCGGCCGAAGTGTAAACAAAAAAATGATTCCCGTTTTTTTCCGGCGTAGCGGTCCAGTTGCCATTATTCCACTAGAGGATCGTAAAACGGTTACTAGTGAGTGGTACTGCGAAGTTTGTTCGCCCAAAGCCTTAGAGGAGCTGAATGACAACCGTCCAAGGAGCGGCGCCCGTGGCATTCTTTTTCATCAAGACAATGCTCCTGCTCACATGTCTGCTAGAACCTTGGACTTTTTGGCAACCACGGGACTTCAACTGTTACCCCATCCACCCTACAGTCCAGATCTGGCCCCGTGTGATTTTTTTTTATTTCCCACGGTAAAAAAAATGCTCCGTGGGCGAAGATTTAGGACTTCGGACGAGGCCGTCGATGTTTTTCAACCTTCCGCAAGAATCTTTTTTTAAATGTTTTGAAAGCTGGTTCAGTCGAATGAACAAATGTATAGAGGCAGAGGGGAGTATTTTGAAAAACTGTAAATACATTTTTACGATAAACTTATAACTTTTGATTTTACTAAAAAAATTCGGAACAGCCCTCGTATATGTATAGTGATACTGATACTTTTTTAAATTTTAATTTATTTATTAGGTAAGCACAACAGATTGCAACCAGAGAATTTACAGAAAAATCAATATAAAGTTATGAGCTAGGTCGTAACCCATAGTGTAAACGCAGCATGGTGAGGAAGTGGGAAATTGGTTGTTATACGAAATTGAGTTGGGAAAGCAAAAAATACTAGTGAATGTAATGACAAAAAATAACAATAATACCTACTGAAATATATGAAAAATTAAAATAATAAAGTAGGTGCGTGGATAACTTATTTCAGGACATCCTTAACCCGTCTTTTCTTTTATTTTTTATACTTGGGACTTTGCATATTCTCTTTTTTATTTAATATTTTATTTTCATAATCTGTATAAATGTATGTTTTTATTAATTTGTGAATTCGGTGTACATGCCTGTAAAGGTGGAGTTTAATGTGACATGTTTATGCAACTATATCTGCAATATTTGTAATTCTTACCTAAACTTTTACACAATAAATCTTATCTTATCTTATCATCATATGAAATGGCCCTGAAATGACCAACAGATTTGTATGAATAGGAGAAAAATACTCACGATTTTATCTGAAATAATTAAATGACTAATGAAAGTTCTTTTTTTTCAGCCCAAAGCGATTCTGAATGAAACAATTACATCAATAATATATTTTGCTCTCATAGTGTACACCAGCTTCAGTTTGACTACTTTGTAACAATAAAGAAAAAAAAAACAATTTCGCAAACATTGTATTTTATCCAGTAGACAACATTGTATGTATTATATAGAAATATGAAAACATAATTGAAAGAAAAATAAAGCCATTCAAGCCATTCATACATACATAAATATTATGAACTGATTTGCTAAAAACGGACGGAGCATCTCCCCACTCACTCACACTCACTCACTCACTCCGCTGGCGCAGCGACCCGAAGTGGATCTTGGCCTCCGATACCAAAGAGCGCCATCGCTCTCTCTCCTGCGCAGTCTCGAGCCAGTCAGGCGCCCGGAGCTCCCGCAGATCCTTCTCCACTTCATCGCGCCAGCGGTATCTGGGACGTCCGACCGGACGTCGTCCGTTAGGGCGTCCCACATACGCTCGTTTAACTGCCCGATCCTCCCCCATCCTAGTGATGTGTCCGAGCCATCGGAGTCGAGCCGCTTTCGTCTCTCCTATAATGTTCGGCTCGTTCACCATCTCTTCTATCTCCCTATTCTTTCTCATCCTCCACCCTCCATCTTCTTTCTTGGCTGGTCCCAGAATCTTCCTCAATATCCTCCTCTCGGTCACCAAGAGTCTGTTTTCTTCCTTTAAGGTTAGTGCCCAAATCTCGCATCCATACATCAAGACTCCCCACTACTAACCATTAATCTCTGGTATCAGTTGAGATATCGAAAAACTAATTTCTGATCCATATACAGAATATCCATGAGTTCTTTTAAATAAATTTTATTATTGACTACTAAAACCGCAATTGACCTCGATCTCGCCTGATGGTAAGCGACGATGAGATCGACGATGGAGCATGCGGGTCCAGTAAATGCCTATTTACTCTGGCCTTAAAGATCCCAAGGTTGTAAGTTTCGGGAAATACAGACGCCGGCAGGCAGTTCCATTCCTTAGCCGTTCGCATAATGAACGAAGAAGCAAATCGCTTCGTACTAGCAGATGGGATATCAACAACATAAGGATGGAACCCCTCCCCGCGCCTGGTAGTCCGATGGCAGAATGGAAATACTGGAATTTGGTCGTGCAGTTCCGATGCGCACTCTCCGAAATGTATCCTATAAAATACCGATAGGCAACCTTGCGCCGATGTTCCAGGCTTTGCAGTCTAGCTTCCACCAGCGATTCGTCACCTATAAGGCGCTTAGCACGTTTCTCCACTGAGTCAAGGGCAGTCAGTTGGTACATTGCTGAGAAAAGTTGATTGATGCAATAAAAAAAATTAGTCAAATACCCAATTGCTTACCTTCATGAATGTGAATCTGTAGGTGATTAGTGAGCGGCGCATCCCTACGAGAAAACTGCTTCTTACAAATATCACAAGAGAATGGCTTTTCCCCGGTGTGTGCCCGTTGGTGACTGGTGAGTGGACTGTTTCGCAGAAACTGCATCTTACAGATATCACAAGAGAATAGCTTATATCCGATGTGAATATGTTCGTGTCTTTAGAGCGCACTCCTACGTGAAAACTGTTTCTTACAAATCTCACAAGAGAATAACTTTCCTACACTGTGAATCTGTTGGTGTTGAAGATATAGATCCTTCCGAATAAATTGTTTTTTACAAATGTCACAAGTGAATGGTCTTTTTCCCGTGTGATTCTGTCGATGTCTTAGAAGGTGATACTTATGTTTGAAGTTCTTTTCGCAAATATTACACGTAAATCTATGATTAATAATATGCATCTTAATATGCTTTATAAGTCTGCATTTAGTTCGGAATTGTTTCTTACATGTATCGCAAATGAAGGTGGTTTTATTGCTAAGCACGTTGCTGGACATTGACTCATTGTGTTCATGTCTATGTCGAGTGGAACCAGAAGTGGTCAGTATGTGCTGGCTGCAGAGGTCATGGCTGGAAGGAGCTAATTTTGAAACATCTTCATGATTATCTGCAATCAAAACCAACTGTCAATTTCTGCAATAAACAAATGATTGAAATGTATCCAATCTAAATGCCATTTTAGAAATTGTTGACATTATCCAATACTAAGACAATGCTCGGTTTGTTACCGTTTTCTTCAAACAAACACTGCTGTAATTAAATTGTGTGAACTATTAGTAAATGTGATCAAAAGACTTTTCCAACACTATGATAAATAGACACACCAGCATTATGGTGACCTTCATAATAATAATACTAATTTGGTTGGGCGCTGTCAACTAGATTAAATCTGCCTAACAATTTGTAACGTTAGGAAGTATGTTATATTTTTTTGAAAGATGTAGTTAAACATAGTTGTTGTCAGGCGCTTCACTCGCATGAACTGCTATTTTTGTGTGAGCATATTTAAAAAACACTTATTGCGGTCATAGTGTAGGTAAGGATGCACGAAGATATTTGAAAATTCCTGCTTCGCTGGGCTCTTCGCATGGTTGTCATAATGCAACCTAACAAACTATCAGAGTCAGTTCTGCATGTATTAGGTTTCTGTGAAACTGTTATTTTTGTTATTTTTTTAACAAATCTGATTTTTTCTAACTCTCTTGCCCTCAGTGCTCCCTGGACACCCCAACTGCATAAAGGGTCAGTATGGCCAATTACAATAAGGTTCTTCATATTCAAAATGAAAAATAGAAACAAACCTTTGCACACGAAAGAGGCACACGCATCGAGCAGCTGCAGCACTACGGGCCCAATGACCATCTCCTCCTTGACCTCATGCCCAGCGTACAGCTCCTCTACCGGCTTGCATGCCGCCGCCAGGACTACGGGCTCCTGCTTCATTTTAACTCCCTCGTCACTGCAGTACGACGCCAGACTATCGCCCGCCTCATTCTGTCCACATGCTGCGTCGCAATCCTCGTCATGCTGGCATTCTTCTTTGATTACCTCGTAGTTAAAAATCACTCTGTGGGACATCCTGCCGGTCGGTGGTTCGTGGGTAATCCCTAGTCTAATACTCGGTTAATGTAGGAGACAAGTAGCAGGAGAGCAGAGACATAGGTAATTAGAATTAGCCAAGCAATTGAAACAATCTCATACAAAACTAACTCTTTCTTTCCTTCTTAGATGACCCCTGCAGTTTGCAATTTCGCCAAAACCGAATCAATCTGACCACTGACAGCCGGAAAGATTTTTTTGTTTACCTTATTTTTCCCAAAGAGAAAGGCAAACGGTACTAAGTGCATACAGTCGTCCAACGTTTTAAATTGTTTATTCCTAAAAAAATTGGCTCACGCTAATCCGGTTTGGCTACAAGTTTAGTCTCTATAGGTCATATAATCGTTCAACGATGTTACGACTGGCACATTCGATATGACATAACCTGAACGTGTCGTTGCAAATGTGTACTTAACGCGGGAATGCTAATTATGCTTTCTCTTTTTTAAACGGTCTTCTGAAAAGTCGCAAAAACTGATTTACGCCTGTTAATGATGGGACCGACTCTTTTAATTTTGGCAGCTGCCAGGCGTAACAACGTAGAACGAACAGCCTAGCTCCAATTTCAGTGTCATATCATATAATGACTTGCTTGCTCTTAAATGGATTGTCCTGTCTAAAGCACATTTGGTTGTTAGAATGCTGGCAAAACTAAAATAAACATAAAATATGAAGGCAGACTAGCTCCTCATCCACACGACGACGGTGTGTTCTACTCTAACCAGTTGTTTTCTCAGCTCAAAACTCTTTCGAATGAAACAATAATAATAAATTACATCAATAATATATTTTGCTCTAATACTGTTAAATCCGACTTCAGTACTACTTTGTAACAATAAAGAAATAAAAACAATTTCGCAAACATATTATATTTCTATCCAACATACAACATTGAATAACATACAATTTATTAGTATACAGCAAATATATTGTGTTCTTTAGCAGACCCTAACGTTTTCACGTCAAATGGAATGATACCGAGCTGATTTTCGATTACACGCTTACAATAATTCATCAATGATTAATTTAAATTCAAAGGAAGCTAAAACTTTATTTACAGCGAACTGACGAAGTTTTCCCGCGTATTTTGCTGTCACTGTCAAAACTACCGCGCTTTTTGCTGTCATTTTGACAGCCACTTTCCCGCGTTGATTATTGAGTGCATTGTTGGTGCATTCAGTTTCGCGTTGAGTGCTCACGATGTCTTATTCGCCTAAGAGTTCTCGAATAAAACAGCGATAAGCCCTTGAAATTATGTACCGCGGCCTAATTGGCTACCAATTAAACAGTTTATCTTTTACAATTATGAACTATAATAATAGCGACCGCTCCCCATGGTCCGGAGCGATCGACACAGCTTGACGGCGACACCCTGGCTTACTTAACGCGGTAGTTAACGTGCAGCTCTGGCTTGATGTCATATACCAAGTTGAGAATATCTTTGATCACCTGTAGACGAATAAAAAGGAAATTATAGTCATGCCTTATTTATTAGGTCCATAGAAAGAAATGCTTTTAGAGGGATATTGAGAAAAATGAAGACACTGGTTCATATTGCAGGTTATTGTTGATATCTTCTCAGAATTTCATCGTAATGTTTTCACAGATACAGCAGTCAGTAAATGAATGTTTTTGAGCCTCCAATATAATATAGGTTTGGTGTTCTATTTCTGACATTCTCGATTTAAAGTCACTGATATTACTAATAGTGTTTGATGAAACCTGAAAAAGTTCATAACTGTAAAATTCAAAGCGAATAACATTGAAACATACCGCTTCCTTCCGTTGTTGCACCGTTTTGTTCATATCCTCAATCTTGCTCTTGGTCTCTGCGTCGATCTTTGAGGCCACACCTTCCCGAGTGCCCATGTGCTAGAAACAGACATTGAAGTTAAGTAATAACATCACAATATTTTTTTTTGAATAAAACTTCTAAACTACTACAGATGTGAACTAAATGTTTGCCCAAAATTCCATGTCCAATAAAAAAATCTAGTTCTAAATCATGTTTGGGGCTAAAAAAGATATCTGATCCCATTTTGATGGCATGGTACAACATTTTGACATCACCAAAATAAATTAGTAAAATAGATAAAGTCCTTTCTGAAGGTGGTTAATATTTGGTCAAAAAGATGCAGTCTTGGTCTGAAAGGTAAACAATGCATACCTTGGACTCGAACTCTTTGAACGTCTTCTCACGTTCCTGTCTGTACTTCTCCACCTCATCCTGAGCCTCATCCTTGGCCTGCTTTAGGCGTTTTGCTTTTCCTGTAACACAAACATTATTATTTAACCTCAATAGAGTATCCAACAGTTGAAGAATCTAAGCTTTTACTATTGTATAGACAATTAATAATATAGTAATTAATATCAAAATGCATCAACACTGGACCTGCACTGTGGAACACACATGGCCAATAACCCTCATGCTAGGGGAGGCCTCTGCAATAACAGTGAGTACTGGACTTAAAAAAATACTGGTATTTCTATGTTTTTAGAAGGCCACCTTCTAATGTTAAATAAATACAAAATAAATGCCAGCTGACTGACTCCACCACATCATCAGACATAAAGACTTAATTACATAAAAAATAGAGGGGAAGACAGAGGGAGGAGTTGACCCAGGGTACATGGAGTGGAGCACTGGTTCGTTGTAACAGGAGTGTAAGGATGCCGGGGACAAGAATGTGTGGAAGCTGTTACAGAGACAGGGGCCTGTGCCTTAATATAAGAAAAAGAAATATCATCTGTTCTTATAAGTTAAGTTTTAATAAGTAGATGTTAGATAGATGTAGATCTGCGTGAGCTCTGGGCGCCTGACTGACTCGAGACTGTGCACGAGAGAGAGAGAGAGTTATGGCGATCTTTGGTATCGGAGGCCAAGATCCATTTCGGGTCGCTGCACCAGCAGAGTAAGATGTTGGAGTTTTTTTATGGTAGTTGTACTGGACAGTATTATAAGACAGGTCTTTGTGAGCCTGGCTGAGCCATTGATAAGTACTTCTGTAGTTTAACCTCCTTTCCTGACCAATTTAAGTAAATTGCAGATTATTTACAAATGTAATACACAATTATGAAGTATTTTGTCATCTCAATGGATAGTTTTTCATGATACTTGCAACAACCGATTTGAGAACAAGTTATCGAAAGGTTTATTTTAAATACACTAATAAAAATTACACAATCTACATAGCTACCTACCTTTTAAGAACAAAAACTTATGTTTAAATGTAATATTCAAGCTATTCACTATTATTTTAAACAGATCATGCAAGATGTTATCAGGAGACAAGGTAAAATAGGTGCCATTTCTCGACGTATCATGTGACTAATACGAATGGATGGATGGAATTGAATAATTACTAAAAACAAAATTTTTGTTAAGTAGGCTTTCAGATTAACAGAGGAATGAGTTTAATTGGAGTGTTATTTTATGATATCACTTGAAAAAAAGTCGTAAATGGCTAGCAATGTCTGGTGAAGTGGTGACTTGGTTGGTACGCAGTTACGTTGAAAAATCTCCACTTACGCTTTCTCGCCTCTGATACTTTCTCAGCCGCTCGCTTTTCAGCAGCCAACAATTGTTGGATCCCCTGGGTCTGACTCGCCATTTCTGAAGAAATACAATTACTATGTCAAGCGATATTCAAGACCAAGGCACAAATCAATACGCGATGCAGAGCGAATGGGCGAAGTCATATGATTAATTTAGTTCCGCCATTTTGTCAAGATTGGCGCTGTCGTCGGCTCGTGCTTTGAGTTTATGCGTGAAAAGGAACTGCTAAACATTTTTTTTGGTAAATTATTTGCACTTGGCAGAATTTGATAGAACATTTAGTGTAAATTATAAAATAAAAATACATATCCCATTGCAAATAGGTACGTAATTTTTGTAAATGAGAAATAAACTAATAAAATCCAGTTTCATCAATAAAAAATTAGGTGAATAGGAACGTAAACATAAATGATTGTTTCTTCTTGATCAAATAGATGACGCCACTAGGCAGACAAAATCGGAAAAGAAAATAGAAATGTCAAATGTCACACGTTTTTTTTCTGAGGACCAAACCAAAGGGGCAAAGGGTCAAAGGACTTAGATGGAGGAGATATTCTAAATTATAAACAACAAAATATATATGTACCGTACCAATTATACAACAAAATCTTAACTATAGGTATTTTTTTCAAAATTCAAAGTTGAATTATTTTTTTTGCACAACTTTAAACATCACATGCGACAGCAGCAACCTTGCAACAACGCACACCGTCTCAAAACAAAACTATAGCGCAAGTGAGCGCGAGATTCAAAAGAGATACACATGATTCAACTATTATTAGGATATTAGGTATCTACTTCTATTTTACTTAGGGATCATTCAAATGATCTACGTCCATGATCAGAACAATAAAAATTAATAATTTAATACAAACTTCATGCGTGACATGAATAGATAAACTGACGTCGAAAAGAAGGGGAGCGGAGCGTCACATATATCTTCGTCTTTATCTACTGTGAACAACTGTATGAAATAGAAAATGCATTCCTCCTTATTCATGCTCGACACAAAAGAGGCAACCTTCGAATTCCACGTTGTACATTGACATGTTTGCTCGCATGTGACGAAGATAGGACGTCATTAACTAAGCAATGAACATCGTGTAAATAGATTTTGTCTACACAAAAAAATGTAAACCGTGAGGTTCAGAGTCCATGGTAGGCCATCGGCGTCACGTCAGCACGTCACTGTTTTCTTTATCATTTCGGTGGCAAACTTAACGTAGTATGGCCGTCGTCGGGAAGTATTCACAGTTTTACTTCCACAAAGAATACGCGATAAACATTGCACAGAGCGAATTAAGAAAGACATTTTTAAATAAATTCTTTACGCGAGTGAGATAAACAATCGAAGTGTTACGCCTAAAATACTGACGAAAACCAAGCGTTGACCTTTATTTATCTAAATTTTACGGGTTTCATTTAAATTCCAAAATGTGGTTAGTCAGCCAGCCGAATTCTGTGATTTTGGAAGTCAAGGTGGACCCCAATGCCATCGGACAGCAATGTCTGGAGAAGGTAAGCTTACCAGTTTTATTGTTAACTTTATTAGCTACGTGATTTAACGAGATAACTGGTCGTTTTTACTTCTACCATTGTTTTGTTTACATATTTTTTTTATAATCTTTTATTTATCTTTACAAATGGGTAAGTAGATTTAATAAACACCAATTTTAATTGCAATTTAACAACAGATTTTGTAACAAATTGAACTACTGATTTTTTTTAAACTTGCTTTTTGGCAATAATAACTAGGTACTCTTCCATACAGCCAAACTAATACCTATTTTACTGAATTAGTATTAAATTTCATAAGAAATACAAAAGCATTACATACACGGTGGCACGTTTGTCACGTCGTCATAGTTTACCTTGCGGACTTTGGACCCGGCCGCTCATGCTGCAACTTCGTGAAAGAAGCGCTCGAAATTTCAACAGGTCTCTTTTATATTTATAACACCGTTAATATGTATTCAATTCAATCATAACTTTCATTATAATTTAAGAGTTATGCTCTAAAAATAAACTTTGTTTACCTATTTTAAGTACGGACATAAAAAAACGCAACATGTGCGTTTTTTATCGTTAAAACCATTATCTAGGTATTTAGGTAGGTACCTAGGTACCTTCCTAGTTCAAGAATAACCTGTTTCCGGCATTTATTTACCTATCTATCAAGGCCCTGTTATGCATTGGAAGCTGAAAAAGCAGGTATAGGTTGGCGTGTATAACCTTCGAGGGGTTTTAGCGTGTTTTAGTGGGTGAAAATCCCTTAAAACTCTGTCTCTCCCCGTTACAAAAAACCATTACCCATCGTACTTCTTTATTGTACCTACTTTGATAATAATTATTATGAAAGAGATATTCGGGATTGTGCCGCATTTTGTACCCCAAAATAAAATATCTAGGTTAGTAAATAGGTACATAGTTACCTACCTACCAACTTTAACGTCTTTATCCTTGACTCTGTTCGAAATAGTTACCAAAATCCACGTTTTTTTAAATTTTAGGACTAGGTAGGTAGGTATTTGGAGTATTTTGGATCAATTTGTAATTCGGAACGAGAACAGTCTCAATCTTAATACCTATGATAAAAAATAACGATAGTTGAGCTGTGTAACGACTAACGACTTAACGATTAACGATTTTGGAAGGTACAATCAGCACGCCTATTTATTGATTAGAAAATGTGAGTGTCGATCAATGACTACTTAGGAGATAGGTAGCTTTGATTAATCATAAAAGGAACGACCGACTCCAGTTATGGCTGCCTTTTTGATTAGAAAGGAAAACGGAAAGAAAATACCTAAATCCTACCTCCTAACACGAAACAGGAAACTTATCCAGTGCTTCAGAACATTATGCGTAATATAATACATATGTCGCAGGGAAATTGGCGAATACCCTAGGAATTTGACCAAGACTGGGGAGAACTGTTGCAGAGCACTTTTGGCGGAAAGTGGAGGGTATGAAGGGCGGGCAGGTTCCACGGGGTTCAGTCCTACTCTTTAAAAAGGTTTAGGACGGTACTTACGTACACGCAATATTTACTCCCCCCTTCCCTAATCTCGTAACTCATTACATGATAAACAGTTTTAATCCACCATCCGTCACTACTGACGACCATTAAACCCCAAATCCCTAGAGTATTCGGCTATTTCCCTGCGACACATATACAATTTTGTACATAGGAGATTAACCTGTGGTGAAAACAAGATTGCCTCTGCACTACTCTGTAGGTTAGCAGTAGTAGTAATTCTCCAAGGGTAGGTATGTAGATAGGCACGTACTAAATAGGCCCAAAAACTCCAAAAAGGAAAATCGAGTCTACAAAACCGAAAGTGTTACAAATCTATCTACAATGCCTATAATAAAACACCTAAATCACCGCGTAAGAAATCGAGCGGGCCGCGCCTTGGCGCTGGCTCGGTAAGCGGTAACACCGGTGATTGTAAACCGGGTCCAAAGTCCGCCGGCCGACAGCTGTGTTCGACCACGTGCACCGTGCGTGCTGCAGACGCGCATACATGGCATTGTGATGGTGGCGAAACACGGAACTATAGGATTAGGTATGGGTTTTGAAACTATGCGTTCACCGGTAGCGCCACGCGTTTTCGACTAAGGCTGTTTGGCTGGAGATGTTTTCGAATTTCGAACATTCGGAAGTCGGAGTCGGAACGCATGTTTTTTTTTGTCTTTGGCGTCAATTTAACTAAAAAGTGCATTGATGTGAAAACGAGAAATGTACATAATTACTACATTTCCTACACTATAAAATTGCCATTAGGAAATAGTAGTAAATTACTAGCCCAGGAAATGTGCAATTTACCACATTGCAAATATATATTTTCCCTAATGCCAATTTTATGTGTAGGATACCTACCAATTGTTTTTGTCTAATTATAGGTTTACAAGTTACAAGGCAAAACCGCTAACCTTGGCTTGGCGTACAAAGAATTATAATTTTCTCATGCTCCAATTCCTTTCAAAACTTTGAGGTTTATTTTTTGATGACGAATAAAAACAGTGGTCGCTTGAGTTGAGTGTTACCTAAATAATGGTAAAATATAAATATTATCTGGAATTAGATAGTACAATAATTCGTATTAATATTTTATGCACTTATGTTGCAAAAGAAAAGAATGAATTACCTATAAAATACTGCGAGTTTTTAAATGAATTGAAATTGAAACCAGCAATTATGGAAAAAAAAAATGTGGGTATATATTTTAATAAAATAACTTAATTTCAAACGGAATTCAATTTAAATTAATTTCCTTCAAATCAATTAACATCAAAGTGATTAATTAGTATAAGAAATGCATATTGTACTGTACCTGCGTAGTAGATACTTAGGACGTATACCAATAATTATTTATTTTGTTCTTGCGTCAAGTGGAATGAATAATAATGACTGGCTGGACATTAAACTTTCACGAGGCATGGCGTTTAAATTGAGTTTTCCTTTGAAGGAATTTCCAATCTATTGTACAGGCACTAGTCCAAGAGTAGTCTTTTGTCTTTGTCTATCAAAATTGAGTTTTCCTTTAAAGGAATTTCCAATCTATTGTACAGGCACTAGTCCAACATTAGTCTTTTGTCTTTGACTATCAAAATTGAGTTTTCCTTTAAAGGAATTTCCAATCTATTGTACAGGCACTAGTCCAAGATTAGTCTTTTGTCTTTGTCTATCAAAATTTAGTTTTCCTTTAAAGGAATTTCCAATCTATTGTACAGGCACTAGTCCAACATTAGTCTTTTGTCTTTGTCTATCAAAATTGAGTTTTCCTTTAAAGGAATTTCCAATCTATTGTACAGGCACTAGTCCAAGAGTAGTCTTTTGTCTTTGTCTATCAAAATTGAGTTTTCCTTTAAAGGAATTTCCAATCTATTGTACAGGCACTAGTCCAAGAGTAGTCTTTTGTCTTTGTCTATCAAAATTGAGTTTTCCTTTAAAGGAATTTCCAATCTATTGTACAGGCACTAGTCCAACATTAGTCTTTTGTCTTTGTCTATCAAAATTGAGTTTTCCTTTAAAGGAATTTCCAATCTATTGTACAGGCACTAGTCCAAGATTAGTCTTTTGTCTTTGTCTATCAAAATTGAGTTTTCCTTTAAAGGAATTTCCAATCTATTGTACAGGCACTAGTCCAAGAGTAGTCTTTTGTCTTTGTCTATCAAAATTGAGTTTTCCTTTAAAGGAATTTCCAATCTATTGTACAGGCACTAGTCCAACATTAGTCTTTTGTCTTTGACTATCAAAATTGAGTTTTCCTTTAAAGGAATTTCCAATCTATTGTACAGGCACTAGTCCAAGAGTAGTCTTTTGTCTTTGTCTATCAAAATTGAGTTTTCCTTTAAAGGAATTTCCAATCTATTGTACAGGCACTAGTCCAAGAGTAGTCTTTTGTCTTTGTCTATCAAAATTGAGTTTTCCTTTAAAGGAATTTCCAATCTATTGTACAGGCACTAGTCCAAGATTAGTCTTTTGTCTTTGTCTATCAAAATTGAGTTTTCCTTTGAAGGAATTTCCAATCTATTGTACAGGCACTAGTCCAAGATTAGTCTTTTGTCTTTGACTATCAAAATTGAGTTTTCATTTAAAGGAATTTCCAATCTATTGTACAGGCACTAGTCCAACATTAGTCTTTTGTCTTTGTCTATCAAAATCCCCTAAAAGCAATGGATTAGACTAGGAAATTACTTAGTTCCACCAAGTAAGAATTCTTTCTAGCTTTGTTCTCAGAACAATGATTGACTGAGGATTCAGTCATTGATCAGATAACGGGAAAAGGGAGAGTTTTGTGATGAAACATTTTGTACACATCGAAACATTTTAAGTTTTTTTTTAAAAATAGCCTATAGATAGACTGTCCCACTGCTGGGCAAAGGCGGAGGCCTTTGCTTACTTAGTTACTAACTTAAAAAGGAATTTTCTTTTATACCTAATAGAGACTTCATATCGTCAGTATGGAAAGGAAAAAATGCTGAAGCGCCAAAATGGAGGTTTTGGGAAATGAGATTTAAAGTATTTATATAGAAAACTTATTTCCCAAAACCTCCATTTTGGCGGTTTAGCATTTATTCCTTTTGACTGACGATATCTAGAGATACCTACTCGAAAAAACAATAAATACTAAAACATACATAGGTACTGTCATTGTTAACTGCCTAGAAACAGGGAAAGGCAATATTTAAACATGATCTTATATTATGTGTACAAGCCTCGAAATACAAACATACTGACTAGTAAACCAGAATTTGATGACCGTTGACATTGACTGGCCGGCCCCCGCGGGGCTCTATGAAACCTTCAACAGAGGGGGGCGAAGAGCTCTCTGTGTACTGTGCAATTACGTGTATGAACACAGCGCGAGTCCAAAGTCCAACTGTATATTTAACTCAATTCGACGCGACACTCAGGGTTTATTAGCGTAAGGAGGCCAAAGGGATCATCTCTAATTTTCTCACGTTCCTAATAGATTTATGATACTCTGGTACTATTTGTCAGTCGTTGACTTCCTGATGCTGAGGACCGCTGTAGTCCTCCGACCCTCGAAAGTTTAATATGTACTTAGGCACAATATAATTTTGGAAATCGTACCCTTTGCACAGTAGTTGGAGAAAAGTTTAAGATAAAAAAATAAAAAAATAAGTTCAAGTCCTCTAAAGTATACGCTTTTAACATTTGTTATTGATATGTACCTATATGAAAAATCATTGGATAACGAAGTTCTCAGAATAATTAATAGTTAATTTACATTCATTGTATTGTAATTTGTAAGACATTCGACTTTGGACCAAATTAATGTATGTACATCTAGTTTAGATTAAAAAAGAAATAGATAATTAACAGTCGACGTAAATGTGATCTGACTTTTCTTATTGCCTTTGAATAGAGTTCAAAATGGGCAGATGATGAATGAATGAATACACTTTATTGAACAAAATTAGTATATATTGTAATACAATCTAGTCGGTCTTATCGCTAAAAGCGATCTCTTACAGACAACCTTTTGATAGAGTAATTTTGGTAGAAAAAGGTAGGTTGTGCACCGTTTACAATAAATAATATATAAATATATATATATATATATATATATATATATATATATATATATATATATATATATATATATATATATATATATATATATATATATATATATATATATATATATATATATATATATATATATATATATATATATATATATATATATATATATATATATATATATATATATATATATATATATATATATATATATTATTATTAATTAGCAAGTTGAAGTGGCAATGGGCTGGCCATGTCTGTAGCAGAACCGACAACCGTTGGGGTAGACGAGTTCTGGAGTGGAGACCGCGTACAGGAAAGCAGTGTGGGACGCCCTCCGACCTGAAGAAGGTTGCTGGCGATGGTTGGATGAGGAAGGCGGAGGACCGAGTAATGTGGCGCGCCCTGGGAGAGGCCTGTGTCCAGCAGTGGACAGACACGGGCTGATAGATAGATAGATGTATAAATTATTCATACAAATAAATATATTTATATATAGGTACTTATAAAAAATGAAAAAGTTTATATACTTATACAGGGCACAAAAAAAGTACCTCCGACTTACAAACTAGGTCGAAAACCTGTATCTTGTAAGTCGGGATTCCGTCGCACTTTCTGTGCAAGCAAATTACAAATTATATTCTTAACCTAAAAGGAATTTGGAAAATTTAATAATAAAGGAATTTAGTAAAGATAATGGTAAGAGTGAGTATGGGTGGGGGTGTGTTAGGTTGTGTGGGAGTGTGTAATGATGTAAGTGTGCATATGTAGTGTAGGGTGTGTGAGTGTGGGAAGTTAAGTGTTAATAATCTGAAGAACGTAATGAGTGTAGTGTGTAAAATTTTATGTTATATGATTAGAGCCTCAGTTTTGTCGTAATCTAAAGAGAGTAGCCATCTATTAAGTTTTGCTTTACAATTATTTTTATTTATTATTTAAAAATAATTGTAAAGTATAACTTATACATGAAATATCTACATATTCACACATATACATACATACATGATTACCTAACTATAGACAAAATTAGTAGCATAATCATCTAAAAGGTTATACTCTAACCTTTTAGATGACATTGCTCTAACCGTTAGAGCAAACGAAAGTTCATAAGTTGTTGAACACACAAAAGACCTTTTACTGCTTTACTGCAAGTAATTGGTATCTATTTCGAAATGATCACAAACTTGCTGATAGGTAGGTAATAATCAATATTTACTGTTGAATGTACTGTTTTTATGCCCACGTTAATTTTGACGGTTGAAGCAATGTTGAAACTAGATCTGGAAAGTGTGGCGTCTGCATTTAATTTTTATAAAAACTGTCCACAAATCGATTTTAATTCTCATTGTTTATTAATTAGGTAGATTTTTCTGAAAAATATGTATAAGAATGAGGAGCTCGTAGCCTAGTTGCGAGCACGGTCTGAAAGTGATCGTGCAGGTTAAGCGAAGTCTGCGCGGTCGGTATCTGGATTGGTGACCGCTAGTGGCATATTTCATTTGAGCTCCTCCGTGCCTCGGAGAGCACGTTAAGCAGTCGGTTGTGGCCAGCCATCGGTCATGGTCCAACAGAATACCAGCGCTGTAGGCATTCTTGTCTGCAGCAATAAGCTGAGTTGAGGCCCTTTTCACAACAACAGCAGACCATCAGACATGATTCAGATATGTTCACCTTTGACTACATAATTATTTTATTATAATTATAACTGTTTCGGTCATTGCTGTGTGTGAAATAAACGTATTACTTACTTACTATACGCACAAAAATTTTTGAAATTAAAAATTAAAAATTCGGGTGATCTAGTAGCAAGATCTGTTAACAGATTTTGATTATGAATATCTTTTTCAGTGACGAAATAATCGCTTGTTAACACTTAGCTGTTCCACCCTGTATACATAACCATATAAATATATTTTATGCCAATATATACATAACCATATAAATACTATTGAACGTCTTTCTAACTCCTATTTACCGTACGCTAGCTAATCCAAAACATTGGTTTATCTCAATAACATAAAACATTTGAAAATGTATACCATTAAGGTTGCCTGGAAGAGATCGCTCTTAGCGATAAGGCCGCCTAAATTGTACTACACTATTTCCTTTTCTATCTTTTGTTTGTTGTTTTCTATTTGTGCAATAAAGTGCATTTTACTTCACCATCATCATCATCAGCAGCCCACTCTAGTCCGCTGCTGAACACGGGCCTCTCCCAGAGCGCACCATTGAGCCCGATCTTCGGCTCTTCTCATCCAGTCGCTGCTAGCCACCTTACTTTACCATATACTATAGAAAATGTTACGAGTCTAAATTGACCAATGTTTTCCTCCATTGTTCAACTTTCCAATTGGCGTGGTGGACTTTGTACCGTGACGTCACTCGCGGCCTCCACACGGCTCATTGTTTGTCACAAAACAACCTCTTTGCCTTCATGACAGCCTGGTACCACATCTGTTATGACTACGTCCTCGGCTTGTATGGACGAGTCAATAATATTGCCAATACTCGGGATGATTTGGACTTTACTCAACCACAAAGCTATTACAACCATATTGGTGTTCAAATCATGATTCACATTCATACCAATCAACTGAAATGTATACATACTTACCATAGATTTACATACCTATAACGCTAAACAGTCTTTTTTGTTCGATGCACAGAATAAAATTCTTCATTCCACCATAGATTCACCTTCCTTGCTGTCCTGTCTAAACTGTAAGCTTCGCAATCCTAAAACATTTGTATTAAATGTTTTTAAGAACAACACATCGTTCTATAACCCTATTGTGCGAATGTGTAGATTGTTTAACGAAATCTCTTCGAACAGCAACAATAAGCCAAAACCTAAAGCTAAAACCTTCACAATATTCAATGTTATAGTTATAGAACATATAAATGGATTTGTCATTATTATACATGGTCTTGTACATCTGTAAATAGTCTGTATCTCCACCCGGAAATGAATATGATATACCTCCTTCATATCTTTTGTAATATTATATTTCAGATCTAATCTTTATAATTATATACGCTATACCAATTATATATATATATCTTCTTCCAAGTGGTATTCCTCACATAGAACGACTCTCGTCGCAGATTTAATGGAGTGGTTTGCCATTGCCTTCCCCATTTCACACACTGGTTATCTCAGTGTGCCGGTTTCCTCACGATGTGTTCCTTCACCGTCAGAGCAGTCGGTAAATGTACGTAAGTCTTTCGAGAAAACCGAAAAACTCATTGGTACATGGCATTGCCTGGTTTCGAAATCGGGACCTCCCGCATGGGAGTCCGATGTCCTAGCCACGACGCCACCGACGCTCTTATATATATATGCAATAAAAATTAGCAGTACGTACGCATTTACTTACCTTGTACAATTAAAGGGGGCCTCCTTTAATTGTAAAAAAGTGCTACTACCTTTAACTCCTATTGAATGTCTTCATTTTTTACATATAATTAATTATCCATAAGTTATGTATGTGCGTAATATTAAAAACACATTATATATTATCGCAAATTAACATCCTGTTTAAAGTCCAACGTACCTAAACCAGTAATGATCGTTTACCATACTTGTACTCCATCACCCAAAGGTTGCCTGGAAGAAATAGCTCAAAGCTACAAGGCCGCCAATTGTAATTGTATTTCGTATCTTTTCTTCTGTTCTGTATTTGTGTCTTGTGTGCAAGGAAGAATATTTGTATTGAAGTGGAACTAAAAATTTAGAAGTTATAAATTTATGACTCCCCCCCCCCCACTTTGTTGACCCCCTCCCTCCCCCTTAACGTGTGACTTAATTCATGGGTGGCCCTTGGCTACTGCTGCATTGATCTATAGTTTGTTCGACATGTAACTATATGTCATACTTATAATTTCATTTAAAACAATCACTTCCCGGATTATAATGATGATGAAATACATATTTTATATATCATTCATCGATTTCTTAAAATAACTATCTTCGTAAGTAAGGTGTAGTACCAGATACCAGGGATTTAGGTACTTATTTCTGCCGTAAGCAATCGCATTACATCGGTTGATTAGTGAGATTATTTTCAGTAGACAAAACGTAGAAAATTGTCAATGTACAGCAAAGTGAACAAAATATCGTTGTTTTTCTCGAAAATATGAAAAAAAAAATTACTTTTAACTTCGTTCGTTGTTTGAAATATTTGCATCTAATATGTAAGGTCCGTTTTTATTAGTAGCAAATATTTGGAGGGGGGTATGTACCAATACACGAAAACATAACCCTGTTACTTGTATGAAAATTTTCCATACTAAAGATAAATAGACCCCATTATTTTGCGCCTTGGTGGCATAAACTCATCCATGTCGTTATTTCAGTATTAGAATAGCAATAATTCATTCATTTGTAGAATTTTCAAACAAACAATTTTGACGTTTTTCTCGAAAATTTACTAAGAAAATATATTTTTTTGCCCTATCGTTATTGTTATAAGTAGTTTATGATGCCTCTTCCTCCTCCTCATTCATACAAACAAACACATTCATACAACACAACACGCACACACTGTTGCTTTCTTCGTCCGTGCAATCACTGAGGGGCCAGCTGAAAATCAGCGCTGTGGCTTGCTTCAGCATTATGCTGAGCTGGTGTACCCTTTTTGGCACTGTACCGCACCAGATGTTCTGTGCTGCATGTATTAAACTTTGTATACTTCTGTATTCTGGTGTTTACAGCGCTAAATAAACGATTTCAATTCAATTCTTATTGCAACGGTCTTCTGTGCAAACCTCTTTGGGCTTGCAGAATCGATGCTTACCCTTTTTCAAACACCGATGACAAACCTTAACTTCTTTGGCCCACCTATAGATGACACCCTAGAAATATTTGCCGCTAATAAAATAGGACCCCTATATATCTTGTATCAAGTATGTTTGCGTGAAGCAAAAGCTAAGGTTTTCTAGCGAAACACGGACTATATTTTAGTAGTAGCTACTAGCTAAGTTACGTGAGAGATATCACGAGAGGCGAGCGTGATTGCAGCCTTGACTCACATCGGTGACCATTATCTCGGCTGCAATACAAGCTGCACTGGTGTGGTGGTGGTGGAGCACGACCTCAGCCTCACCTAGGTGACTGGCTTGGCTTGAAGTGGGGGTTCCATTCCCGCAGGCCCTTGTGGGATCTCGGTATAGGCGGGATCCAATTTTTTCAATGGTGCGGGATCTCGGTATAACGCGATCCCGCATTTTCTTGATAAAAGTGCTTAAAATTAAAAGCTCGCTTAAAGTTTGAAATATTAATTAGAACCAGTACAAAAAATTAAAAAGTTACACAAAATTCACTTACATTTTGGAAGTGTTTTCGGTGAAAACCACATTCCCAACGTGTCGTCAGCCAAGATACTTCGTATCTTGTTGGTAAGATAACATCTTTTTCTTTATATTGGTTTCGAATAGAGGATTTTATTTTCAATCCCGCAAATCCCGTGGATTCCGCACTTCTAATCCCGCAGTGAGCGGGACTGAAAAATCATGCAGGATTTCGGAATTTCGGGATCTCGGTATACCGAGATTGGAAGCCCTAAATCAAAGTATTTGGAAAGGAAGTAGGTGTTCCAGTGCAAATAATGATAACTATGTGACTCTATTATACCTACTAGTAAGGTTCTTTTTAATTAGATGTAAATATTTTAAGTATAAAATCTACACTACAGATTACAAGTTTCATCAAAATTTTTCCTTTTTAGGCGATTTTTGTGTGTGAAGTGGTATCTACATGTAATATATAACCAGCATATGCTCCTTACAATATTTGCAAATATAAATAGTGCCCTTCCTATGTACAAATCTATGTTACGTTATAGAAATGAAGTACCTACTTAAATCTAAAAGTTTAGTAGAATGTAATCTTGTTAAAAGCCTACAAGTTTCAAAATTAAATAAAAATAAAAATGTTAATTTTTCAAGTACCCTACTACTTTTATAAGTTTTATACAATTTCAAGTTAATGTCCAAATATACCTGCATGCTTACATCTACCTCATCTGCATTTGTACCTACATGTTGATGATTTTTCCATCACCTGAAGGTTGTCTGGAAGATATCGCTTAAAGCTATAAGGCCGCCTTCTGCACCTCTCTTTATGTTGTATGTTTTGTTTTTGTCCCGGGTGTGCAATAAAGTATATTTGTATTTAGTATTTTTTATTAACGCAAATGTACATACATTAATTTATTTTCTTCATCGTGAATAAAAAAAAATATCCTCCTAAGCAACCCTTACGACTTTAAATCAAATGACTCAAAAATCTTCGCGAAACATTAGGGAAGGAACCTAACAACACTACGTGCGTGGTGGTAAAGGAAAAAAAGATATGAAGGCAACTATAAATACGTATAGGTAATAATGATCTCACTCGAGTCCAAAGTCCAATCTCACGTAATCCGATTAGTTAAACGTGATAGACGCTAGGCAACTATGTTTGCAGCAAATATAGGTATTCGTATACGATATAATAATATATGAATAGGTCCGGGTATATATATCCTCTTTATTATATATTTTGAGCATCTATCTAATATATTAATACTATAATACCGAATGTGTAAGTAAGTAATTATTATGGGCAAGTAAATATGTAGTGGGAAACACGTGTTATATTTATTATATGTAGTGGGAAACACGTGTTATATTTATTATATGTAGTGGGATACACGTGTTATATTTATTTTCTCTTAGGGAAATTTACAGGCAAATACATAACTACAACAATAAAAATATGCTAATAATAAATTTCTACTTGTAAAAAATACAACACTTAATAATAATATCGTAGACGTCGGTGGCGTCGTGGCTAGGACGTCGGACTCCCGTGAGGTCCGAGTTCGAAACCAGGCAAAGCCATGTACCAATGAGTGTTTCGTTTTTTTCGTAAGACATTTACCGACTGCTCTGACGGTGAACGAAAACATCGCGAGGAAACCTGCACACTGAGATAACCAGTGTGTGAAATGGGGAAGGCAATGGCAAACCACCCCATTAAATCTGCCACGAGAGTCGTTCTATGTGATTAATTCCTTAGAATGATCACGACCCTCAGCAATGAGGAATACGACTTAGAAGAAGAATAATAATATAACACTGAATAAAGTAAAAGGTCGATATATAAATCTTGTACAGGTATTGATTTATTAGATTCAATGTTTACGAGTCCCTTAAAAAGGATATATTTCTTTTAACTAAGTACTAAATAAAGATACAACTTGAATAAGATAATGTATAACAGGGTATATAAATATATACGGTAGCGTTTTTGCAGTTAACCAAGTTTTAAACCGAGATTACCACCAACCAATCAACCGTATCTTGGTAACTATGCCTTGACCATGATATAACAAAACAAAATTCGTTGTTACATAGCAACACCCATCATTGTAACAGCACCAGATAAACACAGGGTCAAACAGGCTATCGAGTGTTGATAAATCCTCGAATAATTGTAATATTACGACATCTAATTGAAAACAGGCACATAGTTACATATTTTAATTTTATAAATATGTATTGGCTCTGCTAAGGTTATCTAGAATGAATATAAATAATCGTCCATTGAACGTTCTTTACATTTTTCTATACTACAATGATTACGACTTTCTGTAATACAAATCTTGGGCTAATACATTAGCGACATGAAAGGTATGTAAGGCGGTAATATAGGTAAAACCGCGGCGATTTTGTTAATTAAAAAAAGTATCGTTTGCATTGGTAACATCATCGGTAATTTGTAATATATTTTACACAGTTTTAGCACAGAATGACTATATAGTCCTCCTCGTCGAAACCGACGACGGCGACCCCCTTCAGTTCCTAGCATGCGCTCGGATGTGGCTGGCGAATCAGAACTTGCTCTTGAACGACCCGGTCACAACGATCGCAGTAGAGTTGTCCGGCACTGTTGTATGTGTAGTGGTAGGAAGGCTTTGGGCGGGTTTTATATGGCGTTTGTTATCAAGATCAGCTAGAGTTGCCTCTTCAAACTGGGCTACACTTTTCCTGACACGCGTACGCCACTCCGGCCTCCGTGACGCGAGCACTTCCCACCGCTCAGTTGGTATGTCGCAGGCTGGCAGGTGTCGCTTCAGCACGTCCTTATAGCGCAGGAACTGTCCACCAGATTTGTGCTTCCCACTGGAGAGCTTCGAGTAGAATACGGCTTTCGGTATTCAACAGTCATCCATGCGCTGAACGTGGCCACACCATCTAAATTGGTTTTTTATAATCAATGCCTCCATCCCAAACAAAAGCAGGTTCATTTATAATAGCCAATCAGTTAAATATATGTTATAGGCTGTAAAAGTAATGCCATTGTGCAATTTATTTTGATCGTAATCAAGTTGGAAAGAATAAAGTATCACGATGATTGTTTGCAATATGACTACTATCATTGCATTAGTTCATTAAACTATTTATTAAAATTTGCAACGCGTTAATAATTGCTAGTAATTTTATACGAAAAACTTGATAGATTTTGCGAACAAACTCTATTATTATCCTAATGTAATCTAGATCAGACACATATCTACTACCTACATACTTATTTTAAGTTTTATGACAGGAATTATTGAAGCATGTTTTATTATTTATTGCCAATAGAAAAAACAAACACACTAGAATAACGACAGTCAATAAAACAAGCTAATGTATCCTTTATTTTTAAACCATTGCAATCGATAGGAACAGTAGGTAAAGCTAATAATAATTAGATATAATATAAAGCGCAAATCCTTAAGTAGGTACATACCTGTATCTTTAAAAAGTGTGTTGTAGGCAACGTTATCGGTAATTGCTATAAAAACAAATGATAATGATGGATAACAACCGGATCTAAATGTAAAGCAGTGTTTATCTGAAGACGGATCGCTGTATAATGGTGACTCCTTGCAGTTTACCGGAAAGAATCAAAAAGAATGAAACTTCTAGAGACAGGTGGAACTGCGTTGTTGCATGTATACAATCGTGAAGACGAAATACATAATTACAAACAAATAAACAGGTAGGTACTTAACGATAGCAATGATAGACAAAGACTTGATGAATGAATGATAACGACATCGACAGCCAGCACACACATAAAATGAAGGCGATTGTGATCTAACGTGGGTTTTATGATCTATTTATGGGTATTCTAATAGCTTCTAAAAATGGTATCAGCTTATATTATACACTTAATCAATTGTAACAACTTATTTTATAGGTATGTATGAGTAGACTGAAATAACTTGACAACTTGATTATTGGTATAAAAAACCTACTTAATATCAAGTTATAGAGGTCATTTGAATGATTTTCATGTATTATTTTAATAACACGAATCAAACACCTTCGTGCCACCACCTCATTAGCATTTACGAATCGGAAACTTATTAGGTATAACATATAATTTGCTTACGGTTTTCATTTTCAATATCGTAAAATGTAAATTGACTCGAAAGAAACGTTTGTTTCAATGCTATTACAATTTTCAAAACAAAAATAAATATTATAAATGAGAATAAAATACAAAATTACGCTTTACACGGAGTCAGGAACCTTTAAAGACACAAAGTGAATATTCGCCTGGAGGACAGTGAACGTAGATAAGAATTACATACTTAAATCGGCTATTCACTTCTGGAAGATAATATTCTCAGCAGGGAGCGGTCAATTGTTATCAATCGAACTGTTTATTTGGTACATTCAAGTATATTTTTGTAAGAGGTCGCAGCTCTTACACAATAACGCCTTACTCGTAAGAAGGCCAGTGGAAGTTTTAATGTGTGCATATTGTACAAAAGTGGACCCAGTAATGCGCCTTGCGGTACCCAACGTCGGTACGCACGCTAGGTGTATCACGTAAGCCTTTCGCACTTTATACCTGTCCGCCTACGGCGGGCGTGATTGACGTGGAAAACCCAAGTTGATTGTATTTTAGATTATGTATCTATTTGCTTAGCAAAAAAAATAATTATAGTGTAATTTTTTGTGCTGAATGCATTAGGAGCACATGTTAACGTGAATGTGCAGTGCTGCAACAAACTACATTAGAAAGTTTAGTGGCACGAAGTTATTTTATAACTGTATTTGGAAATATAAATAAAATAAATATGTTTGCCCTCTTCCTTCATTACATAAGGTTCAGTAATTATGCAGATGTACACGCATATGGAATAAACCACGGTCAATATTTGAACTATCGGGTTCAAGTGCATGACCTATATGTCGTTTAAATTTTAACTGAGGCCCTCATGTTCATGTCGGTTTTTAAACTCTTACATTCCCCAGCAAAGTTCACTAACAAAGAAATCGGGAAGTAATAACATCAAGGAAAAATTAAGTACCTACGTGAAACTTGTGAAAGTATAAAAGATCATTTTTATGGGAAATCACTTTCATATCATAAAATATATAAACTACATGATACATCACATCACAGAAGCCAGAATATAAAATCTGTAGGTACATTAAACACTGTTCTGAGGAAATTTTCCTTTGTGTCCAAAAGGAATGTCCACATGTGCACACATGGCACCAGCGTGAATGCTTGGCTTGAGTCCAAATAATGGCGCAAAATGTCATTGTCCAGCCATTGAAATGAAACCGTGTTGTTTGGGAGAATTTTCAGCCGCAGGGAAACAATGAGATATTACACAATTATTTGAAAAACATGATTCTTGAATAAATAAAATGTAGAGGTATTCAGTCAACTCATCCAGTCTACTATTCTTGAATGTAAATCTTTATGTACTAAACTTTTTTACATTTCCAGATGTATCGGATTTTTCGATACATCGGGACATGTCAAAGTCATAAAATGTCAAGACTCCAAATTACGTACAAGTCGCGAAATGTCCAAGTCAAAATGTCCAATGACATTTCCCGACGTATCGGTATTTTCAATGTATTGGTCTCAAATTAACGTTTTTGTATTTGTATTATTAATTTATTACGTATGAAAAGACAAAATAAATTAATTGTAAGCAATTGGTGCAATTTTTCGATAGTTTTTGTGAATCACTAATGATAGGTATCTCCTTATAAAATTAGTTATCTAATACTAAAACTAATTACTCATTAATTATTCGTCTTTTAAGATAAGATCGTTATTTCCCGGAAAATAAATTTATTTCAATGACCACATAATGCATGAGTTTCCTACAGTATTTCGCCATGTTTTGTAGAAGTCACAAATAAGTGAGTTCTATAATTACATGGTAAATATTAATATACAGAAGTGGCAACGTCATGCCATTGAACGGCAACTACTGCGGGTCAAAAACCTACGACAGAACAAGTTTAAAAACATTTCAGTACCGCCACTAAATACGTGTAGGAGGCATAGGCTCAATTTACATTGACGCGGAATGGAATGGAAGCGAATTTTCGCAACGTAATTGTACATAGCATAATGAACTTTATGTCAATTGTGTAACATACAAACTAAATACGCTTTACCGCTAGGGGAATTCTCAAAAATGCGCGAGGATTCCCCGAAAGACGCGCGACCTCTTTTTTGGCTCGTATTTAGTTTGTATGTTACACAATTGACATAAAGTTTATTATGTTATGTACAATTACGTTGCAAAAATTCGCTTCCATTCCATTCCGCGGTAATGTAAATTGAGCCTTATGGTAACTAAGGATCTTGGGCGTTCCCCGAATATCCAATTGAAGCTTGAAAGTTTAAATTGCATGTATCAAGTAATACCTATCTCGCATCTTTTGTATATTTTCAAATATATCTCTCAGACCAGACTTTTACGTGTTTTACATAGATATTTAATATAATAGAAGATTTCTCCCTGCTAACCATCGGGATAGAGAAAGGTGATATACTCGAGCAGGCAGAGTATGTGTACATGATGATGATTTGATGAATATAAAAATATACTAAATATAATAATACTAATACACAATATAAACAGTTATACATTAAAATAATTAAATCAATCTTTTTATCTTACAGTGGAAAACTACTAACATAATTTATCATCATGATAACAAATGTAATTAGATAAATGTCTAATTCAAGCTTATTTTATCATGGATCTTACAATCAAGAAATACAGAAAATTTCTCTATTATCTCCATCAATTTCCAATCTGAGTAAAACTACTTGAATTTAAATGATTTACCGTGGGATGAGATACCTATAGGTATTTCAATGTTGGCACGACTTCTACTTTCATCTACGATATACTACTGTTACTGTGGCAGCTGTAAGTATGTATATGTTACTACCTGAACGAAGAAAAAGCTAAAACGTCATCGACCAGATACACTCGTGTAAGCAAATTCTCCTTGGCTTTAATCCAATTATTATCTTCCTTTCCATTTTGGTTCACTCCAGATCTGTCTACTACAGAGCTTGCTGGATTTATAGCAGTATTAATATATATTCTATGTCTATAGTTGGAACATGCATTCATTACTTAGGTACATCTTTTATTTCTATTTTTGCTTTTGGAATTGTTGTTTTCTTTACATACTTGAATGAATGAATGAATGAATTAAAATTTATTACTATTTATTATTATTTATTTACTTATACTTTATATGTTATACTTATACTTTATATGTTATGTGCAAGGTTAAAGACATTATGATGTTGTTTAATATTCATACTATAACTAGTATTCATAGTATAACTTCCGCTAACGTCGATCGGTATCTACCACTTATAGACAGCTTCCGTCCAATTCGTTTCAATACTTATTTTTATTGCATTAGCTTTGGCTGCTCTATAAACTATAAGATCTATATTTATAGTTTTTTATTCAAAGTAGAAGCTATAATTGTTGTTTTAGTTATAAACTTAGAATATTGAATCAACATATTCTATAAAGTAGACAAAACCGTATAAGAATAGCTCTTCTATTACTATAATTATATGTAGTTGCTATGAGCGACGGTGGCTAAGACGCCGGCCTCCCATACGGGGAGGTCCGGTTCGAAACCATGCCATGTACCAATGAGTTTTTCCAATTTTTTCGAAGACTTACGTACATTTACCGACTGCTCTAACGGTGAAGGAAAACATCGTGAGGAAACCTGCATGTCTACGGAAATTAAAAGTTTTCGAATGCGTGTGAAATCCACCGCACAGCACTGGGCCCGCTCAGTGGATCATGGCCCGTACCCCCTTGTACAAGGGGAAGCCTGTGCTCCAACTGTGAGGACATTAATAGGCTGATGATGATATGTAGTTGCTAGAGGATTTACATAAATTATACAATGGATATCTATATTACCTACTATAGCATGCATGCTACTATAGTAACAATATTCAATGCTGTTGGCCAACGAACATCAATTAATTTGTAATCTATTAAAGTAGAACTCTACCAGTAATTATGTTGAAAGTACTTGAAAGTCATCACCAGAAATACATTTGTTATTTTCTCAACCTTCTTTGTTATCACTTATGTATGTGTTATCAGCTGAGTTAAGCTGAGTAAAGCCTTGGCATATGGCATATACATGTCGTCTAATACGAGTTAATTCCTGTTGTCGTAATTTCAAACGATTCGCATTCCATCCTCTTTCTTCTAAAACAAGTCAAGATTGTCTGAAGTCAGGAAATTTGAAAAGGGATTTTTTATACAAACTGAGCCGCTTAACTGTGGGATCGCCTACGCGACAAGAGGGGCGCGGGGTGGGACGTCAGAGAGCGAGCAGACGCCCGCGCCGTTTGCTTGCCCCTCTTGTTTACCTATAGTGAAGCAAGCTGTATAGAAAAATGTATCTGCTATTTACTATAATTTCTAGGTGTAAGTAGATTTTAGTCGTCAATTATAATAGAAAATGCATTGCGTAGGGAACTTCCGTTTTTACATTTTTACTTGTATATATACTATTTACTTGTATAATGTAATTAAAATTTAAAGATATTACGTAAGTAATCTACTAAAGATTAGTGTATCGTAAATGTGTATTGTTTTTAAAAAAGAGTCTACACTAAACCGTAAGTATATTGCACTATAAATTATAAAAGGTTATCTATATGAGTGCAAGATGGGTGTTGCCGGGGGGCAAACTGCGATAACCCACGATTGTTCTGTTTTCGATAACCCCGCTATCAGTCATTTGTCAAGTTACTCATTCATTCAGTACCTGGACGGATATCAGTATTAAAAAGTTTAGTTCATAATTTGTATAATCTATAATCTACACTATAGGATATTGGACAGCGTTTGTAAATGAATAGATATCTATACATCAAGATAATCAGTAAAAGTCATTTTGTCCAATAAACAAACTGAGTTTAAACTTACTTTTACGAGAACGTTTACCGATTGGAGAAGCAAATCCTCTACAAAATAAAAACATTATGATAACTTGTAACTAAATATAAAATCATAGAATATAAAATCCTCACCCTCATTTCACAATTTATATTTGATATAGGCAGATTTGTAAAATCCAATATACATCTATTCCATGATAAAACTGACATCGAGTATGATCTCAGAAACAAAACCGAATTACAACTCAAACAATGTCGATTGCAAAAATCAACCAAAACCATGTACGCCCTAGGGCCAAAAATTTACAATAAAGTTCCCAATGAAATAAAAAAATCAGATAGTGTAATTACTTTTGAAAATAAATTAAAAATGTGGTTGCTAGGCTGTGCATTTTACAATATAAACTAATTTTATAATATTTGACATATAATATTAACACGTACAATAATATTTATACTAAGAACATATATGACATGTAAGTTAATATTATGAATAAATTATGATTATGATAACAAAGTAAAACTATAATTGGTACTTTTGGTACATATAGTTGAATTCAACCAAGATAGTGCACGCTCTGATGGATGATGATGGAATGGTTGTGATGACGACTTGCTACTTGTAAACATTTCAATGCTGATAAATGATAGTTTTATGTTATACAGGTTATGATATAAATTCTTGTTTCAAGGTTTGTTTTTCAAGAACAATATAAAATGAACATTTATCTATATTTGTATTTCCTTTACAAAAATCGCAAAGATGGCCGCCGAGCTACCGCGCAAAAATGATAATACGCATATTAACACATTGCTCAAATCCGCGCTCTTTGTCCAAGTACAAGTCAACACTTCGAAGGACGACATACTCGTGCAGACACACCTCTTTTAAAATATGAATTTAATTACTTTTGCCATGTTAGAACACGTTCTCGAATTTAAATTATGTTGTTCCGGTTATACTGCTACAATCTGCCCTCTAGGTGCCGGCTAGCAGGGTTCTAGGACAGTGTGCAGGTGAAGTAATAGAAGAAATTGGTAATAGTAGATATTATATTTATGAGGAACAGAACAACGCAATAGTAGAAAACAGGTAGTAGTAGGAGACAATTTTATAAAACGGAGAAACGTCCATACAGGACAAAATATTGAGAGATAGTACAAAATACAAAGAAAACTATGAAGTTAATGGAATAATGGAATTTAGAAATGGAATGGGAATATGATTTGAATTTTGAAAATATAGATGAAGAAATGAAGATGCCAACACGAAATGAGGTGAGATAAACGCTTACGATGAGGTTGAAATTGATGGCAAGGAGGTTGATATGGACGATGAAGTCGACATCGTTACAATACCAGTACAGATTTAGGTTAGAACGCAAAATTTAATCGCCATTTTCTTCATGTTTTTAGTGACGACCTAGATAGATCGAGATCGCTTGCTTATCATTTATTTATTAGGTCATAAATTATATGCAGTATATTATGTTACAAAAACAAGATGGTTACATTTTAACATTTAAAGATATTACTGAAGAGGTCAAGATTGTAACTGAGGAGGTCAAGATTTTCCGTTGTTCTGATTTTACTATCATCTGATTTTATTTTCTCCTAGAGTTTTATTACTCAATTTTTCAATTTTAAAGTCTACGAAATTTAATACCAATGCCAAAACATAGCTGTAATTATGATCAGTTTATCTAATCATAGTAGGTCTATGTATATAATCTAATCATTATAATCTCTAAGACTTTGTAGATTTTCTAGAGACAATAGCTAGATAGTTCTGGTAGCTCCACTTACATGAAACCACTCAAGCGCTGCATCAATATCATTGGGATTGACATTCAGATCTATAGAATAACAATCTAAGTATGTCAGTTACTTACCTTTAGTTTTATTCCCTTTTTTACTGTTTAGTATAAGTTTAGTAAAAAATCTAACCGCCTATTTATCTACTACTGGTCTTCCGCTTTTCTTACCCAACCTTAGAATCCTTAGCCAACCTTCGTCCCCAACGAGTCGAGATACCAATTACTGTGACTAAATGGAAATAAATTGTAAATTGTAAAAAAAATAATTGTAAAATTGTATCAAAGAAGCAAAGTCCTTCCTTTCATTCAAAACTAAATTAAAGCACCACCTTTTGATACAATTTAAAGAGTTTAAATAATTGATAGTAATTGCAATATCTATCACCAAACCAAATGGCATCTAGATAGTTTTAATTGAATCCTAATTATACCTATTTTGTGAGTTATTCGTCTTCTAGTTACCCGCAGCTAAGAAAAATTACAGCTCTTCAATTAGATCGTATTATACACTAGTAATTTAATTTATAAGCCTTATGTCTACCGTACACACTGTTAATTACAATAAGTTTATCCTGTATTTCCCTAAGCAAAGTGGATTATATCCTTTTTTAGTGAAATAAATGTCTTAAACCGTAACCGTATATGTGTATATCCGTTATTCTGTTTCATATATTATCTATTATTTATTTCTCGGGTGTTCTGGAGGATATCATTCAGAAGTTGTTGTCCTCTAATTCAGCTGTCAACTAATTAGTCCTCGGTAATACCAATATTGATCATTTCCAGCGTAACGTCCTTCATTCCTATGGTTTCAATAAACATTGACTTACTCGTACATCACCGTTTTACCGGCTTGTACATCACCGTTTCACCGGCTTGTACATCACCGTTTCACCGGCTTGTATAGCGTCTATTTATTTGTCTTTCACAATCATTTTTTCATCATCAGTTTTTCGTGGGTTACTTTCACCTCCTAATATAAATGTATTGTCCCATATATGTGTCCATGCCCTTTGTGTGTATATTTTGTTTGAGCAAGAAATGAGAGATTAAAATTAGACTTAGATATATCCTGATTATTTATTAGGTTTCAAATAAATGGTTTATTAAAGATATTTTGAGTTCCTTGTTTGGCATATCATCAGCAGCCTACTAATGTCCCCACTGTTAGGGCACAGGCCTCCCCTTGCCAAGGGTGTATTTGCGGGCCCAGTGCTGATTGGTGGATTCCACACGCCTTTGGATTTTTTTTAATTTCATCAGACATGCAGGTTTCCTCACGATGTTTTCCTTCACTGTTAAAGCAGTCGGTAAATGTACATAAGTCTTCGAAAAAATCCGGAAAACTCATTGGTACATGACTTTGTTTTGACCTCCTGCATGGGAGTCCGGCGTCCTAGCCAGTAGGCCACCGACGCTCATTGTTTGGCATATGATTGAAATAAATCCACCTGTCCTTTCACTTTACTATCTTCTTCTTGTCGTGTGATTACTATGAAGTGATCATTATCTATTTAATATTTACGTTATCTCCAGCCACTTGCATCGCATAACAATCTAAGTACTTCTAATTAAATTAAATTATTATGTAATACAAATTACTCATAATATGATAGCTAATCAGAGACACAAATATTAAATACAAATATTTTCCTGTAATCAACCACAGGAGGGCACATATATGAAACAAACATGATAAGTGCAAGAGACTGCGTAGTTAGTATACTGATATAGATATATATAGTGCCCTTCCCATATACAAATCTATTGATATAGATATATCAATATATAGATCCAACACATCTCCATCGCAATCCAGCGGGGCAATGCGGCAAGCATTATGGGAAGTTTTGGGAGGGACACGGTGAGAGGAGGCTTGTTTGACTGAACTGTCGATTTAGATAGTTATTAAAAAAAACTAAACTAGAATAAATTGAAAATAACAATTACTTACCAAAATGGTGTTAATGAGCACGAAAATAAAGATAAATTACTAGTTTTTAGATTTATAATGTGTTCATAGTGCCTTAAAGTGCTAACACGAATGTTTATTTTGTTAATGCCTGTATCATTAAGGACCACATACTTATGTCATAACTTCACATATTTGCATAGCTTATGTAGTGTGTTGGCTACATCCATGATCATAATATTTGCTTTTACTGATACGTATTTAATTAACCGCTTGGTTCCATAATGGACATTTTCCCAGAATGACTACTTTTTGATATTTCATAAAGTTCATAAAGCATTGTGTATTCTTAAATATCTTATTCATTGTCATTGCTAATGCCATGAACATCATCTACAAGTCTTATTATACGAATAGGACCGGTTAATAAAGTATGTACTTACTAACCTAAGTATAAGAATACCGGTTAAATGTTCCTAGTACTACATAATTAATTAGATGTTAATGATCTTAAACTTGTATGTTTTTATTTAGGATTAAACCCGTGTTTGAGCTCAATCTCACCTGGTGGTAAGTGACGATGAGGCCGAAGATGGAGCACACGGGCTCAGTAAGTACCGGCTCTTCTATAAACACTGCCGAAACACATCAACGCCGAAGCGAAGATATTTCACGACAGACTTTAGATAGAAGGATGGTCGCTAGCCAGGGACCCTGAACCCTTTCATCCCCTAGACAGGTAGCATCTTTTTCGGTATACAATATCTGCATATTTTTTTTTTTTAAATCAGTTAATAAGTACAACCATCTAAATCGACAGTGCAGTCAAACAAGCCTCCTCTCACCGTGTCCCTCCCAAAAGTCCCCATAATGCTTGCCGCATTGCCCCGCTGGATTGCGATGGAGATGTGTTGGATCTATATATTGATATATCTATATCAATAGATGGATTTGTATATGGGAAGGGCACTATATTTATATCTATATCAGTATACAGTATACAATAGTGATATACAAATCGCCACCGTTTTGTACATAAACTACGCAGTTCGAAATCTTCGGAGCCCCACGTGCCCGCCGTCTAGACGGCGATCGGCACAAAGTCGTATGGTGACTCTAAATTGGCGTATTTGGCGTGCTTCAGCCCAGCAGCTGTTTCAGCTGCTGAGCCAGCAGCGCGTTGGGTGCTCCTCAAGTGCGACGCCGCATACGTGCTAACGCAAGTGGCGTCCCACACGAGGCAGTGGCCTTTTGCCATCCGCACGGCACAGCCCAGGGGGCTAGGGCACACCAGCAGACACTATCGCCTTCTAGTTTAGTAATTTACTTAGGTATTTCACCATAAAAAATATTTTTCCATTTCGCTTTCGTGGAAAATATACAAAACTTTTTTCTAGGTTCGTTTCTCCTAGGTTCATCATACTATTACAGTGAGTTCGACTGTGTTTTTATTATTACAATCTCTAATCTAAGTTCAGTTCAAGGTGGACTAGTTCAAAATGTATAGTGAGTGACTGCAGTTGTATATTTTTGTTCGTTATTCGGAAATCATCTTAACTTGTTCTAATAGGTAGTTTGTGAAACGAGTTATTTTTTATTTTATTTTTAACCTCTAGTTATTTTTATTATTATTATGAACAATTGTGTACCTGGATAACCTTGTATTCGTCTAGATCAAAGTAAACATACCTATTTACTGGCCTATACGTTTCTTTTTTTGCTTTGCATAGCTGATAGGTATGTTTTTTGTGTCTACGAAGTGACTTTCAGAAGGTTATCTATGTATATTTTGTTATATATGTGACTATTACCTAGGTGCTTTTTTACGATCGTATGCAGTCAGGAAATATTTGAGCGGGGTGACCTTGAGAAGTCTAAATATATTTTAGTATTCATTCGTTTAGTCTGGAAAATATATCTAGATACCTATATAAGTCAGTCCGTCATTTGTTACATTCATATCCAAATTTTATGCCATTATACAGTTGCTAACTAAATAATATGTTAATTATATAGTTTGCGCTAATAAATAGAAGAGATACCATATAGGTATAATTATTATGTCCAAGTCAATATCTGCGTCAGTAATAGACCGTGTAGAGTATTGTAGAATCATCAATTCATCATCACAGAAAGAAAGAAACATAAAATTAGTAACAGGAAGTACGGTCTAAGTTAGTTAAGGAACCCCTGGAGCACTTGCTCTGCTGTCCCGCGTGTCCGACCACCTGCACGCGGGAGGACCTTTTCGAGGCCAACCAGAGGGCTATCGATGTGGATGCCTTCTGGTCGGGAAACATTTAATTCGGATCATCAACACGAAAGAAGAAGTTAGTTACGAGTAAAGTAACTAATATTAAAATACCTATGCTAAAATTACAAAATACGGTGGGTAAATCTAAACAAATTATACTAAAAACTTACTACTGGGTAAGTTAAATTAAAATGGTAAAATGGTAATTTATGGTAATTTTAATGGTTATTTTAATGGTATTACTAGTAAAATGGTCTTACCTACCTAAATTGCTATAGGATAATTCTAAAGTAGGTCTTGTAACATATCTACAGTTCCATAGAGCATTCACCCCGCTTATGATAAAAGACGGCCTCGTTTAGATTGCTTTATTGTCTTTGTGTGTAGATGCGGGTAGATACTTCAAGTTTTAAAACCTTAATTGACGATCTAAATAGACTAACGTGAAAATAATATGCACCAAACATTAAGTTAAGAAAAGCAAGTTATCTACAAAACACAGCATGTTATCCAAACTCTAGAAACTCCAAATCTCTCCAAGACTCAAAGCGCTATCTCCCGAAAACTTAGAAGTCCATCCAAATATTTCAAGGCACATGATTAGTTCAAAATTTTTCTTAGAACACCTTCCCCCCTGATATTGTACCTTATCATCAACAACCTATTAATGTCCCCGCTGTTGGGGCACGGCGGAGGCGGTGAACAGGGGGGTACGGGTCATGATCCAAGCGGGCCTAGTGCTGATTGATGGATTTCACACGCCTTCGGAAATTTTTAATTTCCTCAGACATGCAGGTTTCCTCACGATGTTGATGTAAACGATTTTTCAAATATGTTTTCGCGAAATGTTTGACCCTTACAATTATTTTTAGTAGAATTGAAAGACGATACTTATTTGTAAGTTAGGTGGCATTATCGACCAATTCATATTCATATCACACCTTTTACCAAACATATACCTCAACAAAAAGGTACTCCTACAAAAATAAAAAAAACAGAATTACATTTGGCAGACAGCATTATGTGAATCCGTTTAGCATACAGAGTTATAGACGAATCGCTTCACTGATCTAGACTTTGTAACTCCCAAAACATTCAGACCTCCAAACCTTTCTATAGTAAAGGCAGGATGATATCTCTGAAGAGAATGCCATGGCTCATCAAACTGTGGTCGGAATGCCATGATCGATCGGTTGACTAGTCGATCTTGGAGTGCACGCGTCGTGCGCGTGATATGATCGTGCTACCGTCAATAAGAGACGGTTGCATAAGGTGGAAAGAGACGCAGGGAAAACATCTGTGACGGTGGGACGTTCTGCTTTTCTGTGATTTAGTGGTCTTTTTTTCTGTTTTGGTTTTTAGAGCATCTATTTTAGTTTAGTTTGCACATTTGTTATAGACTATGCCTGGGTATGATTATTTCTTATTATAACTTTGGTATGATTCCAGAAAGCATTACAAACGAGGCCGTACTCTTAATTAGAATTGTCATTCATTACATTATTTCCATCTATTCCATCTCTAACAGCAATTATTACCGTTACATTTAACCGTATGGTAGGTAGGTATGAAGGTTCTTTGTTATATTTGAGATTTCTACATTATCTACCATATCACTACTACAGCCCAGGCTATCTGGAGGTATAGAGATCATGATATCAGCTGTCAAGAGGATGCCACTGGTACAGGGTGGACCAAAAGTCCGTTAACATTTAAAATGGTTATAAAAAATACAAATGCTACTTTAGTGAAAAACTGTTTATTTAATAATAAAGTAGACAAATTAGGATTTCACTTTTTAAAAATAACATCATTCAAATGTGACCCTTGTTCATCCTGGCACACCTGTAACCGGGAACGGAAATTTTGCATGACCGCCCGACAAGTGGTTGGTGAAATGTTCTGCATTTCCTCGCGTATATTTTCTTTTAATTCCTCAATAGACACTGGGTTGCTGATGTAAACTTTACTTTTGAGATATCCCCAAAGGTAAAAGTCCATTGGAGTTAAATCCGGGCTGCGGGGTGGCCAGTGAATGTCACCTCTTTTGGATATGACTTTTTGGCCAAAAATTTCACGAAGTGCTGCTATAGAGTCATTGGAGGTGTGACATGTTGCCCCATCTTGTTGGAACCAAGAGCTTCGATTAAAGCCTGAGAAGTCCTGTAATGCTGGAGCAAAAAAATTCTGTAGCATCACAATGTATCGCTCTGTATTAACGGTGACGGCGCGGTTTCTCTGATCTTCATAAAAATATGGACCAATGATTCCGCTGGCTGACAATGCGGCCCATACAGTAACCTTGGGCGAGTGTAAAGGTTTTTGGTGCTTCAAGTCCGGGTTAGTGTCACTCCAGTATCTGCAATTTTGTCGATTGACATGTCCATTTAGGTGGAAGTGTGCCTCGTCTGAGAAAAAGATGTTATTGAAGCTCGTAAACCTCTCAAGCACTTCGTTAGCAAACTGCAGTCTCTGAGCAGGGTCATTTGGCTTTAAAGCCTGTACAATTTGAATTTTGTAAGGATGTAAATGTAAATCTTTGTGTAGAATGCGATTTAGAGATGTTCTGGGCACATCTAAAGCACTAGACCGCTTTCGAGTAGAGAGACCAGGTTGTTCTCGAACAGACGCTCGTACACGCTCTATGTTTACTGGATCGCGCGATGTCCTAGGTCGGCCGGATCGTGGTTGACTTAAAGTTGAACCTGTTGTTTCGAACTTCTGTACCCATTTTTTAATCGTTTGAATTGTTGGTGCTTGATTTCTGTTCCGTATATTGTAATGATTACAAAATTTCCGTTTAGCTTCGGTCGTAGAATCGTTGTTTCGATAGTACTCGCGTACGCAAAATGCGCGTTGCGCTCCGCTGAATGACGCCATGGTACTAAATCCCTATTAGTAGCTCTCGCTTGTAGTAACACCCCCCGCGCCAATACCCCGCCCGCGCCGACGCAGCGACCTATTCAAATGTTAACGGACTTTTGGTCCACCCTGTACTTTTATGATCTGCGTGGAGATCGCTATAGAAAGTTAGTTTTTCTACTCTCATATGGTAATTTGTTCATTAGGGTACGACAACCAGCAGTACAAACTACTTCATTCCTAAGGGTCGTCACGTAATGAACGTCGCGATGTCGTAATGAATACATTACGGTACCGTCAACTCAATTAAGTACAAAGTAATTTTATTAATAGTATTATGGAATATGATACAAAGTAGTTTAAAAAAATGTTACGCAAAATATTTTCTTCTCTATTCTTAATTTTTTAATGCCAACGACACGAGACGACAACTTGGACCACGCACTGTTGTCGACGGTATTTTGACGAGCTGTCATGGTGTATTGGACGATTCACACTAAGTTAATATTTTCAATTATTTAGGTATTTCGTGGTCGTGGAAAAAGCATTGTATGCATCTGCACGTAATTAGCCACTGTAAAACTCGTTTTTTCTCTCGACGCTCGCTACGCTCGTATCAAAACTAAAAACTCATTTTACAATGCCTGTCTTTTACGTGTCAGTTGCTTAAACTACTATTACATAATGCCCATGATCCAATTAAAATTCCGCAACATGGCGCACTCTATGTATATTACTGGTCGGGTTTACAGTTCGATATTGTACAAGAATACAAATTCTTTCCGTCATCAGGTCAGGACAGAATGATTACTGTAAACAGAAGATTTCGTCATCAAAATACATTAATTAGCATCTTCTGAGACATTGACATTGCTACAACAACAAAATCTTTCGTTAATTCAATAAATACTCACGTTTGAATTAATATAGATAGGTACTTACTCGTATGTGTTTATATGGCGTAAATTTTATGATTAATTATCACATCTCATGAGCGATTGTTGGTTCTCCATGACCCGACCATTTCCTATATGGTCAGGGTTTGTCCAGAAAATTATGGTACCAACCTAGTCCGTCCTTCGACTCTTTCGTCAAGTGTTTTGGGTTCGACTGGGTCCTGAGTGAGCAAACAGTACCTACCTAGGCCAGGGGTCGATGAACTCTACCTCGTAAGGATACCGTGCGCGTGCGCCGGCTTTGTAACAGATCCAAGAAATGGCGGCCCGAAGACAAATGCGATTTCACTTCGCTTTTGATTCATTGTCTAGTCCTATATAATAGGTTTGTGCTTGGTGTGATAAATTGTCGAGAGTTTCGGTTTGAATTAATTATTAATTTATGAAATGTTTTATAGATGGATAGATTAACACTTTGTTACACACAAGAAATTTACCTAGGAAAGGAAACATAGAATAAGTGTACAAAGGCGGCCTTATCGCTGGGAGAGATCTTTTCCAGGCAACCTAGGCGATAGAAGAATTATTAATAGGTTATCGGCAGTATAGTGCAGAAGAGTGTAATATGAAATACTTATTGGTTTTATCATGTTGTATTATAATTTGCACATCTAAGGCTTTTCTAAGGTAATTTTCTTCGAAGACTGACAATCATTATCATTCCTTTATGATTAAATTTTCCAAATTCCTTTTAGGTTAAGAATATAATTTGTAATTCGCTTGCACAGAAAGTGCGACGGAATCCCGACTTACAAGATACAGGTTTTCGACCTAGTTTGTAAGTCGGAGGTCCTTTTTTTGTGTGCCCTGTAATAAGTAAATAAACTTTTTCATTTATTTTTTTTTTTCATTTGAGTACCTACCTATTTTAGGCATTTGTTACTTGGTTATAGAAACCCATAGAGCTCAAGTTTCCCTATAATAGTATAACCGCACCATACGCAATTGAAATGCTAGACAATTCATATTAAATTAAACAAAGTTTCAAACATTTTCAAAAGATGGCACTACTTTCAGTAGGATTTTTGATTCATAATTTTGACGTATTTAAAATTAATTTTATACTTTAGCCTGGACTACATGCACCGGTTCTGTTAGTTGCAGCCAACTAACTACTTAACATAACCCCCTACTTCTTAAAAACATGTTCCGTCTGGATTATATTTTTTTAACAAATAACATTGGTAATATTTCTACACATTACCAATAATCTTCATTAACCACTCCAACTAGGCTAAAATGCCTGATCCACCACAAGGGCCCAGTATAGAGGCGGATTTGAGCCTTTGTCACTTCAAAATGATGGGTGACAACACCACTAACATTATTCCCATATAAGTATGTTAGTTTACATGGCAGCGCATGCGAGAAACTCGTGTAAAACACGCGCAAATAATTTATAGCTCGTGAGTCAATGGATAAATGCAACATGCGCCAGCGCCGCCCACCGGCCGGCGGCGCGGCGCGGGCGCAGCGTGCATCCCACACTTACGTGATAGCAACTATGTATTTACTCACCTAGTTGTTATTACAAGGATGCCATAATACCTCTACGTCATTGTTTAGAAATCTGTACTGAGTCTGAGTATTTTATCAGAAGAAAACATCGCTTCTTTCACGGAACAGTAAAATCTAATGTACAATGTTTACGTAAAGTTTTTCTTATACAGTCATGATCTTCTTTAACTACGAACACAGTCTGAAAAATACAGCCACAAATAATAATAAATATATTTATTTCCGGCGTACATCTTATTGCAAATGTATAAATTACAAAGGGACAATATAATTTTACTATACTATAAACTGATATGGCTAAAATGCGGATGCGGCTAAAATATCCTGGGAAACCGTAGAGTCTGTGGCATCGGACAGAGCGCGGTGGAAGAATATTGTCTCAGCCCTATGCACCACTAGGTGTTCTAGGACCTGAAGAAGACGAAGATAAACTGATATATAAATAAAAAAATAGAAAATTGCCGTTCTCATACTGGTGCATGGCCATCCAATATTTCATAAAAACATTTCCATGGTCCTCGTGTATAGCACAAAAAATTTTGTTGTTCGATTGTACAAAAGTACAAATAACGTATTTTGATATATATAAATACATGTCTTTTAATTAAATGCTATCTGTAATTTGCATTCAATGGATGACGTACATACTAGAGGTATTTTTTGTTGCGTGTTAGTACCTAAAACAGAAAGAAAATACATTCCCAGGGGAGTGAAAATATTTACTTTATATATGTTTATAATTAACCATTCTTGACCTCAGCAACGTTTACTGAAATGAAAACAAAGTGAATATGCGAGTGTACAATTACGCATACATTTATGTATATGGATGGTATGTAATCTAATATTTGGATCCGCGAACAAGGCTCCTCCATTGAAACTTAATCGCTCCAATATCGCATTACCAACTCCTGCGCATATGGTAACCTCATGCACCCACTGGAAGGTAAATATTTGTCATCGGAGACATCTAGCTAGAGCCATGTTTATATTCCTCGTAAAGTTAGTTGCAAAGTAATCATTCCGCCTTCGGACTACCAGGCGCGGGGAGGGGTTCCATCCTTATGTTGTTGATATACCATCTGCTCGTACGAAGCGATTTGCTTCTTCATTCATTATGCGAACGGCTAAGGAATGGAACAGCCTGCCGGCGTCTGTATTTCCCGAAACCTACAACCTTGGGATCTTCAAGGCCAGAGTGAATAGGCATTTACTGGACCCGCATGCTCCATCGTCGACCTCATCGTCGCTTACCATCAGGCGAGATCGAGGTCAAATGCGGGTTTAGTAGTCAATAAAAAAAATAAAAAAATTTTTTTTAGAAATTGGTTCAATTAGTCTGTAATAAAATAATATTAAATAAGATATATAATGTAAATAAGTCGGTACGAAACGAACGAAATGACTCATTGTTATTTTAATGTCCCTAATAGGTACAATTATAATTACTTTGCATTTAATCAAATTCCTGTTACAATTTATTATTTTAAGTCGCAATACCGTTTCTGCGTGGAAATAATGCGTTTGTTTACAATTTTACGTTGCAGATTCGTTCCTCGATTAAACATTGTGACCTAAACGATTTAAGTGCATTACTCTTGTTTGTTTATCATTTTGTTTATACGATAAAATCTAGCTACTTAATAATGCGCAACAAAATATCAAAGGATTAATGAACTAAAGAGTTTTTTTAAAAATATGCCGTTACGTGCCGTGTCGTCGTGTCCCCGGCCCTCACTGACAACCAGTGCTGCGGCGGTGGCTAGCGTCTAGCCATATCGCCACAGCATAATGCTGAGTCAGGGACACTTTTGACACATATGCAAGTTCATAATGGTAAACATACTCTAAGTAAAAAAAGTAACTCTTTTAAGTAATGAAATGTAATTAATTATCGTGTTATGTATGTGTGCAATTTTTTTTAAATCATTCGTTCATTCATTCTTTCAAGCAGTCACCATACGTACCTACATCTATATTTTTGAAATAAGTTACAAAAGTGAAACTTAAGCTGAAGCTTAGCTTCTTTAATAGCTTTTTCAAATGGTTATGGTGATGTGGGCTCGTTGCGACACGCCATATGTAGCCAAATGTCGACTAATAATGGGTTATCTCGCATGTAAACTACTTTCACCGTTTGAAGAGCTCGCCAAACACGCTCTGTACACTATTTTGACCGAAACTATTATTTTGGGCAATCTGTTTTGTCTTATTACGACATAATCTGTGTATAGAATAGCATAGTATAAAAATGTATGCCAATAAATAAAATAATACAAAGTTTTAAGTTCCTAGTTATTCTAGAGTTGACATTGTAAATCTAATTTGAATTTTGAAATTGTTCCAGGTATGCGAGAAATTGGAGATAGGCGCGGAAGCCGACTACTTCGGACTCCGTGTCTGCCCAGGGTCAGGTCCCGGAAGATGGCTAAACTTGCGGAACCCCCTCGACCCCCACCGCATCCCCGGCGGCCGCCTCGACCTTCGCGTCAAGTTCTGGGTCCCTCCCCACCTCCTCATCAACGAGCCCACCCGCCACCAGTTCTACCTCCACGCCAAACTGGACCTCACCGAAGGAAGGCTGGTCGTGGCAGACCTAGAAGTCGCCAGAAGGATAGTAGCGTACATAGCTCAAGCTGAAACCGGAGACTGCGATCCCGACATGTCCCCGATACACGTCTACGAGGAATGCAATAAAATCGGACCTCAGGGCGAGAAGCCTGAAGACCACATCGACAAAATCATCGATTACCACTGCGAAATCGCCGACATGCGCGCTTCCCAAGCGGAATACAGATTACTGAAAGAAATTTCGAAATTGGAATCTTTTGGGGAGGAGCTGTTCTTCTGCAAGCCAGTGACACAGTTCAACAACTCGCACAACCTGTACAGCCACTTGTTGTACCATAGACAGCAGGCGGAGGAGCCTAGTAGAGCGAGGGACGAGCAGGAGATCGACGGTGGCGCCACCGTGGGGTGCCTGGCGACGGGACAGGCCATGGGCGGCTGCGGCTGCAGGCTGAGCACGTGCGTGGGAGTTGGGCCACACGGAATCGTCGTGTACAGGCCCGCCTGCAGCGGCGAGCAGGACATCGGCGTCGAGAAACAGAGGTCAGTATTCATTCCTCTATTTTTTTCATCATCATCAGCATCGCACTCTAGTCCACTGCCGGACATAGGTCTCGTCCAGGGCGCGCCATTGAGCCCGATTTTCGGCTATTCTCATCCAGTCGCTCCCCAACGGTTGCCGGTTCTGCGACAGATGAGACCGGCCCGTTGCCACTTCAGCTTGAATGAATGAATGAATGAATACTCTATCTTGCTTGCTAACTTCTTGCTTGATTTTCGTAATAAAATGTAGAGTACCGAACCTAATCTATGTATCCCAGCCACGTGTGGTCCGCCTTCTGCCATAGGCCTCCTCCAACTTCTTGCACTTCCGACGGTCGCAGGCGGTACGCATCCAGTTGTGACCCGCTATTCCCCGAATGTCGTCAACCCATCTCATAGGTGGGCGACCTTGTCCCCGCCTGTTTTGCCGTGGGCTCCACTCCAGCGTTCTTCTGGTCCACCGGTACCTAACCTAATAGGCAATCGCTATCTCATAGATTTTATATAACTTTAATAAGATTATACCTGTTATGTTACACCAGAGTAGCATAAACCACTCGTTAAAAAAATCCAGTCTAAGTATCGAGCAGAATTCCTTGTAGACATTGTTATAAGCATAATCGCAATAAATATGTACCGATATCGCATACAGGTAGGTAGAAAAATAATGACCGTTTATACTATTATTAGATTCCTTCATTCTTATTTCGTAAATAAACATATGGCACGGATAAACGTCCTAGTAAGATAATTATGATACATCGTTTTGTTATTATAGTGAAAACATGTTTCACTGAAATACTTAATATCTGATAATCTTGTAATAATCGCTGTCTCTCATCTATCAGATGTAAATAATAATCTTTTGTTGTTGTTATTTATTTATACTTTCCTTTAAAAAGTTATAACATTTTTGCATTTCTTATCTCGCCCCGAAAACACCTAAGCGCTCCAAACAACAGTTGCTTTATTCTTGCACTGTAGATAAATTCTTATTTGTTCCTGATAAGATACTCGTAGTACATTCAACAAGGATTCATCTCTTTAAACACCTTACCACACATCTAAATTATGTTGTATATGTATATTCAAAAATAACATTTGCAATGATAATTATGCCAGATTATGTCCTGTATCCGAGTGCAAAGCAATACTAGCTTCATCCTTGACGATCTAAACAGAATAATGATAAAATAACATGCACCAAACATTAAATTAAGAAAAACAAGTTATCTACAAAACACAGCATGTTATCCAAACTCTAGAAACTCCAAATCTCTCCAAGACGCAAAGCTCTATCTCCTGAAAACGTAGAACTCCAAGCAAATATTTCAAAGCACATGATTAGTTCTAAATTTCTCTTAGAAACCCCTCCCCCCTGATATTTTACCTCATCATCATCATCAGCCTATTAATGTCCCCACTGTTGGAGCGTAGGCCTCCACTTGACCAAGGGGGTACGGGCCATGATCTGATCTGATCTGATTGGTGGATTTTACACACCTTCAGAAACTGTTCATTTGCTCAGACATGCAGGTTTCCTCACGATGTTTTCCTTCACCGTTAGTTCATTCGGTAAATGTACGTAAGTCTTATGGTTTCGAACCTGGATATCCCGAATGGATGGAACCTAGATCTCCCGAAAGTCCGGCCTCCGTGCCACTAGGCTACCGACACTCTATTTTACCTCTACAGTCAACTAACCACCCCCTTTCTTTAATTCCAGCATCCCGTACACAGCGATCCACCGCGCGCAGCCGGCCCGGCGCCTGTTCCAGATGTCATACGTGACGGGCGAAGGTCACGAGGCCACGCTGCACGTCAAGATGGCCACGTCGGGCCAGGCCGCCGCGCTCTACCGCGCCGTCACTGAAAAGCACGCCTTCTACTGCTGCGAGACCGTGCGCACTGACGTCACTGAGCAGTTCATCAGGGATCTGAAGGTGCGTTGTGACGTCATTGTACCCAAGTTGATCAGGACGACGGACGAGGCTCGTTTAAAAAGACTGTAATTCACCCCCGTTTTACTAAGGAGATTTCTTTGGCGGTTTATGATCGTAGGTGCAGATTGGTCGCATTTATCATTATGTAGGTACCCTGACCAGGAAAATAAAAGCCATGCCAAGAGGGCGCCATTGGGAGTGGTTGTGTCACTGTGTTATGGAGTTCGCTATGAAAAAAAAAAGTTTCATTAAGTGCCTACGCAATATAATTAATAAATACATAAATAAATCACTTTATTCCTCGGAACAATTTGGATCCAATTTTATTAGTAACAGTGCAGGTACTTAAGACTATGTTAGTAATTATTTATTAAATACATTTTAGGTAAGTGGTAATTATAATGCGTTCATCAGGCACCTACCCGGACCCGGTCAAAACACGAACTCATCAGTGTCTGATCATAGGATCATAGGACAAACTTGTCCGCTATCATCTTCAGAATGCCATTGTTGCCGCCCTCCGCTCTGTGCAGCAAGGAGGCAGTCTTATATGGCGAGGGTTTTTATATTTCTGGTCAGGGCATAAAAGGCCCACATGAGTAGGCTGACAAAGAAGAGACATCTTTACTTTATCAAACGAACAATATATAAATGATCTGAAGTAGGTACATATAGCTGTAAATAAAAATTTAAAAAAAATTACGCCATTACAGTCGTGTGTTAGCTTTTTCTTAAGCCATGTCAGAGGTCTACGGGCGGCCTGAACAACTCTGACAATAGGTTGATTGGTTGGTTTAACCATACGTTAAGCAAGCAGGCTTTATCTTTATAATATCTATTTTTTGTGATTTTTAGACGCAATTTTAACAACGAAATAAATGCCTAACTACGTATTGTAGGTAGGTAATTTACATTAAAATCAGTTTAGGTGAATATCAAAACTCAAGGTTGCGAATGCCATAAAAACTATAAAAATGTAGGTAGATCTCTAGAAAAACAAACGTTTGGACTATGAACAACTAATAATAATAATGTATGTAAATTAGGTTAGGTATACCTACCTACAATATGGACGGAGGTGTGTGTACTTTCGTAACTAGTTTTTGCAACTACAGTAAAAATAAAGTTTCATCACTCTACTGCGTAAATATGTTTGGACGCCATTTTGCTTAGATGGTTAGTTTATCTAGTTCAGAGGGAAAATGTTGGTTTCGCAATTATGATGGCTGTGCAGAACGTGTTATTAATTTTAAAAAGAAACTCCAGAAATCAATATCTTGCTAAATTGTTTCTTTAACTATTGAAATTGAAAACGTAAACACCAGAATATAGTACACAATACAGAAGTATACAAAGTTTAATACATGCAGCACAGAACATCTGGTGTGGTACAGTGCCAAAAAGGGTACACCAGCTCAGCATAATGCTGAGGCAAGCCACAGCGCTGATTTTCAGCTGGCCCTTCAGTAACTAAAAGTTCATATTTACAAAAATTCCAAGCATTATGTTTTCAATTTGTATTGACTACCAGCTACACAGCCCAAGATTCACCTCAGAAACTTAGAAGCCTTCTCATTGGTGGTAGATTTTGGTGGTTATTGAACCGAATCTTCTTTTTAAGTCAAAACCGCTTGAAATAGATTTCTGATTATACAACCTTGGCAAAACTCTTGATACTCCTCCATTACTGCCTGATATGGAAGAAGGTAGCTTAGTGCAAAACCTAGAAGACTCTAGAAATTTTCAAAGAAGCATTCCAGAAAACACTAGAAAACCAATTTTGCAGTTAGTGACCAATTAGTGACTCGTTATTGGCAGAATTCGTATCTTCAAAATTGCCATCTCAATCATCATCTCTGTTAAGTCATTGTTATGCAAATCCGTGCTCGACGGGTAACCGAGGAGAAAGAAAGACCTTCCGTATCAGAGCAGATTACGCGTACGAAAACCCCGACTCTAACATCTCTCATCCGTCCCCAGGGCACGATAGCGTCGATCTTCAACGACTCCACCACACTGGGCCGCCGGTACGTGTTCGACATCCGTCGTACGTGCCGCGAGGTGCACGACCGCGCGCGACGCGAAGCGCATGCGCGCGCCGCCGCCGCACACGAGCCGCGCCAGCGCAGGCGCTCCAACGGAGGGACTGAACACAAGGTGAGCGGCCATGCTTCTATCCGTGGCACAAGAAGACCTGGCATATCGGACGATGTTCACGTCATCACAATGGTACGTCATCAAACCGTATGATGACGTACTCTTGTGCTGACGGGATACCCTCGTACTTGATATGCCTTTCTTCTTGTGCCATGTTTCTATCGTCATCATCATGTCATGTCGTCGCACTGCTGCGTATAAGCCTCCTCTCTTGCGATGCGACTGGTGATGTGATATCATCGGCCCAACTGGCTGCTGGGCGACCCACTCCTGTACAATCATGCTTCTGTACAATCTGATCAGATTAACCGTCAGTTACACGAAGAGTCCTTAAAGTTTCATGCTACCCCTTTCTACGTCTTAGCTCTAGCTAGGTAGAGTAGACACGAGGCTTAAGGAAGTCTTAACTTTAAGGTTGTTGTGGTAGTAGGGATTCCTGCATTCCCATTGCATAAAAAACGTCAGGAATGCCTACGTATCGATAAAAATTACAAATGCCAAACAGGACGCGTATGTAGTTATGTCAAGAACCATTAATCAAGTTAGTTAATAGATAAGATGGAATGAAACCAATTCCAATTTTGTACCAGATTACCTCTCTTTTAAATCAGAAAACTTGTCTTATGCCAACCGTTCACTTTGCAAGTAAATTTCGATTGCCAGGAACTTCAGGACTTCATTCTAATCCCATTGTTAAATCTGCGTGTAATCTAGTTGTTACCGTTGCCCGTTGTGTATCTTATCCACATCTAACCGAGTCGTTCTCGTTGCCCCCAGGAGTCCCGGTCACGATCGCGCAGCAGCGGCGACGCGCTGGCGTGCCGCGTGTGTATGGACCACGCTATGGACACGCTCTTCCTGCCGTGCCGGCACGTCATCTGCTGCGAGGAGTGCGCGCCCAGGTAACTACATTACTGATCTAACACAGATTCAGACATTTCAAGTCAATAATGTATGTAATACTTACGTCAGTATATGTAAGGTCATTTTTTATTAGTAGCAAATATTTGTATGGTATAAGGGGGGTATGTGTTGGTCATTTGTACCACTTTACACGAAAAAATAACACTTTTGTATGAAAATTTTCCATTCTGAAGAAAAATAAACCCTGTTAATTTGCGCCTTGGTGGCATAATCTTACCTATGTCGTTATGAATGGAACGAGTTTCATTCAAACTTCTTATTTCAGTATTAGAATAGCAATAATTCACTCATTTGTAGAATTTTCAAACAAACAATTTTGTAGTTTTTCTTGAAAATGTGACAAGTAAAAAAAATTTTTGCCCTATCTTTATTGTTATAATATAACATATAGGTGACACCGTAGAAATATTTGCCGCTAATAAAATAGGACCCTATATAGTAGGCACTCTGTGGTAATACAAAATACAATATCATATAGGCGTCAATTCCGAGGTGGTCGCTAAAGTTATACTTAAAAAACTATATGAAACTGTCACGCTCACTCTTAAGCTCGATCTTAGCAATGTTTTAATTTAGCGAGTGACACCCCAGAATTGGTGTCATTACACAAATAAAGGTCCGTTACACTCTGTTCATATCAATGGGCATGCAAATTGAATAACATAAGTTAAAAACGTAGATAATTACCTTTTTGATACACCTTAAAGTCATTTTGTACCAATTTGAAGAAACTAGCAACCCACTACAACACATCTTATAGTTTGGGGACTGGAGTAAATATACTAAGTTTTCTTTATAGTGCAATAAAAAATATACTGAAATTTTCAATCCTCTTCTAAGGGTCAGTAGCGAATATATTCTCATCCAAGTCTAAATACAAGAATTTATTCAAAATTTTAAGGTTTGAGTATGAATACCTTTCTAACAACAGCGCCATCTATCCTGAATAATATACTAAGTTTTCTTTATAGTGCAATAAAATTATACTGACATTTTCAATCCTCTTCTAAGGGTCAGTAGAGAATTGTCCTCATCCAAGTCTAAATACAAGATTTTATTCAAAATTTTAAGGTTTGAGTATGAATACGATTCTAACAACAGCGCCATCTATTCTGGATAATATACTAAGTTTTCTTTATAGTGCAATAAAAATATACTGAAATTTTCTATCCTCTTCTAATGGTCAGTAGAGAATTGTCCTCATCCAAGTCTAAATACAAGATTTTATTCAAAATTTTAAGGTTTGAGTATGAATACCATTCTAACAACAGCGCCATCTATCCTGGATAATATACTAAGTTTTCTTTATAGTGCAATAAAAATATACTGAAATTTGCAATCCTCTTCTAAGGGTCAGTAGCGAATTGTCCTCATCCAAGTCTAAATACAAGATTTTATTCAAAATTTTAAGGTTTGAGTATGAATACGATTCTAACAACAGCGCCATCTATTCTGGATAATATACTAAGTTTTCTTTATAGTGCAATAAAAATATACTGAAATTTTCTATCCTCTTCTAATGGTCAGTAGAGAATTGTCCTCATCCAAGTCTAAATACAAGATTTTATTCAAAATTTTAAGGTTTGAGTATGAATACCATTCTAACAACAGCGCCATCTATCCTGGATAATATACTAAGTTTTCTTTATAGTGCAATAAAAATATACTGAAATTTTCAATCCTCTTCTAAGGGTCAGTAGCGAATATATTCTCATCCATGTCTAAATACAAGATTTTATTCAAAATTTTAAGGTTTGAGTATGAATACCATTGTAACAACAGCGCCATCTATCCTGGATAATATACTAAGTTTTCTTTATAGTGCAATAAAAATATACTGAAATTTGCAATCCTCTTCTAAGGGTCAGTAGCGAATTGTCCTCATCCAAGTCTAAATACAAGATTTTATTCAAAATTTTAAGGTTTGAGTATGAATACCATTCTAACAACAGCGCCATCTATCCTGGATAATATACTAAGTTTTCTTTATAGTGCAATAAAAATTATATTCAATCCTCTTCTTAGGGTCAGTAGAGAATTGTCCTCATCCAAGTCTAAATACAAGATTTTATTTAAAATTTTAAGGTTTGAGTATGAATACGATTCTAATAACAGCACCATCTATTCTTGGTAGTAAGACTAATAAGCTAAATATAGGTAGGTAGTATTATGAAAATGTATTATTACAGGTTCAATAGACTATCATAAATCTATGTTCATGCAATTTTAATGCTTTAACGATCTCATAAAAGAAGAATAATCATTTATATTATATAATAATAAGCTAAAAACTAATTTCCATAATTTCCCTTGTTACAGATGCGAACGGTGCCCTCTTTGTCGCTGTGAAATAGAAAAGTTCATGCACATATTCCTCCCAGTGGAGTACCAGAAAAATCCAGGCATTATTGTCAAATGAACACCGAATATTGGACTCTGATCGCCGAAACAAACGACAGATCGAATCTGGAACATTTCCCTGAGACAATGAGAAGTGAAAAATCGCCGAGGATCCCTTGTTGGCAGAAGAAGGGGATTCCAAGTGCTCCTAGGACACCGAAGGGGCACAGTGCCCAAGTTAGGGGTAGAAACAAAGTGGCCTTTACTTGACTATAAAGTGTGTGTGTGACTGTCTAGTCAGGACTGTTTGACTTAATGTGTTAAATGTGCATTTTTCTACCATTTTATTCAATATTTTATAAGGAAAGTTAAAAACAATGGTGTATCGCATTCCAAATCATGGAAACGTATGCAATAGAAAGGTTATTGGTACTTACTTACATTTTCATAAGTATTTTTAAATCTAAGCAAAATGATTTTAAATTGAAAAGAAAAACATAAAGTACCTTACATTTAACATTGTTTTAAGTTAATTTAGTTACCTTCGTTTTAGAAGGCGCTTACGATATCCGGTTTAACATTACACTGTGGAGTTGTGATACAACGGTAATCATAGTTATGATTTCGATTGATTCAATCAGCGTCTTCGGTTTAAAGTAAGTGGAACATGCATTTTATTTAAAATTGCCTTTACCTGGAATAATTTTCCTTTTAGGGTGGCCCGCCCACGTCATACTTTTTGTAGGACCGATAATCGGGCAGATTTTTCCTCCGATTCTTATGACCGATTTTGTGACCGACTCAACGCACACGGCCGTCACTTTGTCTGTAGCTTTCGAGGGAGTAGCACGTCATGGAGAGTGATAACGTATACCATGTCATGAATCTTAAGAGGAAGTTGGATATACAGAGGAAAGTTTGTGTTTTATTTCTGACCGACTTTTTGTAGGACGTGTGCGTTATACGTGCGTTATACTATTGCAATCAGTACGTTCTATTTTCCTCCTACAAAAAGTCGGTCACCGTTTGTCGGACGTGGGCGGGCACCCTTATCGTAATTTTGAATTGTTCTAAATTATATTTAAGTTTGAGTAAGACCTATGGTCTATAAGTTATTAACACTGAAAACAAAAAAAAGGTTATGAAAAACTTGAAAATTATAAGTTTTATCCACTTATTTTATTGTTTCATTTGGATTTCCCGTCTGTGTTAAACAGTTTATAATTTATTTTATTCCTTGGTATAATAAAATGGCGCAGTTTTCTAAATCAAATAAATAATACCTACTGAATTTGACTTTTTGATTTATAAAATACCACAAAGGTATTATTATAGTAACGGAATATGCCTAACATGAATATTTACAAGTAGATACCTTTATTATGAAGAGCATATTTTCTTAATTTACCAACATGCTGCCCTGATACGGAAGAAGATAGCCAAGTGCTAAACGTGATTTTCGAGAAAATGGTTGTAAATGCGTTAAATTGTTTTAACTGGTCATTCCCGGTGGTTAAATAATAATAAATAAATAAAAAGATTTATTCAGTAACAAAAAGGTACAAACATTTTTTTCTAATTGTGGAGGTCCTCTTTTAAGTGTGACAACACCTGTGTCAGAGGGCCACGCTCTTCCATACCTCTTTATTTGTGTACCTATTTACTAATAATATAATAATAATAACGTGTGTGTGAGAGAGAGAGGGTGTGTGTGAGGGTGTATGTGTGTGTGCAAGAGAGATGTATGGTGTTCCATGCCAAAATGAGTGAGAGGTGTTAAATGAAAAACTGCGATAAAAATATCTTGGGCTCGGTGTAAACCACGTTTCATTTAAGGCAAAAAGGGGAGAAATACTAGTATTTAAGGAGATTCTAGATCTCCTCATAGTTTGGTGGTTGAACCACGAGGAATTATTTTTCCCCATGGTCCTACCTGTCGGTTGTCCAACTGTAAATATTTATTTTCGTTCCCCGTGATAGGTACAACTACATGTGGTAGATCCTGATGTGAAGGATCGCCTGGGTTGGTACCACCCTCTTATCTATTTCTTCCGTAAAGCAGAAATGTTTGCATTTCTGTGTTTCGATTTGAAGGGTAAGAGATTCAGCGTAATTTCTGGCAATCCATCTTAGTCTTCATTTCTTCAAGGTTAGCGACGCATCAAAGACCCTATAATAATTATCAGTGAGGTGAGATGTCTATGGGCGATGGTGACCTGTTATCATCAAGTGGTCTGTTCCGTTTGCTCGTCTGCTCTTCATAATTTAATAAACAACTTGAACAATCTGGGAAATCAAAGAAAAATGTCAGAAAACAATGGCTGGAGTTATTCAAATATCCCCCGAGAAGGCGCTATTTTACTTATGAAACTTACCGTTTTGTATAAAGTGAACTTACGTGGTGGATAGATGGCGCCGTAGCGCCGCCATCTAAGATTTGTTATTTCAAGTTTGTATTTATTTTCCTGCAATGGTAAAAATAAATAGGTAAAATAAAACATACAAAATGAAAATAAAATTATTTCCAAAATATTTTTCTATATCATGAATTTAAGCTGTATGGCAGGGGTGATCATAACCAAAAGAAATATAATTTGACTTGTCTATGGTTTTATGGAAAATGTTGCCATGATAATTGTTTCTTCCTGGTATGATGGGTAATTTGTGCCAACATATGAAAACAATTGATTAAATATTAATACAAAATAAGACTCAATAATTCAATTTGCAGTTTAATTCTATTTTTAGAATATCAGACAAAGGGTTTATTGCTATCTAACAACTTCAAGCAATCTTCTGAACTGTCAAAGTCTCCGCGACTCGCACCTGCAGCACACTTTAGGATAAGTTAATTTCGAACTCATAATCAGTTTGTTTTCCTAATTGTTATATGTCGTGCCGTATGTGGTAATTATTGTAGCATATTTTATTGTTTTCTGATTTACTTCGTTGTATTTACAACGATTATTAGAAAAACATGTAAATATTTGCAACAGATTACATTCGAATTTCCTCTAGTGTAACTACGCTTTTGTTTTCCACGTCATGTCACGGACCGACCACAGACTAAAGAGAGATTATAAATGTCAGAGTGACAATACACCTTTTTTAGAACGGCTGGAATACAGAAGCTTAAGATTACTTCGCTTACAACTTATTATGCCTAATATCAACAAATATTATGCACCGTCAAGTCTTCTGATTCCAAATAAAACATTCTTAATTCTAGTAACTGTTTGAAAACAGTAAACGTACAGAAAGGGGAAAACATTTCGAGATATTTTTTTTCGTTTTAATGGGAAAATCAAAATGGACTGCGGGTAACATTTTTTTCCACAAGTCGCATGAACGCAAGATGGCCGCCGATTTATGTGAATGCAAGGACAAGTTGAAAAGTGATATCCGTTACTTGTAGGTAGTGTTATTTCGTTTAAAATTGTGATAATAACTTTATACATATTATCCCATACTCGCGTATGTGTTTTACAAATGTTTCCGTGCAATATGTTATGATTTATCGATGGTTATAACATCGTATGTGCAATATTCTTTTGGAATAAAAAATGTTCTGTGTTGAATTGTGATTATTTATGCAGTGATATTTGTTTCTGGATCGCTATGGCGCTTACTGTTGGATGATACTGGATATTTTACGTGAGTATTACGCTTTTGATTGTGTTTTAAGCGGTGACGAAGTCGTTTCGTCAGAGTAACCTATTTGACTATATTGGGGGGTTTGTCGTGGCGTGGCTGCTTTAGGCAGGCGCCGGGTTGCCGGCTCGACGTCCTCGGCAGCAGCTGTTCGGTTCCCACGCAGTCGTTGCCTCGCATTTTCCTGATTTCCAAGTAAACGCCGTATAACCACAAAGGGACATATTACAGATGTTTTCACTGGATCAGATGTTCTGCAAGTATCTGTTGCCTTTGTCAGAGTGGCGTCTGATTACAATACCGTCTCACGTTAGCGATTCTAACGTTTTATTAGACGATCGGTTAGGTACTTGTTTCACTTCACATAAGTAGGAAAGTAAAATTAAGCTAATTTTTATTATTAGGGGCCGTTCAAATATTACGTAAGCAGATTTATTACAATTATTTACCCCCCCATCCCCCTTGTCAGCAATAGTAAGCAAAGCTTTTACCCCCTCCCCCCATGCTTACGTAAACATTTTTCAATTAAAAATGTATTTTTTTATATTATAATTATAATGTTATAATTATAATTTTAAAAATAAGAAAATTGATTTAGCTTGGAGATTAGATTTTATTGATGCAGTAATCAACATAGAGTAAGGGACAAAAATATTAAAATCTTACGAACATAACAAACTAATTTTAAATTTTTGGTACACATATTAAATTCAAATTAACAGTCTTCAGTCCATGCAACCTGAATCCATGATTCTAAGTTTTCGATGACATTGGATTGCTTGGATTGCTGCTCAGTGTTGTGAGTCTGCTCACTTTCATCCGATTTTGGTATGTCTACGTCGTTCTCATCGAGCCATTCAACATCATGGTGCTCTAAATTTTGAATAATGCACATCAGTTCATTAGCTCGACGAGCAGCGACTCTTACAGGTCTAACTTTCCTATCAGTGTGCGAGTTTACTTTTTTATGGATCTTCTCGATGTGACGATTTAGTGACTTGATGGAAGCATGATAAAGACCACACGTTTTGCATGTTCGACTTGATAGCCTCAATTTTACTGTCGGGCAAAAATAATCGTAGGGCATTTGCCGGAAATCTTTGAGTGAAGCACTTAAGCGTAGAGCTAAATTGACTGGAAGATCAAGAAATTGCCCTCCTTCATCCAAAACCAAGTCATCAACTGTTTGTTTTACTTTTACAGGTGGTGGAAGAAACCTGTTATCCAGTAATCTGAATAGACCACTTCTTGGACGACAGCATTCTATATTTTTACATTTTACAATTTGAAGCAAGTATTGGCTTTCACGCACATGTTCTGAATACCATTTAATGTCTGGAAATACAGGAACATCTTGTTGTCCTGCCCCAATATATTTTGCAGTAACATTATAGCCATCAATTTCCATTGAACTCCATACTTCAGCTAATACATTTCCTGCAAATTCGAAATTAGATCTTTCTAAATGTTCATCAATTGTAACGCCACGTTCATCCAAATGAGTCCCAAAATGGTCATGAGGTAATATTAAACCAGCCAGTTCCCGACTGAGAGGAGCCATTCTGCGCTCTACTCTGTTGTACGCACTTCTTCCAGGAGCATTGGTAGCTAAAAACAATGCATCGAGATCATGTCGCTTAAAATGTTGTATAGCAAACCCTATGACTTTTTCATAACGCGGATTTTCATCTGGCCCTCCATCAACCGTCATGATTACCACTGGTTTTACTAGTCCATGGTCAGTTTTAGCTAATGGTCGAAACTCTTCAAGTTCGAGAAGCGTCTCGAAATCCTGAGCGTGAGTATTAGCAGTAGATGAACTATGCTTTCCACTTCGAATAGCGATGTATGTTGGTCCAGAATATCCAACGGCTTGCGGTTGTCCTAGCATACTGGAAGTGATTTTGATACCAGCATAAACAGATGGTATTAATTTATGACGCTCAGCGATTACCCAATCATGGTCAGGTAATTTGATTCTATATTCCATGTGCATTAGAAGAGGTGCTTGCTTATTTGCCGCAGTTACGCCAATAGGGACTCGAGCTTTATCATCTTGAGAAATGAAAAATACTTGATCTGGTCCAAGTATGGATGCTATGTTCTCTAAATAATGGATTGATGTTTCAGCAAACTTGCTATCTAAGTGGCTCTTGTGGTGATCAGTTTGAGCCCGAATGAGCTTAACAGGGACTGTCGATACATGTCTTCGTCCCTCTGCAGAATTAGATTTTCTGGGTATCAAACGAAGATATGTCCCACTGCGACTAATGTCAAATCCTATTTTACGTAATTCTTGTGTGAGTTCATCAAGAGTTTTTACGCTGCGAATAGATTCCGTTCGTCTTCTATCATCTGCTGCACTCCCAAACAAAGCTATATCCGAAATTGTTTTCAATAGTAATGGTTAATTGCTTTCAAGATTAGGACGTCCCACTGAATCCCTCAGAGATAGTCTTTTTTTTATTTCTGGATTTTCATGACAAATATCTTCTAACTTTCTTTTCATACCATCCCTGTGTTTCTTCTGGGCAACTGCGTTTTGAATCTTCCTGTTTAAAGACTGTTTTGCTGCTTTTATTTCCTCACGTAACTTAATGATCTGTTTATCAACTTCAGCACGGCTTGGCATAGTATCTCTGGCAGAATACAAAGCGTTTAGATTTTTCTCGAGCAGAGCAATCTTATTTTTCATAGCTTCCTGAGAAGGTTTTGCTCTCTGTTTATCTGCATTTTCATTATTTTCGCGTTGCTGTTGTGATTCATTATCGGGTTTTATTTTATCTTCTTCCTGTTTTTTAATATTTGAAGCTGGCTGTATAATTTGTTCTGCAGGTTTACAGGTAGTCGTTGCCTAAAAGTAATAAGATTCTCTTATTAAGCTACATAAATCCAAAGTATGCAATAAAAACTGCATTTAAAGATTATTTAAAGCCATAGCCCGTCATTTGGCAACTTTCCCCAAAGGGAAATTGCAAAATTCGCATGTAAAGGAGGTCATTAAAAGCCCATACAAGTTTGCCCAAAGTTAAGTTAAAGGTACATGCCTATCAAATTATAAAGAAAAAACAAAGGATTTCGAAAATTATGTTAACATTACAAGTAAGAATACGACGACGACACGACTCGCTGCCGGCGCGAATTAAAGTAAACAGAGTTTGCAAATGCTTGACGTTAGTCCGTTGGACTAACGCCAGGGACGCGTGGACATACTGCTCCCGGTATCTTGGTATATCAAAATCTGTGGTCCAAAGTTTTATTAATCGACATCACAATTTAAAAATGTGACAAAATCAGACATTTTATGGCGTTCTGTTAGTTAAAAATGTTTATTATGTCGTTTCTTTATAAAGTATTTACATAATTTTACTTAAATACATTGCATTATAATATTAAAAGAAACTTTACAAAAATACACAAATCAAATCTAATAATAACAAAACGCCGTCGACTATTTGGCACTTCATATTTTATACGTTGTTTGTTTATTTGAGTATTTTGATAATACAAAGTATAAATATAATATTAATAATTATAATAACTATCACATATTATATAATACTAGTAACTTGGCTATTCTCTCTGGATTTCTGCTTTTTTGCCCTATGAATTGGTTCATGACGATACCTACTATGATCTCGACAACTTGGCATTTTCTTTGGCATTTACCGATCCAACACAAATATTAAAAAAGTAAATTTAGTGATATTAAACATATAATAAGGATTTTTTTCTACAAAGTGTACCTCGGGACATCATTTGGGCCACTTTTAATGATCTCCTTTCTAATATTTCTAGTACTCATAGATACCTAAAATTATTTCGTCACTCACCTTGGAAAAAAAATGTAGTACATTGGATTTATTCTTAGTCGCCGCTTGCAATTCTTCTTCAATTCTCTTAGATACAATAATATCTAGTTCCTTGTCGGACTTTGCTTGTAATTTATAATTTCGCCACACTTCGTTAACTAACTTTTGTACATTTTGCACTTTCGTACTTGTATGAGATTTTTTAAAACTTTCAAACAATTTTTGGTATAACTTGGATTTGTCTATTTGAAACGACATCTTATTTAAACCTTAAACTTTGGCTAATGAAGTCAACTGAAACACAAATGTTGAATTGCTTTGCTATGCTTACAATACGTCTACTCGCTATAGTATCCGAACAAAACAATACACTGACAGAAGAAATTTAGACAAGTGAACAGCGCGCGGTAATTCACCGAATCGATTCGAAAGCGAGTGCCTAAACGTATGCGTGTATATTTGCGGGAATCCCCGAAAATACGTTTCGTTTTCAAGCATAGACAATGTAAGGGTTGCCATTCGTGTAAAAAAGTAAATAACTATCGATGACGTAATCATCATCTGGACTCCCCTGCCCCCCATGTCATCCAAAACAAGCAGTACAAAGACCCCCCCACCCCCCTATAGTGCTTACGTAATACTTGAACGGCCCCTTATCGCAAATTGTGAAAAATACTGTTTTTATTTCACTTATTTGCTAAGGCATCTAATTATAGGTACATATTAGTGTGAGATTGTTTTTGCAGTTAAAATCAGAAATACTGAGTAGCCTAATTAATGGTCTATGTTTTAGTACATAACTTTGACTAGGTTGCGATCCAATGATAAAATAATTGTTTTTTCAGGCATACAATTAACATTATTATTATTCTATTTTGTTTTTGTTAAGCTTGACTAAATCTATGTTTCATCCTAAGTGAATAAATATATTGAAATATTTTTTAGTCTGTCTGGATAACAAAAGTTGGTATGGCAGCTGAAAGTTGAGTAGAACCTGTATCAAAGATTTTCTCAAAATGGTCAAAAATCACAAAATCAGTTGACAAGCCTTGTTTGATCTCAATTTTTTTTGGAAAGATAAAATTGTGAAATACGATTCGATTGGATTCGATTCCTGGGTGGGGCCAAATCTTAAGCTAAACTTAAACGAAACTATAACTCTCACTCTTATGCTTGATTATGTACAAGTGAGTGGGACATTTCATTTAGCAGTCATCTTACCCCAGAATCAATACCGAAGTCATCTACTGCACTAACTCTACCTGCAATATTTTCTTCCTTCTAGTATACCTAAGTTCTCCAAACAAACTTAATCAATAAGAACAATGGCGACGTTCTATACATTTTGAGGCCCAGTGCGTTTATTCCAAAAAACATGTTCTACAAATTCTTCATCGACTTCTAAAAATTTACGACTTATATGAAATAACTTAGCATAAAATTATATTTAAAATGACACGTATATCATTAATGAAGAGGTCTTCGTTTATTTTATATAGGATGGCGACACAGGACCCTGTTAAAGCTGGGCCGTGTGTCGCCATCCTACTTTGTAAGTAAAGTTCTGCTTATGCTTAGCCAAATAACTTCACCTACTTATTTCTTGATTAACTGAAGTTATTTGGCTCTGAGTGTCATTGACACCTAAATTGTACAAACAAGTACATTTCTGTGTACCTCGATTAGCAAAAACGGTTTGTTTAACCTAAACAAAGCATTACCCATTTGCTATGTCAACATAGGGCATAGAATTTTTTTTATTATGTTTTATTGCTTGGGAAGCCATAACAGTGTAGGTCCACAATGTAGGTTTACATTTAACATTATACAATATGTCAACATGGTTTCAGGGACTTTAAATTTAAAAATCTTAGATTATTAGAACCTAACCTTCTCGATTACCAGAAACATGAAACAAGACTTATGAATGTAGCCAGAATTTTAAGGAAACTTCATCATCAATAACTTAAAAGGTAGATATTTGCTTTATAAAAAAAGTGATGTGCAAATCTACAGTATCACATCAATATTCCAAATATCAAAATCCATCAATCCGTTTAAAAGCACAAACGTTTTTCTATTGTGTAATGTATTTTTTATAATAGTTTCATAATGCGTAATTGATTTCAAACGACGTGTGTCTCGTGCGTGTTTCCGACAACAGTCGGTTTGATTTATTTTTTATTTCCACATCCAGTCATCATTACTGAACAAAATTCAGAGTAATAAAATGTATAGCAGCTCTATTAAATTCTTCCTCAGACATGCACGTTTTTGAAGAAACAGGTCTTAGCTTTTCTTACGGACATAATGATTGCTATCATTATGACTAGATAGATATTTAAGTACTCTTTTATGAATGGTATAACTTGTCGTGAACGTAAAACTTTATCTTCAAGGTAAGATTGAATTTGTGAGGAGTAACTACATCTTTGGTCTCACTGAAGTCAAAGTTTTTCTTGTAGTATGGTGTAGGGAGACCATAACTTTTGTCAATTGTATTATGTTTCCTTGCTTGCTTGCATATCGTATGGTTAGTGGCCAACCTATTGTCAGAGTTGTTCAGGCCGCCGGTAGGCCTCTGGCATTGCTTAACGACTGCTGTCAAACGACAACAACCGGGAACGACAGCTTAACGTGCTCTCCGAGGCACGGAGAAGGAGCTCAAATGAAATATGCCACTACCGGTCACCCATCCTCGCCCAACGTTGCTTAACCTGCACGATCACTTTCGGACCGTGCTTGCAACTAGGCTATGAGCTCCTCAATCTGCTATGCTTCCTTAAAGTTGACAATTGACGTTTTTTTCTCTACAGCTATGACATACAAACAAAGGTACAGTATTTTTTAAACTTAATATTACGCAACTGACATCATTTTCAAAGTGGGTTTAGTATACGTAGTACATAAAAGAAATCAATTACACCTGATATGGGTATGAATTAATGACCTTTGATGTTGGCTACCAAGTAAAAAAAATTACAATAAGTTTATGTAGGAAAAAAACAGACCACACATTAGATGATGCATGCTCCTTCAATATCCCAATCAATTATTGCTCGATTCGAATGTAAGTTGTACTTACAAAGAGCTGAAAGATTAATTCATAAATCATCGTCTGGCTATGATTATGAATGGATGCATGGTTCAGAGCCTGTCATAGTTACGAAACGTACATGTGAATGAATGTTTTGAAACTGGTTAAGACCATCCGACAGTGAATAAGTCTGTTACTTTTATGCTCAACTACAAGTCACGTTGACGGTGTACAAAGCCAGCCTGGTCATGAAAAATATCTTGACATAATAATACATTACTTTCACGTCCTTATTCCCTGATTGGGTAGACAGAGGAACCACCTTATTCATAGGTAGTTCCCACTTATCGCCGTAAGATTTCGTGGACAAACGTGATAGGTAGCGAGCCTATCGCCATCTACGACGACACTAATGGGAAGAGTTGGGATGATGCTATTCTTTATGGCCGGCACGACACGTTGGCCAGATTGAAGTTTAAACAAGTGGCGTCACAGTAAACTTTTAAAGGTGTATCGGAATTAACTGGCTGCGTTTGCGGCGTATTTTGCGCGTAGGTACTGTAGAATTTGCTGCCGACTTCATAGTCCATTCTTGCATATCATCATCAGCCTCTTAATGTCCCCGTGTGAAATCCACCGCACAGCACTGGGCCCGTTCGGTGGATCATGGCCCGTACACTCTTGTACAAGGGGAGGCCTATGCCCCGACAGTGGGGACATTAATAGGCTGATGATGAATTCTTGCCTATCAATTGAAGTCAATTAAGTAGACGATGACAAGTCATTTTGTACAGTTCTGTATGTCTAAGCTCCTTGTCGGTATAACCGCCGTCGGTGTAGCCGCAATGGTCCACGACCGTTAATCCGTCAGTGTCAGGCATTGATGAATCGCCACATTCGCAGTATTAACCGATCCGCGCCGCCGGGATATATCATCCGAATGTACCATAAAAGGAGATTGAATTGAACATTGCACTGTACTAGGTCTTTGGATGAAGGAAATGTCGCAACGTCCGGGTCTTTAATGCTTTGCTTGTCTTATGTTGTGATTATGACCATCTCACATTCTGACAGGTTTAAAACCAAATTTAGAATTTGGGATATTATAAAACTAACTTTACCATGCATTGACATAGAAGGTGATATGACTCTGTGCAGTCAGCCTGGGGTGGTACCACTCAAAGAGCCAACGTAATTACCGGCTCATTAGGTAGTCCATCTAATTCCTCAAGGATGGAAAACCCGCTAATAACGTTATAGTGAAGTGAGATATCTATGGGCGACGGTGACCAGATGGTCCGGTGCATCTGCATTCTGATTCCAAGTACGATTCCTAGATACAGATTTCATTTTTCAAAAAAAAATCTATTGACGGGGAAAACACTTGTACCCAAAGTGCAGGTACTTTTTCCGAGCCTGGTTGGTCATGAATATGTGTGATCTCAGATCTGACAGCGAATTCTAACATGGGACATAACAGTTTATTGCTTGTTTCTTAATAAAGTTCTATTTTATCTAGAACTACTTCAACTTTGTTTTCCAACATGTAGGTATCGTATTTATTTGCTTACCTCAAAACTAAATTGATAACAATATAAATTATCTATTGTCTCCCCCTAAGTATAGTAAGGATGGGGCTACAAACAGCGAATAAATGACCCTATTACTAAAGGGCACTAAAAGGGGCCAGGTGTAGCCCGCAGGTGTATCGGAACCCCAATATTATGTTTTTTGTTGCGCACGTGGCTTTCATTTTAATTGAAAAGTTCGTAAGGTGTCAAATATTAACATTTTAACTAAAGACTAGATTTGACAGCGAATTTTTTTTTAGGATTTGGAATTGAGAAATCAATAGTTGATATTTTTTATTGCAAATAAAAGCTTACAGAACATTTTTACAACGAAGTTTTTAATCTACTACCGCTTCGTAAGGTGTATCAGCTGCACCAGAGTCAGTCTGGTGTGCTACCATTGTTGTGTTATAGTTTGAAGGGTAATAGAGCCAGCGTTATTACTGGCACATGAGGCACTCCGTCAAGTTCCCAAGGGTAGCAGCGTATCGAAAACCTTAAAATCAAAATCAAACTTTTTTATTTAATTTAATTTAAATTTAATTTATTGAAAAAACCTATTACAATTTTATGACAGGATGTCCCAGCTCAAAATTGTAGTCATAATACTATATACATGATTGAATAAGTGAAATTATTGGGAAAAAATAATAATTAAATGTCAAATAATTAAACTAACTAAAAATATAAAATCTACTAAAAACATAAAAACCACTACATATACACACGGACACCACAAAACTAATTTACTGTATGTTTGACAAACTTCGGATTGCTGTTTCCGTGAATTTGGTCAGTGTGCAGGTGAACAAATCAATGGGATGCTCCCCCTCTCCCAACCCGTTTAGAATTCGCAATTATGTATTTTATGTATTGTATTATTGTAAATAAGTACCTTAAAGTACATGTTTTACTCTACCACCGCTTCGTAAGGTGCTGTAATCGAACGGAAAGAAGCGGTGCAAGAAACTTTCAGCAGCACATCTTTTTAAATAAATATATTTTTTACAATAATTATGAATACAATCATATACACACACAATGTGCAGAGCTGGAGCTGAATTTAGGACCAAGCCACTTTATCATTTAAGTAGTCATTTATTTTATAATAACCTTTTTTACAAAAGTCCGTCTTATATGGGTCTTAAATGTTTTCTGTTATATTTATCACAGTATCAGGTATCTTATTATAAAATCATATCTAGGTCGAAAATCCTCTAATAACTCCTCGTAAATATGGCTCGTTTACTCGTCTGCTCTCCTAATACATTAAAAAAAACTGTTTGTTCCGGAAATAACCTACATAACTCTAGGTATACTAAAATACGACGCTGATACTAGCATTTATTAATAATTCTGTTGTGTGAACGTGTAATAGTATATCCTCATTATTTTCCAGCCCAAATTTTCCGAATACTTTTGATATGCAGGTCCCGGCGCCCACGCCACCATCAATCAATACTTAATCCCACGTGTATAAATACGTATAGAGATAACTTTAGCCAGATTAAAAGCTTTACTGATTACTTTATCGGTCATATGAAATAAACTAAAACCCAGCAAAACTGTTGATTTAATATTTTATTGGTAAATAAAATTGTTTAGGAAAAAACCTCACTGGTTAAATGAGCTGAAAAAATTACCGTTCTTGGATTTCATATCAGTTGACTCGAGTAGATACCATTGTTAGCTTTTACTGGTAACGTGGATTGAGTTTTTCCAAATAAAAGTTTGGCGTTACCGGGGTAGTCATAGACCAACAAAGATCAGATTGTCAGAGTGCTCATAGATTTTAATATACAGAGCAGACGACCCCAACAGTGAGCATGCGTGAAACGACAAATGACTGTAGAGGAAGCAAGAGATGCGTGCCAAGACAGAGATTAGTGGCGCTCCATTCGCTCTGCCTACCTCGCAAAGGATATAGTCTGAAGTTATGCATCTATGTATATTATACTATACCTCGAATCGACACTTGATCCAGAACCCAAACAGCACAGTGAACGGTTTTCACCTGCCCAGATCACTGTGGTCGAAACTGAACCGCCTGAGGGTCGGACAGAGACGATGTGGTGAACTCGTGCACAAATGGGGCTTTAGAGCTGACCCCGCGTGCTCCTGCGGGGCCGTGCAAACAATGAGCCACCTAACGGAGGACTGCGAAATATGGGCCATACCAGGAGGAATCGACAGATTGCACTTGCTGGACGACGTAGCCATAGCATGGCTGAAGAATATTTTGCCTTTGTAAAATAATAGTGTGATTGTGTGATGCTGACGACCGAACGATAAATAAATAAATATACCTCGATTTACAATTCACAATAAAAATAATCGCCCCATTTTCGCCCATTGCTGTGCTGGCTATAAACAGATCTCTTCTTATTTGCACCACTCTAAACGGTCCTTTTCCAATCTCGTGCAGAGTTTCCTGTCATAAAACATAATCATTGCTGTAATAAATTGCTATGTGACATATGTAGGTTACTTCGTATATCCAGTCTGATATCCTGGTAGGTACATGACTGGGTAATCAAGACGGGATAAATACTTTTAGCATCCATCACATTTATGTAATCCTAAATAGATCTAATTGCCAACAGAATGTTTTTCAATCTCACAAAGAAGCCATAACGAAGACGTCACGACGACGCTAAATATCTCAGGACACAGCAAAGGTTTAGAGGTCAATAGTTTGCAATAAATATTTTTGGTAACTCCTACATAATCTGGCGATAATGGATCCTGAATAAACTTCCCGCCGTGATCTAACGATAAAGGTGACCAAATTGTTTGAGTAAAGTTGGTGGGCGTGTCTACTGGAGGACATCCCAAGGTGTTGCTAAGTAGGCAGAGAGTTATACAGAGCTCGCTAAATGTTTGTCTATTTTGTGTAAAGTAGCTGTAGGTATTTTTTATTTAGCGAGGAGTTTCTGTTGTTAAGGAAATTTTCGATGTAAAATAATTGGTATCTACATTTAGATCAGTAATGTTCGTGTAGGTTGCAATCGAGACCAAAATTGCCAACATAAGCGCAGACAATCGAAAAAAAAAAATACATTTTTATTGCAATAAATTACACTTTATTCGTATTTTAAATAACTCGACTATGAGCCTGTCTCTGACAGTATAAGTGTTATTTTTAGTGTATTTGAAGGGGATTTCGTAGTAGGGATTTCCGGAATTGGTACTTTTTTGTGAATTCCTGAAGTTACAGCAATTCAAACAGGGTTAATAATGCTGTCTTAAAAATACTTCTTACACACTCTCGCTCGACTTTTTAAAATAAAAGGTAATTTTTGTTTCTTAAGCAATTAGTCATGCTAGGTATACTGAAATAAAATAAAAAAGGGAAAAAAATCACCCCTTCTAATTTATAAAAGGTAATAATGTAATAAATATGTATTTTTTTTATTGGAGGTGCTAGTTTACGTGATCTCCCCCATAAGTTGCTCATATGCTTAGCAAGTTGAAGTGCAGTGGGTTGGTCACATCCACTGTCGAACCGATTACCATTGGGGTAGGTATTCGTTCTTAAGTAGATACCGTGATTAGGGTAAAATTAGAGTATGCCTAGTTCTAGCAACGAAGTTGCTTGCAGTGGATTGATGCGGAGAATAGAACAATCTTCTGTGTCCAGTAGGTGACTAGGACTGGACAAGGACATACGTGGACATTTTAGACGTAACACCTTTAGGCGACGGTGATCATTTACCATCAGTCCACCATCTGCTTCTACTCCTGACTTATCCATAAAAACACCATAAGAAAACGCACTTTACAGGTTAAACCAACTTATACTCGTATATAATTTTTATTTTATTTTATTAGGATAAACTACAGCTCAATTACACATAGTTTAATAATATTAGGTATTTTGTAATTTTAGCAATAATAAATGCTTAACATTTATTTTATTGTTTTTTTTATTTTTTATAATAGCCTATAGGCTGTCCCACTGCTGGGCAAAGGCCTCACCTCCTCCTTTCCATTTTTCCCTATCCTCGGCGTCCTTATTTTATTGTTATATTAGTTTTATTTTATTTTGAATAAATATTAAGTAATAACTTAGCCAATTATAGTTTTCAAATTTTTATACTTGAAATTTTTATACTTGAAATTTAAGATGATACTTCTTCTTCTTCTAAGTCGTGTTCCTCATGGCTGAGGGTCGTGATCATTCTAAGGAATTAATCACATAGACAGACTCTCGTTGCAGATTTAATGGTTTGGTTTGCCATTGCCTTCCCCATTTCACACCACTGATTATCTCAGTATGCAGGTTTCCTCACGATGTTTTCCTTCACCGTCAGAGCAGTCGGTAAATGAATGTTAGTCTTCGTAAAAATCCGAAAAACTCATTGGTACATGGCATTGCATGGTTTCGAACCTCGACCTCCCGCATGGGAGTCCGGCGTCCTAGCCACTAGACCACCGACGCTATTGAAACTTAAGATGTACTTGGAATTTAAGATGTTACATATACAGGGTGGATTTTTGAGACGGGACAGTAAGGGCAGTAACAAAGAATAATTTCGAGTTCACTAAGTAATCGTTTTTCCGTACAAAATGTATTGGGAAAGTTTTTGGCGATTTCTATCATTTCTAGTACTCAAACCTCTGTTGGCCCGATAGAGTCTTTTGATCCCTACACGAATTAGGATTGATTGGCATAAACATTTTTTTGTTTGTTTTAGCATTTTTTTCGCTGACTGTACATTGTTTCGAAAATCTTTGAATGCAGTTCAGAATATCTCAAAAAGTTATGGATGGTCTCCTAGGAACGTTTTCCTGTAACTATAACGGTTAAGATACCTGCCCTTACTGTCCCGTCTCAAAAATCCACCCTGTATATCAGAAATTAAGATGTTACATATATATCAGAAATAAGCGATGTAGAGAACACCACCAGTGGGCTGGAACCCACACCTCCGAGTTAACCGTAGCTGCCGCGTTTTTCCAACCATCGCAGCGCACCGGTTGAGTTGATCACCCCTGTAGCGAAATTGGAAAATCGCGCCGCTTGTGGCTAATCCGGATGTGTGGGTTAAAAAGTCCCACCAGTGGGTGGTGTTTTCTTTGTATCGCTTATTTCTATTCGTGGCACTTTATATGTATTTAGTGACGCAGACAGTGTGACACGTGAAATGAATAATATTGTTGTTGTTTTCATAGCGGAGTATGGCCGTTTAATACTTAATTATTTATTTATTTACATGCCTCTAGAACTCGAGGCATTTGACCTCTGACTGGTGGACCAGCTATCAATTGATACATGACAACCTCACTTCGTTCTAGATCGGATTTCTCTGCATAATGATGATTTAATAGACAGTTTATTGGTGTTTGATTGATCGTTAGTCTTTATAATACTGTTAGGTCCGTTAGAGCGACCCAAGCGAAAGAAAAAAAGAAAGAAAGATTATTAAAAAAAATTAAGTAAAAAAAAGTAAAATTAAGTATATTTTTTTTAAATTGATATTAATTAAATTAATTATTTATTATTGATTAATTAATTTTTTATTATTATTAACAAAAGTAATTAAGTTTGATGAAGGTGGTGTGCAGCACCGGAAAAAGGGGACTGCCTCAAAGCGGGCCCTGATCAAAACCATGCAACGTCATATTGTATCAATGAGTATTTCGTTTTTTTTTACACTTTCGTACATAGACCTACTGTTCTAACGATGAAGGAAAACATCGTGAAGAAACCAGTATCTGAAATGGGGATGACAATGACTAACCATCCCATCCCATTAAAAATCTACCGAGAGAGTCGTTACTTACTTACTTACTCCGCTGGCGCAGCGACCCGATGTGGATCTTGGCCTCCGATACCAAAGAGCGCCATCGCTCTCTCTCCTGCGCAGTCTCGAACCAGTCAGGCGCCCGGAGCTTCCGCAGATCCTTCTCCACTTCATCGCGCCAGCGGTATCTGGGACGTCCGACCGGACGTCGTCCGTCCCACATACGCTCGTTTAACTGCCCGATCCTCCCCCATCCTAGTGATGTGTCCGAGCCATCGGAGTCGAGCCGCTTTCGTCTCTCCTATAATGTTCGGCTCGTTCACCATCGAGAGAGTCGTTCCTTGTTGTTAATTCTGTAGGGACACAGTGTATGGACACAATGCACACAGTGTTCTACAGTGTGTCTTCTGATGTCAGCAGAGTTAAGGCACGCGGCTGCGCCCGCGTCAGGCTAGTCGTGTCGTATGGTGTATGGTGTACTGTTTGGAAATATAAGCATCGGTTAATAAGTACAATGTCTCATTGAAGATGACTCCTCGAAAACATACCCTGGCTAGGACGTAGGTATAGACACGTGACGAACTCCTAAACCAGTAAAGAGGTACAACTCATATACCTCTAAAGTGATACCTATAAAATGATAATGACCCTCATTAATGACGAATACGACTTACAAGAAGGCCCGTTAGGCTTAAGCTACCAGTCTTCCTTCTGTCCGTGTAATATAACGAAATCTATTGCTTTTTCCACTATTGATATTAAAGATAAGGTAGTATTTGTGATAGCAGCGGCGTACGATCCGACTCCACCCATAGTCACGAAAGAACAGGATATAAAAATTAATCACTTTGCAGGGTGGGTCGGTTCTTAGTATCAGATGAATGTACAACTTTAGTCATGCAACGTTTGGGCATGAATGCGCATTTCTGTATGAAATTGTCGGTTTGTTTGTGCCATCATTGTTACTATTATATTAGCCTATATTCCCGTTGTTGAGGCACTTGTCTGCTCCCTCGTGGCGACCATGGATCATGGTGCGGATCCGGCCCAGTACTGATTGGTGGATTACACATATGCTTCGTAAACCTCCTCACAATGTTGCATTTTATGGTTAAAGAAATTTAGATTCATAGCGTGAACTTAGAATCGATTTTACTTACTTCTACCTATATTACGAGTTCTAAACATCCATTGGTGGTGGACCAGCACTTCCTGGTCACCAGACACAACAGCTCTTCGCTACTGTATCTAACGACTTTCAGTCATCTCTATAGACCTTTCAATATTTTCTTACAAATCTGCCTCCTTCAGGCATCCATAGTCAGTCACCAGTCAACCTTCTATAATCGGTGACCCCTCTAGTGCTTCTATACCATGTTCGGACGTAGTCCACGTATCCCCGGGCGATTGATCCAGCCTCGATCCATCATGGCGTGCGAGCAACTAAATATTTATGAATTGTATTTGTAATCAGCGTGCAGCCATTCCTGTTTGCTATCGGAATATGTTCAGCACAGATGTGGGTGGAATATCTACCTATTTGTTTCCATTTCATGTACATCGGTAATGGGAGTAGGTAGGTTCCTTATAAATTATCCAGGTATTGTGCGACTTGGAAGTAGGATCTGATGAAAATAAGAATAAGTTTATTTGTTAAGTAAGATTACAAGAGATTCATAGTCAATACTCCAGTAGGAACTGACACCAAAAATTCACATGGGAACAACATTTTGTACCTATTTTATTGCACATAGAAACCGCGTCTGCCAGTTGGCGCTTGCGATGTGAGCATCTTCTCACACATTAGTCGGGCATTGCAATGTCAAATGTATGGAACTATACATGCTTTTGCCTAAACAGTGCTCACATCATCATTCTATAGGAGAGGGCGCTACTAGCCCGATTTGTGTGGTTTAACTCTTTCTTCTCTTCTATTAAGGGACAGGCCCCTGTCGCTGCAGCAGTCTCCACCCGATTCTGTCCCCCGTCTTCTCCTCAAACTTCTGGTACGACTAACTACCGTTCCGATCCTTTAACTGCTCCATATATCCAATCCTGGGACGAATAGTTTTTCTTTAATTTTCCCTTCTATTATGGATTAACTCCATTCCTTTTAAACCTAGATGAATTAAGTATATTAACCTACACCTCCAATCCACTGCTGGGCAAAGATCTCGTTAGACAGCCTCACCTTGTAATTACGACTTCACGATCCAGTTTAAAGTTTTTGAGAAAGCCAACCAACCTTCGCATGGAACACATAAAAAAACAAAATGTAGGCATTTTCCAGTAAAATAACAATAACACCCGTTAATTTGAACCGTTTTGGAGCCGTCGTTAAAATAAAATAAAAACAAATCAATATCCAATCACCGCGGGCCTGCGTAGTTAAAATTTGGGTCAGCGTATAAAACTGAAACGCAGTGGTCACTAGTAGCATGCATACTGCAGTTTTGAAACTGCAATGCGATGTGCTGTGTCTGCTAAACGGATTGACACACACTTGACCAGAAACGTGGTCAAATGACTCCTTTCTGTAACACAAGAATCAGAATTATCTTCAAAATTATCGCTGATATAATGATAATTCGGTTGTTTCCAAGTAACAAGTAATTCATTTCTTAAAAATTAAGAATTAGACATAAATTGATGGTCAAATGTTATAACAGAATTATAATTCGTTGAAAAATATAATAGCTATATGCAATAAAAATCAGACGGAGAAAGAAACGGCAATATTACATCATGACGTCACTGTGTACTAGCGCCATACAAGCAGATCTAAATGTTTTGCTAAAAAGGGACAGAACAATCTCTCCAGTACTAACTTAAATTATGAATATCTCTGATGTTAGTTGAGATATCGAAAAACGAATTTTAGATCGTTCTTCAGAATGTCCATGTAAGTTGATTGATAGAATATTAAAAAAATTAGTTAAATACCGAATTGGAATCTTAACTGGACGCTGCGCTAGTACGAGGGGCAAACCGAAATGATCGGGAATTGAGTATTCTTTCTTTAGTTAGAATAAAACCTTTTTTGTTACGTGAATACTGGCCACTTGGAATCGTAATGACGTATTACAAAATAGAAAAAATAAAATAATATATGTCGGTTTAAAGTTAACAAGAGAGTTTCTCCCGCGCTTTTGTGGTATCCACGTCAGCTTTGTTTCGTTTTGTCTTGCAAATTGTTTTACAGTAGTGCTTTTCTAGTAAGAATGGTGTTCTTGCTCGAAGAACTTCGACAAGATGTGAATAATGTGTGGGACCGATCCGTACTTGGCTGGATTTTGAAGAGTCATACTGCGTCCGGGACGCCTTCTTCTTTGGTTCGGATGGTGCAGAAGCGTGGAAGATTCTCCCAGATAGCATTGAAATGTGTCACACCAGCATTTTAATGAAGACTTGACCGAGTTGTTTACATCAGACATGGCTGGATGGGCTCAGTTCCCTTTGCCTTAAAAAACAACAACAATTAAAGTTAACAAGCCGATGAAGAAAATGGATCTCGCGCGTGAAAATTTCCGTGCCACAATTTATCACAATTTTCGCCGATGGTTATCTATATCGTCACAGCATAATGCTGAGTCAGGGACCCTTTTACCACATATGCAAGTTCACAATTGTAAACTTACTCTAGACATTGTAAAAAAGTAACTCTTTTAAGTACCTAATGAAATGTAATCGTGTGTAATTTTATCATGTTATTTATATTTGTGCAAATAAATTTTAATTCATTCATTTATCTCAAGAAGAATGTCTCTCTGACCTCTTTTCCTAATCCAAACTTAGCCATCAATTTGTCTTTTTTCTGTTTTTTTTATATCCTCGCCCTTACAAAGTACCTTCGTCACGCCTACCGTCATGCGTGGTGACCAGCGATCGCGTCGAATCGCAACCTTTTTCTGCCATCGTCTGGCAACAGCCGCAAGGCATTGTTGCCGGCTTGCCACTTTCGTCACAGCCCAAGGCCGGCTTGCCAAACGCCTCCGGGGCCCGTGTTGTGCAAACTATTGTGCCGGTTAGCGAGAGACACGCCTACTCTCTGCTGTGGGTTCATTTGGTGTGTTCTGAACTTGGTTGGGTTATGTTATGGTTAAGCTGATGAGTGTAGAATAGTCGGCTAACTAGACAAGCTTACGATTTGCGGTAAATCGCAGTTCTGGTAGACAAGCTCTCTAAATCCTTTTTAGGGCTAGAGATCTCCTTATTTAGAATTTATATAGGTTATATATGTGTTATGTAATGATTATATTCCAAATACTTACTTGAATTTAATGAAGTTAACTCTAAAATATTTGCATGCCAAAGCTGGCGAAATATGTGATACCTAATATTCAAGATTTGTCATCCAATGTACCATATTTCTGGCGAATAAATAATTCATTCATTCATTCATTAGATTTGTGACCGTCACGAACCGCTCTATTTAATTATTAAAATTATTTGGGGAAGAATGACCCGCCACTCACCCTCGGATTCGCCCTCCCCAATGATAACCAAATGCAGAATATTATACATTTTTATATATTGGCATTTCTATTCATTTCACACTCCCTCATCCTTATCACACCCTTAAATCCTTCTGGATTTGGTTATCGTTGGGGATGGCGAATCCGAAAGAGGGTGGTGGGTCCTTCTTCCCCCAATAATCAATAGAGCTGTTCTACATGTCCTAAATATCTCTCAATTTGTCCTACACCTAAACAAGTCAATAGCGTCGTCTTTTATGGTCAAAATACACATATCAACTACGAACGAACGAATTAACTATTTATCAGTTTCCTATAAAACATAATTGTATGTAGGTATTTCCCTTCATACCGAGCTCCTAGGTAGTTTGTAAGTCGTTAATTACTAGAAATAAGACATAAAAGCCAACTACCGCGAAACGGGTCGCACAATAAAAGTGTACAAGTTCACGTTTTTACGAGCGCGCGCGCACGCATTTATGACGAATTTTATCGGCAGATCTTTGTGTATCGTGACGTCACAGTTGATGGGCTATTCCCTTTATGAGTTGGGTGGGACTAAGATGGGTAGCTTCAGATATGACTTGGATCTTAATGTGTAAAAGAACTGGGCTATAGTTAGATAAGTTGCAGGACAAATTCTCAACTAAATCTTATACTTAGCTTTAATTGATTCCTTCCTTCTACTCTAAATCTCAGAACTCAACAGATTTTTTCCGAGAGTATTCTTAGCCATAACTGATGAAAATTGGATCAGAGATTTCCAAGATCTTGGAGTATCTTTGATGCCAAATGGAGTATCTTTGGAACGGTAACAGTTAGGTGGGTCGAGTTTGAGCTCAAATGTTTAGAACCATGACGCTATTCCCACATCTAGAACCTTGAGGAATTGATGACCAGGAGAAAGTATGGAAAACTTTACAATATAGTCGGGGTTTTTAAAGATTTTTAATTTAGAGTTATCTTTGAAGTTGCAGGTAGTTCGGAATCTGTGGAATAGAATAAAAGAAATACAGTAAGCGAATGGAATAAACTCCTTCCCGAGGTTTGTCGTAAAATTGCCGTACACGTAAAGTTTTCTTAGAAAACCAATCTCGGCGGAAACTATCGAAGTGTCGAGGAGAGGGAAACAATTCCACAAACTCGAGAATACCACCCTCGGATTCTGGGAACGAAATCTCGTATGCGTGTTGCCAACACGCAATTTTGCGAGTAGGCTATGTCAAAATTTGAGAATCTGAAATAAAGGTTTTTACGCAAGCGTAAGGTTCAGATTCAATCGACGGAATTTGACAGATAGTATATTTATAGCTGGTGCCGACTGTACTATCAGTCAGTATTCAACGTGATGTTAATGTATGCGAAATGTACAATCTACATGGAGTTTAAAATGGAAGGAATGAGCGACTTCATCATCAGCAGCCCACTCTAGTCCACTGCTGGACACAGGCCTCTCCCAGGGCGCGCCATTGAGCCCGATCTTCGACTCTTCTCATCCAGTCGCTGCCAGCCACCTTGCGCAGATCTTCGCTCCATCTAGCAGGGGGCGTCCTATACTACGTTTGCCCACTAACCTATAATAAATAAGAAAGAATAAAATTAATTGTTAAATCACAATACTATTTTTTTTTCAGAGCCCACTATTGCTTGTTCCTATATGTCGGTATTATTTTCTTTACTATTTTAGCACCTAGTTTTCATTATCTTGTCTCGTCTCCTTTTGTAACTACAAGGCAGTCTGTTATTTGCCTTATTAACATTAATTCACGCTGTTGATTGACCAATAAAATCATAATAAAATAATTACCGATTGCATGAAGTTTATAATTCTGGCTACGTAAAGGGTGTCTCTGTTCACCATAGTTGTGCTAGGGAGCGGCACATTTCATTCTAGCTACACCTATGACGTAAGCGTGAGCGTATATGTTACCGGCCAAACCCGATTTCAGGACGAACTAATTCTTCCTATACGATTCAGATCTTTATTCATAATATTCAATTATACGTCATTTATCATTTATTACATTTCAAACCATTATTATTTGTACACGATAGGATTAACCGGTATAGCCTAGGCCGAACTGGTTTGTCCTAAGCCCGATAGCATGAATACGAACTCTCCAAGATAAAGTGGTATGGCGTAGTCTATACTGGTATGATATTTCAAGGTAAACTGAATAAAATACAACATAATTTAAGAAAATAATCATGATCTCGGTTAAAATATTCTTAGTTAGAATAAAAACCGGATTCGCCGGTAAGGGTAGAACGCTGGACTTTAACCACACAGTAAGCGCCGGTGTGCGGGTAACTCCGGTTTTTGTTAAAACTCACCACAAGACCGACCCACGGTAACCGTAGTTGCAAGAAACGGCTTGAGAGTGTAGATGTCACGAGCTATGGCTTAGGATAGCATTGATCTATGTCGTTTTCCTCATTGCTGAGGGTTGTGATCATTCTAAGGAATTAATCACATAGAACGACTCTCGTGGCAGATTTAATGGGGTTGCCATTGGCTTCCCCATTTCACACACTGATTATCTCAGAGGTTTCCTCACGATGTTTTCCTTCACCGTCAGAGCAGTCGGTAAATGTATGTAAGTCTTTCGTAAAAACCGAACTTATTGGTACATGGCATTGCATGGTTTCGAACTCGGTCCTCTCGCACGGGAGTCCGACGCTCTAGGATAGCATATAGATAGATAAACCCTGTATTGCACACAAGATACGCAAATAGGAAACGAAAATTAAACATTGAGGTGTACAGTCGACCACCGGTCAATCTAACCAAGAAGTCAAAATTTGAGAATTTGAAATGTATCATATTGCATAGGTATAAGCTTTGATTTAATCGAAGGTTTTTGACATATGGTATACTATAGCTAAAGGCGACCTTATATTTTAATGAAAACTTAACTTGAAAGACGTTTTTGGGCTACTGATGGTGTTCGGTTCCAATTACAAAAACAGTGGACTGTATAACAAAAACTCCCATAGGATTTTAAATTCTATTTATTTTACTTTACACCATTAGAAAACAAGAAAAGAAATTAAGTGAACCTAGTTACAGAAACTTAGCCTACTCAAGTGACCCTTGACCAATGTAAATAACACCACCGACTACAAGTATTGTACATTAATAATATATATTTTCTAGGCTTAATTTCTAATACTTCTGCCAATTATAGGCATACATAACATTATTAAGAACAATGTTAAGTATGCACTAAAATAACAAGAAATAAAACAGATATAGAATCTATAGATATTAAATTAACAAGAATGGTATTAATGTAACAAGAAATAAAAATTTAAAGAAATTATACTTAAAACTAACTACCACTAACCACTCGTAGTTCTGCTCTCAATGTGGCACAGAGCCTTACATTTATACTTATGAAATGGATGGATGGGTCACCAACATCTAGACCTCCAAATGTCAAACTCACCTGCACGTGGTGCATCCTGCCGATTAGCGAACGAGTCCCTGGCGACCGACTAGTGGCGGTATAACCACTCAAATTCTGGCTGGGGCAAAATACCAGAAGCACGATGACGGGCAGCACCGTCATCGGGGCAAGCGACCCGGCTACTGCGATCGCCAACCCGCAGGCCTAGCGCGGCGACTATGGCATTACCTCCCATGGATAGCGCAAAAAGAAAACGGCCCCCAGTTCCCGGCCGCCCCACTGTTCCTGGTCATGGTGGCGGCCATGGTAACGATCTGCGCAAGGCTGGCAGCGACTGCATGAGAAGAGCCGAAGATCGGGCTCAATGGCGCGCCCTGTGTCCAGCAGTGGACTAGAGTAGGCTCCTGCTGCTGCTAATGATGATGATGATACTTATGAAGGCAATCATGAAATAGATATGAAAGATAGTCGCACCACTTTTATACGTGTCACGCAGAATTTACTAGTGTGATATATTCAAAAAAATTGCGATTATCCTTTGATAGTTTCCAAGTCGTAACAAACAAACTTTTTGGTAACAAACCAGCAATACAAACCAGCTTTTTGGTTTCGGGGCGCTAAGATTTGTAAATACTGTAACTTTGTATGTACACAACAATAAAAAATAAAATAAAATTGAGGAGCTCGTAGCCTAGTTGCGATCACGGTCCGAAAGTGATCGGGCAGGTTAAGCGACGTTGGCCCGGTCGGTACCTGGATGGATGACCGCTAGTGGCATATTTCATCTGAGCTCCTCCGTGCCTCGGAAAGTACGTTAAGCAGTCGATCCCGGTTGTTGTCGTTCGACAGCAGTCGTTAAGCCATGTCAGAGGCCTACGGGCGGCCTGAACAACTGACAAATAGGTTGGCCACTGACCATACGATAAGCAAGCAAGCAAGCAATAATAAAACAAGAATATACTTCTTGTTACGACTATGATTGTTACGGCAGTGATTTTTTTGCCGAGAATCAAACCCATAATGCTTACAAAGGCACTATACGACTATGTCATCAAGTCTTTCAATCGTTATTCTAAACAGCTATCTCACACGTTTCAGATATTTAGCTCAAAATAGATCTCTAAGGAAAACAGACATGTCGTTGCTAAATGGAAAATAAATTCAAAAACGTCATGTCGACATCACTCAGCAGAAAAGGCGAGATGTAGCAACCTTGGGGGAAACGTTGGGCAAATACATTTTTCCCCGTTCCGGGGAAACCTTGAAACTCGCGGGCCTAACTTGTATTGGGCAGAAGTTTTTGCGAAACATCACGTGACACGGGGGAGAGAATGCAGCTGAGTGGTTCCCGATTCCATGAGATAAATTCCTAAATTCAGCTCCAGCTCTGCACATTGCGTACATTTATGATTGTATTCATAATGATTGTAATTTATATTTATTTCAAAAGATGTGCTGCTGAAAGTTTCCTGCGCCGCTTCTTTTCTTTCAGCTATAGCACCTTACGAAGCAGTGGTAGAGTTAAAAAAACTTACAATAAAAACATTTTGATTTGATTTGATACACCATTCGTGAATAAAAATAATTGAATTGGTTAAAAATTGCTGTGGTGACATTGATAAGCTGATAAATAAATAAATATCAAATTGATTATGAAATAAATAATTAAATGAATGATGTCGATGATGGTTAAAAAATTCTGAGTTATCATTATCAGACTTATAAACTGTTTTAACATCTGTCTCTTTCTAAAACGGTATTTTCTATGGAAGCAGCAAGTGACGTCACTTGTTACTAGCGCTATCTTCGTCTAATCGGCAACTTTGAACCTTTATATCTCGGAAACTACTACGGATATCACAATTTTTTTAACGTTGTGCTACTAATATGAAAAAGATTATTTAAATACTTATTGCCGTTGACACAGCGATCCGAAATGGAGCTTCCGAGACCAAAGAGCGCCATCGCTCTCTCTCCTGTCTCGAGCAATAAAAAAAAACATTATTCCTATTTACAGTTTCATCAGTACCTCTGTTTCATCTACACCCTGATACAGTTGAGAAACCCGAGACGGAAGCGGAACGGTTTTTAACGCGGTACGGTTGCGAATACAAAACCGTATTTGCAAGGCTTCTTATTGGGAAAGTATCCTAAGTGGAGTCGGGATAACTTTGAATATTTGCGTAAGGAATACCCAAGTAATGTAATTGAAATTTCAGACGAACCGCTAGGAGTTTTGCGAAAGTAACTATACATAGATTTGGGGGAAGACCTGGAATAAATCGCTTCATGCGTTTCGTAAAACGTTTGTATGAAAATAGCATGTTAAACCTAACCACGATTTTCAGCATTGAAAGAAATATTTCAGAGAGAAATGATTTTTTTGCCGCGGTCGAACATTCTCCGTCTATAAAGATTGTGTACTTAAAAGATTCATAATTGTATTTACTTTTTTCCAAGTTTTTTTGTATTTATTGTATGTTGTTTGAGAGCGTCGGTGGCTTCCTGGCTTGGACGTCGGCCTCCCATGCGGGAGGTCCGAGTTCGAAACCAGGCAATGCCATGTACCATTGAGATCGGATTTTTCGAAAGACTACGTTCATTTAGCGACTGCTCTGACGGTGTAGGAGAACATCGTGAGGAAACCTGCTCACTGAGATAACCAGTATGTGAAATGGGGAAGGCAATGGCAAACCACCCCGTTAAATCTTCCACGTTCTATGTGATTAATTCCTTAGAATGACCACGACCCTCACCAATGAGGAACACGACTTAGAAGAAGTATTGTATGTATTTATGTAAACGGATAAATTTCGTCATTAGTCTATTTAAGTTTTGAATTTGAGTTTTTGTAATGTACCTACTGAGTATTGAATTTGAGTTTGTGTAATGTACTTGCTGCTGTCAAGTTTATTAATAAAAGAAATAGGACTATGAAGTAAACCGCTTGAAATCGGGATGGTTTTTCTAATTTTTACTTACGGCTAAAACTACCTTTGACCTCAACCTCACCGGTGGTAAGTGACGAGGAGACCGAAGATAGAATTGAGCATGCGGGCTTAATAACTACTGGTTCGTCTCTCCGTGCAAAGTTTTAATTTAATAAGTGTATTCCTAAGTTGCTGAATAAAAAAAATGGATCAGTTTTGAAAGGGCTTGCTACAGTCTGTCCTCTAGGTGCCGGCTAGCAGGGTTCTAGGACAGTGTGCAGATGAAGTAATAGATGAACTTGGTAATAAATATTATATTTTTAAGGAACAGAACACAGAAAATAGTAAACGTAGAACATAGGTAGTAGTAGGAGACAAAAATAAACGGAGAAACGTTCGTTCAAGACAAAATACAGAGAGAAAGTGCAAATACAAAGAAAACAATGAAATTTAGAAATGGAATGGGAATATGATTTGTTACCACAATAGGTATGTTCTATGCTTCTGAGTCAATACTAATAAATCCGTTTGAATTCCGGAAAAAATCATTTTCCAACGCAAAATGAATCACCATCACACGTCATTTTGAAAGCTTTTATGCGATTTCAATTATACCGACGTATCACGAAAATATGGTACTTCCATATTTAATAATACATTCATATCAAAAGAGAATAAAAAATATTCGACATTAATGACTGGGAACAGCGACTGGGATCGACAGGCCCCGTCAAATAATGCACAAGTACCCACCTCCCCCCGTCGATCAACCCTCCCACCCCCTATCTCCCCCTCCCAATCGGCGAACCGTCGAGAGGCTTCATCGAATATTATTTCAGTCAATATTCCCAACAATGCTAAACCAATATAAAGATGTAATTTCGGCTCGAAGTTCCCCTACGGTTGTGGATTTTGATTGATGGAAAATAAACAGAATTCTCTCTGTAATTTTGATTCTTTCGGTAGCTTAATTATGTTCTATTGAATAGCTCATCGTAGTCTAGTTTTGACCGTAGTCCGAATGTAATCGTGTAGGTTAAGCAACGTTGGCCGCGGTCAGGACCAGGATGGGTGACCGCTATTGGAACGTTTTCATCGGAGCACCTTTCGTGCCTCGCATGTTGGGTCACTGTAATATTATTAGAGGGTTTTCTATGCACTGCTAGGCTTGAGGACTTGGATGAAGTGCGACTTCAAATCGAGACACAGCAATACAAGCATTGCTGCTTTGCGACAGAAATATGTTACTCATACCACCTTATCTTATCTTATGGTAGGAGGCCGGGAATAACCCAGCGGCACTTCGACCCTTTAGGATCTTTTTTGCCTACCCCATTTTACACACTAGTCATCTCAGTGTTCAGGTTTCCTCACGAAGGTTTCCTTCACCGTTAGAGCAGTCGGTAAATGTACGTAAGTCTTCGAAAAATACGAAAAACTCGGACCTCCCGCATGGGAGTCCGGTGCCCTAGCCACTGTGCAACCGACGCTCTTTCATAGCACCTTGATACAGATCGCTCCAGACTTCAAAAGCTTTAATATTATTCTCAACCCAGATTCCCGTTTCAAATATTCCTCGACTGACGAATTAGAAATAAATACCATTTAATTAAACCCCAGTGTCGCAGGTCAGGCGTGTTATCTCGAAACACTATGTTTGTTGTCACGATACATAACATAACTACGTATATAAGTGATACTGTAACTTGTAACAGCCTTATTTTCAACGTGGTAAGATTGAAAATGTGCTCCTGCCCCGTCCTATCTAAAGTGGTTTTGAACAGTTGAGAATGCCGATAAAGTGAATTGTCAATGAATTTGTTATAATAAAATAATAAGTCGTCGTGTCCACTCGTGCATGCTCCAAGATCTAGACTTGGAAGGAATGGAACAGCCTGCCGGCGTCTGTATTTCCCGAAAACTACAACCTTGGGATCTTCAAGGCCAGAGTGAATAGGCATTTACTGGACCCGCATGCTCCATCGTCGACCTCATCGTCGCTTACCATCAGGCGAGATCGAGGTCAAATGCGGGTTTAGTTATACATAAAAAATATAAAAAAATAAAAACCCCAGAAACCGAATCGAGAAAAAATACCTAATGAATCGATCATCAATAATTGTATTGTATTTACTTGATAGAGCGTCGGTGGCGTCGTGGCTAAGATGTCGGGCTCCCATGCGGCAGATCCGAGTTCGAAACCAGGCTTTGTCATGTACCAATGAGTTTTTCGGTTTTTTCGAAAGACTTACGTACATTTACCGACTGCTTGACGGTGAAGGAAAACCTGCACACTGTGATAACCAGTGTGTGAAATGGGGAAGGCAATGGCAAACCACCCCATTAAATCTGCCCAGACAGTCGTTCTATGTGATTAATTCTTTAGAATGATCACGACCCTCAGCAATGAGGAACACGACTTAGAAGAAGAAGATTCACTTGATGAGCGGTTTCGTCTTCCATTGCCTTGATATTTATACAGACATTAGTCTGATTCCAAATCAAAAGGCAAACACGGTAGGTAACCACCTTTGTATGGAATCCTTATTTAACTTCTTCTGTCGAATCAATAGAACTTACAAGTCGGGCTTCTAGCTTTCTACCTCTATATATGTTCTACCAGACCAGAAAGTAGCCATATCAATGGCCTTCTGGTTGGCTTTAAATACATCATCCCATGTGCAAGTCGATAGGCACATGGACTCTCATGTCCATAATCCCCGAGGGGGTAGGGGAGACAGAGAAATCACGTCAAACACAGGTAGTTCCCACTTGTCGCCGTAAGATTTGATGGAAAAACGTTATAGGTGGCGAGCCTACCGCTGTCTACTAGGTATATTACAAAACCTCGACAGTAAAATCCATTAAGCCGTTTAGGCTACGCGACAAAAAACAGACATACATACATATTTACATGATGCATACACATAATAACTTTTCATGTATGACTTGACTACAATTCCAATTTTGGCACCGTGCTGTATGACATTGTAATGCATTAATAAATGAAATACACCAGAAAAACATTAACCTCCTTCGGCAGTCGTGTTTATTACCATTAAAACTAAGACTTTACCTGAATTTACTTGGAAACTAAGTAACTGGCTTGTTGAAAAGTGCTTTTGTACTATAAATGACTACCTAAATCCAAATAAATAATAACATGTATGTAACATATCGTGCTACTATTCCTGTAGTTTTTACTTTTCCTGTATTTGTACACATCGTGCTACTATTCCTGTAGTTTTTACTTTTCCTGAATTTGTACATATCGTGCTACTATTCCTGTAGTTTTTACTTTTCCTGTATTTGTACATATCGTGCTACTATTCCTGTAGTTTTTACTTTTCCTGTATTTGTACATATCGTGCTACTATTCCTGTAGTTTTTACTTTTCCTGTATTTGTACATATCGTGCTACTATTCCTGTAGTTTTTACTTTTCCTGTATTTGTACATATCGTGCTACTATTCCTGTAGTTTTTACTTTTCCTGTATTTGTACATATCGTGCTACTATTCCTGTAGTTTTTACTTTTCCTGTATTTGTGTACAATAAAGTGTTTCTATCTATCTAACTACTTGTATATTTTGACAATACATTCATTATAAATATTTTGATATAATTATATTAATTAATTAATGAATTAATAGTCAATAAAGGACATAATAAAATATGTTTGTAAAAAAATATAGTATGCCTTAACAATGTAGACTATTGCGGATCAAATTATTAATCATAAGAACCATGTAATCTGTAAATAGCTGTCTAATGCCCTAGTAGTAGTTTCTGTTAATTTGCCGACAGGTGTCGCTATGCATCTTTACCTGGCGGCATCGTTTAGTGATCTAGGTTTTATATAGCATTTTTTGGATTTCTAATAAATTGTACTCTTCGAAAGTTCATGGCTTTCTGTTCTTTTTGATATAGGCGCCCTCTGCGCAAACACAGCAATAAAACATATGAACATTAAAAATAGTATCCACTAAGATCCTTAGTTGCGTCGTACGACACCCACGGGAAGAGTTGGGGTGGTGCTATTATATACTGGCACATGGAATATCACGCCATGGAATATAAGGCTATTGATGTGGTTGTGATATTCCATGTGCCAGTAAAGAATAGCAACACCCCGACTCTTCCCGTGGGTGTCGTATGACGCGAATAATGTGTGGATAATATGTTTGTATGTGTAGTATCAATGCTCTATGGGAGGCATCACTCTCCCATGTCGTTCCTTAATCCGATAAAGTGTATGGAATACTTTACAACTGATTTGATTAAATTGTAGTGTAGTCATTGACTTAGTTAGAATGTTTCATTATCGAAGCCGTACAGTATCGGAGTATTTGACACAGTAACACTGTAATCCCGGAGTGACGTATGCAGATGCGTCAGTGGACGGATTCTGTGAAGCACTACTGATACTGTATCGTGACGTATCAAACCAGTACTGACTGAGGTATAGCTTGGAAACGAAGAATACATTTAGATATATTTATTTCATTTAAATCTATAATGTTTATTTGACATTGGATTACAACGAGAGGCGCGCGCTCGCCGTGCGCGCCAACATGATCGCGCGCCGGTTCTGTAAGTGATCCCGGGAGGCCAAGCTAGCGTCGTGTAGGGCCTATTGCCAACTGTTACTGCCATATACGCCGCGGCTGTGGACTAAGTATATCCAGGAGGGCTACAGAAGGCTGAAAGTGCAATATAATGACGCTTTTATAATGTTATTCAGGCTGCCTAGGTTCTGTAGTGCTTCTGAAATGTTCGTGGAGACCCGTGTGGCGGGTCTTGACGCGCTGATCCGACACCGTACAGCTTGGTTTAGGGATAGGGTCTTCAGAAGAAAAAATAGTCTGATTGTTGCTATATCAACCCACTGTTTGGTTATATCTAAATTTTGGAATAAATAGCTGCTTTTGTAAAATTTATTTTAGTTTAGTCAAAATTCAAAAGTTACTTATTTATTCTTTGTACTCTTACCAACTGCTTTTTCTGTACTGTTATGCGAATTCTTTTTGCCATTATATGTTATTTGATATAATTTTTAATGTTATAGTTATGGACTCATTTGTGTGATTTAATTTAATTACTAAGGAAAATACAAAATACAAATAACTTAATAACAATATGAAACAATACAATGCTAAGAAGGACGCTCAGTGCGTGCTGCGGCTAGGCTGTACGGCAAAACCACAGCACTGGTTTTCTGCTGTGCCTTGGTGATGTCATCGCAGGCCAAGAACAGGTTAGCAACCATACTATCTGCCTGTAACTAAACCAAATCTAGGAAATGTTTGTCGATGGAAACTAATGTCTCCTAAAATAACTCCTTGAAGATTTCAAGATTGTATGTTTCGGGAAAAACAGACGCCGGTTGTTCCAATCCTTGGCCGTTCGCATTATGAAAGATGAAGCAAAACGCATATGAACTCTTATATTTGCACCAATGAACGCAAGAATACCTGTTGCTTTACATTCGTTCTGAGCATCATTAGATTTGCGGTGTACCTATATCACACACATTCGGACATTAATTTGACGCCAACCGAACGTGCCTGCCGAATGCGTGTGTACGCTTAGAAACGCGATTATGGTTGACGCGAAAAGGATTTTACCGGAATCCGGCGGCGTGAATGTTATTTTAGGATCCAACCTAAACCGATACTTGGAGTCGTACTTAAGTTTACTTAGCACGCCAGGTGGCCAGCTCTGAGCTGAAATCAATAGCGATTGATGTGTGGCCACTAGGTGTCCGGTGCTACTGACGAGGGTAGAATAAAAAAGAATGACGTATAAATGTACTATGAGGTACGTACTTACAATAAAAAACAGTTTGATTTGATTTTGGTCTCATTATTACGAAACAACAATTCTTGTAATTACAGTGCATGGCAAAATTAATTGAAATCGCCGTGGAAAATAGCGTCAATAAAAGTTTTTCAAATTCAGTGTTGCCATTTTATAAGCTTGCAATTACTTAAATTAAAAGCGTACAGCTGACTGGCACATACCTCTTTAATATTGGTGACTAGGAGCAGGAGATCATATAACGTTACTAAATAGAATCTAAACTGCATCGTTATGACGTGTTCCGTATTCTACTATCCACTAACGATCAAATTTCAGTTAAGTTCCGATCGAGTCAACGATCTATCGAACAAGTAACATATTTGTGCATTCTACTAAAACGTTTAGTTTATACTGAATCGCAGTTGAACGGTAACAAAACGCTTCAACTGTCAAATATAACGTTCGAACATAAGTTCCTCCCGAGGTACTTTTGCCCGATCGATAGTAAATCGAAAGGTGGCAGTGGTAGAGTTATGCGTCAGCAGAAAGCGATTTGGTGTCCAAATAGAATTGGAACGAAAACTAAATTGAAATTGGATAGAAATAGAACTACAAACGTTGTAATTTAGGCGAATTGGGCCGCAATTTTACGGAGCCGAAACGTGGACACTGACGGTGCGACTGGTTCACAAATTGAAAGTCGCTCAGCGTGCTGTGGAAAGAGCTGTGCTGCTGATGGGCAGCAGCAGGGCATCGCGATTGAGTCGCGGTTCATAATAAAGAAAACTTCGCAACAGCCAAAGATTATTTAAATCTTTGGCGACAACAGCACAACCTACCTGTGTTTTATATGGACGGTGGACACAGTTGACCTGCGACCAACCACCATTGTAAAAGTGATCTAAAAAAGCGCAATACTGGAAGATACAGAGAGGTAATAATAGAGCGGAATGGTATAGCTCTGTGTTTGACTGTGACTCTGTCGTCAAATGCTGGGATCACGAGCTCTAAGCGGAAATCGATAGCGATTACTGTCTGTGCGGCTACTAACACAGAATGGAAAACGAATTGTCATAAATGTTTCACCTGGGAAAAATAACGCGTTATTTTACCTGAGAACAATAACGCGTTATTTTACAGAACTTGCAAGAAACGGTACCGTGAGATGCAAGAAACGTCCTTCACGTTAAGGTTCCTTAAGTCTCGTGTCATCTCTATCTAGAGCTATGGCGTAGAAAGCCCGGATAGCTTGTATTCTAATGAAGAATACGTTCTTAAAGTTATTTAAGGACGAATCGTGTTAATGTTCGGGTACATGAAGTACCCAAAATATTTTTTACAGGTCGAAAATCATAGCTATGGCGGGGCCATTTCAACTCTCATCCACAGCCGTTAAATATTAAAAAGCTCACCGCCCACGCGCCCGCTCGCGACACACGCACCATGCCATCACCCTCCCACACACTCAGTACCTCACATCACACTAATATCCTCATTCATAAAAACAAACACCTTCATACAACACAACACGCACACACTGTTGCTTTCTTCGTCCGTGCAGTCACTGAGGGGTCAGCTGAACATCAGCGCTGTTGCTTGCCTCAGCATTATGCTGAGCTGATGTACCCTTTTTGGCACTGTACCGCACCAGATGTTCTGTGCTGCATGTATTAATCTTAGTATACTTCTGTATTGTGTTCTATATTCTGGTGTTTACAGTGCTAAACAAACGTTTTTAATTACAATTTCAATTCCTCATATTATTATGTATCAATCTAATTTTGCTCTTTACAGCTGATCGCAACAAGTGTGTCCTATAGATGGCTAGACGCGTGTCTGAAAGCGAAACCGGTCGCGTCTAGTGGGGCCGTCGCTCGTTTATGTGTTTTTAATGACGCATGTATGCGGGGCCGGATAGACAAATAGTGGCCGGTACAGTTGCACACAGCAATATCGTATAGCATCGTGTGGTTAGAGAACGAATCAATAGAACGAAGTGCTTTAAACTGGCTATAGCTTTGTCGCACGTGACTTCAGTCGTACGTGGTTTTTAGTTTAAGACTTTAGAGGGACACCTGCTGGTTTCAGGCGGGTGCTCGGCTCTGTTAAGAGCCATTTCACCGAGTTCCCTCTGTAGAGCATCGGCTACTAATGTTCAGGCTGGCCTCCTCCGTTCCATTTTCCAGTGCCTTTGCAGAACTTCAGGGTATCTCCGTAGTTCAGGTCTTTTTATTCATTTTCTCCTATGCTGTCTCCTCGGTTTGGAGTACACAACATACTCCGCGAAGAAGTGCTGGCTGGTTTCTTCTTTGCGAGTATAACGTTGAGAAGTTTGTTACTGTTACGACATCCCACTTCTGATGTATGGATGGAATGAAGTCAGGATAATGGCCGTGATTTGCAATGACACAGCACTTGTCGTCATGGAAACTCTATGTGGTTCGCTCTGTGAAGAATATTACATGTTATTGTATATTATAACATCGGTCTAGTCACTAGTGGGTACAATTTGCAATAGCAGTGTCGCAATAGACAATTTGATAAGTTTTATAATATAAATGAAGTTCCTCACGCCTCCGCGATTTATATGTGAACGGGTTGTGCAATCCGTTGGTTTATTACATTCTTTGCTTAACTAAGATTGTGATTTTAAGTTGCACAAAACGTCCTGAGAGTTTAACCAAAAACATAACTGTTAATGGTTTTGTGGAGTGGAATAGGGCATTTCTATTAAGGTGGATTCGAACCGGCGACGCTTGCGCCAGTCTCGTGCCCTCGCCTTTGAGCCATTATCGGATTAGAGCTATTAATATTTCCACGACGGTACACACCGTTGAAAAATATACCTCTATAAGGCTGCCTTTCCACCAAAGCTGTGAGAGAAAGCGAGGTGGTGAGCGGGGATAAAATCCGCCAATAGGATCGCTCCATTTTAATCGTCACGTGATATTGAGGTGATCCTATTGGTGGGTTTTTTCCTCGCTCACCGGCTCGCCTCCTTGCAAAGATTTGGTGGAAAGCCACCCTAATACTACCACTATATGACAACGCATCAATAATCATCGTATCATAATTTATTGGTAAATATAATTACAAGTCAAAAGTTTAAATACAATATAAATTATTCAATTAATTTGCAATTGATTTAAAAAATTGAACAATTAATCCTGCAAATCAATCCCCCTCTACAAACATAACATATGCCTCTCCCTCCCCCTCCCCATCACCAACATAACATAAACATACCACAATACATTGGAACACAAAGGCTCGCCAATTAGTGATCGCGTCACGTTGCGTAGGTATCGATTGGTCTGTCCGTCCGTCCGTTATCTGTACTGGTATTTGCATAGGCGGTAGGGTTGGATGGGATTCGGATAGCTTATAGTATATGGGTTTTATATGCATTTCTACTTCAGGATACGAGGGTCGGTGGCAGTGGTTAGGACGCCGGACTTCCATGTATCAATGAGTTTTTCGGTTTTATACCGACTGTTTTAACGGTGAATGAATACATGGTGATGAAGCCTGCACACTGAGATAATATTCCAGGCCGCTTCTCTCCGATCCCTCCCTATCCCAGGCCGCTTCTCCCCGATCCCTCCATCACCACCCGACAGTACAGTTTCTGGCGCTTACACGCGCTATCGTCATATTCCAGGCCGCTTATCGCTAATCTCTCCCTCCCCAGAGACGTCCTAAGCCGAGGTCCGTACCCACCTGGGTGCCCTTAGGTAGTCTATTCTTATAATGTTTAAGTCCTCCTCCAACCTGGATCGCACTTAGCGCTCGCCCCCAAAACCCCGGTGAAGCTGTAAAGGGCCAACAGAATAAGTCAACCAGAAAAATAAAACTGAGATAACCAGTGTGTGAAACGGGATGGGTGACAGGGGCATTTTTATTCATCTAAGCTTCTCCATTTCTGGAAGAGAACGTTGAACTGCTGGTCCCGGCTGATGTCGCTCGACAGCAGCGGTTAGGAAGAATAGGTTGTCACTAACTACATGACAAGAAGAAGAATTTAACTGATAATACAATCCCTTATCGAATGGTATATCCACCGGGCCCAGTGATGAGTGGTGGATTTCACATACCTTCGGAAACTTCATTTCCTCAGACATGCAGGTTTCGTCGCGATGTTTTCCTTCACCGTTAGAGCAGTTGGTAAATGTACGTAAGTCTTCGAAAAAATCCGAAAAATACATTGGTGCATGGCTGTACAATCAATCATGCATCATCATGTACGTGTCGTACAAATGCATGATTTTTACTGTGACTAGCGTTACATCATGTGATGACGTGACGATAATAACATAGGAGCTACAAAAGTATCCAGGTCATAAAATACAGGCCCTCGTTCAGCCAGAATACATTGATTCTAAATTATCGAGTATCACCACAATTTTAAATGGTTCTGGTCTATAATAAATGAAAATCGAAATAAAAAATGAAATTGAATAAACTCGGTTTAATGATATGTGAGGAGCTCGTAGCCTAGTTGCGAGCACGGTCCGAAAGTGATCGTGCAGGTTAAGCGACGTTGGCGCGGTCGGTACCTGGATGGGTGACCGCTAGTGGCATATTTCATCTGATCTCCTCCGTGCCTCGGAAAGTACGTTAAGTAGTCGGTCCCGGTTGTTGTCGTTTGATAGCAGTCGTTAAGCCATGTCAGATGCTTACGGGCGGCCTGAACAACTCTGACAAATAGGTTGGCCACTAACCATACTTGCTTATCGCAAGCAAACAATGATATGTTATTTTTATTTATCATAAAACGACTGACAGTCGTTCTACTCGGGCGGCGTATGGGTGAAGTACACGCAGCGAGCCTGCACCGTCCAGCGCGTACAGTACAACAATGCCTTTAGGATGCTGTTGGGGTTGCCGCGCTTCTGCTGTGCGTCGTCGATGTTCGCGGAGGCTCGCACCGACGAGTTCCGGCCTCCCGCCTATCAGCACCGCTGCGGCACCAATAGCGTCCTGAAGGTCATTGCTGAAAAAGTGGATAGTCCGTTTCAAAGGCATTGGGTGCGACTAACCTTAGGGCTGATAAAATAATATCTATAGGATATACATAGCTAATTAGGTTTTATACTAACACATAGTTCTTAAATCTACTAACAACAATATGGATACTTGTATCTGAAATAAAGATTAATTTAATTGCATTTTTTATATTTTTTTTATTATTGTTATTTATTTATTTGAGGGTAGTATCTATTTCATACGCCTTTTGCACCCGTATATTATGTAAATAAATAAATAAATAAAATAAAAACAGCCTTTAATTCTACCACTCATACACAATCATTGATAAATTAAAATAAAATTAACATGTCATTTTCCATTATTTCACTAAATTATTATGGTATGTCAATATTTATTATATATTATTATTATTTTTTAGTAGTTGCCTTCTCTGGCATAGGCCTCCCCCAATTTCCTCCAGTGTTCCCTGTCCCTCACCATTCTCGTCCAGTGTGCTCCCATTTGCTCTGCAAAGGTATCGTCCCAGCGTTTATATGGTCTTCCTCTTTTCCTTTTCCCTTCTTTTGGGTACCACTCCGTGACTTTTTTCGTCCACCTGTTATCCTCTAGTCTTAGTATGTGACCTGCCCATTTCCATTTTAGGTTTCTAATTCTTTCTAATTCGTATATTATGTATCTTATGATTTTTCCATCACCTGAAGGTTGCATGGAAGATGTCGCTTAAAGCGATAAGGCCGCCTTCTGCACATTATATTGTACCTCTCTTTATTTTCTATGTTTTGTTTTTGTCCAGGGTGTGCAAGTATATTTGTATTGTATTAATTTAATAAAAGAGCCCAGACGGAAGCCGAAACAACGAATCACATATTATGTACATAAATGTCCTGACAATTACTATGCATGCCTCGCGGCATATAAGTTGACCTAAAATGGCGAAGTAACTAATTTCGGGTATCAATCGAAGTGCGGGACGCGAGGGGCCGCGCTTAACCATAGCATTTGACTATTAATAACTGCAAATGTAACCTGAAATCTATACACAATAAAGATATTCTATATATTCTCTTCTATATATAGAGCTTGTGTACATATATGATTGTATTCATAATTAAAATAAAATTAAAAATTATTAATGCAGACAGTATCTTTTACATTTTCTCAGATTTCCCTGGCTCCCACACTAGGATACCCTGTGTTGTGGGGGCCAGTCTCTTCCGATAAATAAATTATGAAAAAACATAAGGCAATGCAGTAAACAGTTAAGTATGCGTGTGTGAGGGGTGTGTGCGTGAGATGGCGTGTGTGTGGTGTGTGTGTGTGTGTGAGGGGGTGTATGTTGTAAGGGTCAGTGTGCGTCCATAGGACTCAACTAATTGGTAACAATATTTTTTCAGTATTAAAGTAATCGAGTGTCAATAGCCAATTTTTAACCTTTTCTTTGCAGGAATACCTTGAACAGTTTAGGATCGAGAGGAGTTTTTCGGCTCTTTTGTATAGGAAAGGGCCTCGATCAGAAGGTGCTCGCTGTGCAAAAAGGGTCTTTCTTATTTTTGCGGTCCAAGAGTTAAAACGTTTTGACCTTGTTGGATTCTGCACGGTGGTAGGGGCAATTTTGTGGAAGCGCAAAATAGTTGAGCTTATATAAAGCTGCCTTACTGTAAGAAGTTTTCAGTCACTTTTATTGTGTTAGAAATACAAGTAAATGTAATCTATAAATTGCAGTCTTCTATATTCTATAATATATATATTCTATAACACAAAACATTGATTTTGTCTTTTAAGCATCCAAAGGAGCTGTTATTCATTTTCGTTTTAACACGGGAAAAGTTGGGTGAAATTTCAATGGAAACCGCAAAATTTTGTACGTACTTATTCTCAGCTATACCTTCTCAAGTTTTACGAACTCTTTTCCTAATATGTATTTAAAATGAAGTTCTGCCGTGCCGAGTAAAGTCACAAAGTTTTAATAATACGGTAAAGTTGTTTTGCTTCCTTGCTTAGTTGTTTTGAACATTGTACAGTGGGAGACACGTCAAACTGTACTTTGTGGAACCCTGTCGCGATGAGGTTTGGTTTACATTCGTATGAATGTATAAAATTGTAAAATGCGACGAAAGTAATGCAAGTAAGTAATGATAACGCATCTTTCACTTTCGCGGGTTTGCTGGAAGAAATCACTTCTAGAGATAAGTTCACCCATTGTTCAATGTCTCATTTCAATTATTTTTATTAAGTCTATTGTTGTACAATAAAGTGTAAAGTAAATAAATGAAAGTACTAAAGGGTATGTTGGCTATACAATCTGTTGCAAAACTAGTTCTAAAGGGTCTTTCAAATAGAGCGGGTCGATGTTAATAATTTGTGGCGGCCATTTTGTTTTGGCGACATCTGTCAAATCTGTTGTTTCTTATTCAGTCACTGATGCCAAATCACCATGGCAAGTTACACGGTTCAGCAGCATGTGCAAATGATAAAACTTTATTATCAAAATGAGTGTTCGTTAGTGCAAACGTTGCGCGCATTGCGCCCATTTTACGGCAGACGCGGTGGCCCTTCAAAGCCAACATAACACAGGCCATCGCTCAGATTCAGCGGGATCTATGCAGCAGAGTCATTGAAAATTGGACCTCTCGGATTCGTGCCACCATTCGAAGCCGCGGCGGACATTTGAACGATGTTATATTCCATTCATAATGGCATAAAAAGGGCCTTTCAAATAAAAAAAATGTTTCGTTAATATCTCACACATCTTGTTTTATTCAATTTTAACATCGACCCGTCCTTGTTAAAAGACCCTTTATAACCCGCGATACACGTGCGGAATCTAGAAACAAAACGATACTGTATACAACCATCATTAATTCATTAGTGTCGTAAATTAACACCATTTAGGGACACTAAACCGTGTCGTAAACCGATTAGTGTCGATCCGCGCGCCCTGGGTGTCGCTCGGTAAACACGTCTACCAACTGTGTCCTATTTCGGCGGGACCACATAATCCCACGTCGATAACCGACCCGAAACGCGTGTAATCGCGATTTTATACCGTTACCGGTGACTCATGGAGTGTCGTGCAAGCTTTTTAATGAATTAAGGTAAAGGCTACGGTCCGGGTTCGAAACCATGCAATGCCATGTACCAATGAGGTTTCCGATTTTTTTCGAAGACTTACGTGCATTTACTGACTGCTCTAACGGTGAAGGAATACATCGTGAGGAAACCTGCATGTCTGATAAGATAAGATAAGATTTATTGTGTAAAACTTTAGGTAATAATTACAAATATTGCAGATATAGTTGCATAAACATGTCACACTAAACTCTACCTTTACAGGCATATACACCGAATTCACACATTAATAAAAATATACATTTATATGGATTATGAAAATAAACAAACAAAAAAGAGAATGTCATTAAAATTTACAAAATGTCAATAATAATCCAAATAAAATATAAATCAGTCTAAAAATTCCTTGACGCTATAAAAACATCTTACCACAAGCCATGATTTCAGAATAAATTTAAGTTTATTAAATGAAGACATTTAAAGATTTCGAAGGCCTGTGAAATTCACCGCACAGCACTGGGCCCGCTCGGTGGATCAATGCCCGTACCCCATACCCAACAGTGGGGACATTAATAGGCTGATGATATGATGTGAAGGTAGTTTAATACTAGTTTTTGGCAAAACTGTCCATTTTGTCTGCAAGTCAAAATGTTGTATTGTAATACCTTAAAGTACATTTTTACAAAGTTACAGTACAATTTCTCGAGACAATTTCTCGAGTTTATTCAACGACGAGTAGCAAGCTATGGCCGGGCCATTTTAACCCATATCCACAGCCGTTATAAAAAAATAATCGTCCATCTCATTCATGCGTCGTCTACATATACGCCAGGACAGCTAGGATGCACAGTGCAAGATTGTGTCATTCAGACAAATCTTGACCATTGAACACACGTACAACTTACCTCCACCATTCCGTGACCTACAAATAGTGCAGTCGTTTAGTAAAAAAATTTAAGGCATACTTATTGTCAATCCAAAAGTATTAATTAAGGTTGCGAAAAGAAAAATAATTAAACAATAACTGTAATCTAATATTGGAATGGGGGTAGTTCTTTTACACCTATTGTGTATTGAGATAAGTATACAGGGTGTAACATTAAGAACGGTCAGTATGGGAAAGTCTGAAACTATAAGACATACGAACATCTGTTCTTAGGAACCATGTCATCAATTTTAGTCACAAGAAAAACTGTATTCATACATTTTTTTAAAAACCTGTACTCAGCCTGGGAATCGAACCCGGTTGTTTTGAAAAAAAAAACCCAACACTATTTCTATTTAGATATCGATTGTGTAGGTCTTAAGGAATAACTGTTAGTATGAAACGTGATGTTTAAAATTAATAAAACGCATTGTTTCCATATCTTTTAATTTATTTTAGTAGGTGTTCGAAATGACTACCATTTTGTAAAATACAACATTCAACTCGTTTAGGTAACGATCTTACTATTTATATATATATAGTTGGTAATAGGGACAGCTGACTCACCATTACGTACCGTGGCGTCGTGTCACCGGGCCCTGACTGAAAACCAGCGCTGCGGCGGTGGCTAGCGTCTAGCCATATCGTCACAGCATAATGCTGAGTCAGGGACCCTTTTGCCACATATGCAAGTTCATGATTGTAAACTTACTCTAGGAAATGTAAAAAAGTAGCTCTTTTAAGTATCTAATGAAATGTAATCGTGTTATGTATATGTGTGCAAATAAATTTTAATTCATTCACGTACCAATAAAATGCCAGTAAAATTGTATACCTTACGTAACAATATGGACCAGTAGTAGTCCTCAACAAGACAGTTGGCAGCTGATTGCTGTCTGTCTCCCTAAACATGACGAGGGTCGGTCGTCGTCCGCGGCCCTTGTGGCGTCAGCTGTGATTGTGGGCTAGCGGGGTTCGGAGCATACGGAACCACCAGCACCTTACGCCTTTAGCATGTTACAGCGATTTTGAAACGGAAGCGGACCGTAAGCATTGAAATGAAAAAAAAAAAACGAAAAATAGATTTCTACGAGTTCGGTCGAGAAGGAATACTGGGAATCGCTGTTGTTAAATTGAAAAAAAGGAGCTCGTAGCCTAGTTGCGAACACGGTCCGAAGTGATCGTGCAGGTTAAGCGATGTTGGCGCGGTCGGTACCTGGATGGGTGACCGCTAGTGGCATATTTCATCTGAGCTCCTCCGTGCCTCGGAAAGCACATTAAGCAGTCGGTTGTCGTTCGACAGCAGTCGTTAAACCATGTCAGATGCCTACGGGTGGCTTGAACAACTCTGACAAATAGGTTGGCCACTAAACCATACGATAAGTAAGCAAGCAAGCAATTGAGCACTAGATTATAGAGGTTAGGCGATCGTATACAAGTCGTAGTATTGTTGTAAATATATAAATAAACAAGCTTTGGCCCAATTTTTGTATTATTTTCGCCTCAAAATAAACAGGGAATTCATAGATAGATATCTCCAGAACTAAGTTATGTTTCATTAACAAACATTCTAAATCATGTGGGACAAGAGGTTTATTTGGTTGCTAGCGAAACAGAATCATAGAATCAGAGCACTTAGTATTAGGTTTTTGGTCTCTAGTTCCTATCACACTGAGAATGGTTCTTCTATAATGAAAGATTAGATCGAAGATTCGGGCGAAGAACAGAGCTACGGTAACTCCTGCCTGTCGTAAGAGGCGACTAAAAGGAGTCGGTGTTGTAGAAGCTTTGGCCGTATTTGCTAGATCTCCCCTAGATCTAGCAAATACGGCTAAAGCTCCTACTTTAACTACAGGACTGGAAGCCGTGGACCTAGTGCGCCTAATGTCTTTTTCATATTGGAAATTATTTCCTTACGGGAAGTACGGATGTAATAGTACAAGGTCGATATCAATGCAGAATCTCCCATAGCTGCTAAAGGGCAACAAAAAACCATTTCTATTTCATTTCTTGCTAGCCGCTTAGGAATTAGGAAGTGATCTAAAGACTCAATTTTGGATGCGTTTGTGTCATTCTGACGTGGCCACTAAACCTTCCATCTAAAATGGAACTGGGCCGGCCACATCTGCCGCATGCATACTGACAGGGCAAAGGTCGCCAAGCAGTGGATACGAGATCTGTGGCCTGCGTCGTCTATCCCCATTCTCCTAACCTGTGTTCACCCCTGCTTACTGCCCATTCGGGGTGGACGTGACCCGGCATGCCAGCCAGTCCAGAAATTCCCCGTTGCCACGTCAGGGCTCGGCCGCGTTTAATGAATATCTAATTGCGATCCGCGGCGATCGTGTCGCGCGATTGCGCTAATGCGCCCGCCGCGTCACGCCATCGCTCCGGCGACGGTGTGCCGGCGTGTTCCGGACGTACATGTACAACTCCCATTAGACCTAATTTGCGCTAACTAAATGCCCATGGAATTATGGATTTAAACGTGGTAGATATATCTGCTTCGATTGGATAGTTTTCACACTTGTGCTGTCTAAAAATCAGCGCCGCAGAGCTTTAGTTCTAGCGCTTTTAAGCGCTGCGGCAACATGCTGAGGCAGTCGCCTTTTTCCGGTGCTGCACAACACCCTCATCAAACATTTTTTTCGTGTCTTTCGTGTTGTTTGTTTGAAATTATGATCATTTTTATCTTGTTTAATTGTTATGTATGTGTGCGTTCTGGAAATAAATTTTTCTTTCTTTCTATTGGATACAGTTTCTACTCAGCATATCCCCTCATCATCCGGCAGTCCCCTTTTTCCGGTGCTGCACGCCACCTTCATCAAACTTAGTTACTTTTGCTTATTTATTTGTTTTTGTAATATATTTGTTTAATATTATTTTTGTCTTCTGTATCTAGTTGTTTGTATGTGTGTACCGGAAATAAATAATATTTCTTTCATCCAATCAAATTCAAAAGGATAATCTACTCTTGGACTTAGAAAGATTTCTCTCAACGTGTGTTACGGCATGACACTTAGGCCATTAGGCTGATTAATCGTTGCCTGTAAATTCGCTTGGCGGTAGCAATTTGGGGTTCATCTTTACGTCAAACATTCATAATTCATGCATAATCATGGGTTACATACAAATGTTATTTATTATGTACATTTAGTCCTAACATGATTAACCTTGTCGGTATAGCAAGTTTGTAAGAGTTTGCATTTTACATGTAAGCGAGATCCCAGTAGGATGCTTCATGCTACGGTTATCGGTTATGGTCGTGACTCTGTTTTCCGTGCTTTTGTGATCTTCTGCAATTAATACTTTACATTTATGAATGAAACTTCAGTGACCTAACTACCCTCTGCTCCTTGTTACAGCGCCGCGGCCATGGAGAAGGCGAAAGCGTACATAAAAAGCTCGCTGGGCGCGCGGGCGGCGTCGCCCGCGCGCGACCAACCGCCCGCCGTGCCCGCCGGCGACCACGCGCGGGTGTGCTTCGTGTGCGGCGGCGCCGGCTTCAGCGACCAGTACAGCGTGCGCCACAAGCCGGGCCCGCAGGTAATGTCTGGCTCCCTCGGCCTGTGTTAACACGGGCCAGGCCGCGCTGCGCCACCCCTCTCGATTGCGTCCCACGGCCTGTGTCGGTTTGATCTCGCCTGTCGTTACCACCACATAAATCGCCATTTCGAGATGTCAAGTGATATAGAGCGAGCGGCTGCATGTGCAGTCGCTGTAGTTTTATTCAGGAATTGATAAACCAAGCAAAGCAGTACAGGCCATAGGCGGCGTTGCGCCGCGCCGCGCCTCGCGTTTGTAGGCGGATCGGTTCCCAACAGACGAGACTGTCTTGGCGCGGCCTGATCCGTCGCAAAACAGGCCGTGGGATGCAGGCAAAGCCGCGTACACTGAGCTCACACCGGAGCCCTGTATGGGACGGAATAGTATATCATTATCGCCACCGGGTCAGCGTGTAGTACGAATGCGAGGCGACTACACCGAGTAACTTGCTGGCGGTATGACCCCTTCAGGCGACTCTAAAAGCTGTAAGATATCACAACCCCCCAGAGATACAAACAGAAGGTCCGCTCAGTACAAACGTGCGAAATCGGCTTACGCACACACGGGCTCCGATTACAGGCGATCTCAGGGCAAGTCAAAGGAACACAGACGAGGAATACAGGCGCTGTGGTAGGTAGGTCGATCGAGTGGTAGGTATAATTTTTGTACTTTTAACAAACGAAATACATTGCCAGAAATATGTGTCACAGGGCGCTAGGGCAGTTATAGTTCCCAGTTTAAAAGAAACACTTTTAAACTGGGAATTATAACTGCCCTAGCGCTACGGTCGAGTGTCGTAATCAAAATCACGGGCGCCCAGAGCGGACCTTCTGTGTATCTTCTGTTCTGTGCCCGCTAGTAACTAAATATGGTTCTATTGAATTTTTTTTGCGCTACACTTCCATTTGCCAAGCGGGGAAGTGGGAACTCTTTTCCGACTCTCTTGGTTATTTACTTTCTTTAGTTTGTTTAGACGCCCAGAGTGGCATAGAGTCAAATCCCGCCTGTACCGTGGCAACTAAGGCACTTCGTAGTAGAGTTTGGACTAGGTCACTTTTGTCGTTTGAGTCTCAGAATTGAATTGGAGACCCTTATTCAGCAATTGAGGGTCATGGATCAACTAAATTGATTGGGTAATTGGACCGACGACCCCTAACCCATCTTATCTTATGATAGGGGGCCGGGAAAAGGCTGTAAGCTACCCTAATAAAATAAAATAAATAAATAAAATGAATAACCCAGCGGCACTTCGACCCTTGAGGATCTTTTGTGACTACCCCATTTTACACACTGTTCATCTCAGTGTGCAGGTTTCCTCACGATGTTTTCCTTCACCGTTAGAGCAGTCGGTAAATGTACGTAAGTCTTCGAAAAATACGAATAATTCATTGGTATATGGCACTGACCTTCCGCATGGGAGTCCGGTGTCCTAGCCACTGTGCCACCGACGCTCTACCCCTAACCCATTGTAAGAACTGTGTTTGTTTCCAAGTCCTTTGGATCCAACCTGATTGTCTAGAATATATTTTACAAACAACTTTGGAGCCAAAACAACGCTCGCTTCAATGAAGCAACCGTCCGCGAACAAAGTTCAAATGGTTAGTTGACAGCTCGATTGTAAATTACAATGTCACCCAATTCAGTGTGGCCAATTATGTCCGGAGCATCGGAACCGGTTCTGACCGGTGACAATTGAGGGAGCGAGTCAAGCGGTTGACGACTTGACACCCGACACGGCGATGTCGTCCCGTGGACAGCCGGAGACGCGTGCGCCGGCCGTGGTTGCCGACCGATAGTAGACATAGATAAGTAGGGTGTCTTTGTATAAGCGTAAAAGTATATTGTATGGCAGCGCAAACAACAAGTGACGTCATAGTGCACGTGCAATGCCCACCTGCGCTTGCGACGAAGCAAACGCAGCAACAGCCGATACACGTCATGCCGCCCGCCACTGCCTGGCCTCTATATATATATTGTATATTTATTCATTTTTAACCAATTGGAACATTTAGAGCACTGCGGTTGCGTCAACATAATATGATACGCAATACACAAAAGCGTTAAATTGAAATTTTTGCTTGGCTTAGCTAGCACTGTTAAGCGAAGAATAGGTCATTACATCCAATAACGTTATAATGAGAGAAAGAAGATAATAATATAAATAACATATTTATAACTTATAGCTGCTGTAAATGGGCATTGTCAGTTTAAAAAAAATATTACAGTAATTAGCTGCTGTATAGAGGCATTGTCAAAACTTAAAAATATATGTCTTCTTCAATTTAAGAGCTATGCTCTTGTCAGTGTAGTAAACGCCACTGTGTCCTGTCTAGGGCCTTTTCCTTGACCTCCTTATACGACGCACCGCCAGCCTTCTCTTTGATTTGATCGAAGTAGCTTATCCTCGAAAAGTTGAAGGCAAGCGGGGAAGAGGAAGACCGAGAAAAATATATGTCAAAGACTATTATTATTTGCAAATGTCAACATTTCAAGCAACTAATATACCTGCATAATAAAATAGCTGCTGTATAGAGCGTTGTAGCATTAAGTAATAATATTAACTTACTTTGTATGGATTTTTGTCTGAAATAAAAACATTGAATTGAATACGAGTACGTAAAATCGAACACCGCCTACATTTCGTCCCACGCTTTAGACTTTATATTGAATTTTCTCCAACACCTTCTCTCATTGACAGTCAAACAAAACATAATTTTAAAATAGGTCACATGTACAAATCCTGCTCGCGGAAAAATGTTCCAACCACTTTTGCTAATTTATTTAAGTACTTATAACCTAAAATAATTTGAAAGACCTACTTATACAAGCACCACCTGCTTTAAACTTCCAAGAATCCCTGCCATTGTGACAGCCCTGAAGCGTCACTGTCTAATGTCCTACTTTAGGTCAATTTGCCGACAGGTGTCGCTATACATCTATACCTGGCGGCATCGTTTTGTGACCTCGGTTTTATATAGTAAAACCGAGTTTTACTCTGGTTTACATTGTAGTGCTCTGCTTTAAATTGTACTCTTCGAAAGTTCATGGCTTTCATTACCTTTTTGATATACCTTTCTCTCATTGACAGTCAAACAAAACATAATTTTATAATAGGTCACATGTTCAAATTCTGCTCGTGGAAAACATTTCACCCACTTTTTCTAATTAATTTAAGTACTTTTAACCTAAAATAATTTGACAGACCTACTTATAGAAGCAGCTTAAACGAGGCAGCCACAATCCAAATGTCCTGGCAGGAACTCGAAGAGGCCGCGCAAGATCGCAAAAAGGGGACAGCAATTGTTCAACTCTATACCCCAGCAGGGGGTGACAGGAAGAGAAGAAGACTTATACAAGCACCACCTGCTTTAAGCTTAAGAATCCCTCCCATTGTGCCAGCCCTGAATCGTCACTGAGAGGCCGGAGATGACTTACTGTTATCATAGTTTACTACGCCGCGCCGCCGGTGTGCGAGAGTGAAATTAATTTGTTTTGCTCCGCGATTCGTGCCGCCTTAGACTTGGTTTGTTCAACTGCGATGTCCGAAAGTTATTTGACCTTGAGGAAGATTCCCGTAAGTTCTATGGAACACTCTTTTCATATATGGGGGTCAACAAAGTGTGATATTGTGTTACGGGGGGGGGGGGGTTGGTCCATAAGCTTCGTGACGTCACATGCGTAAATCCAAAAAAATTCAAGGAATAGTTCAAAGTCCATGGGCACAAGATGATTAAATATTGTATCGTTCATTTGATTTACACTCGCTCACAAACACACACACACATACACTCACCCTCAAACACCCTCTCACAACAGGTTTTTTTTTTAAATAATAATATTTTTTATCAAATTTTTATATAAGTGCATCCCCCAGGCCATTAATTAGACTTGCTATCTGCTACGCTGCAAGACGGCCGATGAGGCCAGTGCAGGTAGTAGAGACCGATATTTACTTATACATTGTAACTACACTATTGTTAAGTGATTATAATTTGAATATTGTTTGGGTTAATACATATTTTTGTATTTTGTATTTTATGTTTTGTAAATTTTCTAATGTTTGATTTTATGAAAAAAGATTTTAATTAGAAATTTATAAATAATTTTGGACGTGCTGTTATAATGGATGGCCCCGTGTCGAAAATGTTTAGGATTTCAATTATTTAAACATAGTTAGGTTAGGTTGTTGGACTCTTGTTTCCACATTTAGACACGAAGTGGTTCTTTATGGGTGGATGTATTTTGAGTTAGATTTCCAGCCAACCCAGCTCCGTCCAGAAGCTCAGAAGTCTTCTAAGGACATTCACAGGCTTCACGGTTCGCCACGGAAGGGAAGTTCCAAGTATTCCAGTCTATTGTTTGCTACCACCGCTCCGGTCTATAACGATAGATCTCAATAAGGGCTTTCCGAAAATCTTGAAAACAGCACGGACCCGAGATGCCGAGAAATCTTGAATGTTGGTATTTTTTCGAGGTGAACTAAACTTTTGCTTACCAGGCAATACAACAATCTAGGCGGTCTTATCGCTAAAACTCTCTTCCAGATAACCTTTAACCTGTTATTTGAAGTCGTATTTTTTCTTCAAATAACTTCTTTGTGCCATCTTCCCTAGAGGGACATTAAACAGGTGTTTGTTTGCAAATGTCTATCGGTGCTAATTCCTACTTAGAGACATAAACATAGGCATTAAATTGAATTAATGCTAACTGGCTGGAATCCGGCCTGACCAGTCGTAGACAGAGAGGTGAAGGAAGTGTCAAACGCGTTACCTACTGGTATTCGAGTAGTCTGCCTTTTCTATTAGCTCGCCTGGTGCCGTTTGTTCGTTGTTCTTAATGATTGTAATGATACGAGAATATGGACAGTGTTGCCAACGTCGGCATCTCAAAATCACCCCAACAATTTGGCCGGCAACACACAAGCAATACCCCTGGTACTGCACGTGTCTCTAGGCGACGGTGACTACTTACCATCAGGTGGCCCGTCTGCCTGTTTGTCGTAGCTACTTTATATTAAAAAAAAACAAATTGTGGGAAGAATCTTTCGTGGGTGTGACTCCCAAAAATGTCAAAACCACATGATAAAGTGGACATGGCGGTCGAGACAGTATTGCTGCGGTCGTTATCGCTTATCGGTATTCTGGGTGCGTAATTTCGAAGGCAGATGCAGTACAGACTTCACCAGACCTGTGCTGCATCACTCTTGGAAGAAATTTGACGCAAAAAATGGACAAAACAAGGTCGGGGAAACAATATAAGGTCGGGGAAAAAGTTTCATCGCATTTTATATGAAAACTCAAGACATTTTTTTTTACAAAGTTTATTTACATTTAATTATAGCATATATGTGCTATTTTGTTCGATGACTTTTTGCCATCTTGTGGGTAGTGACTTGATCCCGTTGCTGTAGAAATTTTGGGACTTTCTTTGTACTACTCTTACAGATACTGCATTAGGTCCATAAACGTCACATTTTTTTTTCGCGGCGCGCGGGTAGCTATTTTTGCTTTACTGTAATAAAATTTCAAAATGTATCGAATTTCTTCATTAGATTCACTCATTTTGACAGAAAGAAAATCAAATGAAAAATAGCAGGAAACAACATTTTACTAATATATTTTTTAATGTAACCTTTTTAACGTCATCAAAACCAGCCAAATACAAATAGTACAGCCAAAGAAATTTTATTACAAGTTTATACATTTTTTTATTTATTTTTTATTTACTACTAAACCCGCATTTGACCTCGATCTCGCCTGATGGTAAGCGACGATGAGGTCGACGATGGAGCATGCGTGTCCAGTAAATGCCTATTCACTCTGGCCTTGAAGATCCCAAGGTTGTAGGTTTCGGGAAATACAGACGCCGGACATACAATATGCGAAAAGACTTTTCCCCCGACTTTATATATAGAGGCTATTCTAAGACAGATATGGAAAGCTAAAATTAGATTCAACTCTAATAATTATCTACGATATGTATTCAAAGATATCTTATTATTGTACAACGCGAATTGTTGACAGTTTGTTCAACAAAACCAACACATTATTAACACACAGCGACAGCAAAAACCCAGCACACATAATATTGACTTGGTTACTATCTGTCGCGGTGATGTCAGAGTATAATAGTTTTCATATATCAGAGACGAGCATTTTATGTATGTTTTACTTGATCTGAATTCTAAAGCATGGAGAGAAAAGTCTAGTTTCTAAGGCTGCTACGGAGCTGCGACTCTGACTCCGAAAGGTCAGAACTTCCGATTGATTTACACCTCCGACTCCGACTTCGTCTCCGATAATTTTGAATTGGAAGTTATACCGAAGATTTTTGAGCAAATATATTCAAATATCAATATTTATTTAAATAGTGTAGGAATACATTTATGTATATCCTACACTACTCTCTAAAGGAACATGTTTTATGGCCGCATACGTCATCATAAAAAAATTGGACTGTTCAGCTATAAAAATTTAAAAAACGGTTTAAAACTTGAACTTCTTCTGAACATCTCTTTTCTACTTCCGCCTCCGACCCAAGTCCGGTCGTGCATGGAGTACTGCTGCCACCTGTGGGACGGCTCAGCTAAGTACCAACTGGCTGCCCTTGACTAAGTGGAGAAACGCGCTAAGCGCCTTATAGGTGACGAATCGCTGGTGGAGGCTAGACTGCAAAGTCTGGAACATCGGCGCAAGGTTGCCTGTCTATCGGTACTTTATAGGATACATTTCGGAGAGTGCGCATCGGAATTGCACGACCTAATTCCAGCATCTCCATTTCGCCTTCGGACTACCAGGCGCGGGGAGGGGTTCCATCCTTATGTTGTTGATATCCCATCTGCTCGTACGAAGCGATTTGCTTCTTCGTTCATTATGCGAACGGCTAAGGAATGGAACAGCCTGCCGGCGTCTGTATTTCCCGAAACCTACAACCTTGGGATCTTCAAGGCCAGAGTGAATAGGCATTTACTGGACCCGCATGCTCCATCGTCGACCTCATCGTCGCTTACCATCAGGCGAGATCGAGGTCAAATGCGGGTTTAGTTATACATAAAAAAAAAAAGGTTCCGACGCCGATAAATCAAATTTAAAACCTTCGGTCTCGACTCCGGTTCCGGTAAAACCACCTCCGTAACATCCCTACTAGAAACCTAGCTAGATTGTTCATTGGGCTCGCATGGTCTATCATGAATCATATTCCAAATCCGTGGTTGCTAGAGGAAGTTTGGGCCCCAAATTGAGGACGTACTCGTAGGTAGGTTGGGTAGCAAAAAGTAGACCAACAAAAAGAATGGAGTAATGATGATGGCCTCATGGTTATGGTGGTTTTAATATTTATAAAGATACGGAAGTCGAAAAGTAACACGACCCCTGACTAATCTGATGGCCTTTCACGGTTCTTTCATGACCGAAGGCATGGTGTAAATTTGATAATCAATCAATTTCAGATCAATCCTTTAAAAATGCGTTCAGAAAGCACTTTAGTCACGTTGAGACTTTGATCTGAATTATTATGTTATTTGTATGTAAGTATTAAATTAGTGTATATAATTATATGTCATTTTTTTATTGACTACTAAACCCGCATTTGACCTCGATCTCGCCTGACGGTAAGCGACGATGAGGTCGACGATGGAGCATGCGGGTATTCGTATATATGTATAACAAATTGTATATATCATTATAATTGGTGCGTATGTATTTTATTTATCTACTATATAATTATTGTAATTTATTTATACTTATTTATTGTACTCCATACCTTTACCCACCATAAAAGTAGTCTAAACTCTCCTAAAACAAAGGTTGGCTGGAAGAGATCCCTACGGGATAAGCCTTTGTACATATTTTAATGTTTTTTTAAAGTTTGTGTTCATTTTTTTGTGTACAATACAGAGACCACAAACAAACAGATTTTATATTACAAATTAATTATTAAGATTATTGAGGGAAGATAATAATATACTGACTGTGGTGTATGGTGCTGACGAGCCAGATATTAGTTTGTATAGGTGCACTATAAATTTTAAGCACTGTATACTGACATGTTTAAGTTTGCTGTAAGTACCAAAAAACGAAATAAATGAAATTATAAGAAGGACCCGGATAATGGAGGTCACTAAAGTAGTAACGCCTGACTCCATCAACTATAACGATTTACATAAAGAACCTTCATAGACCCTCTGACAGAAAACATTGTAAAAGAACGCGAGAGAACATCATCGGTGTCTGTAATGTCTACCTAACATTCTAATCAAATCACATCATAATACTTTATTTGTCAGAATACTGTAAAAGATCTTAAAAATAGATTAATGTCAAAGTATTCAGCCTGTTAAAAGGTGTACAAAATATCAGGTACCTACATAGAATATAAATTAAAATAAAGTCAATTTTGATACTAATGTGAATGGTCATTATACTCATTAACACTATAGAAAGAATTTTCAAGCAGCCATTTCAACAATTCAGTTTTAAAGAGTTCTACCTTTTTAACACCTAATGTTTATCTAGCCTCCAGGCACTGACAGACTCAAAGCTGACTCTGAGGGTTCGATAAATCTTCCTTAAGTATACAATAAACTACGATGTAGTAATGTCTATGTATTCATCATAGTAACGCCAGTCGTGGGACCAATACGCTAATATCATTGTGATCACGGTTCCCATAAGAAAAAAAAACAGCTCAGCGTCACGGCTGCAAAGAAAGGCATGTCAGCAATAACTCTTGGAGATTTCCCATAAAATTTTCCCATAGTTTAACCCCATTAGGTTATGCTAACGTAATCAAACAATCATGAAAGCGTGTCAGAATTTCCTGATGATATCTCGAAATGTTTTAAGGGGTTGATTCAGTACAAAATTGTACATAGGTACTAAAATTGATACTTGATAGTGATCGGAAATTAATTTTTCAATATTGTGGAATTTTATAGCAAAGGAGATTGGGCGCATTTGGACCCAAGGCTTCGCCTCCAACCAAACATGGCTCATTTGATAGATCTCACCGAGGACTACATCTTCCATTATGGAAGAAACATCCTAAGTCGTGTGGGACAGGAGCTAGAGACCAAACATGTCTTCACACTAATTGCTCTGATTCTATTTATTTTGTTTCTCCAGCGACTAAATTCTGTTCCACAGGGCTTAGGGTATTGGCTCCCTAATAAAAAATGTAAATGCTAGGCGAGATCTATCAAATGCACTATGTTTTGTTGGAGGAGAAAAAAAAACGGGTCCAAGCTTGTATGGGATCCGCCCAATCCTTTTGACAAATTTTTGAATGAATGAATACACTTTATTGCACAAAAATAGTGTAATACAATGCGTACGATTACTACAATCTAGGCGGTCTTATCGCTAAAAATTTCTTTCAGACAACCTTTTGCTACATTTGAATGATAAAACGTTGACATTAGTTAATAGTGTACGAGACTATAGCTACCCAGTTCAATTTGTTACGTAATTATGAGGTCATCATTCCATACCTTTTGTTCCCCTACTTTTTGCTATCAAGCCTACTTACGTTCTTGGGGGGAGTCGGAGGGGGGATTGAGTCTCTTGTGAACAGGGCCTGATTTAGGGCTCCAGGTTCTCTAAGGTTAATATGGACGCCTATAATACTTTCAGCTTGGAAGCAGTATTTGGAATGTGATTTTTTTTCGACTTCCTCGCATTGTTTGAAAAAAGCACTACACAAGCATCGGCGGATGTTTTCCTGGCCTCTTGCAGTAATGTACCATTGCCTGTCCAACGTCTGCCCACAATTGACCTTCGACTTTTTTGACAAGTATTTTGTTACCCACAGAGCTCGGAGCCGTACTTCCCTTTCTTGGGCGCGCACGCGCCGCCGGCGGGCTACCGCGCCGAGGGCGACGACGACGCCTGCGTGCGCTGCTGCTGCGTGTGCTACACCTTCCTGCGCCAGCAGTGGGAGCAGTACGACCGCGAGAACAAGCCGCACAGCCAAAGGTTCTACTGGATGAAGCGACTCGACGGGAAGCCCTTCATTGGTGAGTTCGCTCAAAGACTCGATCAATTCGCTCGTGTGAGATCAGCGTGTGTTAGAGTTTCCTGCGTCTGCAGCAGGATAATAAACCTATCAATAGAACACTGCATCACGAAGTGACTTGACTGATGGACCCGGTTATTGATGTGATCGAGGGTCGATATTTCTTCCTGTTCGCAGAAAGTACCCACTATACTATTTAATCTGATTTTGAGGCGGTATGACACTGCAGAGCCAGCATAGAGTGGTACCACCTTTTTACCTACCTATTTTTGCCGTAAAGCAGCAGTGTATAGTATCCCTTTAAGGCACTTGATGGTTGGACATTTTCTGCCACTTCTATATCTGCATCTTCCATGGTGTTACGTCAGCGTGTGCCACACCTCGCTGTGCGACGCGATCTTTTGTCTTCGTCATTTTCAACTTAAAAGACGAAGACAACAGTCTGCCTCGCGTGTCTGCACGTCCGGTTTGGCCACGGCTATTCATGTGACCTTTGTTCTTCCCGTCATTGAGCGAGGGTTGATATTTCTTCAAGGTCGCAGAAACTATTATCTAACTAATCCATGCCAATATTGACCAGATGGTGCAGTAACCTGACATGTAACCAAATACACACACATCTTTGCAAATCGTTCCTCTTCTCCATATATAGCTACTGGTTCTCCAGTGACTGTGACCTAATTTATGTTTTACCAACAAACGTGGTCACTTAGATAAGAATATTTGTGCGGTAAGATGACAAAGTATTCACAGTCCATACACCAGTAGAAACTTAAGCATATGTTATATAAAACTAAATAAAATTAGTGAGCAACAACTTAGTTGTAATAAACGCTGACCTCCGAACTAGGAAGTTCCTGTATCTATATGTATGTATGATAGATGACATCTTTCTTGAATATCTTTTGAATTACTTCTTAAGGCTTTGCAATGTCGGATTTGTTCACATCTATATGCTTTAAGGTCATTCCAGTAAATAAAGTATCAGATCGTAGCCAACAAGCGCGAACGCGGCCCACAATGTTGCTCTCCGGTTTATTATGCGAAGTGCTCGTAAATCCCGTCCGCTCTCTGTCGATCGCACGATAAATAATATTAAAACAAAGACTTGTCTTAGAGTTACTGCTCTGCGCGCTGGCAGACTGTATGGGATTGTACCAGACAAATCTGCGATTCTTTGAGCTGTGTATTATTTACGATATTGTCCTTTACATAGTTTGCCAATCTCTTCTGTAGAGTCGCTTCTTTGTTTTGCCGGATAAGAAGGCAGTCAAATGACTGTAGAGGAAGCAAGAGAGGCATGCGAAGACAGAGATTTGTGGCGCTCCATTATCTCTGCCTACTACCCCGCAAGGGAAACAGCGTGAGTTATGTATGTAGAGGCAGTCAAGCATCTGCAATCATGATACATTAGTAACTTCATATACATATATGAAGTGAAACATATGAAGTAAAATATGAAACATTTTTTATTTTTACTTGCGACTAATCCCGCGTTTGAGCTCAATCTCTCCTGGTGGTAAGTGACGATGAGGCCGAAGATGGAGCACACGTGCTTAGTAAGTACTGCCTCTTCTATACACACATACTTACTAAATCTATTTATTCAACATATTTGCTTGTACATACATAAATTCACGCCTGTTTCCCGCAAGGGTAGTCAGAGACTAATAAGTTCCACCTACAACGATCCCGACAAACCGTTCTCACTTCTTCCACACACATCTTTACTTGTAACTGTTTTAAACTTCATCGTGGTAAGATTCCCGTTTCTCAGTTTGACCGTATCTATAGACATAATTTACATTTATGAAGCAATGACTTGGGTCTTTTTGAATGAATGAATGAATGAATGAATACTCTTTATTGCACAAAATTAGTGTGATACAATGCGTACAAAACGATTAATACAATCTAGGCGATCTTATCGCTAAAAGCGATCTCTTCCAGACAACCTTCTGGTGGAGTAATTTTGGTGGAAAAAGGTAGGTTGTATTATTGTATTTTTGTTGTATTTTCATTCCATAAAATTGTAATGCATCTAAATCCAACTTTGCCTTTCTGACAGTCATGGTGACCTATGATTGTAGTGATAAATTAATGCTGACGTAATCAACAGCTGTAATGTTTCAAAAAGTTACAAATTACGATCTTATCTTATGGTAGGGGGCCGGGTATAACCCAGCGGCACTTCGACCCTTGAGGATATGTTGTGTCTACCCCATTTTACACACTGGTCATCTCAGTGTGCAGATTTCCTCACGATGTTTTCCTTCACCGTTAGAGCAGTCGGTAAAAGTACTTAAGTCTGAAAAATCCGAAAAACTCATTGGTACATGGCACTGCATGGTTACGAACCCGGACCTCCCGTAAGGGAGTCCGGTGTCCTAGCCACTGCCACCGACGCTCTACAAATTACGATGTTTTATGGCAGCAGCAATTACTTAAAAAAGTGAATTAAGTATGTGAAAATCTTGTTTGTTTCAGCAAGCTTGTCGTACGAGACGACTAACCCGAGTAACTTGCTGGTGGTAGGATAGGACCCCTTCAGGGTCCGCCTTGGTAGCCACCACTCTTCTATGTACAGTCGGTCGTGAAATATCTTCGCTTCAGCGTTCATGTATTTCGACAGTGTTTATAGAAGAGCCAGTACTTACTAAGCCCGTGTGCTCCATCTTCGGCCTCATCGTCACTTACCACCAGGTGACATTGAGGTCAAACGCGGGTTTAGTCGCAAGTAAAAATAAAAAATGTTTCACATTTTATTTCATATTTTTTTGGAACTTTTGTTACCAAGTAAATTGTTACAATCCTTTATCTCTACTGCTTGAATATCCCCCGACTGTCCTCGACGGGAATATCCAGGTGCGTATTTTGATAGATCTCTTCAACTGCCTTGTCGATATTTCTTTATTCTAATACCGTAATTTGGAATAGGAAAAATGGAAAGAAGGAGGGGAGGCCTTTGCCTAGCAGTGGGACAGCCTATAGGCTATTATATGAAAAAAAAAACGTGATTTACTTTGGTACGCATATGTTTTTTCTTTATTAAGATTTATCTTCCTCCTCCTCAAAGTCGTTTTCCTCATTGCTGAGGATCGTGATCATTCTAAGGAATTAATCACATAGAACGACTCTCGTGGCAGATTTAATGGGGTGGTTTGCCATTGCCTTCCCCATTTCACACACTGGTTATCTCAGTGTGCAGGTTTCCTCACGATGTTTTCCTTCACCGTCAGAGCAGTCGGTAAATGTACGTAAGAATTTCTTATAAACCGAAAAACTCATTGGTACATGGCATTGTCTGGTTTCGAACTCGGACCTCCCGCACGGGAGTCCGACGTCCTAGCTACGACGCCACCGACGCTCTTAAAGATAAGATTCATTTTCAGAAAATGAATTCTTGTTAGTTGAATTTAGCAGTAACCTTTGAATCCTGATCTTAGATTAATGTTACAGATCTTGATAAAGCTTATCACCAGATCAAGATTGCTTCCCTCAGGGGCATTCTTGTAAATCAATTTTGAAAACAGGCAGTGTCAAAGCATTATGACTTTTTTGTGTGGATTTTAAGCGTCCATTTGACTTTAAAATGCACTTGTTTTACATGAAACAATCATACACTCAGCTCTACACGTAAATATTTCCATCTAGTTCTACATGTATGTAGGACTATTTCAATTTACACAAATAGCCCTCATTATACTGTGTTGCATGTCATTTGCGTTCGGTAAAGCTACATGATTTTGGCGCCGTTTGAAAACCTTTTTCAAAATACGCCTTCCAGCTCGGAGGTAATCCTACCTACAGCGAGTCTCCCTTTTGTCTCCGTTTTCTATGACATGATAGACGGAAAGAAACCTTTATTCTCCAAAGAAATATTTTCTCCAGGGAAGCCGTTCCTTTTGTACAATATCTTTATTTTTGTCCTGTTTTTCGCTTACGACAGGCATTAGAAATTGTAATCTTTATCCGAGCAATTCGTCGGAGGATGCCACGGAAATAATTCTGGAATAATATTGCCTTCATGTTAGAAACAAAAGGAATTTTGTTATGGCCTTATCAGTCTTTCATGGTATTCGTATTTGTCTCGGCTTCGTTGTTTTAAGTAAGGTCGTGTGATGTCTCTATGTTTTCCAAAGATATTTTGTTCAGAAAATTGGTTTTTGTCTCTTATTTAGATCAGTTATTTCCAGTTCCTTTCCACATTGTTGGTTTAGATATCTCTGTTTCACGTAGGGATACTTCTGTCACTTCTTCGGTGATTATATTCTCTTATGATAGGGGGCCGGGAATAATCTTCAGTTGAAGGGGACGAGGGAGGTCTTGTTGGAGTTGTAAGTAGCCTTGTACTGTTATGGTCAGAAATTGCTAGGGTACTGTTTTGGTTCTGGGTTTGAAAGACGGACAGAATATTATGAATGAATGCACTTTATTGCATGGAAACCTAGTGTGAAAAAATGCGAATAATACAATCTAGGCGGTGTTATCGCTAAAAGTATCTATGCATATTTGGCAAAAGGAGGGAACATCAGCAAATGCTGACATCTTATCTTTTCTTATGATAGGGGCCGGGAATAACCCAGCGTCACTTCGACCCTTGGGGATCTTTTGTGACTACCCCATTTTACACACTGGTCATCTCAGTGTTCAGGTTTCCTCACAATGTTTTCCTTCACCGTTAGAGCAGTCGGTAAATGTACGTAAGTCTTTGAATAATACGAAAAAATTGGTACATGGCACTGCGTGATTTCGAAACCGGACCTGCCGCATGGGAACCCGGCGCGGCGTCCCAGCCACTGTGACGCTCTTATTAATTAATGTAAATGGTGTATGTAACCGTTTTCATTAATTATAATTATAAATAAAATAATAAAAAATTACCCAACCATTCACTTATTAGACAGACTCTACCCTTTATATCAAAGGTTTCCAAACTTATTTCGCCCACCGCCCACTTTGAGAATCAAAAATTTTCAAACGCCCCCCAATTATTTTAAACTTACTACTCGTATCTGTTGCACACCTTAAATATAGCTATTGCAATTTTTAATTTTAAACATGCCATATCCTATTTCAGAGCAATAAAAAGCATACTTAATCTTATTTAAGGGTATTTTTATACAAATTAAAACAAAGTTTTGAATTTAAACGATCTGTAAGATTGTTTATTCTCTGACAAATAAATGATTGACTGATTGATTAAAAACGTATCTAATGTGAAGGATGAATTTGATTCACTTTAACGAGTTTGTTTATATCAGGCTCCGAATTCATACTGAGCATGTTAAAACAACCACTGATAATTCTATCAATTCATGCACCGCGTTGTTTAAAAAAGTTTGATTGATACAACCACAGCACACGGGCTAAGAAAGCCGTGACAAATAAATCAAAGTCAGGGTAAGAATAAGATCGGAATTAATTATGTAGTTGTAGTGGGTATTATAGTTTGAAATATCAGGAAAGCATAATTTTTCGCCTTTCTTTTAAATCTGCTATATAGAAAAAAGGGCGAAGAAGAAGAAAGGGGCTATATAGAAGAGAGGGCGCCCGGGTCAAAGAAGACATTCTTTGACCCTTTTACCACCCCCCTGCAGGCCTCCAGCGCCCACAAGGGGGCGTTATCGCCCACTTTGAGAAAGACTGCTTTATATCATAGCACTGTAAGCTCTTCATCGGTGATTAGTTTCCGTCCAACTATGTTTATTTATCAATTGCTAGCATACCCCTCTAACAATAGTATTTTGACCGTTTTATCTATGTAGCTAGGCTTTGAACAATGAAGTAAACAAAGCCTAACCCAGTTCAATCAAACGACTGGAATTGTACTTGGTTTGAATTCAAAGTCTTGAAAAATATTTTTTTATTTATTAAGATTACTGGAAAGAGATAGAGAGAGAGAACATTGCCAGGGGCGGCAAGTTCGCAGGTTCAAACCCTGCTCGCGGAAAAAAAACTCCTTTTTCTAATTTAATTAAGTCTTGAAAGTAAGCCGCAAATGAGCATGCCACATCATCATCATTATATAAGGTGGGGGGAAAAGTTTCTTCGCATTTTATATGAAAACACAAGACATTTTTTTTCAAAGTTTATTTACATTTATTTATACTATATATGTGCAATTTTGTTCGATGACTTTTTGCCATCTTGTAGGTAGTGACATGATCCCGTTGCTGTAGAAATTTTGGGGCTTCCTTTGTGCTACTCTTACTGACACTGCATTAGGTCCATAAACGTCACAATTTTTTTTTCGCAGCTTGTGTTGCATTTTTCCTTTTTTGTAATAAAATTTCAAATGTATCGAATTTTTCATTAGATTCACTCATTTTGACGGAAAAAAAACAAATGAAAAATATCTGGAAACAACATTTTACTAATTTGTTTTTTTTTGTTTAATGTAACCTTTTTAATGTCATCAAAACCACCAAGATACAAATAGTACAGCCTAAGAAATTTTATTACAAGTTTATACATACAATATGCGAAAAGACTTTTTCCCCGTCCTTATATATTAAGTATTATATTTCTGTATATATTATAGTATTTACGTAATAAGTATTATTACTACTGCATTGCAGCTTGCAAGGGTTTGCATTCTTTATTATTGTTATTTATTTATTTGAGGGTAGTATCTATTTCATACGCCTTTTGCACCCGTACATTATGCATCCATATGATTTTTCCATCATCTGAAGTTTGCCTGGAAGATATCGCTTAGAGCGATAAAGCCGCCTTCTGCATATTGTATAGTACCTCACCTTATGTTGTATGTTTTGTTTTTGTCCCGAGTGTGCGGTAAAGTATAATTGTGTCATTGATGGCCTTGTACGTACATCTGAGGTATCGTCAGCATCCACGCTTCTCAGTTGATTCAGTCACAAGTTGTGACTGAATCAGCCATGCGAGAGCTGCCACAGATATCTAGTAAAAAAAACAACGATTAATCGTTGAGGCTTAAGTCTTAAGCCAAATTCGAAAACAACTCATCGGATTAGACAACGTCCATTGACAAAAGCTTGAACCACATTGAATCATGCGCATGTGGGTCGGCGTGTCTGCGTGTCGTTGCGTCACGCGGTAACCCGGTGAACCGGACCGGTATCACGCGGCGCGTAACCGACGCCGGCGCAGCGAGGACAGTCACCATAAAATAGATACCACACCAGGAGATCGATACCACTAAATACAACGTAACTAAATATAATCTAAACTGCATCGTTACGACGTGTTCCGTATGCTGCTATCCACTAACGATCACATTTCAGTTAAGTTCCGATGGAGTCAACGATCGATCGTACATTTACAGACTGCTCTAACGGTGAAGGAAAACATCGTGAGTAAACCTGCATGTCTGAGGAAATTAAAAGTTTCCGAAGGTGTGTGAAATCCACCAATCAGCACAGTAAAAGGGGAGGCCTGTGCCCCAACAGTGGGAACGTTAATAGGATGATGATGTACGACAAACATTACCATCGCGACTGAAGTCAGATCAAAATAATAAAAAATAAAATATAAATAAAAACACAAAATACACAATATAAATACACCCGCACCATGCCACCACCCTCCCACACACTCAGTACCTCACATACACACTAATATCCTCATTCATACAAACAAACACATTCATACAACACAACACGCACACACTGTTGCTTTCTTCGTCCGTGCAGTCACTGAGGGGTCAGCTGAAGATCAGCGCTGTGGCTTGTCTCAGCATTATGCTGAGCTGGTGTACCCTTTTTGGCACTGTACCGCACCAGATGTTCTGTGCTGCATGTATTAAACTTTGTATACTTCTGTATTCTGGTGTTTACAGCGCTAAATAAACGATTTCAATTTCAATTTTTATCAAAATTAGTCACAGATTTCATGTACTATCGTCAAAGCCTTACACTAGTAAAATAATATGAAAACCTTCGAAGTAAACGATAAAACTAATGTCATTCTTATCCGAGAACAGATTCCCCGGGGTATAGATGTGACTTTATGAACGTGAATGCGGATACACCTCGTACGCGAGTTCTTCACAATGTTTTCCTTCCCCGCGCCTTAAATCAATAACTCGCTTCCATCGACGTTCTATTCGATATCTTCAACCAGTGACGTAACTAGGAGGAGTCCAAGGGCCCCGGGTGCAAATAAAAATAATAATTGGGGCCCCTCATGTGTAATCGTGCGTTTATTTGGGGTAAAGCAATAAATCGACATAAAAGGAATACGAAGTTAGTAAATTCTGTGTTCCTTGACCTGCTCCCTTATAGTAATCCATTCTCAAGACCATGAAATGACTTGCGAAACAGAGACATGCTATATCAAGTTGTGATTAAGTGGAGTAAGATTAATAATTGTAAGTGGGAACTGCCTGTGATTAAAGTGGTTCCTCTGTCTACTCCCTAGGAGATTATGGACGTGAGAGTTTATGTTAAGTTGAATTGTGTAAAATTAAAGAGGAGTAAGAGTTAAAGGAGGAATTTCAGGGCCTAGCTAAGGGCCCTTTGAGCTTTGATTATAATGAAAATGTAAAGTTTATTCACTTATTACAAGGCACAATAATAGGACCTTCGCCTTACAAACGAGGTCGAAACCTGTATCTTGTAAGTCGGGACTCCGTCGCACTTTCGGTGCAAGCATATGATAAATTATAACATTACATTAGTAACTATATACTATACCTAAAAAGAATTTGGAACAAGTAAATCGAAAGGAATTTATAATATAGCTAATACTAGAGAGGTAAGTTAATGTCTAAGAATGTGTAAGGATGGGGGTGTGTTAGGGGTGTGTGGGAGGGTGTAATAATGTATAGTGTGTATCTGTAGTGTAGGGTTGAATGGGTGTGTGTGTGTGTGTGGGAAGTTAAGTGTTAACAACGAGTTTGTAGAGGGAGGAAATAGAGTGCCTGAAGAACATAATGAGTGTGGTGATAAGCCAATGTGTCAAATTATTTGTTATATGAGTAGAGCCTCAGTTTCGTCGTAATCCCCGTACACTAGGTACATCCCTGGGTCCAACCTGTCTTCAGCATTTCTATTGAATATATCCTGGCATGTCACAAATTCACAATCCACAGCATTATGACCGCTAGCTATAATATAACAGGGGCCATTGTTCTGCTAACCGACGCGAATGCCCAACAATGGACATTCTGCGAAACATTGCTTTGGAATTGAAAACTTGGTTATTCTAGACTTTTCTCTATGGAGACTGCTTACGCAAGTCGCTTGTGTAGGTAAGGTATTTAACAATAGAAAGTGAGACGGACATAGGTCCAATGGCAACGTGATTCGGATCGCTGACTATCATCATTATTACTTAATTATAAAAAATATTTGGGGAAGAAGGACCCACTACTCACCTCGTACCGGGGAGGACGAATACACCTCGGATTCGTCCTCCCCGGCGATAACCAAAGGATTTACAATCATAAAAGAGCGTCGCTGGCACAGTGGCTAGGGCAGCGACCTCCCTTGCGGGAGGTCCGGGATCGAACCCACGCAGCAGATTCAGATCTTTATTCATAATATTCAATTATACGTCATTTATCATTTATTACATAGCAAACCATTATTATTTAAATTTAATTTCTAATTAACCATAATAAACCATGCATCATTAATACATCAGCAATGTACCAATGAGTTTTTCGTATTTTTCGAGGACTTACGTACATTTACCGACTGCTTTAACGGTGAAAGAAAACATCGTGAGGAAACCTGCACACTGAGATGACCAGTGTGTAAATGGGGTAGGCACAAAAGATCCTCTAGGGTCGGAAGTGCCGCTGGGTTATTCCCGGCTCCCTATCATAAGATAAGATACAATCGCAAAGGATAACGCCTGATTCAATCAACTATCATCATTAAACTGTTAACGTCCCCCTGTTGGTGCAAAGACTTCCTCTTGCACAAGTATGTACGGGGCATGGCCCATTAAGTAATTATTAAAATAAGGTATTGAGGGAAGAAGGACCCGCCACTCAACCTCGGATTAGCCCTTCCTAACGATAACCAAGTTCAGGATTTACAGTCGCAAAGGATGGCACATCTGACCCCTCAAGGATGTGATTAAAGATTAAGAGAGTGAAATGAATGGCATCTAATTAAATAAGAGTATTCCGCTCTCAATATTTAGTACAAAACACAGCCCGTGCCTTTTAAACGTCGTTGTACAGTCGACCACATGTCAAACTACCCAAAACGTCAAAATTTGAGAATCTGTAAGGCATATAGCGCAGACATAAGGTTGAGATTTCATCATCATCAGTCTATTTATGTCCTCACTGTTGGGGCACAGGTCTTCCCTTGCACAAGGTGGCATGGGCAATGATCCACCGAGCGGGCCCAGTGCTGATTGGTGGATTTCACACGCCTTTGGATTTTTTTTATTTCCTCAGACATGCAGGTTTCCTTTACCGTTAGAACAGTCGGTAAATGTGCATAAGTCTTCGAAAAAATCCGAAAAACTCATTGGCTCATGGTTTCGAATCAGGACCTCCCGCATGGCAGTCCAGTGTCCTAGCCACTAGGCCACTGACGATCTTAGGTTGAGATTTAATCGAAGGTTTTTGACAGATACTACTATTACTTGTGGTACTATGGCTTGTTGTCGACTGTACGAAGCTCGGTAATCGCCACCCACTGTAATGATATCGATTACATACAACATAACATACACGTAATATCTTACTGTTTTATGGTAAGATAGTCAAATGGCTCGTTTACATTTAGTCAACTACAGTGGTGAATGCAAGTACAGTGGCGAGTGCCTGGCCAGTCAAACAATATTTGGATCCACTGGCAAGGCAATTTGAAAGCCAAGTTGACTCGCCACTGTACTTGACCAAATGTAACCCGGCACGTAAGCAGCACGTCGAAAACTCTTAAAATAAAAATAAACTGATATAAAAAGTAAAATAAAAATTTATTGATGCAGTGTCTTTTACCTTTTCTCAGATTTCCCTGGCTCTCACACTATAGGATACCCACCCTGTGTTGTGGGAGCCAGTCTCTTCCGATAAATATAAATTATGAAGACATAATAAGGTTATGCAATTAATTAAATAGTTAAGTATGCGTATTGGGTTAGAGGGTGTGTGTGAGGGGGTGAGCGTGAGATGGTGTGTGTGATGTGTGAGGGGGTGTATGTTGGTAGGTGTAAGGGTCAGTGTGCGTCCATAAAACTCAACTAATTGGTAACAATATTTTTTCAGTATTAAAGTAGTCAAGTGTCAATAGCCAATTTTTAACTTTTTCTTTGCAGGAATACCTTGAACAGTTTAGGATCTAGAGGAGTTTTCATACCATTTATTTATTTACCTTTTTTTTTCTTCTTTTTCGGCTATTTCGTATAAAAAAGTCTAAGATACTCTCAATAATAATATTATAGTGAAGTGAGATGGGCGGCGCCATCAGGTGGCCCGGGTGCTCGTCCGCTTTCCAATAAATAAAATAAATCTACGCCAAGATCATCATAATTTTCAGCTTTTCATATTTATCTCTTCTGCCAACTCTATGATTAATGTTCAGTAGAAAACATAACGCGCCTGTTAAACGTTGTGTACGAGGGGTTCAGAACTCGAGGCGGCAGACGGCAGATTTAATGCAGGCTGGATTCCTCGGTGCTACCAACTCTTTGATGTTGTATTTATAGAATAACGCATTCGGGGTGGTACTGGTGTTTCTATACTCACTCATTTGTCGCTCTCGGTCTTGACTTTTGGAATGGAAACTCTCTAGAACCCTTCAGGACCATAATGTTGAATTTCCAAAATGTTAAATGTTTTGGTAGATTGTTTTTGCCGTACGATATCTGCTATTGCTATGGGTGCTAGGTTATCTGGTGATAGGAGTGATCGTTCTTCATGGTTAGCAAGCTGCTGCGCTTATATTTTGGAGGTTTTATTATTTTTACACGCAAGTGTATTCACTCAAGCATTAACTGAGCCAGATGCCTATTGCCAATTGTGTAATTAAAGTATTATCGAGTGAACTAAATATGTGTTTTTTGTGTGCTAATAAAGTGTTTTTTTTCTTTCTTTCTTTCTTTATGACTCTGTGTAGAGTCAGCTTGGGGTGGTTCCACCCTTTTACCTATTTCTGCTGCATGCTGTGTTCCAGTTTGAAGGTTAAGAGAGCAAGCATTATTACCGGCACATGAAGCAGTCCATGTAAGTCTTCAAAAGTAAGCAGCGCAACGAAAACTCTAATAACATTGATTGATTTTGAAAGTTCCTTATTATAACATAAAACACATAATAATTAGTAGTGGTAGATCCTAAAGTGAAGGATCGCCTGGGGTGGTACCACCCTCTTATCTATTTCTGCCGTGAAGCAGAAACGCTTGCATTTCTGTGTTTCGGTTTGAAGGGTAAGAGAGCCAGCGTAATTTCCGGCACATGAGGCATTCCATCTTAGTCCTCAAGGTTAGCAGCGCATCAAAAACCCTCTAATATTGATACAGTGAGGTGAGATGTCTATGGGCGACGGTGACCACTTACCATCAGGTGGCCCGTTGGCTCGTCTGCTCTCCTTATTTAATAAAAAAAAAAAAACAGTCATGGTATACTAAAACATAAGGTACATACTACGATTACGAGGCCTACATACCTTTTAAAACTTATACAATATTTTTTTAGATACGTTCACACAAGATTTTACTTTTAAAACATAACGTTAAAAATATCATGAACATTTCAGTTAAGTGTTCATATTTAAGGCTCAATTCACATTGCCGCTGAATGGAATGGAAGCGAATTTTCGCAACGTAATTGTACATAGCATAATGAACTTTATGTCAATTGCGTAACATACAAACTAAATACGCTTTGCCGCTAGGGGAATTCTCGAGAATGCGCGAGGATTCCCCGGAAGACGCGCGACCTCTTTTTGGCTCGTATTTAGTTTGTATGTTACACAATTGACATAAAGTTCATTATGCTATGTACAATTACGTTGCGAAAATTCGCTTCCATTCCATTCCGCGGCAATGTAAATTGAGCCTAACAGGAATAGTATTTATTACTATGCAAGTAGGTAGGTTGTGTGTCTAATAACATTATACATACTGAGGTGAGATGACTGAGCGACCGTTCAACTTTCCGTCAGGTAGCCCGTTTTCTCATCTGCTCTTCTCACACAAAATACGGCAATATACCCGCGTTGGGAATGTACCCATAGTACCGTATGCGAGCGACTTGCGATCGAGTACAGTAGTAGGGCCAAGGCTGAACCCGCGAACTATGATTGCGATGTCGAATTAGACTCGTCGTAAATAAAGGGCGCGGGGCGCGTCGCCGGCCGGCCCGAGCCGGTCGCGGCCGGTTCGTGACCAGAACTGTACCACAAAGTAGGTAAGTACCGGTAAGGAAACTTAATGCTAGCGTTATAGCGCGGTAAGCACACACAATCACACTATCCAAGGGCCCTACTCGCCTAAATTACAACGTTTATAAATCTATTTCTATCCAATTTCAATTTAAAAATACCTGAAGATGTGTAAACGAAACCGGTCGTAATTAATAAAATACATTTAAACCTGTGAAACAGTATACTATTTAAGTCTAATCATGTAATTTCAATTTAGTTTTGGTTCCAATTCTATTTGGACACCAAATCGTATTCTGCTGACGCATAACTCTACCACTGCCACCTTTTGATTTACTGTCGATCGGGCAAAAGTACCTCGGGAGGAACTTATGTTCGATCGTTATATTTGACAGTTGAAGCATTTTGTTACCGTTCAACTGCGATTCAGTATAAACTAAACGTTTTATTAGAATGCACAAATACGTTACTGTTCGATCGATCGTTAACTCGATCGGAACTTAACTGAAATTGGATCGTTAGTGGATAGTAGCATACGATACACGTCATAACGATGCAGTTTAGATTCTATTTAGTTACGTTGTATTTAGTGGAATCGATATCCTGTACAGCCAGGCGTTGGATCGACTGAGCTTCGGACTTAACGAGGTCGATTCGTTTCGCAGCAACCAGTCACATTTTTTGGATGCAGCGAACCGAACCGGAAGGGAACCGGCCTCGTTAAGTGCGCGGCTTAAAAGTGTCAACGACAGCGCACGCACACTAGTACGCAACAGTACTGAGTTTCTCTTCTGGTAAGTATTTCTAGTTTGTGACTATACTGCGCTTGAGTCGCAACTTGGCTGAGGATTGAGGATTGCATTTTTTTACTTTCCTAGACAGGGACAGGCTTTAGCTAAACATGCTGTATGGACAGGATATGTTAGTATCGTTTTTGCCACCCCGTCGGTGATGGATGATGGATAGTCTACTTCATCAGCTGTATCATTCGATTTATTTTTACGATTCTTTGAATATTTTTTTCTGTCTGTACCTAAGGTGCTCTGAATATCATAAACATATTCATATTCATTTATTTCAGTAATGATCATACATTGTCAAAAAGATAGAAAATAGTTGGATATAAATATTAAAATATTAGCATGTCACGGTCATTATAATTATTATAATAGATATTACTCTTATAATAGACATCAGACAATACATTAATAAATAATTTGACAAAATTATAGTATTTATAGTGCATTAAGGGACATGATATAATATATTTGTTAATAAAATACTTTGCATGCCTTAACAAGGTAGATTATAGTTGATCAAATTATAAATGATAAGAACTATGTAACCTGTTATCAGCTATAAAACATTTGAATTTGAATAGATCGAAGAGTTCGCTCTTAATATATTTAATCTTTTTGATTTTTAGTTTTGATTTTATTTTTTTACCCACAAGACTATCGCTCCCACTAACATCTTGGGATCAGGGGTGAAATGAAAGACAGCGCTGCATAATTGGTACCCGATTATGTCAGCATTTGCTTATTTTCCCCCCTTTTGACAAATATGCATAGATACTTTTAGCAATAATACCGCCTAGATTGTATTAATAAAATATAATAAAAATGGATTAATGCAGACCGTATCTTTTACATTTTCTCATATTTCCCTGGCTCCCACACTAGGATAGCCTGTGTCGTGACGGCCAGTCTCTTCCGATATATCTATATTATGATGACATAATAAGGTTATGCAATCAATTAAATAGTTTAGTATGCGTGTATGTGAGGGGTGTTGTTGAAGGGGTGTGTGCCTGAGAGGGTGTGCGTGAGAAGGTGTATGTGTGAAGGAGGTGAGCGTGAGATGTCAAATAACAAACATGAGATAGAAAAGGAAATAGTGAAATACAATTTAGCCGACCTTATCGCTAAGAGCAATCTCTTCCAGGCAACCTTAGGGGGAGAGGAAATGATATCGAGTAAGAGGTAGTAGGTGTGCAAGGTTTATGGAAAACGTTATATAAGAGAATTTGTGTGTGTGTGTGTGTGTTGTGTGGTGTGTGTATGTGGTGTGTGTGAGGGGTGTATGTTGGTAGGTGTAAGGGTCAGTGTGCGTCCATAATCGCATTCTTTCACACTAAGTTTTCATGCAATAAAGTGCATTCATAATATTCTGTCCGTCTTTCAAACCCAAAACCAAAACAGTACCCTAGCAATTTCTGACCAAAACAGTACAACTCTACTTACCACACCAACAAGACCCCTCTCGTCCCCCTCAACTGAAGATTATTCAGAGCCTCGGAGGGAAACAGCGTACATGTAAGAGGTCTGCAAATCCTGGTTACCACCCGCAGTGAGTAATGTTGACATTTACTTACCGCGGCGTGCTCACGCTTGACTTTGTGGCACTTACCAGCTCCATTTGTTTGTTTTGCGAACGCGAAGGGTACGTTTGCAACTAACGCGTTTCTATTTGGAGGTTGGGGTGGTGGCAGAGAATGGGCGGAAGGCTGTCCTAACGCCTATAGCAAACTGCAGCGGTTTTGAAACGGAATCCATAGAAATTCCTCTTCTAAGTCGTTTTCCTAATTGCTGAGGGTCGTGATCACTCTAAGGAATTAATTACATAGAACGACTCTCGTGGCAGATTTAATGGGGTAGTTTGTCATTTCCTTTCTCATTTCACACACTAGTTATCTCAGTGTGCAGGTTTCCTCCCGATGTTTTCTGTCGCTAAATGTACGTAAGTATTTCGAATAAACCGAAAAACGCATGGGGGTCCGACGTCCTAACCACGACGCCACCGACGCTCTTGAATAGAAATATAGATAATCGAAAAATAGATAAACATTATGATGTCATTATGTCTGTCACTAATATCTTTAATGTCCAATTAAAGTCAGAGGTTGTCTGGAAGAGATCGCTTTAAGCGATAAGGCCGCTTTTGTACATATTTGTGTACAATAAACTGTTTCTATCTATCTATCTATGATCCGCGTCGACTGCGCTGTCATGGTCAACCGTGTCGGTATTTACAAATTGCTTGGTCGACGCTTGATGCTGACGTCCTGCTCGGATTTTCCCGATGCAGTGAACACGCAGTTCCATAGGAATCAATACAAAGAAACTAATCCGTCATCGCAGCGGGCGACGACGCAATCGACACGGACCTCTAGTCCTCATGAAAAGTAGATATTTTCTTGTAAGATATGTTTATTTCAAAAGATGTGCTGCTGAAAGTTTCTTGCGCCGCTTCTTTCCTTTCAGCTACAGCACCTTACGAAGCGGTGGTAGAGTTAAAAAGAATGACTTTATAAAAATGTACTATAAGGTACTTACAATAAAAACATTTTAATTTGATTTGAATTACTAAAAAAGAGAGGTTCTCATTCGAAGTCTCATCAACGTGAATTGCTTAAATGATCGCGATGGGCAAAGACTGAAATATCGGGTTGGTTAAATCTATTCTATGAAGTCGTTATTTCCGAATAGCAAATTTCCTAATCGCATTCTTCCCCCCGATCTGCGCAATGTTGGCTACAAGCGACTGGATGTGGTGAAGAAGAAGAACTGACAGACTCTGGCAAAAGACCGGGTTGATTTTTATTTTGTAGTATAGCTCAAATTATTTGTCATCGCCATTAGAATAGATTTTATTTGGAGCGATGACTTATAAAAGTTATAATATAAAACAGCGTCGCTGCGACCTAAGAAAACGCTTCACATTTAGATCGTCAAAACTTTCAAAAGAACTATATCCTTGAGGTTTCTTAAATTTTGATTAATTATTTTGAATTTTGAAAAGGTTGAGATCTTGCTTGCTTTTCCACGTCCTTTCCACGCGCAACACTACTAGCTCTTTTGAAGTCTCTTTTTGTAACGGGGAGAAATCTTCATGTAGGATTTTTACTAACAACCCCCTCGAGGGTGGCCTCATGCATCTCGGAGGGCTCCGGGAACTCCCGTTGAACTACCTCACTTTACATCGGCCCCTCCTTGGAGGTGTATTCTTTTGTGTTCTAAGTTGCGTAGTAAATTCATTACCTACTAACCTGACCGCTCTGCCAAGGCATGTCAAGGTAACCGGGGGATTCCGCGTCGCCTAGCAACAAGCCGGCTCAGGCGCCACTTTCACTGCTGCGCCGGCGCGCGGATCGCGACCAGGTCGAGGCCGCGACTTGCGACCCAGTACCGCGGTGAATGAGTGAAGCAACCATTGTTTCGGATTAACGAGATTTGGATCCTATTATGGTCAAGGTCTTTTTTGGCTGTTTGTTCTTCAAGATAGTTGTCAAATCGGACTAGTAGCGCCCTCTTCTCTAGAATGATGATATGAGCACTGTCAGCGAGCCAAATTTGTGCATATGCGCGTTTAGTTCCATAAATTTGACATTTCAATGCCCAACTAATGTATGGGAAAATGCTTACATCGCATGCGCCAAACGGGCAGACGCGGTTTCTATAGGAAACTTCTCTACCGAGCAATCTACATATGGTGATTTTCAAAATCTTTGGTTACGATATTGTAGTGAGGCAAACGTGATCTCAGTTAGTCTACGGAAGCTAGCTTCCTCCCAAGTTTTGGAAATCGTCCTTGTAACATTTGCAAACTTTTAGCGATCTTCAATTTGAGACATTTCACCTCTATTATCTAATCTATATTCCTGATAATGATGACACTTTGCTTAGACGCTCAGATTCCCACCTTGAATTTCGTTTCTGCATTCAGGTTGTCCGAATCCGTCTGTTGAATTTTTAACAGTCTACCTTCAAGCCAAGGAAGTCCCTTCTCCTTTGCTAATACAAAGTTTCCATCCACAGGCGCGGATATGACGTTCCAAGGCGAGTACGCAGCGCAAGTCCTGGGCCTCACGGGCGAGGGGGGCGCGCGGGAGGAGCCTCCTGCGGCCTCCCCCCGTCCCACGTCCCGCGCGCTTTACCCGCTGGACGCACCCGCCGCGCCGCATGGCTCACACCCAGCGCCCGCCGCTTCGCCTTACCGCAAGGAAGAGAAAGAAAGCAATCACGTCGGGAAGTTTAATGTGAGTCTCTTGCTGTTTTATGGACTCCTGGTACTTTTACCTCGCCACACGTCCCGCGCGCTCTACCCGCTGGACGCGCCCGTCGCGCCGCATGCCGCATACCGCATCGCCTTACCGCAAGGAGGAGAAGGAAAGTAACCACGTCGGAAAGTTTAATGTGAGTGATCTTACTTCTTATTAAATTATTACTGCTTTGGACTGCATCTGGCACATTCAGGAAGGACGAGAAGGAGACGCCAATTTTTAATGTGAGTACTCTTACTTCCTTCTGGATTCCTAGTACTTTCGAGTCAATTCTTGCTTAGTATGCCTTTCCTTTATTGGAATCGGTAAGTTTTATGAGAACAGCTCTGGTGTCCCTGGGCCTCTCCAGCGTCTCACCTTGCATCCAGCGCCCGCGGCGTCGCCTTACAGGAAGGAGGAGGAGACCAACGTGGTTGGTCCGGGAAGTTTAATGTGAGTGCTCTTGCGGCTTTATGGACGCCTGGTACTTTTGAGTATAGATTTTGTTGGTTTATGACCACCTACAGAGAAGGATCAATTATGTCGGGGGGAGTTTAGTAAGTGCTCTTGCTGCTTTATGAGCTCCAGGTACTTTGCTCGTCAGCTCTCCTTATACATACAGTCCATACCATAACTTTACGCTATGTCCCTTGAGAGGTAGGTAGGCAATTTCTCTCCTTGGACTATTCGGTAGTTTCAAAGTAACAAATATTAAATGCATTTCTTAAAAATTAAGAAGTAGACATAAATTGATCGTCAAATGTTAAAACAGAATTAAAATTCGTTGAAAAATAAAATAGCTATATGCAATAAAAAAAATCAGACATTAGAAAGAAACGGCAATATTACATCATGACGTCACTGTGTACTAGCGCCATACAAGCAGATCTAAATGTTTTGCTAAAAAGGGACAGAGTTTCTCTCCAGTACTAACTTAAATCATTAATATCTCTGATGTTAGTAAACCGAATTTAAGATCCTTCTTCAGGGACATCCTGAAGAAGGATATGCAAGTTGATTGAAGGAATATTTTTTTAAAGTCAAATACCGATTCTCCCATTCCAGCAGCGGTACGCGAGCGGCGGCGTGGAAGAGGAAGGCGTGCTCGACCTGCGGGCGCGCGACCCGTCCGTCATCTCCGTGGGGTCGCAGCACTCGGGCGCATCCGAGCCGGCCGGGTACCTGGACGCTGTCAGGTAATAGGGGATGGAAATGTGGGTGGGAATTGGAGGGAGGAGGTTAGATCTGAAGGCTCCTCTTCACGATCAGCCATGATGGACGATTACTCTGGGCCATGATGGGCAATCGTGTGGACACGTGCACGACCAACCGAACGCATTCCTTTGATGTGTGTACGAAAAACCGATGGCTATCAGTTTGTAACCGATTAAAGGACATCATGACCGATTACACAGGATTATGATCTCTACATGTACGCGCGTGCCTGTAATCGCCCATCATGGCCGAAACTGGAGGGAGGAGGTTAGAGGATAAGTCTTCATCATCAGATATCAACACTAGGTGCCTACTTGATTCTGATAAGTAATTAGGGTGTAATGAATTGATGTCTAAAAAAAATCATGATTTGATAAGAAACAGATCGATATTCCTAGAGGTCTGAACTAAATACAATATTTGAATATCCGACTATGACACGTCGAAGAAAAATCACGCACGCCCAGGCACGCCCCGTTTGTTCGGGCATGTAGAAAGAATGAGAGATGAACGAATGACGAAACAGGTATACGAAGCGAAAGCGAATAGAAGAAGCCGTGGTCGCCCTAGACTGACCAAAGATCAGATTGACAGACTGCTCTTAGATTTTAATATACAAAGCAGACGACCCCAACGGTGTGCATGCGTGAAACGACGAATGACTGTAGAGGAAGCAAGAGAAGCGTGCCAAGATAGGGATTCGTGGCACTCCTTTTCTCTGCCTACCCCGAAAGCACATAGCGTGAAGGTATGTATAAGAATAGTTTATTTGTGCTGTAAGATTACAATGGATTCATAGTCCATACACCAGTAGGAACTTAAGCATAGGTTATATAATATTAAACTAAATAAAATTAGAGAGCGACCAGTTACTTTACAATAAGCGCTGACCTCCGAACTAGGAAGTTCCTGTATCTCGGAGGACAGATCTCTTCTTTGACCAGTGCAAATGAACATGTCACAGAACATGGGAAAATATATGAAAATATGAGATGACATGGTGACATGGGACATAGCGTGAAATAATATATAATGATTATTATATATTATATGTATGGTTTCTAACCCGAACCTCACGCATTTCGCCCGACGTTCTTGCCACTACGCCACCATCTACCCTTCTACAACAGCATCTAACCACAGAACATTACATTTACAGATCAACGGTGTCCGTATACAGTGCAAACTCCAACTCTTCTTCCGACCGCGACATCCTCGACCTCTCGATGCCGGATAAGAACTCCATGACAGAAGTGTGCTATGTCTGCGGCGACGAGTACAAGCGGGGGACACTCTTCAACCTGCACACCAAGGAGCCCAAGGACATGTCCGTGAGTATACCACACTGAAGGGTCAATAGGGGACACGTTGAGTGGCATGTTGTTACGAACTCCCCGTTGAGTGGCATGTTCTCACAAACTAAGAATTATTAAAATATTTATTTATTTATATTTTTCGGTAGTGTATCATTAGGAAGTGATCCCTGGCACTCAGGGGATGCCTGAAAATCAGCGCCGCAGTGCTAAAAACGCTGCGGCAACAGGCTGAGGCAGTCCCCTTTTACCGGTGCTGCACACCACCTTCATCAAACTTAATTACTTTTGTTTTATCTTACATTTGTTTAATATTATTTTTATCTTCTGTACCTAATTGTTTGTATGAGTGTATCGGAAATAATTATTTCTTTCTTTTTAAATATTGTATTTAATTAATTGACCTGCAGTTTTCTAATAACACGACGACGACAACAAATATTTGTAATAGACTCAGGTTTTACAAAAGCGTGTTTTGCAAGGCGTGACGTCATTCGAGACGCCATGACAGTTGGAGTTTTGGTAGAATTTTTTTAATTGGTTTATAAAAATGCAGAATACACCATGTGAATGTTGGATTTTCGTTGAAATATTCATATTTTAAGTATAATACACCGTAAGATGAAATATTAACCAGTTTCTCAAAAATTGTCAACTAGCCTCCAGGTAACGGTACACGTTTAACTGAATCGGTTTCTGAAATAGTGACCTTGCTCCAGGACCTTTAAAGAACCGTCTGTATTTCGGCTTTGTTTACTATTTTTTACATTTTAGATCAATACAATACAAAAATCATTTATTTCTCTCATAAGGCAACATTAAATAACATGGTAATTGCTATAACTAAGGCTGCAGTAGCAGACAATGCTTGTGGCCTTGTGAGAGCTGGAGTCCGTTATAGGTTCAGTACCTGTGTGACGGATCTCCAGGCTCCCACCCTCTTCGGAAACCGAGATGAAGACTGCATTAATTATAGGTTTAGGTAAGGTAACAATATCGCGAGAAAAAACTACAATACTATATCTAATACAAATACTAAAAACTATGTATGTGTGCGCGCGAGTGTGTGCGTGTGTGTGTTTGTGTGTGTGAGGGTGTGTACTGATGTGGGGGTGTGTGCGTGTGTATGTGTGTGTGCGTGCGTATGTGAGTTTATATGTAATAAATAACAAAGATCCAGATGTATATCTAATCACGCATGGGTGACAAGGAGTTTTTCTGTAGTGTCGTAGTCAAGTGAATGTAGCCAGTTAGTAACTATTCTTTTACATTCTGATTTGGACATGGGATAAATGTTTAGGACTTTATTTACTTTATTGTACACAATATTTCCGAGGGACAGACACCGCTTGGCGAGATTTGAGTTGGCAGGGACTAGTGGGCAAACGGTATGTTTTCTACGGACGTTGGCAAATTTGTTGGGCTCGTAGGGCGTTAAAGAGTGTGTGTGTAAGACAGATTGTAAGATAAATATTTTTCGAACTGAGAGGATGTTACATTTAGCGTAAAGGTCGGTGGTTGGAAACCGGTAGGGGAGTCTACATCCAACCTTCAGCAATGCTCGTTGTGCCCGTTCTAATTTGAGAAGGCAAGTTTTAGTGGAACTACCCCAGGTAGCAATGCAATAGGAGATTATTGGTTGACATAGAGCCTGAAACACTAGTCTAAGTACTTTTTCATCTGCGAGATGGCGAAGGTTTTTAAAGATAAAGATAAGTTTACGCAGACGGGAAGTAAGCGCGTCAATATGGGAGTGGAAGGAAAGCTTATTGTCGAGTTGAACACCCAGGTATCTTATGGTGGTAGTAACGCCAAGACTGGGACACTGACATCCGAGATGAGTATTCGAGCAGGTGTGGGCCTTTATAGAGTGGGCGGTGGGTGATGGCTGACCGACACTCGTCAGGGAAAAGGTTAGATACTTTGTTTTGTCGACGTTCAGAGTGAGATAGTTTCTGGCCAACCAGTCAGTGACAGTGTTGATACCAACTTGCGCAAACTTGAAGGCTTCTTCCCAAGTATCACCGTGGAATATCAAGGCAGTATCGTCGGCATATGTGAGATCGGAGGGTATTAGATAGACTCGCTGTCATTTTTAGTAGCCCACTAGCTCCCGCGCGATGCACATGCACTTTGCACCGTGTGCTTTATAATTAAACGGGGATTACATTTATTTCGTGGATTATTGAGTGAATTGACCTTACTGAGACTGTAATACGACAAAGTGACTAGTGTGATGTTTACTGTATCGCGGAAACAAGATAAACGGGGTACCCCTCACCGCTGGATCTACTCACCGCCATAACACCAGGTACACGACTAGGCATTTACTTATTGGACGACTTTATTTTGGGGTTTAACTCCGCGAGACGCGGATACAGTCTGAGTTAAGCGACGCAGGCGACCATCTCGTGGTCGTCCACTGTCGGACATAGGCCTCTCCCGCACTACATCCCTCGATTCCGCCACTCTCATCCAGCCGTCGCCTGCAACTTTCTTTAGGTCCTCGGACCACCGTTCAGGGGCACGGCTTATGAAACTTCAGGTCCTTTCACCCTTTCAATATCATGAGTAAGAGCTTGTGAACCGGAGCGGAGCTTGCCGATAGAATTGAAAATAAAGGGCAGTTAACACTTAAATTCATGTCCAAGAAAAGTCTTAAGAGTGGCTCCCACCGGTCGGCCCTGGCTCTCGCTTCCTACGGCGTTTGGGGAGATTCCGTCCCTTCTGGATATCACACTAGAAGTCATTTCTACCTAAATACATATAAATCTGTTGATAGTATTTTGGCTGTTTCATTAGTTCTGAATTTTAGTACCATTCTTTAAGGATAGGTGGCGGTACTTGTAAAAACGAAACAAACGTACTGATAAATAACTGACATGAACTTGCTCGCTAGAGGTTTTCGCTAGAGAAAAATCTACGTTAGTACGATTTCTGTGTTCGCCATTAACCATACGATAAGAATAGAAATTTGACAAAATAATCGAACCAAACTAAAAGTAATTAAAAAGAGAATAGAAAAGATACTTATCAACTACATAAGATCTATGCATATTTGGCAAAAGGGGGGAAAATCAGCAAATGCTGACATCTTATCTTATGATAGGGGCCCGGGAATAACCCCAACGGCACCTCGACCCTTGAGGATCTTTTGTGCCTACCCCATTTTACACACTGGTCATCTCAGTGTGCAGGTTTTCTCACGATGTTTTCCTTCACCGTTAGAGCAGTCGGTAAATGTACGTAAGTCTTCGAAAAATACGAAAAACTCATTGGTACATGGCACTGCACGGTTTCGAACCTGGACCACCCGCATAGGAGTCCGGTGTCCTAGCCCCTAGGACACCTCTTAAATGCTGACTTAATCGGGTATAAAGTATGCAGCGCTGTCTTTCATTTCACCCCTTGTCCCAAGATGATAGTGGGAGGTATAGTGTTGTGGGTAAAAAAATAATTAAAAACAAAAAAGGTAAACGACTAAAGATCCAAGTAAATAAGCAAAGGTGAATATCTCGATAAGCCGAGAGCGGCAAATAAATAAATAAGCGGCAAAATATTCCGATACGCAGTGCGGGAAGGTCAGAGGGTAATACGCATGTTTGTGAACGATGTCTCTATGGCATAGAGAGGGCATAGAGTCTGTGCCCTTTTGTTTATGCGACCCCGTGATTGTAGATCTAAACTTGTGACGTCGGCTCTAGATTATGAAATGTGACGCGGGCGCGGAGGAGGCGCGGACAAGCATTGCTGATCGATGGTGAACTTTATAGGGTAGCTGTAGAGTGAAAATTATATATATATAATATTGGTATATAAATAGATTAGGTAAATAGTGTATGTAATACATAAGTATTATCGTTAGTTTAGTGTATGTATTATTATTAGTTTTTATACTACTGTTTTTCTCCCATTATTGGGGTGCGTTTACGATACTGTCGCGAGCTTTTGGCCAAACGACAGTATGAGTGAACACGTATTAGAAATAGAGTTAATTAGAAGAAATAAAGCGAGTTGATGGTGTGTGATAGTGTTGATAATGAGTGAATGTGAGACGTTTATGTGTCCATGGACAGGAATTTTCGAACAATCCTGCAAGTGTTTAGAATGGCAGCTTTCTGAAGAATAATGAAAGTAAGAGGGTGTATTTGAAGTGTTTTAAGGCTGGTGTGTAAGGATTTGGGTATGACTCCTGTAGATGAAATTATGATGGGCACAGTTCTAACAGTGTTTATCCGCCACTGGGTCTTCAGTTCTATAGAGAGGTCCGTATACTTTGCTATTTTTTCAGCGTGGGTGGTAGTGAGGTTGTGTGTGTTGGGGACGGCTATATCAATGAGGTAAACAGTTCGGTTCTTTTTGTCATGGAGTGTGATGTTTGGTCTATTGTAATGTATTGTTTTATCTGTTATTATTGTTCTATCCCAGTACATTTTATAATCAGATGATTCGAGGATTATTTGCGGTGAGTATTTGTAATATGCAGTCATTTCTGGGATTAAATTGAATTTAAATGCTAAGTGCTGATGTATGATAGCAGCGACCTGGTCATGTCTGTGCTTATAGTCCGTCTGTACGATCGCTTTACACGCACCAGTTATATGTTGTATTGTTACAGCTCCGCTGCTGTGGCAGTGTCGATATAGATCGCTCGGTAGGCTTCTATCCCGTATTATGTGCTTTCGGTAGTTTCTAGTGTCGATGGTCTGATCCTGTATTGCTATTATAAACCCTTCCGTTTCTGGGAAGTATTATATATGTTCATAAGAATGTATTCAAGTAATTTTGTTTAGCTTATGTACAATTTTATTATTGTTTTACATAATTTGTACACGTATGTATGTGAATGAATGAATTAAAATGTATTTGCACACACACATAACACGATAAAATTACACGATTACATTTTTAGATTAAGTTCAAAATTTCACATGCATATGTGGCAAAAGGGTCCCTGACTCAGCAAATATATAATTTTAATAAAACGATATATTGTCAGTCGTAAGTTATTCTCACAATATGACGAGGCGATTTTAGTTACTATACAATTACGCTAGACAAACCCATATAGCAAAGCACGCCTTATCGTTATTTTTCAGTCGGTGAAGTCTTGTGTGTTATGCGTAATAAACTAATGATCATGTATCTGGGATGGTGTACATTTGCGCAGTAACATCCATGCCCTATTTGACTTTTGATAGTCTCTCCGTAATGGCTGGATCTGTGTTGCTGATAACGAAAGATAAATCAGTAAAATAATCCAGTATTAACTAGTATTTATTACATTGGTAATAAAAATTAATGACTCAGTTTTTTTACTAACGAGCTATGGTTTTTTTTTGACGATTATTTGCCCCTGATTTAATGAATGAAAGGGTAAAGAGAAGATTTCCACCAGGCGGGGTGTTGTAACGGGGTAAAAATCTTCGAAAGATACCCAGCCTCCTGGGGGAGAGACTGGGTTATGTGAGATTTTTACTCACTAAAACCCCGTCGATGGCCGACCTCGTTGCTTATCGGAGGGCACCGGGATCTCTAGTGGAACGCACCCTCCTAGCATTTGCCTTGGGATCTTCCTGGGAGGTGCACATTCCACCTCCCGGTTCCTCCCGTCACAGCAGCGTGCGGCCATAGCACGTTGCTGCCTTCCCCAGGGTCGTCCGCCAAAAGACGGCCAAAGTCCCCAGTTTGACCGCCCGCGACCCAGATGTCCTGGTCCAACTATGGATGTTTGGAACTCGTATATATACGGAGTCCCAGGAAAATGTCGATAGCGCGTTCTACACCGATGTGAGTAGGTACTAAACGTACTACAGACAATGTAGTCTTAATTGCTCATTCGATTCCAAATTTTACGTTAATTGTAGAACCAATTATTTTTATCAAATTAAATTATGAATTTTCGGAGTGATCCGTTAATTGGATTTGTACGCTTATGTAATAATAATACATAATGAACTGATCGTAGGTACAAAATATGATCTCTACTGAAAATGTAGCATAATTGGGTATTTGACAAAAAAAATTTATTCCTTCCATCAACTTACATACATCCGGAAGAAGGATCTAAAATTAGTTTTTCGATATCTCAACTAACATCAGAAATATTGATGGTTAAAGTTAGTACTGGGGAGATGCTCTGTCCCTTTCTAGCAAAACAGTCTTATATATAGCCAAGGACCTGCTTGTATGGCGCTATTACACGGTGACGTCACGATATAATATTGCTGTTTCTTTCTATCGTCTGGTTTTTGATTGCATGTAACTATTTTATTTTTCAACGAATTTTAATTTTTTTTTCTCATTTGACCATCAATTTATGTGAATCTCTTAATTTTTAAGAAATGCATTTCATATTTGTTCCTTGGAAACTACCGAATTATGACTTAAAACAAACCAGACGTTTGGCATAAATGTTTGTTCATATTTTGTCTCAAGATGTTTTCTTTACCGTTAGATCAGTCGGTAAATATACATAAGTCTTCGAAAAAATCCGAAAAACTCATTGGTACATATGGCATTGCATGGTTTCGAACCCGGACCTCCCGCTTGGGAGTCCGGCGTCCTAGCCACTAGGCCACCGACGCTCTTTTACATTACTGGTAATGTACGAGGAGTAAGCTATTAAAACTCGTCACCTTGTTTACAATTGCTAACTTTACGCGTTTGTATCACAATATACTATTGATCTTTTATGTTACGTGCTGGAAATGTAAACAAATTCGGCACAGAGGAAACCAGCAGGCGGTCGCTAGTGTTTCACATCGCGTGCCGAATATTTCACAGTGTCATGTTAAACTCGACATTTGACCTACTGACCAATGGGAGATACGTCGCCAGTTTTTATAAAGAAACATTGTCCGTCCGTCTGTTCACCTGTGTTCACTGTTTAACGGATTTTTGTGTAAGTTTTTCGTGTATGGAATTTTTAAACTGTGTTTCCGTTATGCAAGATTTTGCGTTGTTTGAGAAGGTGGTATGACCCTGTAGGTTCAACCTGGGATGGTACCACTCTTTTATTTCTGTCACAAAGCAGCAATGTAAGCTCTCCAAATCCTCAAGGTTTTCAGCGCCTAGGGTGCCCATTAAGCGGCACGTTTGCTTTTTAGGGCCCCAATTCGCCTAAATTACAACGTTTGTAGTTCTATTTCTATCCAACTTCATTTAGTTTTCGTTCCAATTCTATTTGGACACCAAATCGCATTCTTCTGACGCATAACTCTACCACTGCCACCTTTGGATTTACTGTCCATCGGGCAAAAGTACCTCGGGAGGAACTTATGTTCGATCGTTATATTTGACAGTTGAAGCGTTTTGTTACCGTTCAACTGCGATTGAGTATAAACTAAACGTTTTAGTAGAATGCACAAATACGTTACTGTTCGATCGATCGTTGACTCGTTCGGAACATAACTGAAATGTGATCGTTAGTGGATAGTAGCATACGGAATGCAGTTAGATTGACAGATATATTTGGTTACGTTGTATTTAGTGGAATCGATCTCCAGCTCTCCTTATAGAATGAAAAAAATCTCCCTTATAGAATGAAAGAAATTTCGTGATATATATTTTGATATTAACTTTTAACATAATGGCTTATGATTATGTTATGGTCATCTTATAATAACTCGACGCGAATTCGCGACGAATTTTCTTCACGAAGCAAGCCTGCGAGCTCGCGGCATCGAGCTTCGTGCCAAATAAATGAGCCTAGAAGTTTTGAATAAGAAAACCCGTTCGCAAAAGCTAGCTATTCATAAAAATCCCCACAGCTTCATCTTTCTCAGTTTAAGGAGAGACATTGGCTCTCTCTCTGCGTCTTCTATCGCGTATATAATGGGGAGTGCTCTTCAGAACTATTTGACTTGGTGCCGTCGTCTACATTCTTGAATGGCACCACTCGTCGGCGGCTCAATTTTCACCCGCACTTTCTAAAGCCTTGGGTGTCTACCACGACCCGTTTTACACGTACGTTTCTGCCATGTACCTGTGAAACTCTTCCACCCGACGTTTTCCCGCAGTGCTACGACATGGGATGCTTCAAAAAGAACGTTAAAAAAGTCCTCTCCCTCCACGGTACCCCTGGTATTGCACGTATCTCTAGGCGACGGTGACTGCTTACCATCAGGTGGTCCGCCTGCCTGTTTGTCGTAGACAATTTATATTTAAAAAAACTGTGCCCATATCGGTCGTAATTTAGTCATGTGTTCTTTGGTCAACCAGGATGTAAACATTTTTATCATTACGGGTCAAATATCATCTGATTCTAAACAAATTTATTAACTCTTTATTGTTGTACACAACACAAACTTAGACAAAAATATGTGAAGCACAAAGGGCGTGACTTATCTCTAAGAGAGATCTCTTCCAGCAAACTCCATAAAGTGACAATTTGATACAAATACTTCTTAATTAGAAAAAGTGGTTGAATCATTTTCCGAGAGCAGAATTTTCAACTGTTCTAATTTATTTAAGTACCCCAGCCATGGCTATGGCTGAATGCTTAATAATTAAAAGTTATATACTTGCTAGCTGGGTTACGCATGATAAGGTATACTCCTTGAGCTCTTACAAGGGGATTCGGGTACCGGGTAAATCGGTATCTCTGTCTTCGGGACACCAGGAACTCTTGGTTACGTCATGCTTTTTACAAATTTCATACAAAATATAAACATAACTGGACAGGAGCGAACAGACCAGCCAATCACTGTCTTACTACAGTCTCAGTACATTCGCGTATCGCTATCAATAACGACTACTCACCGTGGACAGGAGCCACTCCCTGCCCTTCCCGACACACTGTGGAAGCAGCAACTCGCTCGTCTCGTCTCACTGTAGACAGCAAGCAAATGGCACATGGCACGATGTCGCTCACCGACTGATGCGCCGACGCACCGACTGCTCCCGCTACACGCCAAAAACGGCAAGAGTTTTCTTACCCTCGTCACCTGGATCAAGACAGCTCAACATTCCTGCCCTGACTTCTACCTTCCATTCTTCGAGAATAAGAATAGTTTATTTGTGCGGTAAGATGCTGAGAAACAATTTGCCATCGCTAATTCGATTGTGATATATATATTTTTATTTTTTTTATTGACTACTAAACCCGCATTTGACCTCGATCTCGCCTGATAGTAAGCGACGATGAGGTATACGATGGCCTGGCCCGAAATCCCAAGTGCCGAGTTTCATTTCGTGGGGCACACAGCCGCACAAGTGTATATTAAATTAACAGTAGCTTTGATGAAATATATCCCCAAGTTGTGATGTGACGTGAGCAATCATCTCTGAGCGAACAAATAGCCAATAAATTGAATATCTCGGGCTATCGGGGAGCAGAGCACGGGTCGCGGGTCGCGGGTCGCCGGGCCGGCGGGCTATCGTGTCGCAGTGGAAAATATCGCTGTTGCGGGCAACCTTGCGCGGGTAGTGCCGTCGCAGACGTTTGTAATTGTAATTTTAGTAACGGGCGGGTTTCCGCAACTCGATAGTAAATAAGTAAGTAATATGTTTATTTCACACACAGCAATGACCGAAACAGTTATAACTATGTAGTCAAAGGTAAACATATCTGAATCATGTCTGATGGTCTGCTGTTGTTGTGAAAAGGGCCTTAACTCAGCTTATTGCTGCAGACAAGAATGCCCACAGCGCTGGTATTCTGTTGGACCATGACCGATGGCTGGCCAAAACCTGTCCAAGAGGACAAAGATACGACACAAATAAATTTAATTGAAGATAGGTAGTATTAATGAAAAATATATATACCTACATTATCATGACACAGAAATGATAAAAAAATATAAATATCGTAAATAAATTATATATACCTACACACAAAAATATACACCAATATATATGTGTCACCGCAAACAACAAGTGACGTCATAGTGCACGTGCAAGCCCACCTGCGCTTGCGACGAAGCAAACACGCAGCAACTGCCGATACCACGTGATGTCGCCCGCCACTACCTGGCCTCTATAAAAGCGGGCGCCCGACCCGAGGTGACATCATTCACTCGCGACTCGTCGACGAGGCAGTCGGACTTGATATTTTATTCGAGAATATTGCATTTCCGAATAATTAACCGTAACTGGTTGCTATCAAAGGGACTGTCGTATGGCCGGTTACTATTGAATGTCTAACCGGTGACTAGTGGTTGCTATTGAGGTGACTGGAGTGCGTCTAGTTGCTGTCAGCTGGCTGAGTAGTAACTGGTTAAAGTTAAGGTTACTCCGGTAGCTATTGGTTGCGGTTAAAATGATTAATCCGTGACCGGTTACCGTTGAGGGATAGGACAGTAGCCTATTGCTGTTAAATAACTCTAAAATAATTTGATTGAGTCAATATAGTTATTAAAATATATTTCGCTGGTTTCCTTAAAGCAAAAATGGAACCACAGGGCGAGGACAACCCGGAGAATGATAGCGGGCCATCTATGCCCTTACCCTCAGATCCGACATATATAATTATATGACAGTAAAGGGGTAGTAGTAGCGGGCTGGTTTCCGTAACTCGACGTCTATAGCGCCTATTTTGCGTGTGATGGAAAAACAAGCCACCCCAACCTCGCCAAAAAGTGTAGCAGTGACGGGAGATTGCCCGATGCAAATGGTGCTGGATACGCTACGAAGAGGGGAGACAAATTCCGCAAGGATCGCATTCGACTGGGACGCGGGAAGAGAAAACTTGACCGTCCTGTACACACGTGGAGACGGACTGTCGACCGTGAACTGAAGGCAGCAGGGTTGAGCTGGAGTGAAGTCAAGAAGGTAGCACAAGACAGAGCGGCGTGGAGGGCCTCAGTACCTCCGGGGTACCTTAGGACGACGACAACAACAACAAATGAAAAAATGAAAATGAAAAAGTGTATTCATTTGTACAGGGCACAAAAAGGACCTCCGACTTACAAACTAGGTCGAAAACCTGTATCTTGTAAGTCGGGATTCCGTCGCACTTTCTGTGCAAGCAAATTACAAATTATATTCTAAACCTAAAAGGAATTTGGAAAAGTTAAAAGGAATTTAGTAAAGATAATGGTAAGAGTAAATACATGCTGCTGTAAAGATATAAGCTACGAGCCCTTACAAAATGCGACTGTTGTATTCAATCATCATACCAGTTTAATCTAGAATCTGGAACTCGGCCTGAATCTGCAAATCTGCACTATTCAAGAGTAGCTCCAGTGAATTGCAGTGACGGGTCAAATCCGTCCTAGTGTAATTGCCCCTGGTTATTGCCTCATATATTTTCTCTATCGTTGGGTCAGCCGGATGATGTATGTAGAGTATTTTTATCTGTCTCTATTATTGTTATAATAAATTAGTAATGGATGTGCGACTCGATTGAGTGCATGTTTTTATAATACATATTTAGTTTGTTTCTATTCCATTCCTAAACGGTAAATAAACCTTATGGTGAGACTTCAGTGTGGACGCCACGTCTGTTTTTCTCAGAAGCTACTGATGCTATCGTTCGACTTAATATTTGACAGTTGTAGGACTTGCTTGCCCTCATCTATCGTAGGAAAAAGAAATTTAGAAATAATTATATTTTTATCAAAAATAATGCCTGAAATGAGGGTGGATCAAAATCTGAAAATGGAGCAACTGGTGCAAGTGGGGTATCGTATTATGTAAGGTATTTGTTTGCACATTAGAAAACAATTTTTTATTATTTGATGTGCCTAATAGTTACTAATAGTTTTAAGGTCACAGGGTCTTGAACTTTACCTGTATTTGACCCTAAGGATTTGCTATGTATTTAAAGACTTTCTGTCGAGTTCAATTAAGTTAGAAAGTAGACACGGCAGGGACAAAATCAGATTTTTCGAACTGGTCTTTACGATAATACGAGGGGGATCATCTTACATCATGATAATGCGAGCTCCAATACCGCTAGGAAGACAATTGAAGCATGAGTTGATGAGCCATCCTCCGTACAGTCCTGACTTGAACCCTAACGATTTCTTCACATTGCCTAGAATGAAAGATTTATTACGTGGTCAGCGGTTTGAAGACCCAGAAGTAGCAGAGAAGCTTACAAATTGACCATTTTGTCAACGTCAACTTCAGACTGGAATTACTGTTTTAATGATTGATTTGAACCAATGCAAAAGTGCATAAATTGCAACGGGGAATACTTCGAATTATATTATGAAAAATATTTTCGTTATATCTTGCATGTTGTTTTTTTAAATTACCGTTCATTTCCGTTTTGTATTCCCTCGTATTACCGCAGATCTACCCATTGACCTTCATTCGCGATTCAATTCGATTAGTTTCGAACGATCTTTTGTTGAAAATCGTATGAACTGGCATGGCATACTCTGATGTTCAAATATATGCTTCACTGTTAGAAAGAGCACTCTAATTCAGGGAACACATCACGAACGGTGCATATAATTATCACTATCATGTCCGTTTTGTTCGACCCCTCACCTCGAATGCACTTGATTGCTTCTCCACGTATACCCTGCCACTACAGTTCTCCTCATGTTCTCCTGTTACTCATAGTTGAGGGTATCACTGTGGTGGATTGTATGTGGAGATAAAAAAGGGTAGTGAGGTGAGGGATGACTGATAGAGGGACCATCTGCTTGATGGTATACAGTCAACTGTAGAAAATGGTATGAAAAAAATGATGTCCTTCACAACGCATCCGTCGACGGCGACCCCTGCTCAGCTCCTGGCGTGCGCTCGGAGGTGGCTAGCGAAAACCAACTTCGTCCTGAAGACTCGGTCACAAACAGAGCAGCAGAGCTGTCCGCCAGAGTTAAAGGTGTAGTTATAGGAGGGCTTCGGACGCGTTTTGCGGACATGGCGTCTGGCTTCAAGAAATGGTATACAGCGCTAGGGCTGATTCCTCACTGATGAAAGTCCTCCGCCGACTAGTTTCGGTCTGTTTCGAAGACCTTGATCACGGAGAGTTCTTGCGTGGTAGGTAGAGATAATGGAGCGCCACGAATGTCTGTCTTAGCACGCCTCTCTTGCTTCCTCTATACAGTCATTCTTCGTTTCACACTTGCTCGCCGTTGGGGTCGTCTGCTTTGTATAATAAAATCTTTAAGCACTTTGTCAATCTGATCTTGATTAATCGCGTATCCGCCTGTCAGTATGTGAGGAAACGGCTGAACGGATTTTGTTTCGGTTTACACTGATATGTAGATTGATTTCCGAGGATAGTCTTTTACCCGTAGAAGCTGGAGCAGGTCGCTTGAATGAGATGAATAACTGCCCAAAATTAGTTTGCACTAAAAATATTAATGCATTGCTCCCTTCGGTCTTAGATTTTCGGCTATAATTTCACAAAAAGTCGAAACAGCCGAATGAAATGACTAAAACCGTCTACTGTATTATCTTATGACGTCTGCCATGTCATTATTTATTGGTTTTAGGTGTATTCTAAACGTCATATGACTAACCACGTGATGATATTAAAGTTCAGAAGGTGTGGCGTACACAAAGTCCACCTGTTTGAGATAAGGGCAAATCAAATAATATTATAGCTACGGAGATTAGGACTAGAGCTGGGTTTTTGTCTGGGTATATTGCGTTGATTCCCAATAGATGCCCACACATACATATAAATATATGAGCATTTACGCAATATACACAAAATGCACAGATAAAAACCCATATCTACCTAATTCGGACATATCCGAGGCCCCGAGAGTCCCCCCTGATGAGGATCTAAGATCTTACAATACAATATTCTTTATTGCACCCAGGACAAAAATACAGAACAGAAGAAAAGATACAAAATACAATTACAATTGGCGGCCTTATAGCTTTAAGCTATTTCTTCCAGGCAACCTTTGGGTGATTGACAACATTTGAGATCTTACTGACATTCTAAGTCGAGGCCGAAGGCCGAGCTCCGCGTAGAGCGAAATTTTAAGGTTCCCTGCTATTCAGAGTCGAACGCCCCTGTTGTTCGCCCCGTGCTGCCCCGATTACGATTATTAACTCTCCTTTGCTATGCAGTCGCCTCCAACAAACGTGACTATATCTACCATCTGTCTCATCAACTCCCTTGAACTCTCCCCGACCGCTGATCCTGGCTAGAGGCCTACTCGCAGCTAGGCCATGACCACTCAGACCGTCTTTACCGTATTGGATTAGGACATAGTTTAACAGTCTTTTTGTTCATTATTTCCAGAACAAGCAGCCTTACTTCCCGATCTTCGGCGAGCAGCATCCGCGGCCGCCGCGCTCGCGGCCCAAGGACGCGGCAGGCACCGTGCGCGCATGCGCCGCCTGCCACCACCACCTACTGCAACAGTGGCACAGCTACCAGGTATTCAGGGTTGCCTCCCCTACTACATAATATAATATCCTACTACAATAATGAGAGTGCCTCTACTATAATTTTGAAAAAAATATAGACTAGGCAAAACTAAACTATGGTAGTTTTGGGAACCACGATTGTTCGTGGTCACTACACTTTCGGATCCGAACAGATAAAACCGAATGGAGCTTCTCACCTGGCGCCCCAAATTCCAAAAAGAATAGGGGAATGAGACGTTAGAAAGCGCTGATTAACTAAATTGAAATTTTTTAATCCCCCCCGACTTACCATTGTGGAGATCCCCTCACTTTTTTCTGGTCATCATCAGGTTCTTGAGGTTCCAGATGTGAGAAGGTCTCCACGGTCCAAAACTTTCGAGCTCAAACTTGAACCATCTAGCTATTACCGTTCCAGAGATCCAATCTATTATCAAAGATACCCCAAGATCTTGGAAACCACTGGTCCAATTTTTATCAGACATGGCTAACAACACTCGCGACAAAATTGTCTATTAATTGAAAAAAACCAGGTCCAAATCGGATCATCCGTTGTCAAGTTATGAGGCCACAGACAAACAAACGTGTCAAACTTATAAGAGGGACACCACGCGATTATCGCGCGATGACAATAGTCATAAATATCGCTATAGTTGCGCAAACGCATCGCACGACTGTTAATTAGGACACTTATTTGATATCAGTATGTTTGAGTCGTGTGCGCAATCGCGTTCTTTTAGGATGACCCCTAACACGCCCTCCCTCGATCGGTCGGGGGTTAAAAAAACATGCATAAAAGTGCATTATACAAAAAAATACCAATTATGGTTTCCAATTATAAAATTTTCTAAATTTAATTGTGATCGGGGGTGGGGGTGGTCGGCGGTTAAAAACATGCCTAAAAGTAGCATGAAATATTGAATATTATAAATAAAGATCTGAAACTGAAACAATAATTTACCAATTATGGTTTCCAATTATAGAATTTTCTAAATTTAATTGTGATCGGGGGTATGTGGTCGGGGGTTAAAAACATGCATAAAAGTGGCATGAAACAAAAAAATACCAATTATGGTTTCCAATTATAAAATTTTCTAAATTTAATTGTGATCGGGGGTGGTGGTCGGAGGTTAAAAACATGCCTAAAAGTAGCATGAAATATTGAATATTATAAATAAAGATCTGAAACTGAAACAATAATTTACCAATTATGGTTTCCAATTATAGAATTTTCTAAATTTAATTGTGATCCGGGGTTAAAAAAACATGCATAAAAGTAGCATGAAACAAAACTTTACCAATTATGGTTTCCAAGGTTTCCAATTATAGAATTTTCTAAATTTAATCGTGATCCGGGGTTAAAAACATGCATAAAAGTATCATGAAACAAAACTTTACCAATTATGGTTTCCAAGGTTTCCAATTATAGAATTTTCTAAATTTAATTGTGATCCGGGGTTAAAAAACATTCATAAAAGTGGCATGAAACTAAAATTTACCAATTATGGTTTCCAATTATAGAATTTTCTAAATTTAATTGTGATCCGGGGTTAAAAACATGCATAAAAGTATCATGAAACAAAACTTTACCAATTATGGTTTCCAAGGTTTCCAATTATAGAATTTTCTAAATTTAAATGTGATCCGGTTTGACAATTTTTTTTACCAAATGCAAAGGATTACGTTATGAATAGCATCATTCGTTTGCTGAATCTATTACTTTTCCTCACAACCGCCCACATTTGTATAAAAAATTAGTGAATCACACCACGCCTAGCCCCATGTCCCCATTTTACGTATCGCACTGTTGAATTGAGTACTAGCTATTTCCTTTTGCGTCGATTTACGTGATAAAATGTCCAATTTGATAACTAGAAATACTTTAAGTGTTCTTTTTAATGGTCTTTATCCTCCAGCAGGATTTTTGTGAAAGAATTCTGTACTTCGTGTTTCATTGTATAAGGAAAGCAAATGTGCAAACCTGCCATCCGATGGTAAGTGGTCGTCGTCGCCCATAGACATCTCACCAGCAGCCTATTACTGTCCCCACTGTTGAGGCTCTGGCCTCCCCTTGCACAAGGGGGTTATGGGCCATGATCTACCGAGCGGGCCTGGTGCTGTGCTGTGGATTTCACACGCCTTTGGATTTTTTTTAATTTCCTCAGACATGCAGGTTTCCTCACTATAATGTTATTTTATTAGAGTGTTTTCAATGCGCTGTTTGCGAACCTTGAGGACTTAGAGTGCCTCATGTGCCGGTAATTACGCTACCACTCTTATTCTTCAAACCGTAGTCGTATTCCTCATTGATAGGGTGGTTTCGAGACCATTCTATGGAGTTAACCACAGAGAACGACTTGCTTGCCAGATTTAATAGTGATTTCCCATTGCCTTCCTCATTTCACACACTTGTTATCTCATCACACCACTAATTCTGAAAAAATTTTTTGGAGCAAGATTACAAGCACGAACTCTTAAAATAATAGGTGGATTTCATTTTAAATTAACACCTTGTATTTTTTTGGATTTGACTAGATTCGCCCGCGACTTTGCGTGGAATTGAGAAAATAATAGTTGATATTTTTTGAGAAAGAAATAAAGAAAAACACATTATTTAACATTGTATTATGCATACATGATTAAACTTAAAAAGATTTGAAATTAAAAAAAAACAACACAACATTAAACGGACACATGCTCATGTGCCGCGGTCCGACCGGTACGGCAGAACCGCAGCGCTGGTTCTCAGCTGTGCCAGGGCGAACGCATCGCGGGCGAAACGGCAGGTCAGGGATCAAATCAAAAATATATTAAAAGTACAAATAAATAAATAAATACCTAAAGATGAAATAGATAAATGAGAGCTTACAGAACATTTTTACAACGAAGTTGTTAATCTACTACCGCTTCGTAAGGTGTATCAGATGCACCTGAGTCAGCCTGGTGTGCTACCATTGCTGTGTTCCGGTTTGAAGGGTAAGAGACCCAGCATAATTACCGGCACATGAGGCAGTCCGTCTAAGTCCTCAAGGTTATCAGCGCATCGAAACCACTTACCATCAGGTGGCCCGTTTGCTCGTCTGCTCTCCTATTGAATAAAAAGTATCAGCTACGATAGTTATATTCGTATAAGGGGACTAAAGGAGCATGTTCGTAGCCTCGTTGCCAGCATGGTCCGAAAGTGATCGTGCAAGTTAAATACGGTTAGAACCAGGATGAATACAAATACAAAATGGATGGGTTGTAACGATGTCGACTTCATCGTCCATATCAACCTCCTTGCCATCAATTTCAACCTCATTGTTAGCGTTTATCTCACCTCATTTCGTGTTGGCATCTTCATTTCTTCATCTATATTTTCAAAATTTAAATCATATTCCCATTCCATTTCTAAATTCCATTATTACATTAATTTCATTGTTTTGGGCCAGCGTAATTACCGGCACATGAGGCACTACGTCACGTTCTCAAGGGTAGCACCTCTCTATAAACTTGTCCTTTGATACCTCTCTATAAACTTGTTCTTTGATTAGTCTACCAGAAACTGGAAAGTTGAGGTATATATAATCTATTGTAGCTTCTATTATTATAATTTTGTTAAAATAAGATGTTACGAAACGAAGATAACACTGCGCAAAACTTGTTAATTAAATCCCTAATTTATTTCATTTATCATCAAATTAACTAAACGCGTGATTATCACGTCTACAATGAAAGTTCACTTGACGTCACAACTGTACGGTATCTAGACGAAATTGCGGTTATCACGAACAAATGTAACCTTGTTTTGTATGCTCTTTTTCCACAATCATTCCGTCTGTATTCCTGTGGCCCTATCTGCGAGTCGTCTGGGGTCGCTGTGGGCACGGCGGGGTCGACCGTGTGAGAGATAATGCTCTGTGATACATGATAGTTGTACATGAGTATAAACAACTGTGAAACCGATATTGTGAGAAAGGACTAGTGGTTGCATGGGTGTACGCTTACTTGAAAAACAGAATGAAAGTTCAATGTAAAATACACTTTATTCCACAGAAAGTTGAGACAATGACACAGGTAGGGCTGTTGTCTCACTGTTAACATACCTACATACATAACTATTTGACTTGGTGCCGTCGTCTACTTTCTTGAATCGCACCACTCGTCGGCGGCTCAATTTTCACCCGCACTTTCTAAAGCCTTGGGTGTCTACCACGACCCGAACGTTTCTGCCACGCACCTGTAAAATGTGGAACTCTCTTCCACCCGACGTTTTTCCACAGCGCTACGACATGGGATGCTTCAAAAAGAACGTTAAAAAAGTCCTCTCCCTCAACGGCCGGCAACACACGTGCAATACCCCTGGTACTGCACGTGTCTCTAGGCGACGGTGACTACTTACCATCAGGTGGCCCGTCTGCCTGTTTGTCGTAGATAATTTATAAAAAAACACTTCACGCTATATTCCTTGCAGGGTGGGCAGACGAATTTCTGTCTTGGCATGCCTCTCTTGCTCTCCGTTAAAATCTTGTCTCAATGTCTCAAACTCATTATGCAACAGAGACAGCGGTAAAAGCGGTCTCTTACAAGACAATCTTTGGATGGAGCATCATTTTCTAAGGTACAGGATTAATCCGAATAAAGATTTACGATTTTTTAGCATAATAATATGCGTCTTTATTATCAGTAGTGTTGTGCCAGAAAATTTCGACGTAAAAATGGTAAACAATATTTGTCTCTAAATCGGTTTGACCTCTCGCATCTAAATCATTCGTCGATTCCATTAAAAGACGCGCATTTGAATAATTCATAGCCAATAATAATAAACACAGTCTACATCACGATTATAAATTCAACACCCACTTAATTTGCTAATGAGATTTCCAAACACTATAAAACTTACAACATTAAAAAACTAAATTCAAATGCCACCACCATGCAAATTGACTTAAAAAAACACGGGAAAAATCGTAAAAAAATCGAAAATTTACGACGCGCATAAAAATACACGAATCCCGCAGCTTTCAAAATGTCGTCTATGTAAATCGTACGGACACGAAATGTTTGTTAAAGTGATTATTGTCATACAGGCTACCGGTTTGACCCAGAAAAGTAATCGCCGCGTAGTGTCAGGCCGAGCGACGCGCGCGCCGGTCGCTTCGTTGAATCGCACGTTAGCTCGTCAACCGCCGCGGCCCGTATCTGACAAAACGCATTTGCTAGATCCACGTATCGAAACTGATATCGTATCTATTGATTGTGATTCGTGACAGATAGCACTACCTCAGTGATTATGCGGTATTCGGTGAGTGAACGTCAAATGTCATGTGGTATAAGGGCAAATATTTATTCCCGGTGTTGAGTGAGGTAGCTATCTGATGAGTGGAGTGTTTGTGTGGTGATCGTGGAAGGCACGTGTATATCTTAGTGTTGTTCTCAAAGCAGGTCGGATCAAGGAATGGGATGTTGGAACGCCTGTGCAAAACTGAGGATCGGCCGCCGGTCAATGCTAAGGTAACACTTGGACATTAGAATATTCATACCTTGGGTGAGCGTGTCGTACGAGACGACTAACCTGAACAACTTACGGTTTAAGACATGCATTTCTCTAAAAAAAGGATACAATCCACTTAGCTTAAGGAAATACAAGATGTGACTGAGTTATAGTGGTGTTCATTGGCGCAGTGACATATCAGATGTAGCCAGAGAAAGCCTGTGATAGACCCTAGGGCAGTGTGATATTGAGGAGTTAAAAACAGATGAAGCTATTCAAGTTATAAACGCTACAGAAAAAGAATTGGACTTGGAACTAAGTTTCAGATTAAAAATATCTCCGGAACAAAGTTCTCTCCTTTATAAAACTTCCCATTATACGGTTTAAGACATTTGTATCTCTAAAAAAAGGATACAATCCACTTTACTTAGGGAAATACAAGATAAACTTGTAACTTAACAATGTGTACGGTTTACGTGATTTTAAGGTTATTACTTATTAATTTCTAGTATATAATACTCTGTTATAAAGGTACTATCTAATTCATCATCATCATCCTACTCTAGTCCACTGCTGGACATAGGCCTCTCCCAGGGCGCGCCATTCAGCCCGATCTTCGGCTAATTAGACTATCTAATTGAAGAGCTGTAATTTTTCTGAGGTATCCAGAACACGAATAACACACAAAATATATCGTGCTGTCCACAGTGGCACAAACTTATCTGTTCCGGTGTCTAAAACTGGAACTAACGTTATGAATGTTAACACTATTATCTGACAGCTACCAACAGCGACACCATCACCGGATCAGACTAGCCCGTGACGCGTAAACAAAAATCGCCATTAGGATTCAATTAAGTATCGACTTGCAGATGCCATTTGGTTTGATTGCTTTAACCGGTGGACTTACTGGTGGTAGGACAGGGGTCCTACTTGTGTGTTGAAACGGACTTGTGTGTTGCTAGCCAGGCCCCTGAAGGGTCAGGGGCCTGGCTAGCAACTCACAAGTCCGTTTCACACAAGTTTCTCTGTGTATTTTGATGCTCCTAAGTTGTGCCTACAGACGGATTAGAATATTCTTACCTTAGCCGACGCTGAGTAAGAGTGTCGTACGAGATGATTAATCCGAGTAACATTGCTGGTAGAACCCCTTTCTGTTCAGCTGGGATTTCGGGGTTCTTCTAAGACGTGTTCCTCATTGCTTATGGTTGTGATCATTCTAAGGAATTAATCACATAGAACGACTCTCGTGGCAGATTTAAAGGGGTGGTTTGCCATTGCTTTCCCCATTTCACACACTGGTTATCTCAGTGTGCAGGTTTCCTCGCGGTGTTTTCCTTCACCGTCAGAGCACTCGGTAAATGTACATAAGTCTTTCGAAAAAACCGAAAAATTCATTGGTAGGTACATGGCATTGTCTGGTTTAGAACCCGGACCTCCCGCATGGGAGTCCGACGTCCTAGCCACGACGCCACCGACGCTCTTAAACGATTCATTTTCAGGAAATGAATTCTTGTTAGTTGAATTTAGCAGTAACCTTTGAATCCTGATCTGAGATTAATGTTACAGATCTTGATAAAGCTTATCACCAGATCAAGATTGCTTCCCTCAGGGGCATTCTTGTAAATCAATTTTGAAAACTGCCATTTTCAAAGCATTATGCCTTTTTTGTGGATGTTAAGCGTCCATTTGACTTTAAAATGCACTTATTCCATGTATTACATACAGCCCTAAACGTAAATATTTCCATCTAGTTCTACATGTATGTGGGACCGAAAACAGAAAACGCTCTAAAGGGGACCACTTACGGCTCCTAAATGCGGATTTAGGAACGGATACAAGAACGCCCCTGAGGGAAGCAATCTTGATCTGGTGATAAGCTTTATCTAGATCTGTAACATTAATCTAAGATCAGGATTCAAAGGTTACTGCTAAATTCAACTAACAAGAATTCATTTCCTGAAAATGAATCGTATAAGAGCGTCGGTGGCGTCGTGGCTAGGACGTCGGACTCCCATGCGGGAGGTCCGAGTTTTAAACCAGACAATGCCATGTACCTACCAATGAATTTTTCGGTTTTTTCGAAAGACTTATGTACATTTACCGACTGCAAAACACACTACTTGTATTTGTTGGGTTCCTGTTTCCGCAAACAGGAACCCAACAACCTAATCTACCATTATTGACAGTGTGTTTTGCACCGTCTGTTTAAACAGACCACGAATTAACCCGCGCGACCTGGCTCCGTTTATATTATCGTTCGATGTAACAAGCTGTGACATTAAAGTGCTATTTTTATGGTGACTCATAAAAACACGTCTCACGTACGATTACATTATTATTATCCACAACTGAGGATAAATAATCTAATTTGCACTGTTCGCACTGGGCGTGTTCGTGATAAACACCCACCAAGCCTCTCGACCCTCGTTGAAGATATTGAACACGTAAATAGGCTGATGAAAGTTACAAGTTGTAACGTAATAAAATTCTATATTGATTAATCGTATTGTAATTAATGTAATTGTAAGGATCGTGCAGGTTAAGCGACGTTGGCGCGGTCGGTACCAGGATGGGTGACTGCTAGTGGCACATTTCATCTGAGCTCCTCCGTGCCTCGGCAAGCACGTTAAGCAGTCGGTCTCGGTTGCTGTCGTTCGACAGCAGTCGTTAAGCCATGTCAGAGGCCTACGGGCGGCCTGAACAACTCTGACAAATAGGTTGGCCACTAACCATACGATAAGCAAGCAAGCAATCATATAATAACTTACCCGATTATTACACGATTAATAAATCTATAATTGAATTATCTTATGATAGGGGGCCGGGAATAACCCCAGCGGCACTTCGACCCTTGAGGATCTTTTGTGCCTACCCCATTTTACACACTGGTCATCTCAGTGTGCAGGTTTCCTCACGATGTTTTCCTTCAACGTTAGAGCAGTCGGTAAATGTACGTAAGTGTTCGAAAAAATCCGAAAAACTAATTAGTACATGGCATTGTTTCGAACCCGGACCTCCCCGCATGGGAGTCCGGCGTCCTAGCCACTAGGCCACCGTCGCTTTATAACATAGATAAATATACCTAACATTATTCAAGTATAAGATGACTTGTTAATGCCATTTCCACCTACCTTATCTTGCAACCGCGACACGTGAAAAGTGTCAGTAGCTTTAACAGCTAGAGTGTTGACAGAGTTTGTAGGTTATGTCAACTTACTGCGGTTACCGTGAACGAGTGTTCACGTGTCTGGTTTACTTTGTATCGGCTGCATTATTGGTTTTACGATGTGTTCGCCGTTTCTAGGCGCTGGGTTTTCACTGTTGCGTAGTGTCACTACTTTACCTTTATTGGTGTTAGTTACCCTTGTAAATAGATGTTATGGTGATGTTTTGAACATACGTTTATTTTTTTTACCTTGTGGAGTTGCCGTTGCTAAAGACGTTATCTCAATGTAAACTAAATTATAACTTGACATTTTTCCTATGTCACTAGTCACGAATTGTTTTCGATTAACGTTGCCTTTCGGACAAGCCAACAATCTACAATTTGTAAAGTTGGATTGATATGAATACATAATCGGCTTGACGTTAGTGCCGTGGCGGGAGGGAAAGTGTCTGCTGTGGGACGCCACGTGCGTTAGTACGTTTGCGGCCAGCCATGTCAAACGCACGGCACAAACGGCCGGGGCAGCAGCCGAGTTTGCAGCGGTCAAAAAACGGGATAAGTACTCCGCTCTCCAACAGAACTACCTGTTCGTCCCGTTCGCGGTGGAGACGACGGGTTGTTGGGGGGCGGAGGCGAAACAATTCGTGGCAGAGATTGTCCGTCGCCTCAGGGAGAGGGGTTGTTACCCTCGCTCCGGGTCGTACCTGGTGCAAAGGTTGGCCGTAGCGATACAGCGCGGTAACGCCGCGAGAGTTATGGACACCTTTGCACCGGGGACGACAAGGGGCGGGCTATTTGATTAACGATAATTATTTCTTTATTGGAAAATTATTATTATTATATATATTATTTTAATAGACTCTAATAATTTAATCGCTTGGTAGTTAATTGGAATAGAATGACCAACTTTGTAAAACACTGGAATTCTTATGATTTAGAACGTCCAATTGGACTCCTGGTGAGAAGTTAAAAAATCAAGCCGTATCAATGCCCTTCCTTCAATCTATGAGCATAATTTGATAGGGGAAATCTTTTAAGTAAAGTAAAATACACTTTATTACACAGATATAAAACAACTAACATGAGATAGAAAAGGAAATAGTGAAGTACAATTTAGGCGGCCTTATCGGTAAGAGAAGAAATCTTTCATAGATACGCCGCTCCTATGATTTTCTTTCACCCATTAAAACCACCTCAATTGCTCCTCATACGGCTCAAAAGCTTCAGGTTCTCCAGTGGAAGGCACCAGTGCCCCCCTTGTTAGCGCCCTTGTACGGTATGGCGGCTGCCTCGTGAATGTTCCGCGGCAGACCACGCATACCAGCACCAACATAAAATTGTGGGGCAAACAGTGGATTGTAGAGATGTAGGTCGCAGGCTGTCTGGAGATGAGAGACACCACTGTTATCACTGTAGTAGATTTAAAACTTCGTTGTAAAAATGTTCTGTAAGCTCTTATTTATCTATTTCATGGAGTATTGTACTTTTAATATAATTTTGGTTTCGTCCCTGACCTGCTGTTTCGCCCGCGATGCGTTCGCCCTGGCACAGCTGAAAACCAGCGCTGTGGTTCTGCCGTACGGGTCGGACCGCGACACATGCTGAGCATGTGTCCTTTTAACGTTGTGTTTTTTTTTTTAATTTCAAATCTTTTTAAGTTTAATCATGTATGCATAATACAATGTTAAATACACGCAAAGTCGCGGGCAAATCTAGTCAAAGCCACAAAAATGTTAATATTTGACACCTTACGAACTTTTCAATTAAAATGAAAGCCACGTGCGGAACAAAAAACATAATATTAGAGTTCCGATACACCTGCGGGTTACACCTGGCCCCTTTTAGCTTTACGGCAGAAATAGATAAGAGGGTGGTACCAGCCCAGGCGATCATATTCATATTCATTTATTTCAGTAATGATCATACATTGTCAAAAAATAAATAATAAAATGTTAGCATGTCATGATCATACATTATTATTAATAAAATTTCTTACTTAATGTCAAAAAGTTTAATTCGTCAAGGAACTCGTTGACAGAGTAATAGGCCTTTTGGAACAACCATTTTTTAAATTCAACAACGAAACTGTTGTACGTTTCAGTATCTCGGATAGGAGCTGGTATTTTATTGTAAATTCGCGGACCAGCGACGTGCGTGGACAGCTGGGTCTTCAGTAGTCTACTGTCGATCAATTCGAGGTCCTGCTGCCTCATTTTTGTCAGTCTCTTGCCAACCCATTTCTTAGTAGGATACTCTCTTAGATTTTTTCTGACATATTTACCTATCTCAAGTATGTAGAGTGATGGTACAGTGAGGATTTGAAATTCGATGAATAGATCACGAGCCGGTGTATCCTCGGTGACACGCGCCATTCTTCGAACTACTCGTTTCTGAATTATGAACGGACGGTCCCTATTTGCCGATCCTTCACACCAGGATCTCCCACCTGTAAAAACCTACAACGGGGCTAACCCATGAGTACACACCGAGGCTCGCTGGCTGAATTAACAAGCGCAGACATCTATACAAACACAGCGCCGGCGCAAATAGTACGCGTAGCGCTGCGCGTGCGTCACTGAGCCACCTGAATGTACACGTCAAGCTGTACTCGATGGAACCCTGTCTCAAAAAGTTTTAGTTATGATTCCTTGGGATTCTAATTAATGTGTTAAATAATTTAAAGCGACAGTACTAAATGATACAAGTATGTAAGGTCCTTTTTTTATTAGTAGCAAATATTTGGAGAGGGGTATGTGCTGGTCATTTATACCACTTTACACGAAAAAATAACCCTGTTACTTGTATGAAAAATTTTCATACTAAAGAGAAATAAACCCCATTATTTTGTGCCTTGGTGGCATAAACTCATCCATGTCGTTATGACTGAAACTCGTTTCTTATTTCAGTATTAGAATAGCAATAATTGATTCATTTGTTGACATGATTATTTTTATTGCAATTTGCATTTTTAAGGTATTATATAAATTAATTTAATTAATACAAAAATACAATAAATAAATATAAAAACTTTTGAAAAGCCTTAGTCAAAAATTCCGCCTCGTGTCGACCCCGGCGCAAAGGTCCCCATGACGCTCGCGGCATTGCCACGCTGAATCGCCACGGCCAACCTCTGCACCAAGAACGACCCGGAGCGGGGGTCACAGCCCCTCTCTCTCAAGCGACAGCCGACCTCCCTGACAAAATCCTTTGCCTCCGCCCCCCAACAACCTGACGTTTCAACCGCAAATGGGACAAAAATGTAGTTTTGCTCCAGAGCGGCGTACTTCTCCCGTTTTCTTTGCGCCGCTGCTTCGGCTGCCGCCCCGGCTTTTTGCATTATTTAATATTTTCAGATTCATTAATTAAATTAATGAATCAATTTATGTAACATTGAACAAGATGTGACATGTAATGAAAATTACGAGATAAATGAGTATTGAGTAGAATTTTCAAACAATCAGTTTTGTCGTTTTTCTCGAAAATTTAATAAATAAAAAATTTCCATGTTGCCCTTTCGTTTTTGTTATAACCTATGATCGGAGTAGGTAGGCCTGTTTTTGGTACTTGCCACATACGGTCATAATATGGATAAGTATGCCCAATAATCCCGGGATTTCCGGGATTGAATAAATATATTATTTATATTTTTAACGTTATATTTGTTTTGATACACATTTAAGATTGGTGGCGAAATATTGTTTTTTAAGATTCATGGCGCTAGTGTACCTATGGTAGTGTTTTAACTTCTTCGTAAGTTCACAATTTAAAAAAAATCGTAATCCGCCGAGTAAGGGCGAGGTTTATAAAAGTAATTTACAACATTTGCTCGATAACTTAAAACGGGATCCCGAAATCATATCCATATTAATATAACCTTTGAGGACATTGACCCGAAAGAGCCCTACCTACTCCGATCAGTGGTTATAACCTATAGATGACACCCTAGAAATATTTGCCGCTAATAACATAGGACCCTATATATAATATGTGGTGTCCACTGTACAGGGTATATGTACAGCTGTTACTTTGTGGCCCTCCGTTTACACGTGCTCGGGGAGGCTTGTTAATTGAACTTCACTATTTCCTTTTCTATCTCATGTTTGTGTATCTTCCTTTACTTTACTTTGTTATCATCAGAGGAGGCTCTAGCAAGCTGGAGTTTTGTGGTATTTCCCTCACTCCAGTCTGAGATTCCTCTTCCACACCGGATAATATAACTCTTTGGAGTAAAGGAGATGGTTACAAACTGTCTCGTTTTGTGTTGTGCTATCTCTTTTTCTGATGATAGTATTGTGGGTAGGTTATTGTGGTCACCATGACTTGTGCCAGTGTCGAATCCAGAAAAAATTGTGGGAGAAATCAGCTACTGAAATCGTAAGATAGTACTACAAATGGTCAAGAGCGAGTTGAGTCTCGCGCTCAGTAAGGATCTTACGGGCTTGCATTTACCGACTGTTCTAACGGTGAAGGAAAACATCGTGAGGAAACCTGCACGTCTGAGTGAAAAGACCCGAAGGCGTGAAAATCCACTGGGCTCGCTTGTGCCCTAATAGTGGGGACGTTTATAGGCTCACAAAGGCACTACACCTAAGTCCTCAAGAGTGGCAACGCATTGAAAATCGTCTAATATTTTTCCAAATGCTACGTATCTTGTAGAAATTGTAAGTGTTAATTAATCACACTTTTTTTCGATTGAATAAGGAGAGCAGACGAGCAAACGGACCACCTGATGTTAAGTGGTCACCGTCGCCCATAGACATCTCATCTCACTGTATTAATATTAGAGGGTTTTTGATGCACTGCTAACCTTGAGGACTAAGATGGAATGCCCCATGTGCCAGAAATAACGCTGGCTCTCTTATCCTTCAAACTGAAACACAGAAATGCAAGCATCCTTGCTTAACGACAGAAATAGATAAGAGGATGGTACCAACCCAGGCGATCGACTTCATTAACTCTTTATTGTACACAAACAATATAATACAAACTTATACAAGAATATGTGAAACACAAAGGGCGTGACTTATCTCTAAGAGAGATCTCTTCCAGCAAACCCCAATTGACACTAGGATCTACCACTACAAAACCTTGCGGGCATTAAATTTCACATATTTTCTTTCAATTATCCGTATCTGCACCCGATACCTTATCATTATCATGATATCATATCACAGTAGGTATCACCCGACTTATCGACCTATTGACCCGTCCGTCCAATGTACCCTGTCTCTCGGATTCGGCAGCTTACCGGTACACCACCATCACCACTTTAACATCGATAAGGTAACAAGCAACATAGGTAGTACGCTGTATACATAAACAGGTCTACATTGTTTTGTAATATACAATGTTATATCGTTGTTATATCGTTATCATCATCAGCAGCCCACTCTAGTCCACTGCTGGACATAGGCCTCTCCCAGAGCGCGCCATTGAGCCCGATCTACGGCTCTTCTCATCCAGTCGTTGCCAGCCACCTTGCGCAGATTGTCGCTTCTTCTAGCAGGGGAGCATCCCACACTACGCGGTCTCCACTCCAGAACTCGTCTCCCCCAGCGGTTGTCGGTTCTGCGACAGATGTGACCGGCCCACTGCCACTTCAGCTTGCTAATCTTATGAGCTATGTCGATAACTTTTGTTCTATGCCGGATCTCCTCATTTCGGATTCGATCCAGCAGAGATACTCCGAGCACAGCTCTTTCCATAGCACGCTGAGCGACTTTCAATTTGTGGACCAGTCGCACCGTCAGTGTCCACGTTTCACGTGTTATATCGTATTCGTATCTAATATGAAAGTACAAATCACATGAGGCTGTACTTTTTAGTACTTTGTCCCTTTAACTTACTAGACAAGTTCTCTGACAAGACTCTTAGGAATGTCAAGGAATCAACAACCTGTACGTTGATGTGCTCCGGCAGTGTTTAAAGAAGAGGCAGAACTTACTAAGCCCGTGTGCTCCATTTTCGGCCTCATCGTCACTAACCACCAGGTGAGATTGAGTTCAAAATTTAAAAAAAAATAGTTGAAAACTGTGTCTGTGACAGAGTTGCCTTCGAATTATTGTGCCTTAAAACACAATACCAAAGGCCATTAAATTAAAAAAATAACTTTGTGTCTGTGACAAAGATGCCTTCGAATTATTGTGCCTTAAAACACAATACCAAAGGCCATTAAATTAAAAAAATAACTTTATCTGTGTCTGTGACAGAGATGCCTTCGAATTATTGTGCCTTAAAACACAATACTAAACGCCATTAAATTTAAATTTAAAAAAAGCTATCTATCTGTGTCTGTAACAGAGTTACCTTCGAATGCCTTAAAACACAATACCAAAGGCCAAAAATCTAAATTTTTAAAAATACGTCTCTGTCTGTGACACAGTTGCCTTCGAATTATTGTCTTAAAACACAATACCAAAGGCCATTAAATTAAAAAAAAAAGATTAGGGTGACGGGGACGCACCGGTACGATCCGGTTTCAGAGCTATACGTCATATGACGCCGCGTTGAGAGCACACACATACTACATGGGAGGAGTTGCGCAAATAAACAACATATTATGCTCGTGTGACACAAGTTTGTTTGTCGCGTTATTCCGGTATTATATTTGTCTGCTTACACGAAAGGTACGGTTTACACATTCAGATTCTGATTAATTTATTTGTCCAGAATGTAGGTACATAATAACAAGGTGGTGATGAGATGGTTGATCTGCCAGGTCTTTATCCCGGACCATTACGTAAGGCGGCGTTGTAAGCAAATTAGTTTTGTAACACCGTTCAGCCGCACTGTAGCGCGTTTTGAATCCCCCACCTGCCGCATGAAGACGAACGAGCTCCTGACCACCGACAGTGATTGTGACGTATTTAGTTATGCATGGCCGAGGATCAGAAGAGCATGTCTGTACTACTGTGAGAGTGTGAGATGAATGTTATTTTTTTTTCAAATGTAATTTAAAGTTGTAAATATGATATTATAATTAGATAATTAATTGTTGTAAGTGGTCTAACCGTTTTAATTAATTGTAATAATAAATATAATAAAATAAATGGTATTTTCTAAACAAAGAGCCGATACATTCTACTCAACAATGAACATGCAAATATAAATAATAAATAATTAAACAGATAAATTACTATATGATTAGACTTAAATAATATACTGTTTCACAGGTTTCTACTATATTTTATTAATTAAAAAACCCTGTGAAACAGTATATTATTTAAATCTAATCATGTACTACAAGTTTCACCAAGCACCAACAACCGCAAGTATTAACCATATAATATTACAAATATAAAATTGGATCGTAATCAAAATCTTTTTAAGAATCAAAGTCTAAATAAAAATATCTACAATTCTTATAAGTAATTATTAAAAATTTCTACTTCTTGGTCTTTATAATAGTATTCCAAAGGTCAAATTAATATTTCGATTCGATTAATATATCATAAACTATTTATCTGATAAGATCGCTTGCACCTCAATCACCACTAGCGTTGTTTACAATTTACTGTTGTTTCTGTAAAGCCAATACCTACATTGAAGATTTAAAATATTACTACGCTTTACTATTCCATTACTATTTACTATAAACCAACAATTCTGTAAACGATAAAACACATTGTAACATACATGACGCGTTCGCCAACACATTAGCTCATAAATGTGAACTCCTGTGACCTCCGCCCGAGCAGTGGCCTGTTAAAACTGTGCTGGCTGCGATAGTACTGATATTATTACTGACCTCTAGCAACAATGAGCAGTTGCATTATCAGAGTTGTAGCTGCTGGTTTGAGGACGAAGGTTTTAACACTATTGGATACGTAAGCAAACGACGAGGTAGATAGGGAAATAGGTGAATGTACAATGATAGTAGCTTGTAGTTGAAACGATAATAATGATGATACATCATAGAGAAGCAAAGTTACGAACTATTATGGTCTGTCGTAGTTTAATGAGAGGAAGGACTAAACTACAGTTACGACACGTGTAATGCAAATAGGGATTTGGTGGAAGACTGAGTTATTAGTTGAAACGAGCGCTGTAAACACCACCCGTTATCATCAGCAAGCTCCCGGTAGACCTTATAAAGTAATATTGTGTCGCTACTGTAAATATATGGGGCAGGAGATGGCAAACCACCCCATTAAATAAGTCACGAGTGTCGTTCTATGTGATTAATTGCACACTACACTGTCCAAGTTATACAAATAATTAGGAACAAAAAGGAAAATTGGATAAGAAACGCCTTAGGATTCCGTATGTCAATAGGTCCAGAGAAATCACTATTTGTCTGTACAGTGGAAGAAACATCAAGCTGTACTGTGTGGATTCCTGTCGCAATACGTTTTTGATATGATTCCTTGACGATCATTATTGCAACAGGGTCCCACAGACTATAACTTGATGTGTTTTCCACTGTACATTGTCGGTGAATAAATGTCGTTTTATTTATTAATTATTTAAGTCATAGTCAAGCAGATTGGGACATAAAGTTAATTTATCTATGCGAGTAACTCAATATTTTCACGTCTAGCTAGTAACTACAATAGACACTTTAGGGACGTGGATATATTTTGGAGTAGCAAAGACACATTTAGATTTACTATAACACGGTGTTTGCTGTCTAAAGACTAGACAGACTAGCTAAATTACATGGGAACTGTTTTTCACCCTGTCATGCATGTATGGAGCTGAGACTGAGGATTGTTGAACAATATTATATATGTGTTTAATCCGTAATGCTGCATTGGTATTTAAACAGTCGGTATTTACACACCTTTTCACACACACATACACATACTCACATACACAACACACCCTCAAACTCTCACGCCACCACATATTAATCTTAGTCACTTAGCCAGCACTTGATTAACAAGTACTTACAAATAACATTTTTACACTCGTGGTAAATATGTATCACATATTCATGTTAATTCTACATTATTAGTCTTAAAGTTAACCGCGTTCTGTAGGTATACAAGTCATATATAAACGAGGAAATCTGTAATTGGCCTTCTTTAAGTTTAATACATATGTAATTTTATAATTGTTAATGCTGTAGATTTCCCTTATAAATAAAAAATAAAAAATATATTCCTTACGCCAATATTATAGGTTGTTTCAAAATGTCCAATGTCCAAGCAACCATAGGTTACTCTTTAAATAAACATCATCGGTAATTTAGTTACAACCGCAATCACACAGTTATCGTCGGTTTAAAGCGAAAGATACACAGTTCTGTTTACAGAACTTGCTGAGGCCTTTGAGTCGACCTTACACAAATGTCTTTCCGATAAAGCGCCGATTGTTGTGTAAATATAGTTATAATAGGTCTGATGACCTATTATTAATCGAGTGACAGTCGTAAATCGAGTATTCCATTAGTTATAATTACATTGTTGGATTAACAATATGCGGCGTTCCTCAGGGAGTTCATTTAGGGTCATTTTTTTTCCTACTATATTCTTTATTGTAATGACAACAAAATAATGCCTTATTACTTGGTTTAGTAGTTTAAGTTATACATAATTGTTAAAAATTTCAATCTTTGTTAAAATCTGGAATTTTCCCTATCACCACCAGTTGAACTCGCCGTATGAGGCGGCCAACATTGATTGTATTGCGAATGCTTTTGCATCAACTGATTGTCAACACGTATATCGTAATAAATTAAGTTATACTTGTAAACTGATACTTTACTACGTTCATAACCTTTTGAATAAACATAATCTCTAATTTGCATAGCACTGTCCACTAATCATGTACATATAGCCGCAGTCTGTCGCGTGTTATCTGGTGACCCCCCGATCCGGGTGGTAGGCGATAGCCTCGGACCCCGATAGCCTCTGGGGTCTCGTGTCCGCTGAGCACATGGGCCAATGTGAATGTTCTAGACTTATCATTATCACCGACGTGTCTCTCATTCTACTGATAGTGATGCGGGATAATATAGATTTGCTTGTTATTTGCGATTATAGAGTCTCTTTTCCTGTACCCTGGGATAATACATCATCGTGATCTTGTGGCGGTGACGTACAACGCGCCACTACTATTACTTCACTCATCTCGCCAACAGATGGCGCCATTTGTATCGAATGACGACACTATACAAGACGCCTAACTTCCATACTAAACGCGCTATCGATGTTTTCAATGGTATTTCGACTATTATACGAGTTCCAAACATACATTAGTGAACCAGCAATTCCATTAATAGATTCTTTTTGCACAACACAAGTTCACAATACGTTGTTGCTTGTTGGTCAATTTATCTTATCTTGCGATAGAGGACTGAGGATTACCTCAGTCGTACTTCGACCCTTTGGAATGCAATCATTTCCATTAGCTGCTCGAAGTGGCTAGAGATTTCAATTAAAAGATACTCTATTATTTTCTACATCAAGAGTTATGTATGACTGACTAGGCTTAGGTATAGATAATTTTATGAAAGTTTTATACAACTGACTGTTGAGCTGTGGTTACCATCGCCCTGTCTATGGCTGCTGCTGTAAGGCTAACTCTGAATAGTGTCGTACCATCTTCATTCGTTTGTTCATGATTCCCATTATGGAGATGTATAACTTATTGGAAGGGTCCTATAGTTTTCTGATCTTGGATGTGTTAACCGTTACCCCCAGAATATTTTATATCATTAAAGTTAAAAATTTATTTCACACAACATACCTACAGAAAGAGTTAAACAAAGACAAATGGTAGGTACCCATGTGGTATACTTGAACCCAGCCGTTGGTATGAAAAAGCTGAAAAGTGAAAGCTGTGCGAGGAAGCGGTGCGGTGTGCGAGGAAAAAATTCACCAATAGGATTGCTTCATTTTTTTAATTCTATTGGTGGATTTGTTCCTCGCTCACCGCCTCACTTCCTCGCACAGCTTTGGTGGAACGGCAGCCGTATGCGCTGGTATTCTGTTGATCCTCAGTTCGTCGCATAGTTTCATCGACTCTAGCGGCGTATAGGACGGTAGTTAATTACCCGACTGCCGAAGGAGGAGGTGAATGTTTTATTACATTCTTATTCAAATCCAGCTCATTGAGTAATTAATTAATCAATTCCCCAATCTGCAGCATTATCGTGTTTATCTTTCGCGATATATTTAATTGCTTTTCGTTTTCATAATTCAAGCTAGTTTTTATTATCTTGCAGTGTATGTAAATCACTTGATTTCGCACAGTTCTCCTCTAGCTACATAATTTATTACTGTCAGATTTCTGTAATGTGAAATGAACCTTTCACAAACAGGTGTAGAGCTCAAAATAACTATAAATTTGACAGTGGTGTAGATTACTAGTGGCAGATTGTACGATAACGTTTTGTTTTAATCCTGCAAAGCGGATAAACGGATAAACACATGCTTCGATGAAGGCCTTTGATTGATGGACTTGTATCTAATTAGCACCTTAGATAAATTAAATACCTACTGACGGTTATTTACGTTACTTTAACAATATTTGTAACCTTTGTCGGGTAATAATTGTCGAGTAAATTAATGTTTTGGAACCGGCACTTTTACAACTTTTTGAAAGTCGCTCAGCGTGCTATGGAAAGAGCTATGCTCGGAGTATCTCTGCTGGATCGAATCCGAAATGAGGAGATCCGGCATAGAACAAAAGTTATCGACATAGCTCATAAGATTAGCAAGCTGAAGTGGCAGTGGGCCGGTCACATCTGTCGCAGAACCGACAACCGCTGGGGAAGACGAGTTCTGGAGTGGAGACCAGATGCCAGAGCTCAGATGAAATATGCCACTAGCGGTCACCATCCAGGTACCGACCGCGCCAACGTCGCTTAACCTGCACGATCACTTTCGGACCGTGCTCGCAACTAGGCTACGAGCTCCTCAACTGTATTAGTAATCCCGCAGATATGTTATGATTACATATTGTGCAATTTAACTGTTTATTTTAGCAAAGGACAGTCTTTGCTAAAATAAGATACGTTTATTCAGTCATTTAGCATAAACCTACATTTCCATAATGTTTAGTACTGTTAAAAATGACCTAACCTAGTGATCTGTATGTTCCAAAAGGTTCAATAAATATTCCATTTATTAAAATAAGGTAATACTAAAATAACACTAAAATACATACTTAAGCTAAAATTACAAAGAGTATTTAATAGTTTTGCCGATGCATTAATTAATGCATTAACCACGGTTTGTCTGCCAGTTACAGCCTGTAAACAGTAGCCTGCCTGATTGGTCGATTAATCATTGATAAAATTTGTCGCCTGAATTCCGTCAAGTGTAACAAGTACTTAAGCCAACATATACAAACATAACTTCCGTGACAACAATGAATTAATGAATTAATACTAATATTAACATACACCCCCTCACACAAACACACACAAAAACCACATACACACACCACACATCACACACACGCCATCTCACGCACACACCCCTCACACACACCACATACACGCATACTTAACTGTTTAATTTAGCATTGCCTTAATGTTTTTCCATAATTTATTTATCGGAAGAGACTGGCCCCCACAACACAGGGTATCCTAGTGTGGGAGCCAGGGAAATCTGACAAAATGTAAAAGATACTGTCTGCATCAATAAATTTTCATTTTATTTTATTTTTTATTTTTTAAAATTTATTTTCACACACATACATAACACGATAATTACATTTCACTGTTACTTGAGTTGAGTTACTTTTCTGACTTAGAGTAAGATCACATGCACATGTGTCAAAAGGGTACCTGTCTCAGCATTATGCTGTGACGATATGGCTGGATGCTAGCCACCGCCGCAGCGCTGGTTTGTCAGCCAGGGCCCGGTGACACGACGACACGGTACGTGATGGTGAGACAGCTGTCAGCATTGCACAACTATAATATAAACATATCTTAATACATAATAAGTGTAAAACAACTACTTCCATTCTAACATTAGGAACACATCATCGAAATATATCCAACGCATTTCAAATGACAAGCAACCTAACAAACATTGCGATATCTAAACGTTGGCATAGAAACACATTCTAGATAATACCTATGCTAAATAAAAAGTTTATTTTCTCCGTTCTGAAGTGTTTGTTAAATACGATAACCGATTTATCTGTTGTCTTCCTCTTATCGACGACTCGGATCGCAGAAGGTATTACCCCATTTTGGGGATTTATCGGAAATTACTTTATTATCGAACAATAAATCATGGAATTGACGCTCGCGATATAGTTTGTCACAGTCATGTTGATAAGGCGTTTTTTTTTAGAATTTTTGATTAAAGATCTTAAGAACGTAAAAAGAGTAATATAATTCCAAGGTCGGCAACGCACAAGCAATGCATCTGGTATTACACGTGTCTCTTCTAATGAAAAAATTTTTTTTGCTACAATAAAATACATAGAAAATTAAAAATAGACTTTCTTAACCTTTAAGCTGATTCCACTTAACAGTTCGTCTCTCTTTGTTCACAGATGCGCGGCGTGCCGGCCAACGAGCGCGTGTACACCCTCCGGACGCGCCCTCCTTCCCTCCTCCCCCCTTCCCCCCTCAGCCTAGCCTCCTCCGGCGACAAGTCCTCCCTGGCGACCCACACGCACTCCCCCTCCCTCGACCCGCCCGCCGCGCCCTCCACCGCCACCTTCGTCTGCTACGTCTGCGGAGTTAGTGCTCCCAGTTCGCAGCTCCGGCTGGTGTACTGTTGTCCCAACCCCGAAAGAGAGCCTTACTACCCGTTCATAACGACGTTGAAGCCGCATCCGGACGCCAGTCCTATTAGTCCTCAAGGTAAGACAGACTGGTTATAAGTGTTTTCTGGTTAATGTTGACCTAGTTATAGAAATGGGCTTCTTACACTTGACTGAATTCTGGATTAATAAGACAGGCCAGGCTGTTTATATGCTGTAAATCGCAGACTAACCGTACTGAATGCACTCAAACTGAATTCATCATCATCAGCAGCCTACTCTAGTCCACTGCTGGACATAGATCTCCCAGGGCGCGCCATTGAGCCCGATCTTCGGCTCTTCTCATCCAGAAATTCATCCATCTCAAACTGAATTTAGTCAAGTATAATAAGCCCATATAGCTTAATTACTGTTGTCCTAACCCCTACAGTACTCCTACGGTAGTGTTACTATCACCTTCTTCTAGGTAAGACGGTAAAATAGAAGTATCCTCTGGCTCATGTTGCCACTGTATCAGACCTAACACAGTTCAGACTGATCCACACATCGTAAACTGGTGCAGTGATAATGTTACTAAAGGAGATTAAGCGTTGGACCCACGGCTTCGCCTCCAACCAAATATGGCTCATTAGATAGATCTCACCGAGGACTACATCTTTCATCATGGAAGAAACATCCTAAGTCGTGTGGGACAGGAGCTAGAGGCCAAAAACGTCTTTTTACTAATTGCTCTGATTCTATTTATTTTGTTTCTCCAGCGACTAAATTCTGTTCCACAGGACATCAAATGCACGGCGAGATCTATCAAATGCACTATGTTTGGTTGGATGCAAAAAGAAAAAAAAATTGGATCCAAGCTTGTATGGGATCCGCCCAAACTCATTACCACGCCTTTAACAATCAGTTTCCCCCCTATAAATCTGTAATAGAATATTGAACATTAAGGCTTTCGAGCTTGGTTCATGTCTTGTGGACAAATGTTTTCAAGTGGAGTGATGAAACTGATTTAGAACCAGTGCATATAACAAGATCACACATATATAACTTCCCGCTGTATCTTGCGAGGTTGGCAAGATCTAGTCCGTAAAATGTCTCTCACCCGCGTGTTCCAGGTATGGTCCAAATCTGCGCGTCGTGTTACAAGAGCATACCGCACAAGTACCCGGCGTACAGCGAAAATGGAGAGGCAAATACCACCGTGGCGCACAATAATTCACATACCAACAATATTAGGTGAGGTCTTCCCACGTAAATGTACCAGGCAAGCAGGGCGATGTTAGCGGTGTATCTTATTCTGAATACACGATTCGAAAAAGATACTTTTAATAGAGAAATGGAGGTGAGAGAACTCTTGTTGATTTGTGATGTCCTGGTATTTTTGGGAAGAGGTTGGGTTATGTTTTGGTTTGTTTTGTTGGCTTTAGTTGTTGAAGAGGTCAGAGTGAGATGGAAAGAGATAAATCATCTTTAAGATATTTTCCTTAAAATAAATGGATGCTGCAGCTACGATACAATATCAAATATGTAAGATATTGAAAGATAAATGAAATGGGAGTGAAATACTACAGATGGTGTGGATCCGGCAACCTAACCTCCAATTGCACTTGGAATGCAAGACACTGGGCATTCCTACTGCACACGGCTCTCCCTTAATCTCGACGTTGGTAAACTGTTTTTTTCAAAACAGACGCCAAAACGTTAGAGTTATTTCCAAAAATCTAACACGGTCATTAGCCAAATTGCAGCGTAAATCACTTGCAGTTGCCATTCATTAAAGAAAAAATATATGTAAGATTCACATCCGTGTTCTTAACTTAACAGTATATTTGTTGGTTTTCAGGTTTAAGCCATACGACATGAAATCATCTAGTTCGAGTCAATCAATTAAGAGAACATCGAATTTATTATCAAGTAGTCCTCAAAGTCAAATAGTATCCGGTGAAAATGGCATGGGATTATATCGGTCAGTATTGTAAGTTTATATGCAATTTCTTTAGTAAGAAATCTTTCTTCATATCTAATTTCATTAACAATTATTTGCTCGAAATTCTGTAAGAAATGCAGTTACAGAGAAGTCGAATCTATTCACTTTCATCTGATAGTATGCTTGATCCATATCAAACCGTTTCAAATGCAAAATTATGGTATGGACATGATCCACTGGCAGTCCCAGTGCTGATTGGTGCCTTTCAAAACTCTCTTCCTCAAAAGATACATGTTTCCTCACGATATTTCACAAGCCTTCTTACTTCCTGGACATAGATCCGCTCTAAGCCATCACCTGCAGCCTGCCACGTGTATTTCCAGATGTTACGTGTGCGCCGGGCTATTCCCCCAACAATCAATGGAGTGGCTGTCCACGACGGCGGAATACATGAACTCTCACGCGATGCACTTTCCTTGCCTGGCGTCGGCGGGGGCGGGCGCGGGCGCGGGCGGCACGCGCGGCGGCCGCGTGCTGTCGTGCTCGCGCTGCGTGCGGCACCTCGCGCGCCAGTGGGAGCTCATGGACGCCGAGAGAGTGCCTTTGGAACATCGGAGGTGAGCTCTTTGGCGGTTATGGTCGCCTGGTACTTTTCAGCGAGGGAAAACGCGAGTCTCGTGCTCGTGTGTGTACCTTTGGAGAGGTGAGATCTCTTTTAGCTATGGTAGCCTGGTACTTATGATTTTGTGTGTGGGAAATCTGGCTTGCAGGCAGGAGAGGGCGAGAGAGCTTTGAGCATTGGAGATGAGAACTCTTCGTTTTTTTTATGGTAGCCTGGTACTTTTGCTACAATGTGTAGTTTTCGATATGGTAGCCCTAGATTTGTACTAATTTGGAGCAATAGGGCAAGAGCTCTTGGCAGTTATGGTAGCCTAGTATATTTCTTTCGGTGTGTTATGAGCGTGGCTATGTTGTCCATGGTGTGTGTTGTCTATGCTCCATGAGCTTTTGGGAGATAATGAATTGAAAAGGCTGGTAGATTTAGAGGAAATAATCATATTTTTAAATGATAGATGCTTACAAGAGGACTGACAAAAGGAAGTTGGCAACAAAGTTGGCACAGCCAGTAACAGTCCCAAGAAAAAGAAAGAAAACTTAAGCTCTAGAACATAATGAGAACAAAAAAACTGGGTAGCTATTATCGTTCTCAAAGCTATGAAATGGTATCACGCTGTCCTATGCTATGATTAGCACGCCAATTCATGATATCATTTCATCATTTTGAGAACGGTGATAGCTATTTGTAGCGCTCTCCTATCACTATGCATATCTCGCTTCGTCCAATACATAAAGATATTGTATTATATTTATGGTAGTAGTACCCGCACAATATATAATCTACGTTGCAGGGACTCTCTAAGGGAATTGTTCAGGGAAATAAATATACTGACTGTCGCGGGTCAGTATATTTATGAAAATATTATGTATGTATATATTATGTATGTACGCAAAAACTTATAGTTGTAATAATCATAATTTCAATACCAGAAACAAAAACGGGGCAACGCAGTCAGTCTCTTGGGTACACTGCCGGATGTGGGGGGACTTAACCCAAATTTTTTATCTTTAGATTTCTTAGCCTTAGTTTAATTTTAGCTTTAGTATTATTTTAGTGTTATATTATATTATATTTTATACAGAGTATAGCTGGAAGTGTCCAAATAGTGGAGACATAAGTAAACCACTCCTTAGACATTCTATTATTTTAAGAAACAAAAACAAACTTGCAGTCCCATGCTTTAGACTTAGTAAAATAAACACGTCATTTATGGGTCACTGTGTGCTATTTTATAATAAGATACCTGATACTGTAATAAATATGACAGAGAAAACTTTAAGACATATATAAGACGGATCTTATGTAAAAAGGGTTATTATAAAATAAATGACTACTTAAATGATAAAGAGACTTGGTCCTAAATTCAGCTCCAGCTCTGCACATTGTGTACATATATGATTGTATTCATAATTATTGTAAGATATATTTATTTCAAAAGATGTGCTGCTGAAAGTTTCTTGCGCCGCTTCTTTCCTTTAAACTACAGCACCTTACGAAGCGGTGGTGGAGTAAAAAAGAATGACGTGATAAAAATGTACTATAAGGTACTTACTTACAATAAAAAACATTTTGATTTTGAGTATCCTAATGTTGTGTTGTTCAATGTTGCAGATACAACATACCGTCGCCGCTGCCGTCAAACTCGTCGCTGAACGGCGAGCGAGTCATCCCCACCCCACCGTCCACCACCTCCGACAGAACTGTCGCTAGTAATAGTGGTCAGTATTTACCATCACCTTCGTTTATAATATGATCGTCACCAAGAATAGGATAGACAGACAGTGCGTCGGATCTTCACTTATAAATAAGAGAAACGCCAGAGTTTGTTGATGGAAGGAGTAGGAGATAATCCTGCAATGTTTTACCACTAGAGGCGCCAATAGCAGTTACAAAAAAAAACATTCAAAAATACGACGTACGTGTACGACTTAGATAATTTTGTTCTAAACATAAGATAACCTAAATTTGTTGCTTTCAATTGCAAGAATTTGATAAATAAATAATGATTATTTTGATTAATATTGGATGATTTTACAAGATTATTGTTTAATAAACTTTAAATTAGCACATAAAGCCAAATATCAACATGTGGATACGTACCATTCCACCAAATTCCATCAGACTCGCGCCACACTGTGTTAACAGATTTTTTAGGTTTGCTATTTTGAAATGGTCATATGATGCCATGATATCATCACAATAGTAAAGCTTCGAGACATTAAATTAAATTAATCCAAATAACGATTCTTTTCTGTTTACGGAGTGTGCTCGTGGCTCCATTTACACCACGCTATGCGTTTTATGTCCTTCTCTAGAGGTATTGGCTCTTCCAAACCCTCTTTCTATTCGAGTTTTTTACAATCATATCGCTAGCAACGACCAAACCTGTGGTTCTCACTGCATTCGTTTTTTTTAACGACATACTCTTTTGAAATTTCTATAAAGAGATTGCCGCAATAAACTTGCCTTTAAAATTCTTATGTGGGAACTGATTAATTTGGACCCCTAATAATATACCTATAAAACGAGGTATTAGTGTACTGTGTTAGTTTTGTTATGAAAATAATATACCTATAAAACGAGGTATGTCGCATCTTTTCTTTAATGGTACTAGAGATACAAAGTTGTATCACTAGTAACATGGGGGATATCTTGACTTTTCTTTAATGGTACTAAAGTTACAAAGTTGTGTCACTTGTACCATCAATGGTACTAGTCAATGGTACTACTGATCTAACGGCGAGTTTCCCGCTGTACCTAAACCTCACTTCCTTTCATTAAAGATGTTTTGACATCTGAAGATAAGGAAATATATAGTTACAGACTAACCGACTGTTTTAACGGTGAAAGAAAACATCCTGAGGAAACATGCATGTCAGAAAAAATGAACAAAAAGGTTTCGAAAGCGTGTGAAATCCATCAATCAGTACTAGGCCCGCTCGGTGGATCATAGGCTGATGATGATGAGATCTGCGGACAGGTTAATGATCAAAAATGGACTCCCCCATAGCTTTTCAACATATCTAATCTAATTTATACTAAAATATAACTTGTGTTCGTTTCAGCTTGTACATCAATATACTGCTTCCTGTGCGGTCTACATTCAGACTTCACGCTGGCGCGGATCCTGTACGGGCAGCCGCAGGGGAACGCGCCGTATTTCCCTTGTCTGTTGACGCACCAGGTGAGAGCTCTCGCCCTGTTCCACTATTGGGCAAAGGACAATCCCTCCCTTGATGGAATCGGGCGTTAATTAACGGAAATCCGATTCGATAATCGAGTTCCATAAATTGCGGTACCGGGCGACCTTTGCTCAGCGATACACATGTATCGTAAACGTTTTGTTGTTGATATCCCATCTGCTCGTACGAAGCGATTTGCTTCTTCGTTCATTATGCGAACGGCTAAGGAATGGAACAGCCTGCCGGCGTCTGTATTTCCCGAAACCTACAACCTTGGGATCTTCAAGGCCAGAGTGAATAGGCATTTACTGGACCCGCATGCTCCATCGTCGACCTCATCGTCGCTTACCATCAGGCGAGATCGAAATCAAATGCAGGTTTAGTAGACAATAATAAATAAAAAAAACGTATCACACTTTATTTTTGTTAAGCTGTGCCAACTGATATCAGAAGGACTTTAGTCCTCTGTGGTACCACTAAACCCACACTTGACCTCAATCTCGCCTGATAATAAGCTACTATGAGGTCGACGATGAATCGTGCGGGTTTAAGGTGTACTTCCGAGCCGATGCGACGGACGCGTCTGAACGCGTATGAAAATGTATGGCGCCGCTCCCGAGGTCATCGTTCTACGTTCCGCGACATACACACGCATTTTCATAGTGTTTAGTACTGTCGCGTCACACGCGGCGCGACAGTCGCTCGCGTCAGTCGCATCGGCCGCGACGCTCGGAAGTCCACCTTTAGTATAAACTAGAGTGATGTCGATATGAGAGAAACACAGGCAATCCGGGTATTTTATAGAGTTTATTTCAAATGATACTATGGGGGCAAAAGCGTTCTTATGTGAGGCATATCAAATGACCGGAGATTTGGCATCTTCACTTTCCTCTCTCATGTTTATAGGTATGGGGGCTGGATCATTCTTTTTAGCTTATTTACTGGGGAAATATCCAGACAAACATTACGTTGGTATTTACAAATATCCAAGTCTGTTATAATGAAGGTAGATCAAATAAAACATTTCTTTGTTTCTTTGTCACTTCTATAAAAGGGATTTACCGCCATATTTTTTTCTCATTCAATATACGACCATCGAATCGTGCAGACAGTTTTCTTTTCCCTGAGCCCATTTCCAATAGACACAACTCAGTAATTGCTGTGTACGGTTTCGTACATTAGAACATGTTGTTTGTAGTTATAGTTAAAGTTAGTGGTTGAGAGCGCAGCGGGGAAAGATCACTTTCAAATAATGTAAAACGTATAATTAAATAATAACAATTACTATCGGTGGCGACTTCTCTCTGTCAGTTCTTACTGCACTCTAAATGAAATGTTTGAAATTAGTTACACGAGTCGCGGCTAAAGTAGGTTGTCGACCAAGCAATATAAAAATGTACGTGTGTGAACCGTACATGCTGTTTAATCATTTTTTATACCACTTCATATTATCACATTTTAAAACTTCGAAATTAGGTTAGGCAAGTCCACTGTTCACTTCCAAGAATATTAATGAATGCGAACTGTCAGTGCCCACCATTTTATGCCGGCACTTTTCACACCCCACTACCCTACCATAGACTCCAGAATCAGTGTTGCCACTATGCTAGTACGAAATATTACCAACACCTCTCGGTGTTGTCATGTTTTACTTTTCAAAAGTTAACATTAGTAAATACCTATTCACAGTGGTCTTGAAAATTCCAAATGTTATTAACACAACGTGTGGGGGTTGAAATGGCCCCGCCATAGGTAGCCATGTGTTCAATAAACTTTATTTTTTAAATTGACTTCAATACCCGCTATTGACCTCGATCTCGCCTGATGGTAAGATACAATTGCAGAGTCACCCGAACGCGGAGCAGCTGCGCGAGAACGGGTCGGCGCTCGTGTGCACATTCTGCTACCACTCGCTGCTCAGCCAGTGGAGACGGTCAGTACCTGCCTTACATTGTATTGACTCATTTTTAAAATATAATTTACGTGTTACACCTGCTCAAAAATTTGCTACTAACTTTTGAAAACTTTTTAATTATAATTTTCACGTCACGTGTAGAAAGACCACGTGTCGCTCTCTTGTATACGCAACACTCGCTTAGTCGCCTATGGTTTTTGTTGCGACAATGTGGTCCTTTCCCTACCATTTACACATTATATTTCCAAATTAGTCGCACCATTAAAAATAATTGTAAAATCCGCAGTAGTTTCTACTAGTTGAATTATTTTTTCGTCGCTCAGAAACACGATTCGCTAGAGCTATAAAGATTTCTTCCAAGTACCCGCACTCTTTCGCATCGGCGGGCAGATTCCATGACGACAATCTTTCTCACTCTAGCGAACGATGTTTCTGAGCGACGAAAAAGGATAGAGTTACTGGAACCGTATGGAAAATACGGTTCCGTGTGGACAAATGACGTTCAGCTCTAATGCATTCGTTAGATTCAGAATACAGAATATATTTATTTGCAAAAATGTAGGTGTATTTACAGGTGTTGTTTTTAGTTAAGTACCAATACATTTTGCCTTGTACTAGGCGTGCAAATTATATAAATTTTTAATAAGTATCTAAATTATATAATAAGTATCTATTTAGTAAAATTAATATCAAAACAAGTATTTATTGAATGCAATTTTAAAAATATATAATAGTCTAGAAATATATAATAGATATTGTTAATTCTAAATATGTCATTACAATTTATCTGCCAAAAATCCATTTAAAGTATAGTAAGTTTTATTCACCAAAAATGTGAACAACTCATTCCTGAACCTGTTCAAGTCAAGCATTTTGATATTTTCAGGTAACTTGTTGTATATTTTAGGCGCTAGACATACCAGACTTTTGTGTAATAGACCAGTCCCTGATGCTACTATGCATAGTTTGTCTCTGTTACGCAGATTTCTATCATGAACTTGGGCTATATTTTGGAACAGAGATGGGTTAGTCCTAACGAAGGTCAGGTTCAGTAAAGGTATTACTGGTAAAGGCTACAGGAGACGATCAATTACGATTGACAATTGGAGAGGACGGCGCAATACAAAAAAGCGAGAAGGCTGCAAGCGCCTCTCGCTTCTTTATGTTGCGCCGTCTCTTTAATTGTCAATTGCAATTGATCGTTTCGCGGAGCCTTAACACGATCTATTATAAAACATGTGTTACCCATAAATGATAGTAAAGTGTTACCCTAAAATGATTGTGGTGCCTCTGGTGCATTGTGCTAACGAGCCAGATATTAGTTTGTATACCCACACTATAAACAATAAGTAATAAATCTGTATTAATTTTAAGTACTGTATACTGACATGTTTAAGTGTGCTGTAAGTGTGCGAAACGCAGCATAGACTATAAATATTATGGTTAAACTAAACGCACACGTCAAATCTTCCCTCTCGTTCTGGCACATACAAACAAGGCTCTCTGTTTTTTGTGATCATCATAGGGGAACAGTGCAAAGTTTTGTAATAAAAACTAAATAATTAATTTAAAATGAATTTTTAATTCGTTTCATAAAATAAATGTAGCCATATCCTACAGTAAGTACCAAAAGACGAATAAATGAAATGAAACCCTTGCAGATACGAAGCGTTAGGCGGGTACCCGCCGGAGAGGAGAGTGTACAACACGCACGACTACCACTGCCACCTGTGCGGCATCAAGACGTACAGGAAGCGGGTCAGGGCGCTGCCCATCAAGGTGAGCATACCGATTGTTGGGAACAGGTTAAAGATTTAAAAAAAATTGACTCCTCGACCTCGATCTCGCCTGATGGTAAGCGACGATGAGGTCGACGATGGAGCATGCGGGTCCAGTAAATGCCTATTCACTCCGGCCTTGAAGATCCCAAGGTTGTAGGTGTGTAAGTTTGATGTGCGAACTTCACAATATGGATGCTTATAAAAATTGACAAATCAAATGGTCTGACGATGACGGCGCGGGCAATTGTAAAATCTATTTATTTCAAAAGATGTGCTGCTGAAAGTTTCTTGCGCCGCTTCTTTCCTTTCAGCTACAGCACCTTACGAAGCGGTGGTAGAGTAAAAAATAATGACGTTGTAAAAATGTACTGTAAGGTACTTACTTACAATAAAACATTTTGATTTGATTGCAAACGGGTCACAAGATGGTATGTGGTCACCGTTTCCCACAGACATCACAACCACGAGGGTTTTCTAACCTTGAGCACTGGAGAGCCTCGTGTTTCAGTAAATACACTTCAAACCGCAATACAAATGCAGAATTTGCTGCAGAAATAGGTAAAAGGGTAGTACCACCCTGAGCTGACTCTGACGAAAGCTTAAAAAGAACTTCCGTTAAATTCATGAATTAGATAAACTCCTTTTGAATAGCAAGATACTTGTTGGATATTATTTATTGACGTACTTATATGAGGCTTTGTTTGTTTCAGGAATTCCCATTCTTAGTGCAAAGGCGGACTGAAAACTCGTTATTATTAGAAAATGGCGACTACGCCGTAGTGTGTTTAGACTGTTACGAAAGTTTACGGTGAGTCCTAATTATTATGTATACGACGAACGACCATATTACATAACTGTAAATTAAAAATTTAAGAAACCCCCGACGTATCATTGTGGAGTTCCCCTTACTTTTTCCTGGTCATTATCAGGTCTTCAAGGTTTCAGATGTAGGAAGGTCACCATGGTCATAAATATTTGAGCTCATACTCCAATATCCCAAGATATTCCAAGATTTTAGAATCACTAATACAATTTTCATCTGACACGGCTAAGAACATTCAACAGATTTAGACCTGCGGCACCTGAAGGTGGAAGGACGCTCCGGGATTTGCCCTGGCCAGGGCTATCTTAAAATTACTAGCTCCACATTATTTTTATTTATTTTTAGGCCGCCATCTTTAATTTTTTTTTCTCGTAATGTCTCAGGATTCCCTACAACTTTAGTTCCACTTTAGACCTCATCTAACTATTATAGTTTCGGCGGGCTGATAATCATCCAATTCTTCCAGTTTCATAATGTAAAATTGAAGTTCACTTACTTTTCATTGGTATCATCAGATCCTCAAGGTTTCAGATGTCGAAAACGCATCATGAACCTGATTATTTGATCTCAAATTCGAACCATCTAGCTACCGTTCCAGAGATCCCATCTGACATCAAAGATGCTCCAAGATCTTGGAAACCACTGGTCCAATATTTATTAGACCTAGCTAAGAACACTCTTGACAAAATTATCTATATAATTTTAATTAATAAATCAATCAATCATAAATTATCATCAATAAATCAATCAATCATAAATTATCATCAATAAATCAATCAATCATAAATTATCATCAATAAATCAATCAATCATAAATTATCATCAATAAATCAATCAATCATAAATTATCATCAATAAATCAATCAATCATAAATTATCATCAATAAATCAATCAATCATAAATTATCATCAATAAATCAATCAATCATAAATTATCATCAATAAATCAATCAATCATAAATTATCATCAATAAATCAATCAATCATAAATTATCATCAATAAATCAATCAATCATAAATTATCATCAATAAAGTAATCAATCATAATAAATTAGCACAATAATAATAAAGGTAACAAAACAAAAACATCAAAATTTTTACTGATATGTCTCAATTAAAAATAACTTATAACACGCCCTCCCTCGTTCGGTCGGGGGTTCTGTCGTCTAGTTCCTTGTATACCCAACAAACTTCGGCGAGGCCGAAGCCCGGAGCGTCCCACCACCTCGAACTCCTCCCGAGTAATTTTTACAGCCGCAGGCCGAGCAACGCGTAGGGCGAAACCCGAAGCGTTTCTCCGCTTTCAGGCTCTGCAAACCTGGTTTTTTTGGAGCTCATAAAACTGGTTGTTAAACATAAGGCTATTGTTATACAAATCGACGAGGTAACACAGTTGGTTTGAAACATCAAGGAAATCGTAACTGTTTTACCTGGTGAAGTGTGAGTGATCATCTCGTGCCATGAGTATAGTATAGTAGTAGTGTAGTGAGTATGTCCTATCTTTAAGAAACTTGTCAAGGAACATTATTCGTCTCTCCTTTAGTTTTTATTTTGTCATCACTGTATTATGTTTATTATATTATATTTATATTTTTATGTTAGTATTTAGTATTTATTTATTTATTTGTATATATATATGTAGAGCGTCGGTGGCACAGTGGATAGAGCACCGGACTCCCATGAGGGAGGTCCGAGTTCGAAACCGTGCAGTGCCATGTACCAATGAGTGTTTCATATTTTTCAAAGACTAACGTACATTTACCGACTGCTCTAACGGTGAAGGAAAAAAATCGTGAGGAAACCTGCACACTGAGATGACCAGTGTGTATAATGGGGTAGGCACAAAAGATCCTCAAAGGTCGAAGTGCCGCTGGGTTATTCCCGGCCCCTATCATAAGATAAGATATATTTATGTACGTATTTTCTATTTTGTATTATTAAGTAGGTATATTTATTTAGCATATAGGTGTACACTTGCCTGCCTTGATATGAATCAAATTGTCATTTTATGGGATAAGTAAGTAAGTAAGTAAGTAATACGTTTATTTCACACACAGCAATGACCGAAACAGTTATAATTATAATAAAATAATTATGTAGTCAAAGGTAAACATATCCAAATCATGTATGATGGTCTGCTGTTGTTGTAAAAGGGCCTCAACTCAGCTTATTGCTGCAGACAAGAATGCCTCCAGCGCTGGTATTCTGTTGGATCGTGACCGATGTAAGAGATCTCTCTTAGATATAAACGACGCCCTTTGTGTTTCACATATTTTTGTATAAGCTTGTGTACAATAAAGAGTTAATGAAGTAGAAGAAGAGTAACAGTTGGTCTGCCTGTGACAGAACGCAAGCGCAAGACTACGAGAGGCGAGGCGTCCCCGTGGAGAAGAGAGAGTACAACTGGTTGCAGCAGCCGCCTCCGCCGGAGGACAGCGCTGACGTCACTATCGCGCGGCTGCCTTCCGGCGACCGCTCCGACAAGCTGGTAAAATAACCCCCGACGTACCATTGTGGAAACCCCCTTTCTTTTTCCTAGTCATCATCAGGTCCTTGAGGTTCCAGTTGTGGGAAGGCGTGGTCCTAAACATTTGAGCACAAACTCGAACCATCTAGCTAGATAGATATATACTGTGGGATAGGAACTAGAGACTGTCTCCATAATAAAAAATATTGACTGCTAAACAAAACTCCTATTCCACACGACTTAGGAGGTAAATTGTAAATTGTATTTATTTCATCAGAAAGCAACAAAACCCGTTGCAAGATAAGTCGTACTAAATAATACAATAATAAATTAAATTAAATAATAAATTAAATTATTAAAAATTAAACTATTTACATTACAAAAAAATACCTATAATAGTACAATAGTGTACAGTCAATAAAAATAAAATAAAAGTGCGGATAATAACACACACACTGTACACACTTACTACACGCGTGTACAGTACGCAAGTACGTAACACACACACTGTACACACTTACTACACGCGTGTACAGTACGTAAGTGTGTGTTACGCGTGTGCACTTACACTGTTACACTGTAACAGTGTAAGTGCTGTAAGTGTGTAATATGTGCGCTGTATATTGTATATAGACAATAAAAAATAATTCATTCAAAAAGTTCATTCCCTAATAAAATATGTAGTTCTAGGCGAGCTCTATCAAATATTGTTTTTTTTTATTGACTCCTAAACCCGCATTTGACCTCTATCTCGCCTGATGGTAAGCGACGATGAGGTCGACGGTGGTGGGAGGCAAAATCGAAAAAAAATTTTTTTTTTCTATTTTATTCTTTTCGGAAAACTTACAGCTAATAATATAAACAAACTATGCCATTTACAAGTTTACAAGCCTATAGAACGTCTGTATATAAATGTTTAATGGTCTTATAGATTTATAAATGAGATAGTAATATTGAAATGCAAACAAGATCCATAATAACAGTAAGTAAGGTAGCTAAGAAAGTAGAAAAAATAATATGAAGAAGTAACGTACATGCAATGATAATCTTGAATACTAGGAAGGAAAATAATTATTATTAAGATCCCGACCGCTACAACGAACCTTCTTAAATTTGCTCCAATCACGAGAACTCTTCGTATACTAAACGAGGTATCCCAAAGGATTGATCTGGTCCATTGCTCGGTGACAGAATTCACAGAAGTAACACTGACTTATCTAAGCATGTAATTATTATTGTAAATTGTATTAATTTTAGTGGAATAGTATTGTTTTATATAATTGAATTGGGAATTCCCGTAATATTTATGTAAATTGTAAATAAATAATAATAATAGAAGCCATTAGTATCCAGTCATTTATATCCAAGCTTGTATGGGATCTGCCCAAACTCTTTTCCCATTCTGTCAGTTGTGTTAAGTCATGCCCCTGTCAGCATATCACCACTTTAATGGCGATGACGACGACGCATGCTGTCTTACCACCCAGCTTTACTTAAGTATTAAAAGTATATAAACTAATAAATATTTCATATTCCACTTTTCTGCACAATACTGCCGTCAACCATGCTGTGTATACACGTTGAGGGTTACGACCTAGCTCATAACTTTATATTGATTTTTATGTAATTTCTCTGGTTGTAATCTGTTGTGTTTACCAAAGAAATTAAATTAATCTATTAATAATTCTTCTATGGCCTTGGTTGGAAGATATCGTTCTTGAGCGATAAGGCCGCCGTTGTACACTTATTCAGTTTCTTTTCCTATGTTATTTGATTTTATATTATTTGTAAAATAAAAGTAAAATACACTTTATATATAAAAGTAAAATATACAAATAGAAAACAACAAACAAAAGGAAATAGTGAAGTACAATTTAGGCGGCCTTATCGCTAAGAGCGATCTCTTACAGGCAACCTTCGGACAGAGGAAATTATTTCGAGAAAGAGGTAGTATGTGTGTGTGTGTGTGTGTGTTGTAGTGTAGTTCCTATTATTTGTGTGCAATAAAGTATTAATCTATCTTGCCACATCACGCTACAACTGTATATTTATTTACTGTCAGTGTATTTTACTTTACTTTTACAACTATAACCAGCTGTAAACTCTCGCGTCTCCCCTCAGATCCCGCAGTCGCTGGTGGTGTCCCGCAGCTCGTCGAAGCGCAACAGCCCCAAGCAGCCCGCCCCCTCACTTAGCGACAGAAGACTGACCCCCGCCAAAACAGACAAGTCTGAACAAGGTCAGTAACCTATGCTATAATCACAGTTTTTTTTTCTTCAATTATGGCCTCTGCTAGTGTACACATTGCAATTTGCCCAATGACCGTGTTAGAATCTTGAAAATAACTCGAACGTTTTGGCGTCTGTTTTGGAAAAAAAACAGTTTACCAACGCCGAGATTAACGGAGAGTCGTGTGCACTAGGAATGCCTAGTGTCTTGTATTCCAAGGGCAATTGGAGGTTAAGTTGTCGAATTAATTCAACCATCTGTAGTTTATCACTGTCTTATATAACGTTTACTTAACACGGACGATTTTAAGGTAAAAATACACTAGTTTTACGAAAAAATGACCACTGTAAACCGTTTTTAAAGAATAAAATAGGACGAACACGCCATGACAGTATGAACGATAACATAACCTCTCAGACATCTTATCTTATGACAGGGGGCCGGGGATAACCCCAGCGGCACTTCGACCGTCAGGGATCTTTTGCGCTCACCCCTTACCTTAGTCTCCTTCCTGTTCCTTAAAGATGCTTTGCATCAAGGACGCTGTACAGCTTACAGGAAGGAGCCTATAGTCCTCTGGTTTCGGGTAGGCTACCCCCAGAAGACTCATACGCTTTCAGACATAGTTATCTCCATTGCACAAGAATACAGACGAAACGAGGGTTACGTTTGATGACGTACCCTTATACGGTGACGTGAACATCGTGCAATCCGTAGTCGTTATGCCTTTCTTTTTGTACTATGGTTATATCAACGCTTGAATAATAAAAACTAGTAATAAAAACTGTATACAATAGGAAATAATCCTGCAATGTTTTACCAGTAGAGGCGCCACTAGCACAATGGTACGTAGTCAGTCAACATGTAGATACGTTCCTTTCCACCAAATCTTTTTTACCCTTCAGACTCGCTCGTCTTAACAGATTTTTTAGGTCTGCTATTTTGATTTTTTTTACTAATAGCTTTGAAAAATTTATTTAAATAAACCCAAATAACGAGAAACTTGTGATATCTTCAAGATTGACGTTTCGTTTTTTTTTGTGTACGGAGTGGGCTCCATCTACGCAACGCTTTGCTTTTTATTTTCTAATTATTTTCTAGATTTTACAACATATCTTTATGCGTCATGAGTTCATGACAAAATTCGAGAGTGACGTCATCGCCCGTAGAAAATGCGATGCCGTGATGTGGTACTAGCCAGTATTTATTAAGGTGGAAGCTTTAGTGACCACGTCTTCAATACGCGTTTAGCAACGAAGGGCCGTATTCCTGATACGATGCGTTCTGGCGCGCGCTGGCAAACCTTGAGTTTGCACATCTGCTCTTTTGTCAGCGACCATGATTGTGCACCGCAGGTTAGGGATAGGCAAGATACTGTTATATGTTCTTCTATTAAGGGACAGACCCCTGTCGCTGCAGCAGTCTCCATTCGATTCTGTCCGCCGCCTTCTCCTCAAACTCCTGGTACGACCAACAACCGCTCCAATTCTTTAACTGCTCTATATATCCAATCCTGGGACGATGTCGTTTTCCTTCAATTTTCCCTTCTATTAGGGTTTAATTATATCATTATCCTTCAATTTTCCCTTCTATTAGGGTTTAATTATATCATTATGTGTGACTATGTGGCTGAGATAATTAGCTCTACGGTATCCCATAGTGTGCATTATTCTCCTTTTTTTTCCTATGTTACTGTTGTATTGTTATATCTAATGATAATTATTATTATATTCTTTGTTATTCTTTGGTATTTTGTCACTAGATTATTTCCCACATTCATACGGATGTCAAAATCGTAACTAAAACTTACGAGTATTGCAATAGGAATATAGGATTCTACATAGCATAGCTGTTCCACTGTAAAGTGGACCTGGAGATCGAGTCCACTAAATACAACGTAACTAAATATAATCTAAACTGCATCGTTATGACGTGTTTCGTATGCTACTATCCTCTCATCAGCAGCCTATTCTAGTCCACTGCTGGACATAGGCCTCTCCCAGGGCGCGCCATTGAGCCCGATCTTCGGCTCTTCTCATCCAGTCGCTGCCAGCCACCTTCCTATCCTCTAACGATCCAATTTCAGATAAATTCCGATCAAGTCAACGATCGATCGAACAGTAACGTATTTGTGCATTCTAATAAAACGTTTAGTTTATACTGAATCGCAGTTGAACGGTCACAAAACGCTTCCACTGTCAAATATAACGATAGAACATAAGTTCCTCCCGAGGTACTTTTGCCCGGTCGACAGTAAATCGAAAGGTGGCAGTGGTAGAGTTATGCGTCAGCAGAATGCGATTTGGTGTCCAAATTAATTGGAACAAAAACAAAATTGAAATCGGATAGAAATAGAACTACAAACGTTGTAATTTAGGCGAATTGGGCACCAGAGATCTATAAATAGCGTAGTTTGTTTAAATAACTTTTGGTTTACTGTACGTGATTCACTCTAAACCCAGTCATATTCACGATGTACATACAAATAAGCCAGCTCGATCCGAGGCTGAACCAACCACCTGTAGGAGCTATAAGTAGCCTCCCTTGGGGAGCAGGCAAAGAGTAGTTACTGTAGTACTGGCGTCCACGACACAGGGTATCCTAGTGTGGGAGCCAGGGAAATCTGAGGAAATGTAAAAGACTCTGTCTGCATGAATATTTTTTTTTACTTACTTACTCCGCTGGCGCAGCGACCCGAAGTGGATCTTGTCCTCCGATACCAAAGAGCGCCATCGTTCTCTCTCCTGCATTCTCGAGCCAGTCAGGCGCCCGGAGCTCACGCAGATCCTTCTCCACTTCATCGCGCCAGCGGTATCCGGGACGTCCGACCGGACGTCGTCCGTTAGGGCGTCCCACATACGCTCGTTTAGCTGCCCGATCCTCCCCCATCCTAGTGATGTGTCCGCGCCATCAGACAGCTTATTTAAAAAAAGTTAAAGCTATTGTTCCCATTTTAATGCCTAGACTCTCAGAGGCTTGTTGTTGAAAAGTGTTCTAATTCTGTTTCTTGAATTACAATAGATTAATGTAAATTATTTGTAGATACACAGTTATAAAGATCTTAAATTAATTTAATACGTGTATTTAACCTGCATAAAAAGCACCATATTGTTGTTCAATGTTCGACGTGTTTTACTAGCTACAATAATTAATCATCCCCTGAGCTATTACACACCTACGCGGCCGACGGTGATAAAGGCACCGATGCGATATCGATCGCGCCGGTCTAATAACACCCTTATCGTGGGAGTACGTCCTCTGATCGTTCTTAATAAGGCCGGTAGTATGCGGCACATAATACAGGGTGGACCAAAAGTCCGTTAACATTTAAAATGGTTATAAAAAATACAAATGCTACTTTAGTGAAAAACTGTTTATTTAATAATAAAGTAGACAAATTAGGATTTCACTTTTTAAAAATAACATCATTCAAATGTGACCCTTGTTCATCCTGGCACACCTGTAACCGGGAACGGAAATTTTGCATGACCGCCCGACAAGTGGTTGGTGAAATGTTCTGCATTTCCTCGCGTATATTTTCTTTTAATTCCTCAATAGACACTGGGTTGCTGATGTAAACTTTACTTTTGAGATATCCCCAAAGGTAAAAGTCCATTGGAGTTAAATCCGGGCTGCGGGGTGGCCAGTGAATGTCACCTCTTTTGGATATGACTTTTTGGCCAAAAATTTCACGAAGTGCTGCTATAGAGTCATTGGAGGTGTGACATGTTGCCCCATCTTGTTGGAACCAAGAGCTTCGATTAAAGCCTGAGAAAAAAATTCTGTAGCATCACAATGTATCGCTCTGTATTAACGGTGACGGCGCGGTTTCTCTGATCTTCATAAAAATATGGACCAATGATTCCGCTGGCTGACAATGCGGCCCATACAGTAACCTTGGGCAAGTGTAAAGGTTTTTGTGCTTCAAGTCCGGGTTAGTGTCACTCCAGTATCTGCAATTTTGTCGATTGACATGTCCATTTAGGTGGAAGTGTGCCTCGTCTGAGAAAAAGATGTTATTGAAGCTCGTAAACCTCTCAAGCACTTTGTTAGCAAACTGCAGTCTCTGAGCAGGGTCATTTGGCTTTAAAGCCTGTACAATTTGAATTTTGTAAGGATGTAAATGTAAATCTTTGTGTAGAATGCGATTTAGAGATGTTCTGGGCACATCTAAAGCACTAGACCGCTTTCGAGTAGAGAGACCAGGTTGTTCTCGAACAGACGCTCGTACACGCTCTATGTTTACTGGATCGCGCGATGTCCTAGGTCGGCCGGATCGTGGTTGACTTAAAGTTGAACCTGTTGTTTCGAACTTCTGTACCCATTTTTTAATCGTTTGAATTGTTGGTGCTTGATTTCTGTTCCGTATATTGTAATGATTACAAAATTTCCGTTTAGCTTCGGTCGTAGAATCGTTGTTTCGATAGTACTCGCGTACGCAAAATGCGCGTTGCGCTCCGCTGAATGACGCCATGGTACTAAATCCCTATTAGTAGCTCTCGCTTGTAGTAACACCCCCCGCGCCAATACCCCGCCCGCGCCGACGCAGCGACCTATTCAAATGTTAACGGACTTTTGGTCCACCCTGTACATAGACACAGAAGGTCCGCTTAATAGAATCGCGCGATATAGGCCCACGCCCACGCGGGCTCTGCGTACAAGCGATCTCAAATCGAATCAGACGAGTTCTGTGCGAAATGAATGCGCTGTGGCGCGATCGAGTGGTAGGCATATTTGTTTTTGCTTGAAGTAAATGAAATACATTGCCAGAAATATTTTTCACAAGGGTATTTCTTTTAAACTGGGATATTATATCTTGCTATTGCTACGGTCGAGTGTTGTTGATTCAAAACGCGGACCCCCGGGGAACCATTATGAAAGAAAAAAAGAAAAAAATATTTCCAAAAGCGCACACATACAAACAATTAGGTACAGAAGATAAAAATAATATTAAACAAATATATTATAAAAATAAATAAATGTAAGTAATTAAGTTTGCCAGCGTGCTATGGAACGTAGCATACTCAAAGTGAAAAGGACGGATCGCGTCAGGAACACGACCCTGCGCTCCGAAACATGCATCGCTGATGCAATCACCAAAGCATCTCTATTGAAGTGGGACTGGGCAGGCCACGTGTGCCGCATGCATCCGGAAAGGTGGGCAAAGATCGCCATGCACTGGGTGCCACAAGACGGACAGCGGCGCCGAGGCAGGCCCAGGTGCAGGTGGAAGGACGATATCGACCACTTACAAAAAGGATGGTATAAGGACGCCGAGGATAGGGAAAAATGGAAAGGAGGAGGGGAGGCCTTTGCCCAGCTGTGGGACAGCCTATAGGCTATTTAAAAAAAAGTTTGATGAAGGTGGTGTGCAGGACCGGAAAAAGGGCCTGCGGGAAACTCAGCCTGTTGCCGCAGCGCTTTTAGCACTGCGGCGCTGATTGTCAGGCATCACCTACGTGCCAGGGTTCACTTCCCAATGATACACTACCGGAACACAAACTGATATTAGTAATTATAGATTGAATAGTTGTTATAAATACCATTAAAGAATATTAATAAACAGAAGTAAAATATTAGGAAACGAATGAAGGTACTTAATTTTTAAATTATACATTAGAATACAGGAACATTATGTATCTTTATATTTTGTGTGCCCCCTTCGACTCCCAGGCCCATGTGTATCGACATATTGCAGATCATCAGATCAGGCACCTATAATAGGTAGAGTTCCTGTAAATATAAACCAAAATCTGCAGACATTTTCCAGAATAGAAGCACCCCAACTAAAGGTCAGTATGGATGTCATTTATGTGAGATATATTAATTGTTTACAACATGTTTGTGACTTAATTTGCGCAGAAATAATATAATAGTATTGTATTTGATCTACTTTTACAAAAACAACGTCTTGTTAGTCATACAAGATATTGAATAAGTAACTAGTTCACAATATGATAATTAATGACTATCAAAATGTATACAATATTTAAAAAAGTGTGTTTAGATTCAAATCATATCGTTTGAGATAATAAAATAATAATTAAGTATTTATTTTGTAATACTGTTGCCTAGCGGCATGATGGTGGTGGTAGGAGGGGGTGCTTGACATGCTATATAAGAATGAGATCGTGACTCACGGGCCAGTTGTTCACCGGTGTTCTGAGAGGTCGGTACTCTGCCGGGCCACTGTCGCTTATATTATCCTAAACATCTCTAAGTGCGGCCTAAGTGTTCAATACTTAAAGTGCTACAATGTATAAATCAGTGAGTGTTTGTGGAAAAATCGAGTTAAGTGTTCATGTACAGTGCACGTTAATAAAAGTTTGTTAATTTGTTGAAATCAATTGTTTCATTACTGTTCGAGCACTGGCTGTTGTCCACATTATAGGCTAGATATTTCATTAGCATCATGTCCTGGATATGCTATTCTAATAGGAGATAATACTGCAATGTTTTACCACTAGAGGCGCCACTAGCACAGTTATAAAAAACATTCAAAAATCGTACGTGTACGACTTAAAGATGATTTTGTTCTAAACATAAGATAACCTATTTTTTTGCTTTCAATGACAATAATAAAATATTAAAATAAATAAATAATGATAATTTTGATGATTTTACAAGGTTTTTGTTTAATAAACTTTAAATTAGCACATAAAGGCAAATATCAACATGTAGATACGTACCTTTCCACCAAATTCCTTCAGACTCGCGCCGCGCTGTTTTAACAGATTTTTTTAGGTTTGCTATTTTAAAATTGCCTTATGATGCCATATCATCATCATCCACCTGCACGCGGGAGGACATTTTCGAGGCCAACCAGAGGGCTATCGATGTGGCTGCCTTCTGGTCGGGAAAAATTTAGTTCGGATCATCAACACGAAAGAAGAAGATCACAATTTTAGCTTTAATAACGAGATATTTGTGATATCTTCAAAAATGACGTTTCTTTTTACTTTTACTGTTTACGGAGTGTGCTCGTGGCTCCAACGCTTTATGTCCTATCTATGCCTTATCACATAAGAGAAAATATTTTCTATCAATAATAAATAACATCGAATTTCTATGTCGGTGCTTTCACCATCGCAATGTAAAAGCTTAATAATGCCTATCGCGTACAAAATTGTATTTGTCGTCGCAAATTCGGTACAACCAGCCCAGCGCTCAACGAAGTCTCTCCTATCCCCTCAGCAAACTATTATAAACCTTGTTGCACCGTGAATAAAGGTCATGTTTGAGTGTGTGGACGTAGTGAGTTGAGTTGTTTTGTTTCGAGTGGTGTTATGATGAGAGGAAGCGGGGATATCACAACATATTGGTATTTCGCATAGATTGTTTGTCTGTGGTGCGTAATGTGGGATTTGAGCGGTTTAGTTGAATAAAATATTATTTGTAACCGACTATACTATCATAAGTTCAATACCAGAAACAAAAACAAACTCGCAGTCCCACGCTTTAGACTTAGTAAAGTGAACACGTCATTTATGGGTCACTGTGTACGATTTTATAATAAGATACCCGATACTGTAATAAATATGACAGAGAAAACATTTAAGACCTACATAAGACATATCACATGTAAAAAGAGTTATTATTAAATAAATGACTACTTAAATGATAAAGAGGCTTGGTCCTAAATTCAGCTCCAGCTCTGCACATTGTGTACATATATGATTGTATTCATAATTATTGTAAGATATATTTATTTCAAAAGATGTGCTGCTGAAAGTTTCTTGCGCCGCTTCTTTCCTTTCAGCAATAGCACCTTACGAAGCGGCGGTAAAGTAAATATAATTGTAAAAATGTACTTTAAGGTACTTACTTACAATAAAAACATTTTGATTAGATTTGAATGACTAAAAAAGAGAGACTCTGAATTCGACGGTGGCCTAGTGGCTAGGACGCCGGAGTCCCATGCGAGAGGTCCGGGTTCGAAACCATGCAATGCCATGTACCAATGAGTTTTTCGGGTTTTATCGAAGACTTACGTACATTTACCGACTGGTGTAACGGTGAGGAAACCTGCATGTCTGAGGAAATTAAAAGTTTCCAAAGGCGTGTGAAATCCACCGCACAGCACTGGGCCCGCTCGGTGGATCATGGCCCGTACCCCCTTGTACATGGGGGCATTAATAAGCTGATGATGATCACTTACCATCAGTTGGCCCGCTTGCTCGTCTGCTCTCTCCCCACTGCAAGAAGATGACCAGAAAACGCGACAAGTCGCTTCTGTTGCCGTGTTAGACCACACGTGTCGAACCCGCCCTGTGCACACAACTGACGTCATATCAAGGCGTCTTTGTCCGCATTGATTCGCGTCCCCGTTTGTTGTGTTCAGCTCAGTCAGCTCTGTACCCGAGTTCACACAAACTGCACTGCATCGATCAATCTGCAGTCTGCTATGAGCTACTCCGATTACATTGTGTCATCCTCATGGTCATTGGATACGTCAAGACATGGCACGAGAGGGAAGGTAAAGCGATTACTGGTTGACTTATAATTGACAGTTTCCGGGGTTGCCATTTTTAACGCATTGCACATTCTTACATTACAGTTATTAATTGTCTTTTATTTAGCTTGCAATACAAAAAAAAATATATTTAATACAATATATCGGTGTGCAAATGGATGAACACAATTAATCATTAAAAATTCAATCAATCATTTAAAAATCATGCAATATATTTTTATGGTAAACTTTGTTCAATATGAGATAACCTGCAATGTTTTACCACTAGAGGCGCCACTAGCACAATGATACGTAGCCAGTCAACGTGTAGATACGTTCCTTTCCACCAAATCTTTTTTTTTTACCCTTCAGCCTCGCGCCACGCCGTCTTAACAGATTTTTAGGTCTGCTATTTTGAAATGGCAATATGATGCCATGATATCATCACAATTTTACTATAGTTTTTGAAAAATTAAATTGAATTAATCCAAATAACGATAAATTTGTGTCTTCAAAAATGACGTTTCGTTTTGCTTTTCTGTTTACGGAGTGTGCTCGTGCCATTTTACCGGCGCATGAGGCACTCCATTTTAGCGTAGTCCTTAAAATGAACAGCGCATCGAAAACCCTCTAATAACATTATATTAAAGTGAGATGTCTGTGGGCGACGGTGTTCGTTTGCTCTCCTTATACAACAACAAATACTAATGCGGGTACCGGAATTTATTTTGCCAGTACACTGACCAGTATTGCAGATTCTACCTTTTTTAATTAATTATAATTATAATCTTTATTACACACATAGACAAAATACAAACAAAATAATTAATAAACGAAAAAATGAAATATGTATGTATACCTTTTTTTTGGTAACAAGGGGGAAATCTTCGAAAGATACCCAGCCTCCTGGGGGAAAGACTGGGTTATGTGAGATTTTTACTCACCAAAACCCCCTCGATGGCCGGCCTCGTGTGTCGGAGGGCTCCAGGATCTCCAGTGGAACGCACCGGTGCCCTCCTAGCATTTGCCTTGGGCTCTTCCTGGGAGGTGTACATTCCACCTCCCGGTTCCTCCCGTCACAGCAGCGTGCGGCCATAGCACTTAGCCTTCCCCAGGGTCGCCCAATGGACGGCCAAAGCCCCCACTTTGACCGCCCGCGACCCTGATAGATTCTACCTTAACATCATGCGCTTTGTTCTATTTCGCATGTGCTTCAAAATAGATTTACGTAACCCGCTTTCAGTTCCTGCTCTGCACGATGAAACTGTCAGAGTATCACCCAGGCTCGACTTCCAAAAATAGCATTCTCCATTTCATATTCCCGTACTGGAATACTGAACCCAAAATTAGCCTCGTCATCGCGGCTACGAATATCACGGCTGACAATAGAAGGGGATCCGTCGGCGTCGGGCGGGATTATTGGAAAGCCATTTGTGGCGTTACAGGGCGGGGGGAAGTAGGGTCGCGGGATAGGCAACGAGCGGTAAGACTGACAATGTAGAATTTATATTATTTTTTGAATATTTTTAATACTGCTGTTAACATTAATGGCGTATCAGTTACTTTAATTTAAATAAATACAAAAAAAATATTCTCCACCGCTGACATTTTCTTCCTTAGCCGCTCTCAGTTTGTCAACGAAGTCATACGTCAATTGGCCCGGTCGTAATCCTTCCTTCTCCTGTTCCACTCTCTCTCCCACACTACAAACTCACTACCATCATCCTCATCGTGCGCACACGCACACACGCGCGCGCACACACACACACACAGCCCTGTCCTTTCAGCCCTTTCTAAAAACTCATGCACTGTAAGTTTATCAAGTATCAGTGTTTTAACCCGCTCACCGTTGTCACTGACGCTCCAACCTTGTGCTCTCTTGTTCGTGAAACATCAGGATGGTGTTGTTTGTGCCCGCTAACCGCCGTCTCTGTCGCTGCAACCTTACTCTCTTGTCCGTGCCCGACTGAGTTATTAGACAATAGCGGCCGAGCACCACTGGTGCCGTGTTTTTACCAAGTATCAGTGTTTTAACCCGCTCACCGTTGTCACTGACGCTCCAACCTTGTGCTCTCTTGTTCGTGGAACAACAGGATGGTGTTGTTTGTGCCCGCTAACCGCCGTCTCTTTCGCTGCAACCTTACTCTCTTGTCCGTGCCCGACTGAGTTATTAGACAATAGCGGCCGAGCACCACTGGTGCCGTGTTTTTACCAAGTATCAGTGTTTTAACCCGCTCACCGTTGTCACTGACGCTCCAGCCTTACGCTCTCTTATTCGTGAAACAACAGGATGGTGCTGTTTGTGCCCGCTAACCGCCGTCTCTGTCGCTGCACCCTTACTCTCTTGTCCGTGCCCGACTGAGTTATTAGACAATAGCGGTCGAGCACCATTGGTGCCGTGTTTTTACCATTTTTCGCAACAATTCGAAAGGATTTAAGGGATTGCGGCAATTGCCGCCCAAATTGGGATTATTGATTTCGTTTCAAGTTGATACATCGGTATTTACATGCCAATATACGAGGTGATAAAAATAAATAATGTCAATGTAATACAATATTGATGACTTGCAATCGAATTTCGATTAAAAAAATAAACGTGTGGTTCGAGCTTTGCTTGCTTGTTTATTGGTGGCCAACCTATTTGTCAGAGTTGTTCAGGCAGCCTGTAGGCTTCTGACATGGCTTAACGACTGCTGTCGAACGACAACAACCGGGACCGACCGCTTAACATGCTCTCCGAGGCACGGAGGAGCTTAGATGAAATATGCCACTAGCGGTCACCCATCCAGGTACCGACCGCGCCAACGTCGCTTAATCTGCATGATCGCTTTCGGACCGTGCTCGCAACTAGGCTACGAGCTCCTTAGTGAGCTTTAACCTAAACCTAAACCTGGCCTAACCCATAATTCAGACGTACCTATTATGAAGGCTTAGTCTTAACAAGTTACTTCACTTCATCATCATCATCAGCAGCCTACTCTAGTCCACTGCTGGACATAGGCCTCTCCCAGGGCGCGCCATTGAGCCCGATCTTCGGTTCTTCTCATCCAGTCGCTGCTAGCCACCTTGCTACTTACTTACTTCACTTCGTTAATGTAAATATAACGAAGGTTCTTCAGCGGATTTTGAAATTTAAATATCCCTTCCTGGGTCCCAATCCGCCTAAATTACAACATTTGTAGTTCTATTTCTATCCAATTTCAATTTAGTTTTCGTTCCAATTCTATTTGGACACCAAATCGCATTCTGCTGACGCATAACTCTACCACTGCCACCTTTCGATTTTCTATCGATCGGGCAAAAGTACCTCGGGAGGAACTTTGTTCGATCGTTATATTTGACAGTTGAAGCGTTTTGTTACCGTTCAACTGCAATTCACTTTCACATTACTGTTCGATCGATCGTTGACTCGATCGGAACTTAACTAAAATTGGATCGTTAGTGGATACGAAACACAGTTAGATTCTATTTAGTTACGTTGTATTTAGTGGAATCGATCTCCAGATCTTTGTTCATGAACGATCTTAATTAAATCACTCTTAAACATAGATAAGCTTAGAACTATAACTACAGAACTTGTTTAAATTTACATACACTGTACGGCTTGTCTCAGAGCAACACAGAGCAAGTGGTAGTTGTTACTGGGATGTTAGTCGGCGGAACTGGCTCCGTCGGTAATCTAGTGGTTCCTACACCGGCGTTGTTGGACCGACGTGATCTCTATTGTTACCATCGATTTATAAATTTTTCCAGAAAATTTCTTTTGAAACGAGTTGTAACGAAAAATGGAATCTCGACTGACATTAAGGAATTATTGGACATGGATAAATATCGAAGGTGATAATGCGAGAATAGCAAAAAATCCCATCATTCTATATCCGCCATTTTTTAAAATATTTATCTACTGTGATATTTATTTCATTTCATTTATTGCTGTCATGGGTATTACAAAGTCTTAAGAACATTCAAGCGCCAATCATGAGCCCTGTTAGGACATAGCAATTTTAAATAGATTTAATTAAATTATAAATTAAATATTAAAAATTAAACTTGAATTGAAATTAAAATTACAACATGTAAAATTTGTCAGATTTATATCACTTCGTGAGAATTGGCCTCCAGAGGTACTATTGTCATGTCCTTAAGCTAGTAATATATCTAGTAATATCCGCAGCACATGCTGAGCATGTCTTTTTGACATTGTGTTGTTTTTTAACGTCAAGTCTTTTACACGATCTCCTGTATAATGCAATCTTAAATAAATATGTTTTCTTTCTTTCTAATATAATTATGTCTTTGATCGTTACAGTATATCTCTCTACACTCATCAAGATTATCGGTTGAAGTAGATATTACATTATTTAATCTCTTTCCATATATAATCAATAGGACCTAACGCCCCTGAGGGTATTGTACGTACAAGTAAATACATCATTTTCATCTACCCCCAGTGTTAGATCTTTGACCATTTCTTGAACAAAGGAAACATCTCAGTAAGTCAGTCATCCAATCCAAGAGAAGGTTCAGTGCAGTTCGGTGAAATACGCATGGCTTCGAAACACGCGCATCTTTGGTGTATCTCTTCATCAATCAATCTTTTGCCTTTTACACGTAACAAACCCATTTCAGCGTTCCTGTATAGTGAAACACGCGTTATTTGGACAATATTCCGTTACCTGCGGTGAACGCAGTCATGCAATACGATGGTACGTTTTTTACGTAGCAGCAGTTTCCGCTGATACTGTTCGGTTCTGATCGGTGTGACAGCGGCCTTTGTGTCGGGAACCAGGCAATCGGCAGCGTCTGCTCGGCGATGCCGGGTGCAGCTCGAATTGAGGATGCGGTTCTAGTTCACAAACGTCGAGGTAACAAAGGCCTGGAGACAGCATTGAATTTTAGTGTTCAGGATAAAGTGAGATATATCTCGCTTGTGCACTGTTTCACTTTATGCGAACGGCTAAGGAATGGAACAGCCTGCCGGCGTCTGTATTTCCCAAAACGTACAACCTTGAGATTTTCAAGGCCGGAGTGAATAGGCATTTACTGGACCCGCATGCTCCATTCGTCGACCTCATCGTCGCTTACCATCAGGCGAGATCGAGGTCAAATGAGGGTTTAGTAGTCAATAAAAAAAACTTCACTGTGTAATTTTTTCGTGTTCAGAAGTTGGCTCTACATCCGAATTATTCCTCAGGTGTTTAGATTTAAAATTGACAATAACCTTTCTGTTTCTAAACCCTTTATAAGTCCATTTTTTGTATTTATAGGCGGAAACCATTAATGGCTATTAGTTTTATATTTCTGTATTCATATTAGTAATGTAAGCTGTGTTTTTTTTTCAAATAAAATTATCATTACAGATTAATAAATTGGGAAATATGGTTTAAAAAATTTATATCTTATATATTTATTTCTGTTATTCGTGTTACATGAGTCATTATTACTCATGAGATTCTAAGTATCTCATAGGTGTTGTTTTTATCAAAATAGGGAAAGTCTCTTTCTAACGTAAGAAAGCTTGAAAGTATATACAGGAGCTTTACTCGTCAAGTCGTCAATCATACTCGCAAAAGTCGGACACTTTTTCCCAACGACATACAATGGTTACTCCATTCCGTGTGTCCTTGTTGGCTTCACGTTCCGACGCGTTACGTAACAGTTGTGATTTGGATGTTGTGTCTGTATGTAGCAGTATGTTTCAGAATATGTATTGGCACCCGACATGAGACCCTAGTTTTCCTACTATCTATATTTATTTATGTGATATTAGTGTGAATATTATTCGGATCAGATTTACTACGGAGTTATACTGATATAAAGTGAAACTGAATTGTCGGTCGAACGCTGCTATTCATATACTTATTGTATACAATATATATTTATCATATACAAGGGAATGTATGACAGAAAACAGTATTTCATAGAGCTCATCAGTACTAACGACCAGCGTACTGACATTATGCGCCGATCGTCGAAGGTGGATTAATTTGTTTCTTTACTATGTTAATGAAACGAAATTATGTAGTATTCATTTGTCTGAAAACACAGATTGTAAAAACATCTACAAACCGGAGGGTAGGTTGAAATCAAAAGTCAAAGGCGGCCATCTTGAAACGCGCTGTATTTTTCCAAAGCCGCCGCTAAAAGCCACCGGCTCAACCTCGAGCGAAGTGGCGGCGACACGAGGCCCTTTGTGCCCGGAGAGTGCACTCGCGCGATGTTGCGATACCGGCCGCCTTTGTCTGCGCTGCGCTGCTTGTTCGTGCAGCTTGTTTGTTTATCGTGTGATTAGTGGCAACTTATTGTCAGAGTGTAAGGCTCACATACAAATCGAAGGAATTCTACAGCATGCCGCACCGCGGCGGCAGCGGTGCCGAAAATTTGGCGCAGATCCGACACAGATGATGGACTGAGCTAGAAGTAAGGGTGAAAGCGAGCTCGAAATTTCGGTGCAGTTCCGACACAAATAATGAATTAGGTTAGAAGACTAGGGCGGGAGCGAGCGAATGATAGCGTCAAAGCGAGCGTAGCGAGCTTGTCGGCGCGGATTTGGCACAGTTTATAAAATAGATTAGAGGTCTAGGATGAAAGCGAGCTCGAAATTCGGCACAGATGATGGTTAAAAGGCAGGGGATAGGGTGGGAGCGAGCAAAACAAACTCGTAATTTTGGCGCGATTCGAGACAGGTGATGGGTAGGGATAGGGCGGGAGCGAGTTCGAAACTTCGACACAGATCCGACAAAGATGATGAGGCTAGGGCGAGAGCGATCGTATAGCGAACTCGAAATTTCGGTTAGCTAGTTCATCATCTCGATGCAGCTCGCACAAAGTTCAGTTGATTTGATCTGATATTCTGGATCATGCCTCCCCGGATCCGCCACTGAGGCTTGGTCATTGGCTCTCAACGTGGGACTTACGATAAACATTTGATTAATGGTACAGCGTTAATGATGTCAGTTTCAAAAAGGAATTCATCAGGGTCGTCTGGTAACTAAATAATTTTAGTTCTGCAACTTCATGTAATTCACAAAATAAGACAAGGTATGTGCCCTTTGTCCTAGCGGAGTGCACTCGGGCGGTGTTGCGATACCGGCCTCTTTTGTCTCTTCCACTGCTTGTTTGTGCAGCCAGCGACCTGACCTGCCGTACCTGCCGTTCGACATGCAACGTTGGGCAGCTACGGAATGTGTTGTTTCACTGTCTATGTGAGTGATTGAACGAGATAGATTAAAATGTCGATTTCGACTTATATATTTCAATGTGCAATAATCGCTACCACAAGTCCACAGATATTACGACGGGTAGTAGGCTCGTTTGTGGGCACCCGACGTGGGACGCATCTACTGCGGCTTTCACTCTTTGTTAATGAGGACAGTAATTAGGGATTCAAGCGTAGTCTCGTGGAATGACAGGAATACTCGAGGATAGTACATTATGAGAGGATAAAAAATGACTGCTTTCTGACTGAAGTCGTCTCCTAAGTAGTGTCTCGCTCTCGAGTGAAGAGGGCTGTCAAAAACCACGTCTAATACCTTTCACGGTTGATTGATATCTTCCATCGTTTGCGCAATTCTAAAGATACTGTGGTTTGAGTCTACATTTATAAGGGTGTTAATACTATTTTTGCAATGAAAATCGAAAGTTTTGGCTTATAATCATCAAGACTCTATAAATACTGGAGCTTGTGGCTTAGTCTATCAAATTGGTTATGGTACCCCATTTATGTATAGGATAATAAAAATGGACAGCAACGCAAAAGTAATACATTGATGAGATTTCTGTTTTTCTATGGGTTTTTTTACCATATCAACGAAGATTTTGCCACACACAGGCGGCGAGATAGACTTAATAGACGCCGATGCCATGAACTTTTCCTTAAAGGTCGAGCAGTTCTTCATACTCATGAATCTTAACACTAGATTTTAAGACAATACAGAAACACCTACACGAGAACTCAAGACATTCGCCCATCATTAGCGCACCCCGCCGCCGCTCAGCTGAATAATAAACCGAGCGGCCATTACGCGCCGCACGCGGCTCGTAAACGAGCTAATGTGTCGAAACTCCGGGCCTCGGAGGCTCGGAGGAAACGCGAGGTTTGTAGCTGTCACGTGACAGGTGATGTGGGTAGCTCCACTTCTCTGCGTGTCGTTTTCTGGCTGTTATACTTCCGAAATTAGGGGCCTTGTAAGTCGCCTTAATAGAGATAGCATAGCAGTTCTGCAACTGCTATCTGCAACTGATCTACATTCTGTGTGAACGGTTTTAGTGTCTCCATGTAGTATTATATTCTGTTGTTGTTGATTGTTCTAGGAATTACTTACGGTGAAGGTGGTTCCTCTATATACCCCCTCGGGGTTATGGACGTGAGAGTTATGTTTATGCTTATTTTATATTCTGTTGGTTATTTGTTTAGAATATTACATAACTAAAGGTCTTATAGTTTCCACACTTAGTGTCGGTACTACAGAGTAGTAACCTGGAAGCCCCCATCACTCCCGCCCCCATCCCCAGAAATCTGATAAATTGATAGAAATGTTCTGAATTTGTTATTATTTTTAAATATAATCTATTCTAGAATTATAAATAGGCGAGACACACCCAATTCATATTCATCACAATCGTCCAAATCTGATTCCGCATAGAATACAAACACAATAGAAACTGAAAACCCGATGAGGGTAGCCTTTGAATTTGGGAGTGCTAATAAAAACCGCACCCTGGTCCCTGTGTATGACGGATGACGGCACTCGAGGCGCCCATCGCGCGTGGAAATAAACAAATCGTCGGGCGCCCGCATTACGCAGACAAATAACCCTCTCGGTCTGCGCATGCGCAGTCCGACCGGTCGTAAGGTGATGGTCACACTGCAAGATGTGGCTAGAAGCGCAGAGCTATACTATACTATGTAATTTTTCGTGACATGTCGCGTATATTCAGATCAATATCGTCACCTGAAAACTGAATCTATGGAAACGTCAGTGTCTCTTAATGTAGACAACTCTTTTAAACATATTATGGTCCTCATATCAGGTCAGGATATGGATGGATATATCATTTTTTATTTCATACTAGCCTTCCCTGTATCTGGTCATGGTCATAGGTCTACCGAAATTAGGGAACCCTTTTCCCAATCTGGAATTGTACGTAAAACTCCTATACCTGGTGCTTAGAGGTCATCACTATGCCTGTTTATTTTGTTGTTAAATTGATGCCAGAAAAAGCAAACATAAACATTTAAAAAACAAAAACATTTTAAGCTTTCGTGGTTGTTTTAAAGCTTTTGTGTTGTTTTGGGTTGTTTTAAGCTACATTTACAACTACATTTTACAAGTGGTTAATACTTTCCATATGTAACAAAACAAATAGTATTTCTGTTTTGGCGCCCAACTCGGGACCAGCTTCAGTACAATGAATATTTAGCGTTCTCTAGCGAACTGTAACTAAGTGCTAAAGAAGCGTGCGCTACAATACTGCAACCCCGGCCGCGGCTGTGTACTCCCGGAGTCCCGGACAAAGCAAATTGTACTCTCATCCGCCTCGGCGTAACCGTGAACAGTCAACTACACAAGGAGACAACCCTCCATACGCCCCGCGTGGAGCTAGTGTCATTAACGTTTACTGTAACGGTTCGTAGAGGCACAACTTGCTCTGAGCAGGTTTCATTGGTGTATAAGGTCGAATCTGACGTAGTATATTTCAAGATTCTATTTTTTTACTTTGTCACTTTTTTCAGTTTTGGCGCCCACCTTGGGACCACATTTTTTAGGGATCCGTACCCCGAAGGCCTATTGTTGTTGTTACTCCGTCCCCGTCCGTAAGGAGTTAGATGGAGTGCTTTATATGCTGTAAATTACCTGACTTATTTGACTGACTTTACCTGACTTTATTGTACTTCACTATTTTCTATTTGTGCAATAAAGTGCATTTTACTTTACTTTTACTGACTTTCTTACCCTTCAAACTGGAGCAGCAGTGCTTTTCGGCAAAAATAAAAGGGTGATAGATACATCCCCAGGGTGATTGCACAGAGTCATATATATCACAACAGTAACTAACTGTCCTTGTTCAGTAATTTGAAACCGTACCCTGTGCTCTTTATTATATTCTGTCCATCTCCAGCACGGCGACGGGATGCTGTACTCCTCCATACAGCTAGAATAGGGAGCGCAGTAGAGAAGTCTCTATAACGAGCGGCGACGTAAAGTTACTTTCTGTATCATCCGGAAGCTTCCAAATTGTGTACGGGAGTCCTGGGAATTCACATGCGAAAATATGACTGTCGTTTAAGTGCGCTGTCTGAGTATTCAGAGATTTAACGAGTTTGTCAAGGCATCTACAAATTAAATGGAGGGATCTCTTGTTCAGGTTCAGTTGTTGGAACCGTGCTTACAGGAGGCGATCGCGCGTTCTGCGGTCTGTGTTTCATCCACCTCTGGTTGTTGCAGAATATTATTATTATTCTCTATGAGCACGATGGCCCCGAAGACTGCTCGAGTGGCGACCCCGAGCGGGACGCAGAGGTGTCGGGAGGCAGCCCGCGTGGTGGGCGCCGACTTTGTGAAGACTGCGCGTGGGGAGCCTGTGGATACGAACGGCTAGACACCGAGGAGAATGGTACTCAACGATGGGTTACGATAGGCTGAAAAGAAGAAGAAAGATGAGCACGGGACTTTTATGGTGTTTATCACAAGCCGATTCCAGAAGAAATAGATTAAGAGACAGTCGAAAATCCAGCCCTATATTCAGCGCTGCTGAAGTTTTGTGATTATGTCTGTTATAGATGAAAAGACATCATGATGAAACAATCTGTAATAGTTATAAAGGCTCAAAATGAAACACACCGGTAGACGTATTAAAACCATAAACCTAATTCCAGCATCTCCATTCCGCCTTCGGACTACCAGGCGCGGGGAGGGGTTCCGTCCTTATGTTGTTGATATCCCATCTGCTCTTACGAAGCGATTTGCTTCTTCGTTCATTATGCGAACGGCTAAGGAATGGAATAGCCTGCCGGCGTCTGTATTTCCCGAAACCTACAACCTTGGGATCTTCAAGGCCAGAGTGAATAGGCATTTACTGGACCCGCATGCACCATCGTTGACCTCATCGTCGCTTACCATCAGGCGAGATCGAGGTCAAATGCGGGTTTAGAAGTAAATAAAAAAAAACCGACTGCTTTTATTGTCATAGAATTATCCTCTCTTATAACATTAAGCAACCTGCCTACATTATAGTTATTATTACTGTTTGTACACAAAGTACTAATACATATGACACAATCTTCGATCAAAACATCTTTTCGTTCAAATGAATCTTATTCTTACCTATTTGTGTCATGGTTTGTAGTTTGTTGTTCCATAAGTCATAACTGTTTGTCTTCAACTCTGTCGAAAGTTTTGCAAAACGCGCCGGTTACATTCAACTAACATTTCGCCTCGTACAAGCCTGGCGTATATTTCTTCCATCAGTGTAAATGAACAATTCTTACCGCATTGTTACTGGCACGGCCAACTCTCCCAAGTAATCCGAACACTCCAACTTTGCCATTACGGAGACTACACACTAACCTGTGTGACTTTCTGATATTACCATTAAGTCGTCTGAATGAAATACTCTTTATGATGATACTAAATACAAATATTCGATACGTTCTCTGTCTGATGGGAAGAAAAGAAACAAATTGACATTTGTTATAGAACATAAAGCTACGATGATTACCATGTCCTGTTTACAAATGTACTCGTATAGTCCCGAAAGGGGGCTGCTCATTTTCAGTATCCATAAAAAAATCGCGAAAAGATCAGCTCTCATACATTTATTTGTTTATTTACATATTTCATAACATCACTAACAGTTTTACCAATCGTGTGTTACATGTCAAGTTATATTATAGGTACATAGCATTGAATTCTATATTGGTACTGAAGTAGGAGGAGCGGTCATTTCAAAATAACGTGCGACCGAGGCCAGGAGTCTCGACTCGGTGTCCGCGAATAGGTCCAAGGAGCTGTTCCAGGACAGCACCGCGTTGGTGAGGGACAGGGCGCGGTGCGCGCGCGCGGCGCCGCTAGCAGGGGACGCGGGGCGCGCGGGCGCAGGCTGAACTGAGCAACAGGGGGTACGGACAGCGACACGTAAGCCAGTAAGAATGGGTTACTTATTTCACCCCTGGTTAGTCTTAGGAAGTACCTACAAAGGGAGAGATTCCTTCTGACTTCGAGTGATCTGTAGTCGACCATGCCGAGTATGAATAAGGTGGGGTACATGTATGGGTAATAGCCATATAGTTTTTTGTAAAGGAATCGAACAAACGATTTCTGAATCTTTTTCACCATAAGGACATACCGATCATCACGAGGGGCCCACACAATCGCGTTGGTTTCCAGCCTACTTCTGACAAAGGCATTATACAAAACGGTGGCTGCACCCCGACCCGCAAAACACCTAGACTGCCTCATGATGAAGCCCATGGCCCTCCGCGCGGTGTTACATGTGTCAATGATGTGATAATTAAACGACAAGTGCGGATCGAACCATGTACCCAGACATTAGTTTATTTACGGCGAAGCAACCATGTACCCAGACATTAGTTTATTTACGGCGAAGCAACCATGTACCCAGACATTAGTTTATTTACGGCGAAGCAACCATGTACCCAGACATTAGTTTATTTACGGCGAAGCAACCATGTAGAGAGTAGTGCAGTCATATGGAATCCCCATGAGACTAAATATAGTCTTATGGTGGAGAGGATACAGAACAAGTTTATTAGGTATTTATACTTAAAGCAATACGGAGTTTACCCGTTCTATCCGCTTATGTATCCGACCAACTTTGTGCTAGGGATGGTGGGATACTATAGGCTCGAAGTCAGGAGAAACCTTGCGTTAGCTACCTACGTATTTAAGGTGTTCCGAGGTAACATTGATAATCGGCAGGTGTTGGCATTCTTGAGACGGTTTGTTCCGGACGCGAGACTGCGGCGAGGACCCAGAAACCAATTTTTCAAGGTCCCGATCGCTAGAACAAACCTTCTTAAATTTGCTCCAATCACGAGAGCTCTTCGAATACTAAATGAGGTATCCCAAAGGATTGATCTGGTCCATTGCTCGGTGACAGAATTCACAGAAGTAACACTGACTTATCTAAGCATGTAATTATTATTATTATTGTGAATTGTATTAATTTTAGTGTATTAATTTTAGTGGAATAGTATTGTCTTATATAATTGAATTGGGAATTCCCGTAATAATTATGTAAATTGTAAATAAATAAATAAATGTACCCAGACATTAGTTTATTTACGGCGAAGCAGGGGCTTTCACTGTTCACGAAGTAGTCCCGAACCGTTCGATTAACGTTACGTTTCGGTCAAGTCAACGATTGATCAATCCGCTCGTATGAGTTGTTAAGTCATGGTTAGGTTAGTTAGGGTGCTGTTAGGTAAACACAGATTGTAATTTAAGTTGGATCGATACGAAAATGTAATCTTCTCTTAATTAAACAATGGAACTGTGCTCCTGGGGCCCAATTCGCATAAATTATAACCTGTTTGTAGTTCTATTTCTATCCAATTTCATTTTAGTTTTCGTTCCAATTCTATTTGGATACCAAATCGCATTCTGCTGACGCTTAACTCTACCACTGCCACCTTTGGATTTACTATCGGTCGGGCAAAAGTACCTCGGGAGGAACTTATGTTCGATCGTATTTGACAGTTGAAGCGTTTTGTCACCGTTCAATTGCGATTCACTTTCACATTACTGTTCGATCGAACGTTGACTCGATCGGAACTTAACTAAAATTGGATCGTTAGTTGATAGTAGCACACGAAACGCGTCATAACGATGCAGTTTAGATTCTATTTCGTTACGTTGTATTTAGTGGAATCGATCGAAGGGAGGTCATCATATCGGTAATGGTTCTCGTGATCCTGTCGGACCGTGTGTAGCCTTCGGATTAGTATTCGTGGGGCGCGCGGCTCCACCCGCAGTTACGTGCGCCGATGTGTGTTTACGACCGCCGGGGCTCGTCCGACAAGGGTTCGTCGTCGCCATGTTGCTTTGTTACTGCCGGCTGTGTTGTAGCAGCTTCACTTAGAAAATAGGCCTGTCTCTTAGAGCGTTTTCTGTTTCATGCGGAAGCGCCTGCGGAACAATGGTATCGTATGAATTTCGATATTCAATCGCTCTGTTGTCGATGTTCATCGTAGTTGCAGATACTACGCGCGTACGGACCGCTTGACAGCAAAATCTGCAATGGAACGTATGTCGGCATGCGGGCGCTTGTTTAAAAATGCACTACCTATAGAAAAGAGCACTCACTGAGTGGTGGTCGAGGTCGTGGAAAAGAGGAGTAAGTCGTTCAACAGCTAGATGGGCGGATGACATCACCAAAGACGTGCGTCAAAATCTTGTCATACCAATAAAACCATACTAAATTGTCTTGGTACAAGGTTTTATCCTGCTCTTATTCTTAGCGAGTTATAAATTAAAATTAAGAACTACAATTGACAAAGACGAAGAAATAATCAGAATGGAGATCCAGGACGCTTCATTACTCAACAGGATTGTACTCAAAACAAATGGTCCAAGTTGGAAACACCCTCCCCTAAAGGCCCAGTGACGTCCTAATCAGACCCTCCCCTACCCTCCACCCGAGCTCATTACGAGAACTTAGCCAAGTAATGGTACTATCTAAATAGCGTCGTTCCATTACACCTTATTGTCCAACCACCGCTGTACCGCGTAGTCGGGTGTGGACACACTTGCAGCGGGGGGAATACCTAATGATGAATACTTTAAGCGTTTGTAGAGCGTGGCCGTTTGGTATTCAGATGTAGGCGTGAATAAAATAATTTATGTATTAAATTCTTTTCAACGGATTAACATCACATCACGCAAGGCAATTACCGCATCATGCTGTTGTTATAAAAGAAATTTAGAATCAACTCTCTTTACCATCATCTCATCAACCCCCAGAGGTTGTAACCATGGTTACCTACATGCTAAAAATTGACTAATTATGCCATCAAATACTCATTTCCTCAAAATATTTTCCTTCAATGCAGATCAGTTGATGAATAGTACATATTGGTAATGTATTTAAGGATCGCCGCGACACAGAGGTCCAACAGAAAACTTAAAAACAATTGTAATTTTTGTGTGGTAAATACATTATTATGTATTTGTATTTAGATACAGGAACTTCCTAGTCAAGGTCAGCGTTAATTTCTAGCTTTTTTGATCACCTTACCAGTTTTCTCACTTATGGTTTTAGTATAATATGACATATATGCTTAAGTACAGCTTACTTATGTCTGGACACTATTATGTTATTTTACTGCAGAAATAACTTATTCTTATTACCTATAATGTAGGTAACCATGATTGCAATCTCCTTCTCTTTCGTGCCACCGACTTTAGTGTAACAAAAAACTGCCGTCATGTAATAGCTTCTTGTTCTTACCCGCCTCCGCTATCAGCTCCCTTCCAAACCGTATCCTATCTACTTATCATGAACAGCGAAAGCAGCGCAACTTCTATTTATACCGTACTTACGCGTCTCAGCAACTCACAAGCCCGACACATTGTTACTTTTGTTACCCTTAGCCGTATAAACTTGGCTCCGCATACTGCCGCATAAACACACAGCCATATAACGGCAACATGTCAACATTGCCGTATAAAACGTCTACAATAAATCCTTGACAGGGCTCGGCTCACGGCGATAAGAACCGAGGACCTTCCAGCTCCTCAGTAAATGGACATGTGTCATACTCTGCACCATTTTAAAGACCTTCCCACCCCCTCTGGTTTCCCGTTTTTAAAGATCCTCTCGGGGACAGTAATGTTACAGCGGCGGGTCATGTTTGCCTGGTCCAATGTTGAAATACTGCCAAGAGTTATGCAGTTGTATTCTGAGCTCTAAGGCGGGGCCGTAGGGGTGGTTAGGGTGAAGGTATCAAGACGTTATTGCCGCGCTACCCCCTTTTTACGAGCGCTTAATTCTCGGGTAGCTATGTTGGAGGAATGTGTTTCCATTTGAAGCCGTGGCACGAGAAATGTTTTCGATATCACCGGATGAGATGAACTTTACAGAGTGCAGAAGAGCGTTGGTGCCTTTGTTGATGGGACACCGGTCTCTTAATATGTGAAATCCGGGGTTGACCGCCAGCAAAGGTTTCTAAAGATGAAGGAAAACGTGTGGGATTAGGAACACCTGCATGTCCATCAAAACAGTTTTCGATAGGATGAAATCTACCGACACGTTCGAATAGCCCCTTATCGTTTAGTTTCTTCCTCGTGTTCATCTTCAATCTTTCTGATACCTCAAACCCATACACCACATTCTACTTTTGCCATACGCCAAAGAACAGTTAACTGAGGTTTTTTTGAGCCTATATCCTCTTGGGGCTATTCTGTGTCGTGGTGACAATGGACCCGTGCGCCCCGAGGACGCATGCGCGGCGGCAATGCGGCCAGGCGCGAGGGGCGGGCGCGGGCCGCTCGTAGCCCCTAACCTAACCTCTACCTATACCCTCTGACTACGCACAGATTATACACCTGACGCCACGACTAGAGCGCCTACTGGTGTTGTCGGGCGCCTACTAATGGTTGTCGATTTGTGGTTTTGAATGGTGACGTTTTAATCGTCACGCTATCTACCGCCTTTACACCTTTATCACACTGTAGCAAATCTAGAAAGGAAATCCAGAAAACTGCAGGGTGCTAAATCCGTTAGAGTACGAACGAGTGTACCACCATCTAAGATTAATCCAGGAAGAAAATATTATGTAACAAAATAACATTAACAGACCTGCAGATTTGTACGAATGTACGGAGTTTTTTATAAGCACCAAGAAGTTATCCAAGAACTTGTTGAAACTTAAAACAGTAGTATAGCCCTCGGCAGCAGCGAGAGAACAGCTTGAGAAATCCATCGGGCGGTCGTTGCGGTAGAGTTTATTTAATGCGGCTCGTTTCCCGCTCCCGAGGCTCCGCGCTGCCCTCTAGGTAGCTAGGGCTGTTACGTACACTTTCTTGTATTCGGGACAGTCTAGCTACAGCTTGCTGCCACCTTGCGGGACTAAGTCAGGATAGAAATACATCGGGCGGTCGTTGCTGGCAAGTTTATTTAATTCTGCTCGTTTGCCGCTTCCGAACCTTCGCGCTACACTCCAGCTAGCTAGGAATGTTCCGTACACACTCGTATTCGGGACAGTCTCACTACAAATTGCTGTGACTTCTGGAACTAAGCTTGAATAGAAATACGTGGAGAGTCGTTGCGGTAGAGTTTATTTAATGCGGCTCGTTTGCTGCTCCCGAGCCTCCGGGCTGCCCTCTCCTCTACCTATAGGGTAGGGTTGTTCCGTTCACACTTGTATTTGGAACAGTCTAGCTACAGATTGCTGCAACCTTGCGGGACTAAGTCAGGACAGAAATACTTCGGATGGTAGTTGCTGGCAAGTTCATTTAATGCGGCTCGACTGCCGCTAATATGCTTGCTAAAACAGCTTGGATTCAGGACAGCCTTGCAATAGTGGAACTGTTGTTGTTGCAATCAATCGGATATTGTCCCGTAAATATCAAGTTTTCTCAATAGGGCAACCCTTCGCAGGCCACGGTCGCGGCGCCGCAAGCCGGCAACCCTCGGCCGCGTAATGAAATTTATTCACTGCTCATCTGATTGCGTCTCTTGGGTTTCTCTGCTTTTTAATTGCTTGCAGATTTCTGACAATAATATTGACTAAGTATATCATTTTTGCGTCAGCAATTTTTGGGGTAAATGTTGTAAAGTGGATGAACAAAACTTGTTTAAGGGGATCGATCGTGCACATCACAAGCGCCGCCAATAAAATAACATATTTGTTTCATTATTACGTTTTATCAAGGTTTTCTCAGACATTATTAGTAGTATTTTAAGGAGAGCCACTGACACTTTGATTGAATTCCTAAAGTTACGGTCATTTTTTTTTACGGTTGGCGGCGCTACTGTCCCGATCGTTCCCCTTAAATAAAGAATCTGTCCTCCCATCGCATACACAGGGTATCTTTCATAAGTTTCCTCTGTATTCTGTATTCAAAAATTCTCATTGTGCGACACTTGACACCCTTTCGAGTTTAACTTTTAGCTCACGGCGAGTTCTTTGTTCTTCTGTGCACCCTTTTGAATGGATTTCCTGCACAGCAAATCCATTTAGTCCCGAACAATTTGTCCCGAAATGATAGACGTAAAATTGTATGACGACAGGGTGAGTGTCGGATCAGTGAGACGTCTCGTCAAGGGCAAATAGGTGGGTAGGTTGACTGCGACCTGACAGTGATAGTGAGATATATAATAAAATCAAGACGCAAGAAACAGAGAAAGGTTGATTATTCTTAGGGCAAGATTAAGTAAAACACATAAAGGCGCTGAGGAGGCTCAGTCTGCTGAAGAAGACCAGCCTCCAGACTCAACCATTGAGGACCTTCAGCTCCGCCGCTCTGCTCGAGAGCATAGGCCTCCGACCTACCTTTAAGATTACGTAAGGACTTAAACGGAAGGGTGAATGAAATGATCTCCTTGCGTGCAGTTTTATAGAGAAAGAAATAGGTGAGGGGATCCTAGTGAAACAGCAACCTGACAGTGATACGACAGTGATATGTAGTGCTAATGGCACGAATTTTTTTTTTATTTTTTATTAACTAGTAATAAAGTTTTTATTTTTTAATGGACGGAGTAAATGGTATGATTATTATGATTGATTTATACTGGTCTTGATTATTATTATTGTTTATTATAAGTTTAAATTGTTATTTATAAATTGAATTGAATAATTGGAAAATTGACGAACGAAAGTGTACAAGCTGTACCAATTTATTGAATAAACTATTTCATTTCATACAGTGATAGTGAGATATATAGTATGAGGGGTTATAGAATCGGCTGAATATCTTTTCATAGAATATAAAATCCTCACCCTCGTTACGCAATTTATAATTGATAAAGGCAGATTTGAAAAGCCAATATACATTTATTCCATGATAAAACAGACATCGAGTATGATCTCGGAAACAAAACCGAATTAAAACTCAAACATTGTCGATCGCAAAAATCAACCAAAACCATGTACGCCTTAGGACCAATAATTTACAATAAAGTTCCCAATGAAATAAAAAAATCAGATAGAGTAAAATAAATTTAAAATGTGGTTGCTAGGCTGTGCATTTCACAACATAAACGAATTCTATAACTATAAAAAATAATGTGTAATGAAAACACAGAATTAATAGTATTTGACATGTAAACACATTGTACAATAATATTTATACTAAGAACATTTGACATGTGAATTAATTTTATGAATAAATTATGATTATGATTATGAATGTTCATGGTCACCTCAACTTCAGGGTCTTTATTGACGATAAATAATCACGACCTTTTGACTCGATCATTTGGCTCGAATCTCAGTCGTATAATTTTTTGGAAATCTATTTTTTGAACTACTTCCATATCTATGTATATAATGTCGGGATTCTCCGAACTCTCGGTGATTCACTTCCCTTAGTATTAGATCAGGGGCTTCCGCAGAAAATAATTTATGAGCATCGGTTACTAAAATACGAAAATAGTAAGTACTAAAAAATGATAATAAAGGGCAAGTCGAGCTTTGTGCCCTATATTAAATGAAATGAAATTTATTTGCCAGAACATACTGAAAATTACAGGTGATTTAAGAAGCATATGTATCATATGTTCCACCGACAACGGTGTGCAAATCTTTTCTGCTATTTGTTAGTGTCGTTGAGATATAGGGAACTTACAGGTTATGGGGCCCTCAGGTGCTAGCACCTGGATCCGCCACATTTCTGCGTGATGGATGAACGACTGCTAGAAAGCATATAGACTGTGGCAGAACAGAATCTTGAAATATGTACTAGTGTAAGGTAAAACAGTTGCTCAGCCGGCACTGAAACCCTCCCGTATTTCAACCCGCGGACGCGTATAAAGAAACCCTAGTAGTAGTATAAATTATTTATTTAGAGCTGACACAAAGTTGGTGCCCGGCGGTAGGTAGCAGTCGGTCGCTCCTTCGCGTGGAATTATTCACGGGCTGGCTGCCGGGTGCATGCTAACTTGTAGCTAGGGAGGGGCGCGGCGTGTCGATACATTAATAATGTATCGATGTTGTACATTGAGACACGGTGTAGCGGAAGCGTAGTAGATGTATGTAGGGTGAGGGAAATGAGACCAGAGGTTCAAATTGAAATTGAAAACGTTTATTTAGCACTGTAAACACCAGAATATAGAACACAATACAGAAGTATACAAAGATTAATACATGCAGCACAAAACATCTGGTGCGGTACAGTGCCAAAAAGGGTACACCAGCTCAGCATAATGCTGAGGCAAGCCACAGCGCTGATTTTCAGCTGGCCCCTCAGTGACTGCACGGACGAAGAAAGCAACAGTGTGTACGTGTTGTGTTGTATGAAGGTGTTTGTTTTTGTTTACAGTGTTTTATATCGCCACAGCATCGCCTCGCCGCATGAACATAATAATAGTTTGTTTCAGGCGAGGCTTTGATAAGTGTGCGTTGCCCTTTGGAACTCCATTTATAAAGAATTCGGAATGACTCGCATCGGAGGCGGTGTTGATTCGTTGCCGCAGATGGATATCCCATAATCATAAAGCGTAGAGTCCCCTAGTTCCACGTTTAGAGTGAGTTATCAAGCAGCCTTGAATAGCAGCACACACTCGTTCAATAATTTACCTTACTAAACACAAAACAGCAAGCGGCGACGAAATTCGCGATAAACATTTAAATTATGCGAATCAGGAGATCGATTCCACTTAATACAACGTAACTAAATAGAATCTAAACTGCATCGTTATGACGTGTTTCGTATGCTACTATCCACTAACGATCCAATTTCAGTTAAGTTCCAATCGAGTCAACTATTGATCGAACAGTAACGTATTTGTGCATTCTAATAAAACGTTTAGTTTATACTGAATCGCAGTTGAACGGTAACAAAACGCGTCAACTGTCAAATATACCGATCGAACATAAGTTCCTCCCGAGGTACTTTTGCCCGATCGATAGTATCGAAAATCGAAAGGTGGCAGTGGTAGAGTTATGCGTCAGCAGAATGCGGTTTGGTGTCCAAATAGAATTGGAACGAAAACTTAATTGAAATTGGATAGAAATAGAACTTCAAACGTTGTAATTTTGGCGGATTGGGCCCTAGGAGCACAGTTCAATTGTTTAATTAAGAGAAGATTACATTTTTACTAACAGCACCCTAACTAACCTAACTATGAGTTAACAACTCGTACGAGCGGATTGATCAATCGTTGACTTGACCGTAACGTAACGTTAATCGAACGGTTCGGGACTACTTCGTGAACAGTGAAAGCCCCTGCTTCAGTGATTCTGGTCTTGCTTCGCCGTAAATAAACTAATGTATGAAATCGCTGATTTTTCCGTTTGCTCGTTTGCTCTCCAATACAATTTAAAAACAAAACAGTCCACTCGCACACGCATCACGTAATTTACTCGATATCGCTCTCGCCGTGTCCCCGCACTATCGCTAGGGGTGGGATGTGGGGGCGAAGTTTCCTCGTGATTAGCAGACGAGAGTGCCGTCGCCGTCGCGTTGGCACCCGCCTACTCGTGTCGTGCCCGTGTACACAATACACGGCGCCATGGCTGTAGCGCTCTACGAGAACTAGGGGAGAACTGGGTTCGGTTAACAGAACTCTTCAATCAATCATTTATTTGACAGAATACAGAATCTTACAGGTCTTATTGTAATGCACATGTCACAGTATTCAGCCTATTTTAAAGGCATACAAAATATTAATGATTACAATATACAAAAAAATACGAAAATATTTATTGAACCAAACAACATTGAAATTACAATCAAGTAACAATGTAGTTACAATGTTACAACTTTTTTTTTGTAACGGGGGGGATATCTTCGAAAGATACCCAGCCTCCTGGGGGGGAGACTGGGTTATGTGAGATTTTTACTCACTAAAACCCCGTCGATGGCCGGCCTCGTGCTTATCGGAGGGCACCGGAATCTCCAGTGGAACGCACCTAGCATTTGCCTTGGGCTCTTCCTGGGAGGTGTATATTCCACCTCCCGGTTCCTCCCGTCACAGCAGCGTGCGGCCATAGTACGTTGCTGCCTTCCCCAGGGTCGCCCGCCAATGAACGGCCAAAGCGGTCTCTACTACCTGCACTGGCCTTATATTACTAACTTTACTTCATAACAAATATCAAGAACAAATTCAACAAAGATTCCATTACGATAAGATACCTCGGGTTCATGTCTTTTCTTTCATACAAAGGAGTGGAAGAACTCAAAGTGTCAATACTAAGTATGGGACTACTGGGATCTAGCCGTAAATTCGAAACCGAATCTGAAGCATCCAACTCTATAAAAAATTGAGTTTTGAAAAATTAGAATAACTTGGATTCAAAAGATTCTAACGTAGAGGTTAGTAGAAGTCGTATAGGCCAACAACTCTGTTATTGGTTGTTACCTAGTCGCCTTCCGATTTAATTGAAACTCAAAAATATTGTCTTCAATTAGTAAGCGAAAAAAGTTAGGTTCACTTTTTATAAAGATTTTAAAGTAATTTCTACGTAAGTTACTTAATCTTTGATGTGAAAAAGACTCCCCCTTCACCCACCCTCCACCCCTCTTATTTGCACGTAGCGTGACAATGATCGCCGTGACTGTGACGGACTGGCGCTCAAGCGCTCTCAGACTACAGACTTGTGAGTCGTAGACCCGGCTTCGCGTTTGAGTTGGACTAAACTTCTTCTTCTTTAAGACTCCTCCTTCTTTACCGGCCTCTTACGGACCGTCACGGCTACTTATAGCCACTTTAACTGACGACATTGCGTCTGAACCTTAGGCATCTTTAGCCTTTTACACTGGCGACATCGCGAAATAACTTGTCCGCACGGAACCGTATTTTCCCGTAACTCTATATGTTTCGTCGTTCCGAAACATCGTTCGTTAGAGCGAGAAAGATTGCTTCCACGGAATCGGCCTACCGATGTCGAAGAGTGTAGTGTAGGCGCTTGGATGCAATCTTTCTCGCTTTAGCGAACGATGTTTCTAAGCGATGAAAAAGGATAGAGTTACGGGAAAATAATGTTCCATGTCATAATTTATGACATTGATCAGCAATACATTGTATATCTTGTGATTGTGACGTGTAATGACTCCCTTTGTCTCCCCCTCTCTACTTTGCACGTAGCGTGCCAATGATCTGACGCTCGAGAGCTCTCAGTCTACAGACTTGTGAGTCGCAGATCTGGCTTCGAATTTCTACATTACTATGACATTGGCCGGCAATAGATTACGTAGCTTGTGACGTGTTATGTCTCCCTTGGTCTCCCCCTCTCTACTTTGCACGTAGCGTGACAATGAATGACGCTCGAGAGCTCCCAGTCTACAGACTTGTGAGTCGCAGACCCGGCTCCTAGTTTCTACATTACGAGTTTTATGACATTAGTCAGCAATAGATTGAATATATTGTGACGTTTAATGGCTCCCTTTAACGAATGACTACAGACGTTCAGACCTGACGTATCTGCATACTGTTATAATGCAATGAGTATCAATGTGTAATGTTTCTTTTGAATTACCGATGGCTCCTTTCTTCTGTCTAATTTGTTTGGTGCGGTATGTAACTGACTGACTCGCTTGAAAGCCTAGACTTGTTGAGTCAGTTTTAAATCGTAAATGTTTCTTTATTTCTGTTCTATCTATACAACAATTTTTTTTGTTACAGGTAAGTTACTTCCGCATCTCTTTTATCGTGAAGAAATTTAAAGTAAGTATTTTTAATTTTGCGTATTGGAAGTTTTGGGAAATGGATCTTTTGAACCCAAACGTTTCCTTTGACATTTAAAAAGAAATTTACATTCGTCATTTGTTCGCGTCTAAACCATTGCTAGCTCTGCAAGCCGCCGACAGCGCATGCGCGCGGCGCAGTGGCTAGCCTAGCACGGATAACAGCCTGTACTGTACTCCTACAGAAGGGCACAAGTTTGTCGCGTACCCATAGCTATGTGCCAAGGATGGAGTGAGGCTGCGGGCTGGGATTTCTTGGGGGGTCGAGATGTATTCCTCCTACAGAAAGGCACGCGGCGGCAAGGCGTGCGGGGATGAGATTTCGGGTTCCATCCATAGCTATTTGGCCCCGGTATCAGGGGGCAAAAGCGACCGGGATTTGATGGCTGTAATTTCATGTCTATGTCTAATGTTACTTACTGCGCTGTCTCAGCGATCCAAAGTGAATCTTGGCCTCCGCAATTAAAAGACTTCATTTCTCCCTGTCCTGCGCAATCTCCTGCCAGTTGCTGACTCGGAGTTCGCGCAGGTCTCGGCTGCTGACACGTCCGAGCTTTTTTTCTCTGACTGAGTAATGCTGTTGTTCCTATTGACCATTACGGCGTCACCGGATTTTATCCCCCCGACCAGCTGAGTTTTGCAGCCTTGTCTGATCTGCTAATTTTAGAATTACACAAAGGTCATAATGTAATTCATACGGGCTTTACAGAGACTCAAATAACTGACTCAGTGGCACATCTGAGAAAACGTGTAATATGTTACTCCAACAAATCAAATCAAAATGTTTTATTGTAAGTAAGTACCTTATAGTACATTTTTACAACGTCATTTATTTTTTTACTCTACCACCGCTTCGTAAGGTACTATAGCTGAAAGGAAAGAAGCGGCACAAGAATCTTTTAGCAGCATATCTTTTGAAATAAATATAAATTACAATCATTATGAATACAATCATATATGTACACAACGTGCAAAGCTGGAGCTGAATTTAGCTGCGGTATATATGCCCTTTCCAGTGTTGGAACACTGTACACCCACGATAAGGACATCTTTTAGATCGCAGGCTTATGGACTGTATGTAACCCTACCCTCAGTAACAAATAATACTGCGTACGTCCCTGTTCCAGAGCATAATACACATACCTGGCACATTCCGTCCTTCCATGTGGGTGATCCTAGGACCCCGGCCACAAGGTCGAATATGTATCGATTGGGGCGCGGCGTATAGTCGTTTAATACGGAATGACGCGGCACGGGCGTCCGCCGCCGGCGTACTCTCAGGGTTGTTTAGTGATGGGGAGCGGGGGCCTGTGGCGATAGATATCGATAAATACGTGGACGTAGTGAAATACTTAATAGGTAGGATAACTACACCCTATTAAGCAATCCTTGTAAGAAACCAGTGCGTCCTACCTATGGAGCCGAAACGTGGACACTGACGGTGCGACTGGTTCACAAATTGAAAGTCGCTCAGCGTGCTATGGAAGGAGCTATGCTCGGAGTATCTCTGCTGGATCGAATCCGAAATGAGGAGATCCGGCATAGAACAAAAGTTATCGACATAGCTCATAAGATTAGCAAGCTGAAGTGGCAGTGGGCCGGTCACATCTGTCGCAGAACCGACAACCGCTGGGGTAGACGAGTTCTGGAGGGGAGACCGCGTTTGGGCAAACGTGGTGTGGGACGGGCGTCCCTGCTAGATGGAGCGACAATCTGCGCAAGGTGGCTGGCAGCGACTGGATGAAGAGAGTCGAAGATCGGGCTCAATGGCGCGCCCTGGGAGAGGCCTGTGTCCAGCAGTGGACTAGACTAGGCTGCTGTTGAAGTAATCCTTATTGAAGTAATAAATGGAGAACAATGATTGAAATTATTTATAAACTGCACATGAGGCTGTGTCTGTATCTGTGAGCGGGGCGTTCCTGCCAATAGCGCCTATTGCTGAATTCAGTTTGACTGAATGAGCTGAATCAGTCAAGTACGGTTAATATGCGATTTAGAGTAGTGTATTAGTGTGTTAGCACTTGTATTTTATATCTTATATTAGGTATCGCATTTATATTAATAGGATACTTACACGAAAATTAGATTATCAAGCTAAATATGGATTTTCCTTATTCTTTATCAGGTTACGAGTTTACGACTAATTCCCATCGATAGCCGATTTTGTTTTATGGTTGAACTGATCACGTTAATGAAATAATTAGTAAGGTAAAAACGAAATCCGAAACCCTGTTTAATATTCCGTTAATAATAAAGCCACAAAATTATAATGCATGAATAAAATTAACGCTGACTGCACTCACTTAATTGACAAATTAAATCCTCCACGCGAGTGTCGAGCTTTATTTTATCGATAATTTATAGGACTAGGCTCGGGCAGCGTGATGATTTATCGATATCAACATATTAATTACATCACAAGGTAGCATTATTTCAACATAAAATGTTTATGGTTACATAACATAATTCTTCTTCAGGTCCTAGAACACCTAGTGGTGCATAGGGCTGAGACAATATTCTTCCACCGCGCTCTGTCCGATGCCGCAGACTTTAACCGCATCCAGGTGTTTTTGAAGACTACGTTTCCATAATAGTGACGCACAATTTTTTATCGATATCACCAACAATTTTATCGATGGTTAATACTTGCGGTTGTTGGTACTGAAACTTGTAGTACATGATTAGATTTAAATGTGAAACAGTATATTATTTAAGTCTAATCATTTTTATCGATATTCTGGATAGCGTAATACAAGTGACTTCACTATACTTACCACATAGTATTGTATCGATGTCTAGTTTTATGTCATAAATTAGCACATACCTTTCCAGACAGTTCCACATTTTACCTGTAAAATGTGGAACTCTCTTCCATCCGACGTTTTCCCGCAGCGCTACGACATGGGATGCTTCAAAAAGAACGTTAAAAAAGTCCTCTCCCTCCACGGCCGGCAAACACGTGCAACACCCACCCCTGGTATTGCACGTGTCTCTAGGCGACGGTGACTACTTACCATCAGGTGGCCCGTCTGCCTGTTTGTCGTAGCTAATTTATATTTTTCTAAAACATACATATATAACTTCACGCTATATCCCTTGCGGGGTAGGCAGAGAGAACGGAACGTCACGTATCTCTGTCTTGGCATGCTTCTCTTGCTTCCTCTACAGTCATTCGTCGTTCATGCTCGCCGTTGGATCGTCTGCTCTGTATATTAAAAACTAAGAGCACTGTCAATCTGATCTGTAAAGGTCAGTCTAGGGCGACTCCGGCTTCTTCCATTCACTTTCGCTTCGTATACCTGTTTCATCATTCGTTCATCACTCATTCTTTCCACATGCCCGTACCAACGGAGCATGCATTTCATCTTATTGAAAATGCATTCATTCACATCAGTAATTCTACGTCTTAAAAAACAGTGACTAAGAATCCAGTCAGTGCAAATTTTCTTTGATTAAGTGTTTTCGTATTAATTTAAGTTAGAATTAAACTACTTATTAGTCTGTATTATAGGCTAGATTGTAGTTAAATTAAGGTACCATTTTAGAATGGCACATTAATAGAGAGAGAAAATCTACGTGTCTCTTCGTTGCGTATACGATCAGCCAGTTAGTGTTGTAGAACTTTATCGATACGGATGTTTTATTCATTTAGTGACTGATCTAAATGAATGGACAATAAAACAAACATTCTACGTGTTAGCAAACAGTGACTAAGAATCGAGTCAGTGGACATTTTCTTAGGTTAAGTGTTTTCGTGGAAGGACGATATCGACCACTTCCAAAAAGAATGGTATTAGGACGCCGAGGATAGCGAAAAATTGAAAGGAGGAGGCCTTTGCCCAGCAGTGGGACAGTTTATTATAAAAAAAAGTTTTCTCGTTACCATTTAAGAATGGCACTTTAATAGAAAAACAATTCTACGTTTCTTGTCGTTGCGTATTCGGTCAGCCAGTTAGTGTTGCAGTATTTAATCGATACGGATGTTTTATTGTCCGCATCGCTGGCAGAGCGCGTCTCACCTCTCGCCGTCGGTATAACATGACACGCTGTTTGTTTTGGCTGCACTATTTGTATAGGGGGGCGTTTGGTGAAAAAAATAATTTGTGGCAACGACAACTTACTTATACGGTTTGAGTTTTGGTGCTGAATAAGTTTTTCGTATCCAAGTTTTGGGGCATATTTACATGAAGCCTATAAAGCTTTGGCTTACCAACCATTGACGCTGAGAAATGTTAGACAATTTCGCCACTGAAGGTTCACGTAAGATTGGTCATCCAAGCTTCACTTACTTTTTCATATCCTTATCTAATATAAGTATAGATTTCTTAGCAGCTTTAAATCAACTGCTTAGCGTCGGTGGCCTAGTGACTAGGACGTCACCTCCCATGCGGGAGGTTCGAGTTCGAAACCATGTACCAATGAGTTTTACGGATTTTTTCGAAGACTTACGTACATTTACCGACTGCTCTGACGGTGAAGGAAAACATCGTGAGGGAACCTGCATGTCTGAGGAAATTAAGTTACCGAAGGCGTGTGTAATCCACCAATCAGCACTGGGCCTGCTCGGTGGATCATGTGCCCCTACAGTGAGGACATTAATAGGCTGATGATGATCGTTTAAAGAACGGTAATACCTACTCTGAGCTGTGCTATATCCTTACACAGCTTCGGGGGACGTGCACACTCATCTTTACGATCTTTCATCCTCAATCTTCTAAAAACGTTAGCCCATTACTAAAACGGATGCAGTCGATTACGCAAACTAATTTAAATTGTAATGGTGTCGTAACCGTATGATTTATGTGCGGGATGAAAGTATGTTATGACTGAAGGGTCGTAACTCTTGGCCGTAAGTGTTACCACGTGTCGATACCGATGGACCTAATCGAGTATTTTTAGACTTGTTACTGTAAACTAGACACTCAGTGCTTGCTTATCGTATGGTTAGTGGCTAACCAACATGTAGTGTATCATTAGGGAGTGATCCCTGGCACTCAGGGGATGCCTGACAACCAGCGCCGCAGTGCTAAAAGCGCTCCGGCAACAGGCCGAGGCAGTCCCCTTTGTCCGGTGCTGCACACCACCTTCATCAAACTTAGTTACTTTTGCTTATTTATTTGTTTTTGTAATATATTTGTTTAATATTATTTTTGTCTTCTGTACCTAGTTGTTTGTATGTGTATCGGAAATAAATAATCTTTCTTTCTTTGGGAATGTGGGTTAACGGTTGAGGCCATCCATAAAGTCAAAGTTACCCAAAGAGCCATGGAGCGAGCTATGCTCGGAGTCTCCCGAAGAGACAAAGTACGAAACGAAGACCTCCAGCTGCGCACAAAGGTCACAGATGTAGCTGACCGCATAGCGACTCTGAAATGGCAATGGGTGGGACATGTGGCAAGGCGAACCGACAACAGGTGGACCCACAGAGTACTCACGTGGAGACCGCGCACGAGCAGCAGGAGTGTGGCACGTCCGGCAGCGAGGTGGTCAGACGACATCAGGGCTAGAGCTGGAGTAACTTGGCTCAGAAGCACTGCAAATCGGGCTACATGGAAATATATAAGAGAGGGGTTATATCCAGCAGTGGATGAATAAAGCCTGAAGAAGAAGAAGTGGCCAAGCTATTTGTCAAAGTTGGTCAGGCCGCCCGTAAGCATCTGACATGGCTTAACGACTGCTGTCGAACAACAACAACCGGGACCGACTGCATAAACGTGCTTTCCGAAGCTCAGATGAAATATGCCACTAGCGGGTCACCTATCCAGGTACCGACCGCGCCAATGTCGCTTAACCTGCACGATCAATTCCGACCGTGCTCGCAACTAGGGTACGAGCTCCGTGAGAGAGCATCTTTGCGGTTCGGTTTATGGGCTACCAGAATCTTTCGGGGGGTGTTCGAAAAGTCAGGTCATTGAGGATTTCATGGATTGGACCCCCCTAAATTGTCCTGTCTACGGCTCTGATGTTGCGACTTGTGTAATGCCGTTTTGAGGAATCCTACAAAGGGTCAAAAAGGGGTTAGCGCTAAGCCGTAATTTGCATACTTATTGGTTTAGTTGTTAGTTTACTGACGAATTTAATACCAAACTACTGGAGCATGAATTAAGTATATTTGTACAAGGCGTAATTTATTTGTTATAATTTTCTTCTCGGGATATTTTAACAGTCCTACTCTAGTTTAGACGCGGTGATGGTCGGTGGACCAGAGCCCTCACTGAGTGGTGGCCAAGGTTGGGGAAAAGAGGAGTAGGTCGTCCAGCAGCCAGATGGGCGGATGACATCACCAAAGTCGCATCGAAGGACCTGGATGCGACTAGCACAGGATCGTATAGGGTGGCACAAAAGAGAGGAGGCTTAAACCCTGCAGTGGAACGACATGGGCTGATGATGATGACTCTAGTTTGAATCTGAATAAGACTTAAAGAATGTAGCGCTATTGGAAACGAAGTTCTTGGCTCATACATTTTCTTCCTCAATATGGAAAGCGCCCGCTATCTCATAATAATAATTTATTCATAAAATTAATTCACATGTCAAATGTTCTTAGTATAATTATTATTTTACAATGTGTTTACATGTCAAATATTATTAAATCTGTGTTTTCATTACACATTATTTTTTATAGTTATAGAATTCGTTTATGTTGTAAAATGCACACCAAGGCTAAGGCGTCCATGGTTTCGGTTGATTTTGTAATATATATCATAGCGACTTCAACAACCGCCAGCGAGCGTGCACCGATGCGAACATAATCGCTTTACCGATGCAACTTGTGCAGCGCTGTGTGCACTCCGCTCCGCTCCGGAGCGAATCTCATTTTTATTAGCGCACTAATGTGGAAGCGGTGGAAATGACAGTGCACACGGACTTCCGACCCCCACCGGCTCCGCACGCACCAGCAAACCGCGACCCTTCTTTCAACACGTCACCCACCCGCGGAGTCCTTAAAAAACATTTCTCGAGGGAGAGCGAAGAGCTCAACTAATTCTGGCCAAGTTGCACAGGTGTCTGCATCCGCAACCATTCGAAAATAATTCTTACTAAATTGTAATACGTTCTCAAACTGTGTGATAGGGGGGAGTTTCGGCGCATGCGTGATGAAACAGACGCTTGATTCAGTTTGGATTCGCGCGCGACGGTGTGTGGACGTTTCGCCGTCGGTAATGACGTCCTCCGATAGTGATGTGTCGCGAAACATCGATGTTTTGTCGCGCGCGCTGGGATTGATGTGATTGACGGATTGTGTTGTGGTGCTGTGGAAGTTTGGTTGGTGTGTGGTTTAAAAGTAAAATATATAAAAAAAGATTTTGTGCAATCATTATTTTAAAAAAGTTAATAAAAATTGTGGCACAGCACAGTAAGGATTAGGATTCAAACACAATATGTATTCAAAATATTAAACTTAAATTATCATCTTGTCATTTTATTCTTCTTTATTACTAGAGGCTTCAAAAAGAATTAGATTCCTAGAATTAATCTTGAAATTTCTATGTGTAATTTGAATTCCGAGTATGGTTTTGTTTCAAATTAGAATATCTTAGGGGTTATTTGAATAGTTCCATTATTCGTATATTCTACATATTATTTATGAGCTCTACATTATGTTTTAGCTTGAGCTCTATGTTTATCCTTCAGTAAATTGATTCTTTATAAGTCCGTATTATAAGTGTTTGTCACATCAACCCGATTGACATATATCTCGTCACAATTTAACCCATACTCTCTCAAAAGCCCTAGCTTCCGATACAAATAAACGCTAGCGTAGCGCCCCCGGCGGCAGCGGCGCCGAGTGGAGCGGAGCGCGGTTTATGTTTTAATAATGGAGGCATTAGCCGCCATCCACGCGGGGACACCCCGCTTCGCTCGCTTCGGACACTTGTTGTTTTAAAGCCACTAACTCTACGGTATAAGCGGTATAAGATAGCTTTAACTATAGGTGACAGCGGTTGTCAGTTGTATGTAACATTGTGCTAAATGTGGTTGTTATAGTAGCATATGAGATTTGTTGTTCTGGTCTTTTTGACTAGACTACACAGTTATCGATAATAAATTAATAATATTGTTTGACGTTCAATACTGTCCCGTCACTAAAATTCGATCTTTTGAATTGAAATTTCTAAGTATTCGATTGTTGACCAGAAGGTTACGTGTTCATATTACGTCGGGGTCACCAATTGTAGGATCGCGCTATGTGAGGACATGGTTGATGTAATGTCAGTTGTACGAAAGGAAAAAGGGAAGATCTTCCACCAGGCGGGGTGTTGTGCCTGGTGACCGGATGTCCTGGTCCTACTATGAATGTTTGGAACTCGTATATATACGAAGTCCCAGGAAAATTTTGATAGCGCGTTCTACACCGATGTGAGTAGGTACTGTATCGTAGTGGCGCGCGTCGTGCGTCGCCGCAACCCTTTTGAGTGAAAAAGCATAAAAATAGTTTTCTTGCGGCCACAGACTGACCTTTTACGATATTTCATAATTGATTAACGATAGCAGGTTATAGGTTATTGTTCCACTCAAACGCCTCTAAATTGCGTTCCATTATCGCAGCAAAAACAGCAATTATGTTTACCAAGCTACCGTTCCTGTAGCAGACTATTGTATCAATTTTATCTGTATCAACCTCTTTAAGTGTTTTTACTCCCTGGTATTCTCATGTCTTCACATTGGGTTTATTTCTCTTGCTTTTAACCTCTTGCATTGCAATCTACCTGTGTGCCCCTTGTTTTTATAGACCTTTTATTTGTCCCCTTCGCAGTTATTTTTAGAATGTCCCTTGGTGTCTCTGAAAACACCATAGAATATGCCATCGTTGCCTCCCCAATACGAAATCCTAATCCTTTTCACAGCTAGTGAAGAGTAATGAACTGTCTGTGCCTCGGGTCGAAATCGTGGAGGTCACTTGTACGATTTATCACAATTTCAGTTGACATTTACCGTCTTGACGGTCTTATTCCTTGATGCTATGAGATTGTTCCGTTGCTTTTGTTTTGAAGAATATTTCCTTTGATAGCATCACTTGTAGAATTCTTGATATCGGACTTATAGTGGTTGAGAACCTACCTCTAATGCTGCAAATTTGCAATACCTCTAGATCTTGAATGAATAAAACCGGATATAACCGGATATAGTGGAGACCGCGTACAAGAAAGCGCAGTGTGGGACGCGGTCCCTGCCCGGTGGACCGACGACCTGAAGAAGGTTGCTGGCGATGGTTGGATGAGAAAGGCGGAGGGCCGAGTAATGTGGCGCGCCCTGGGAGAGGCCTGTGTCCAGCAGTGGACAGACACGGGCTAATAGATAGATAGATTAATCACTTTGCAAGCTAGCTCTTAACATTCGATTAACTTATCCCATCATCTAGTCACCAGATTCATAAAACAAATCTCCTGCAGTAGCGAACATCATTCCGGTAACATTATAATAATTCATCTCTCTTCTCACCTGCTGCTATACTTTGTATCTTATTCAATTCATTATTGCATTTTCAAAATCGATGTCCAAATCCTCTGTTCATCTGATTCCAAGACTCAATTTCGATCGCCATTCTAATGTAAATGTTCATGTGCTGTCTACATGTGAGTACCGTTCTAAAGAATATCCACTCGTGTACTGTCGTCACTTGAACCTGCCGCGTACGCTTCGGAGCATTATCCTGAGTTTAACCGCACTCCCGCGGGACTCGGGACTCGGGAGCGGCTACTTACCTCCCGCCTCGGCTCTGTTACCACTTCTGTTTGTAAATACGCTCGCTGGCACATCTGAGCGCTTCCAGCGCTGTGGCTTGTTTATTTTCGCTTGTCAATCTGTGTTCTAACGCCTTTGTTGTCGTTTTTGCTTTTTGCTTTAGAATTTAACTTTGTGTCTTCTTGGAAGATTTGTTGCACTTAAGAAAAGGTTAATTTGATAGCAATAGTTCATCAATCATCAAATTCATCAGTCGATTACCTATTTTATTATCTTCTTTTCAGGCACACGTGCCTTATAATTTATTATTTCAAATTTTTCTACTTCTAAAAGATTGAACTGTCTTTAACTCAACATGCAGCTGTGTTATTGGTTCTTTTCCCCATCTGTGTTATCTTATTCCTTTCTTATTTTTTTCTACTATACTATCAATTCTTACTGTGCCTCATCTTTTACATTTTGTCTAGCTTGAACCAGCCTTCTCTTTTCTTCTCCCATCGGCATTCGTTTCTTCTTATCTTTCGATTATTGTCTTTTACATGTTTCATGCCTTTAGCACATTTCCCTTTTCATTCCGTATCGGTCTAGCTTGAACCAGCGCCACATGTCTGACCTGTTCGCTGCCCACACGTCGGTCGGTTTTATGGCTTTCAGTGCGTGCGTGCCGCGGCGGCGTGTTTGTTAATTTGCGACCGACTCCTCCCCCTCCTTTCCCCCTTCCATACACTCCCGCCACCCTCCGGTACCCTCTCTTCCTAAACACACGCTCCCGTATAAGGGCGACAACGCCTGTTGAGTTTTTTCTTGCACTTGTTTCCGTTTTGTGATTAGTAGTCTTTAATATGTAAACGTTAAGGAGTGTCTGTTTGTTCTTCCGTCTGAGTGTGTTTAGTATGACATGTTAAGGCGTTACAAATGTACCTTTCTTATTCATAATGTCACTGTATTGTCCCAATGTTAAGCATTTTCCTATACGAGTAGTATCATCTCCATATTCGACAGATTCCCGTATTTCCCCGTTAAACCCTGAAGTCGAGCAAATATTAAATGGGCGGCGCCGGAATGCAATATCGGCTCGTGTGTTTCCACAAGGTTTTATTTGTACCGATCGCGGCCCGTCTCACTGGCAGATTAATTTTTAAAGCTACTCGTATTCAGGGTTGCCCCCACACAGGTTCCTGAATCGTCTGAAATTGGAAGGCACAGAAATTAATTATGAATGTTAGATTCTGAAGAATTCCTTTTATCGTTTCTTTCTAATTTCTCGTCTCTAGCCTCGTCTTCTGTTCTAGTTCCTTCTACATACTTACTGGATTATGTTATTTGGTTTTCAAAACAGTGGACACTTTCGCCAGTCGATTCCTATTCATGGACTCGACACGGCACTCCCCGTACTTCAGCCGTATGCGAACAACCTAACAAGAAAAAGCCGCACGATGCAGTAATCCATGAGCATGAGTTTTTTTACTGACTCCTAGCTTTCTGCTGGCAGCCCTAGTCATATCTACAGTATGTTTCAGTTATTGCCTCTGGCCGGAGCTCTGTATCGGTTTGGAAATTTAATAGCAGCGCGCTTTCGATATGGATATCGGACTGTGGGCGAATTTTAATGGAATGTTCGCTCGGCCATTTGGGACCGCACCCCGATGAATTATAGTGGTGTTCATTTGCTCAGTGACATATCAGATGTAGCCAAAGAAAGCCTGTGAATGACCCTAGGGCTACGTTATATTGAGGAGTTAAAAACGGATGAAGCTTTTCAAGTGAACAATGCTACAGAAAAGTAATTGGACTTGGAACTTAGTTTCAGGTTAAAAATATCTCCGGAACAAGTTCTCTCCTTTATAAAACTTCCCATTGTACGGTTTACGGTTTAAGAAATTTATTTCTCTAAAAAATGTATTTCTCAATCCACTTAGCATAGGGAAATACAGGATAAACTTATTACAATTAACAATGTGTACGGTAGACGTGATTTTAAGGTTATTACTTATAAATTAAATTTCTAGTATATAATACACAGTTATTAAGGTGAATCTAATTGAAGAGCTGTAATTTTTCTGAGCTGCGGGTAACCAGAAGACGAATAACACACAAAATAGGTATATCGTGCTGTCCACAGTGGTACAAACGTATCTGTTCCGGTGGCTATAACTGAAACTAACGTTATTACTAATATAACCGACTCGACTTTATATAACTTCAGTTAGAAGTTCTGATATATTTTTCCATCTCACTTTGTTTGTTGGAAGGAGCCTTTAATCGATACGACGATAGCTTTTCCTGGAAAAAGCGGGAACCGTTCTGGAAACTCCACCGAAAGCCGGTAGACTTAATTAAAAAGCATCGTGGATTGTTTTTATAAAGACAGTTTGATAGCCGGTGCTGAAATGTAAATACCTTTTTTATAATTAAAATCTGGATCCCAGAGTTTTCCAGAATTGCCGTGAAACTTACTTAATTATTTGAAATTATTTATTCTGTTATGGGCCACTACAATAGTAACTTCTTTCATATAGAATCCCAACTAGTTTGTGGATCTGGATCGTTGATATCTTGACTAAACGATCCATTTTTCAATGAAAAAAAATTCGTGCAGTCACTGAGGGTCCAGCTGAAAATCAGCGCTGTGGCTTGCCTCAGCAATATGCTGAGCTGGTGTACCCCTTTTTGGCATTGTACCGCACCGGATCTTTTGTGCTGAATGTATTATATCCTTGTACACTTGCTGTATTCTGGTGTTTAAACGTTTTTCAATTTCAATTTGAGGTGTTGTACGAAACAACGAAAACAATCGTGAATTTAATGAAATTGAGAATATTTCTGAACCTTCCTCTAAAGAAGTCGTAATCATGAATGCTGTACCAGCATTTAAGTGGCGGTAAACCAGTCCTCTGCAGAACAGTTGCGCCAATTAGCTGGAGCAACTCCATTCATCCGTCGCTCAATGCCGTTATAATAAGAGGGTAGGATTAAGGTAAGGACCTAGGCTTCGAGATCCGTATTTTTTTAGTAGCTCAATATACAAGAACCGTTTCTATTTGCCAAGTTCCAGAGTAGACTGTATAAAAAGAATTCCTTCTGTATGGCAATTTTAGTGTATAATAATCTGCCTAGTCGCCTTAAAAATGGTCCTGCTAGCCAATTTAAAACTAATATTTCGAAGTGGCTTCTAGACAAATGTTATTACTCCATAAAAGAGTATACAATTATGTTGAATCATTGTAGCTGAATCTCTATTGTGGTTCTTCTTCTAAGTCGTGTTCCTCATTGCTGAGGGTCGTGATCATTCTCAGGATTAATCACATAGAACGACTGTCTTGGCAGATTTAACGGGGTGGTTTAACATTGTCTTCCCCATTACACACACTGGTCATCTCAGTGTGCAGGTTTCCTCACGATGTTTTCCTTCACCGTTAAAGCAGTCGGTAAATGTACGTTAATCTTTCGATAAAACCGAAAATTTCATTGGTACATGACATTGCATGGTTTCGAACCTGGACATGGGAGTCCGACGTCCTAGCCACGGACGCCACCGACGCTTATTGTTGTTAGGCACTTAAAAATAGAGGAGCTCGTAGCCTAGTTGCGAGCACGGTCCGAAGTGATCGTGAAGATTAAGCGACGTTGGCGCGGTCGGTACCGATAGGTGACCGCTAGTGGCATATTTCATCTGAGCTCCTCCGTGCCTAGGAAAGCACGTTAAGCAGTCGGTCCCGGTTGTTGTCGTTCGATAACAGTCGTTAAGCCATGTCAGATGCATGAGGTTGGCCACTAACCTATCGTATGGTTAGCAAGCAGCAATTTAAAAATGTTAAATTACGGTTTTTACTCGAAAGTGAAATAAAATTATAGGTTTTTTTAAAAGGAGAGCAGACGAGCACACGAACCGCCTGATTACACCGTGTTTTTAATAAATAAGTAAGCAATTTCATCATGTCCGTCAGAAAGTTGGAATTAATTTTCAGCTACTAAAAGGACAGCCGCCAAAGTTCCGTCCCTGTCCCTCGCGAGGCTTTTTAATTATTTATGAGGGCAGTTTATAAAACAGTCGCGATAGAAGGAGAATGCCCGGAGTGGGACAGCAGCACTACATCACGGGTCCGGTGACAGAACACGCGATGAAATGTTTTGACGCGGATATATCGATAATGCGGCGCTTTGCACCTCTCTAGTGTAGTTGCAGATAGGCAACGGGCGTTTTCATATTAGACGATACCGACACCGGCACGACATAGATATGTATGGTGTCGATTCAATTCAATTTATTTTATGTACACTTACACAAGTAGGATATACGTATCTCTTACCTGTCTTCATATACGTATCTCTTACCTGTAGGTAAGAGATACGTATATGAAGATGTAACCTGATGTAGTATATGGCTACATTTATTTTAGTAAAACGAATTAAAAATTCATTTTAAAGTAATTATTTAGTTTTATTAACTTAAATTAAATGACAGAGTGATGCCTTGTTTGTATGTGCCAGAACGAGAGGGAAGATTCGACGTGTGCGTTTAGTTTAACCATAATATTTATATTCTATGCTGCGTTTCGCACACCTGACTCAAGGCTCAGAAGATGCACTCACCCTTATTTAGTGTCTGGCTATCTGACTCCCAACTAGGTTTCCCTGTGTGTGGGATATCCGGAATCCATCCATAGAGGAACGTGTCTCGCTCGATACATTTTTATTTCCACTTGTATATTTAATTTTACTTTTAAATTACTTGTAAGTTGCACCACCACCGGAAAAAGAATGTAGGTATAACATAGTAATATTCACACTTTGGTATCATTATATGCATAAATAATTATGTTATTATTACATATATTATATTAGTGGACGACGTAGTGTGAAAGCGTCTAGTGATACAGTAAATAAAGTCGTGACTGACTTCCTTAGTGACAAGCTGTGACGTCATCAAAATTTAATTAAAGTTGTCATTTATATTATAATTAATTAAAAACATATCTTTATTCTAGCAATTGTTATGTATTTTTTTAAATTGAGACATCAGTAAAAAAAATGATATTTTTGTTTTGTTGCCTTCATCAGCAGTCTACTCTAGTCCACTGCTGGACATACGCCTCTCCCAGGGCGCGCCATTGAGCCCGATCTTGGGCTCTTCTCATCCAGTCGCTACCAGCCACCTTGCGCAGATTGTCGCTCCATCTAGCAGGGGAGCGTCCCACACTACGCGGTCTCCACTCCAGACCTCGTCTTCCCCAGCGGTTGTCGGTTCTGCGACAGACGTGACCGGCCCACTGCCACTTCAGCTTGCTAATCTTATGAGCTATGTCGATGACTTTTGTTCTATGCCGGATCTCCTCATTTCTTATTCGATCCAGCAGAGATACTCCGAGCATAGCTCTTTCCATAGCACGCTGAGCGACTTTCAATTTGTGTACCAGTCGCACCGTCAGTAGTAGTCAGTCAGTGTTGCCTTGATTGATTTTTATTTATGATAATTTATGATTGTTTGATTTATTAATTCAATAAATAATTTGTACGCTTTTGAAGCACACTGTAACATCTGCATTACACATATTTACAAATAAATTATATTTCTATTTCGTTCGACAACCGACGATATCGTACAATGTGAAAACGTTCAATAGCCGATTGATTGTCTTGCGTGACGTATTGTGAATAAGATCAAACAGAATTTTATGAATTCACGTTAATTAGGGAAATTCATAGGTAAACGCGCTCGCTCACGTTCATAATTACTTACTACGTGCCGTACATGCCCAAAATAACCACTTTCAGTTATGACACTTCTATTAGACGTGGAATTATGTTTGTTTTTCCGGTGCAGAATATTATATTAATTTCTATTTATATTTGCCCTTTGATGGATTGAATACATGACTAATAAATATCCAATCATATTCTGATTCGATCTATGTCGTGATTATTATTAGAATTGGATCTTTAATTGACTACAAGTCTCGTGCTTTTATTTATGGGATCTGCGATTGAAAGATAATACTGGTCTTGCGACAGCGACGGTAAATCTCTTACTATTGACAAGACAATACAGTAGAAAAAAAAGTAAAGTAAAAAAATAATATAGTATATTTGTATTGTATTGTACTACAATGTTTCGATGTGACTGTAATGGGAATGGGACATGCCGAATCGATATCGATACAGTTCATTGTCCAGTCTTGCACATCTCTATTTCGTTACAGTGTAAATGATTATTTTTTCTTTTACTGATATTTATTCCTTCCCCAAGTCAATATTAAATTTAACATTATTATATTAGGAATAAAACGTATGTAATATAAAAGTATTTAAACATTTCTAGATTGAATAAAAATGTAACGAGAATAATTTAAAAATGCATACAATTTAATAAAAATGAATTTAATATATCGCGTCTTTGCGCTGACTGTATCGACAAATATCTATAAATCAGTGATGTACCCAATATTATTGAATATCGATAAACAGGCAACGCGCCGTCGCACAGTGTCGACTGACGCTCTATATCCGTAGATCAGTGATGCACTCAGTTGTGTTAAATATCGATAAGGTGCAGGTGTCGATTGGCTAGTGATGTACCGACTATTGATAGCCCAGTGATGTGCAGTGTAGTGTAGTGATGGAGTACCGCGCGCCGCACCCCTTGATGAGCGTCGGGGCGCCGGCGCCGCCCTACTTCCCTCACACAGGTATGTTCCTCTTATCAATCAATTATATTGCCTTTGATGGTTTTATAAAAATACTACTTAGACACTTGACTACAGTAAAGGTTACTCGGGCGATGAGAGAAATGTACAGTCTTCATAACTTCAGATTTAATTCCCTTAGATACATTTACCGACTGCTCTAAAACGGTGAAGGAATACATCGTGAGGAAACTGAGGTAACCAGTATGTGAAATGGGGAAGGCAATGGCAAACCACTAACCGCTAAGAGAGATCGTTCTATGTGGTTATACCATAGAAAGATCACGACCCACATCACAACTTTGAAGGAGAGAGGTGTTTTAAAATGTCCCCGCACTCTTTTTTGTCTAACCTATTGTCAGAGTTGTTCAGGCCTCCCTCAGGCCTCTGACATGGCCTAACGACTTGCACGATCACGCTTGGATAGTACTCGTAACTAGGCTGCCTGTGTCCTCGCACGGCGACTACGGCGGCTAATTACCCCTGGGTACCCGGTACCCAGGGGTAATTAGCCGCCGTAGTCACCGCTCTAGGACTGACAGCGTTATTGATGACTTAGTCTGAGGGGTCCAGTGACAAGACGGTGTTAAGGTTCTATCTATCTATCAGCCTGTCCACTGCTGGACAAAGCCTCTCCCAGGGCGCGCCACATCACTCGGTCCACCGCCTTTCTGATCCAACCATCGCCAGCAATCTTCTTCTGGTCGTCGGTCCACCGGGCAGTGGGCCGTCCCACACTGCGCTTTCTTGTACGCAGTCTCCACTCTAGAACTCGTCTATTCCTACGGTTGTCGGTTCTGCGACAGACGGTTCAGGGTTAGACAGACGGATGTGCTTTACATTCCCATGGTTCATGAGGGGCGTATTAACAGCATGTCCCCCGCACTAATTACCGGGTAGTTAGCCGCGCGGAGAGCAAAATGTCATCCTGTCACGCCACCCTCGAGGGAAGTTGATAGCTTTATTGATGGTGCTAGTTTGATGGGCCCAACGATGCCATCTATTTGAAGGTTAGCTGGAGAAGAGGACTTTTTAATAGCTCGCTAAACGACTAACGATCACCCATCCTAGTTCTGTCCGACCGCGCCCAACATTGCTTAACCTGCAGGATCACTTTCTGACCGTGATCTCAACTAGGTTATGAGCCTCTAAAGAAAAAAGATAAAGGAATTTTACACAGAAGCAGCCTTGCTCTTGAGGAGGAATTTCCTGGAAAAAGCCATACACCAGTTCTCCTGTGAAAATTCTATGATGCTTCCTAAGTTAGTCTTCATGGTCATCATCGTCAGCCTACCTATTAATGTCACCAATGTTGGGGCGTTGACCTCCGCTTGACCAAGGGGGTATGGGCCATGATACACCGAGAGAGGGCCCTGTGCTAATTGGTGGATTTCACAAACCTTCGGAAACTTTTCATTTCTTCACGATGCATGTTTTCCTTCACCGTTAGAGCAGTCGGTAAATGTACGTAAGTCTTCGAAAAGAGTCCGGCGTCCTAGCCACTAGGCCACCGACGCTCACGCTTCATGGTCCTACGTACAAATCTGACAAATTAGTCTAACTACGAGGAAACACCGCCGCTATTGAGTATTGAGTAGAGTACCATTCCATTAACACGAGCAAAGTCAGGTCCATTCAAAACCCCGTTGAACTCTTATCCGTCCTCGCCCGAGCACTGGCCAGAGTAGGTACTAGTAAATCAGACGTTAACGCGCAGTTGACAGTTCAATAACCGTGAACATGTTCGGGAGCAGGACTGGCCTCGTCGCGACGGCGTTGCCACCCTACGGGCGTGCGCGCGCAGCCCGCCGCCGGCCCGGCGGTACTTGTCGTGTGGTTCCCGCACAAGAGACTAGCGGAGGAGATTATGTGTGGGAAAATACAGTGGGCCTTTAGTAGAAATTGAAACAGTTTATTTGCAGAAATGAGTATTATACAAGATCGTAAGATTGAATAAGGTTGGAATGTTGACCGCAGAAACAAAAGAAACGTCGCACGTATCATGTAGATCCTGTAATTTCTGTCAGAGAATTTGGAGATGCTGGCTCAGTTACTCTCTGCCTGGAATCTCTCTGACTCTTTCTTCCCATTGATCTGCCGCGGAATTTGGGACTTTGATTTCTCCATGTTTCTCTCTCTTGTAGGAAAACTTTTATTCTTGTGGAAACAAGAAACTACTGAAAAAAAAACTCCCTTTGTGGCACCTACCGGACATGGATTACATGTCTGTCTTGTTTTCGTTAGTATTTGGAGCCCCATAATTTATTTCCTGGTAATCCGATTCTCTTAGTTTTTTCTTTTCTCTATACCTGCGGCTCCGCTGTGCCGAAGTTAATGGCGGGTGACGATTTTGTGGCGGATTTTGACTCGGATCCTTGCTCTTCTTTCGCGGCATGACGCTATTTCACGGGTTCAAAGGGCAGCCGCTTCGAAAATTTTCTGAATATGTCAATGGTTATTGGGAAAGTTAAAGGGAAGGCCTTTTTAAGTCCTTTCCAATGAGCTATCACTCACGTCCGTGACACTTGTAGTTTCGGAGCAATGGCGTGCGAAAGAATTTATGTGCTACAAATTGCGCCGAAATTGCCTCAAACGCTATGACGCACCACCGGAAGCGATAACGCGAACTTTATAAAACAATGTAGTCGTAATGTGCGGGAATCCTAGCTCGTCGATCGGTGCGTGTGCGCGGTCTGGCGTGCGAACGGGGACTGAGTGCAGGGCGAGGCGCGGTACATGTTTTCGTGACGGCGATTGCGGAGCCCATTACCCCCCGAGCGTGCGAGAAAGATTTATGTCAAAAGTTAGGCTTACTGATCATGATAGGTGGGATACAGTTTGCTCCAATTAAAATGGGTGCATGGGTCTGTAGATGGAGATGGACGTTCCCTTTTTTGACGATCAATTTGCAGCTTACTCCTCTGACTAAACTTTATGTGAATCTACACATATGTTGTTCGTAAATGTCGTCCAACTTACTCAGTGGATCCTTCAACTGTTGCTCACGAAGACCGGCACTAACAACCATTGCCTCCCGGTGACCTCTCATCTTTCACACCGCGCCCAGAGGGGACGCTCTCGAATGGGGGCCGCTGGGAGCCGGGGGGAAGGGGGCGAATGTAACGGGATCCGGCCGGAAATGGCCGTCAGATTTGTCGCCCCGCCGGCCCGCCAATTACAGTATATAAGTATACAGTGTTGCTCTCTGACGACCTCCGTCGTTTCTCAAACTGTGAACGACGGCGAGAGAAAGAAAGAAAAATTGAGGGTAAATGAAACCGGGGTTAGAAAGCTTGGTCCAAGGAAGCGACCCATGAGTAATGATTATAGAGTATTAGTAACCGCTAAGGTGTAAATAACCTACAAACAAACAAGTAGAAAGAACAATGACATGGAATCTGTAAGTGCTGACTCGTTCTGTCAGTTAACCTGAGGAAAGATTGTCAGCAATTGACTTGGCTGCATAATATCATTGAGTGTACATTGCGAGTTCTTAGAAATATTCAATCTCATGAACGACTGGGATCAATATGCTGACTGCCAACGTCTTTAGAAGAGCACCTCTAAAAGAATTATTGTCACACACACACGTGGTAGGCGTAGAGTCACACTCATCAACAATTCATACCCTCGTTCTTAGATTATAAAAACTAAGAACGAGGGTAGTTTTTATAATCTAAGCCCTCGTTACCATAATATGAAAATATAACGGGACAGAAGCGAGCATTTTATTAGGGGCGGCAAATCGATGGTACGGCGAATTCTGTGTCGACAGTTGACAACAAGGTTTTCTTAGAAAAATGTTTTGTTTCATATTAATTACAAATTGTCTTTCTTTTTGCTAGACGTGTTTTCGATTAATCTAGAGGTTTCTGCGTCTAATTACGCCTTAGAGCTCTTTGTGTTCATATAATACTTGGAGTAGGTAGGGCCATACTGGAATAGAGAACATGGGAAGATGAAACGACCAGTTGGTTGATCCTCTATCTTAAGTGACAGTTTTCATGTCATGTTGGAAATATGGTATCGAAAGCGGAGTGTAATGGGAATGGAGACTGTTGATGTCTGCCTCAACCATGTAATTACGCGAAGAAAAAGAGAAAGAAAGAGTGTAACGTAGTTGGCGCCCAACGTGGGAGTCTACATTTTTAATTCCTTTTAATATCATTCGTACACTGAGAAGAAAAGTGTTTTTTTGTAAAGCCTGTACTCGTAAATGCAACACCCACACATCTCACCTCCGGCTCTCAGCTCGCCTCACGTATAAGTGATAGAGCGAAATGCGGGTACGTAATAAAGTGCGGGTCGACCGCGGCACGGTAATGCCGCAGATGGAGCGCTTCGGGGCGACCACGGGTTTGCGGCCGGACGGGACGGGGCTGCGTTGAACCTGGAACGGATCGCGGCAAAAGGAAGTAGCCGAGTCACTCGAGTTGAAAATTAACCAAGTGTCGCTTGAATAAATTTTTGTATAACTTTTATTTTACTGTGCTACTGGCAGTATAACTATATATATGCAGATTAAGCCTACGTAGGTACCACTTCTGCCGAAAAACAGTACTGCTTGCATTATTTGAAGGGCAGCGTTGAGGCATTGCAAGTCCTTAAGGTTAACAGCATATTGAAAACCCACTACTAGTAGTGAGGTGAGATTAGTTTTGTCACGTTTGCTTGATTTTCAATTAACGTCCTTGGAGAACTTGGGACACAACTATCATCATCATCATCATAGGCCTGTAACGTCTATTGCAGACGATTTAAGTAGCGTCGCGAAGGCATCTCTTTTTGTGGCTAAATAAACCTATTCGGGAACGGCATACACGCCCGCACGCGAGTGATGCACCGGGTAGATGAGTGATCACTCGGTGTCTGTTTGCTCTCCTGGCCGCCAGTATTAAGAACCACTTTGCATCGTGTTCCTGACATCCCATCACAACTATGACACTAATAAAATCTCAATTCGTTCATCGAAACGTGTTTATATTTCCCAGCACTCCACTGTGACATGGTAACCCTTCCCCTCGTCCGGATAACCGTATAAAATAGCACGGATGTCCTTATCCCGCGGATCGTCGGAGGCGATATAAAAATCCACCCCAACCCTCTCACCCTCGCAGGGGTGAGGTGAAATGAACCACTAAGCGGAGGAACTTTGCCTCGACGTAAGTTTGTTAGTCAGAGTCTGTCTTTGGGTTTTTTTCTGTTTGGCCGATAATAGCGTTTGGCGACTGCGAGTAAATATGATTTGCTCTTACATGGGTTCTTCTGATGTTAGTGGCATTGTGATTGTATGGCGTAGAGATCTGGCGGAGTTTAGTTCTCCGATAAGATTCTGTATTTTGTGAGGAACTGAATACGAGTAGCAGTGAGATTGTCCAAACAATAACTCAGAACTATTTGACTTGGTGCCGTCGTCTACTTTTTTGAATCGCACCACTCGTCGGCGGCTCAATTTCCACCCGCACTTTCTAAAGCCTTTGATGTCTACCACGACCCATTTTACACGAACGTTTCTGCCACGCACCTGTGAAATGTGGAACTCTCTTCCACCCGACGTCCACAGCGCTACGACATGGGATGCTTCAAATAGAACGTTAAAAAAGTCCTCTCCCTCCACGGCCGGCAACACACGTGCAATACCCCTGGTACTGCACGTGTCTCTAGGCGACGGTGACTACTTACCATCAGGTGGCCCGTCTGCCTGTTTGTCGTAGCTAATTTATAAAAATAAAAAAAATACTGTTTTATTGTAGAATCGACCACAAAATACACGTGATAAATGTTATGACAAAGAATGCCACAGAAATCCCTTTCCCGTACATTATAAATGTCTATTGACCGAACTCGGAAGTGACATACTGAAACGTAGTCTGTGAGCTCATAGAAACCCATTCGGGTATGGGGTAAAATTTGTATGTGTCTCTGACATACATTCGCGTATCGCCGTCATAAACCGAATATGACCGAAGTTTCCTTTAAGAGCCGAATGTTTTTCTAAGTCCTCACGAGTCATTCTATCTATCACAAAATAAGGATCCATTTGATTCTGTAACACCATCGTTTGTGATCGCAAAGCAATACGAAGAACAATCAATACACGTCATTATACTTACACATTTTCGTCGATGTTTGTTTCCGTAGAAAACATATTTTGGCGACAAACCAAAAGCAAACGACTGAATATTTCCGGTGAAGTCCCAGTGGGATGAGCAATTAAACCAATAACGAGCTGCGGACCGCCGCGGCCCAAATCACGGCGATTCCACCAGGGGCTCGAGGAACTACTGATTTTTATCTTACAAGTCTTATAACCATCGATTTATACAAAAGGAGGCCATACATTTTTCATCAAAAAATTTGTTCGAAACTGAAAGAAAATTGAATCGCGACTGAAGTCGAAAATTGAAGAAATAAATAACATCTGAGATACTATTGTCATGCCCTTACGCTAGTAATATAATATGTCTTCACTTATACGATTGTAAATTACTTAATCAAGAGTTCCATGCTTTATTCCCAGACCTTACTGTAAGATTTTGGTCCACTACAATAAGAAGCGCATAGGTCAAATCAATTTAGTTGTTCATGACCTTTCGAAGACATGGTTTCCAGAAGGAACTTAATCATACCTTCAGTTAGATGGACACATGCCTCTTTTTTAAATGAACATCAGTGTTTAACCGTTCACTATGTTGTGTAAGGATTTCTTATTTTTAGTTCCGTCAACCTATCACTAGATGGCGCCACGGTGTTTTTAGTACGTAGTGTTAAGTTTTACCGGCTTGTTATGACCTCTGTAATAGTTTACTGGTTTTTTTTAAGAATCCGATATTCAGTATGAGAATGTATGTTTGTATATCTATTGAGTTGAGTTGTTTCATTTTTGGGACCGCCGCGAACAATCAGTTATAACGGTCTTGGCACTCAATTAGAGGTTCATCAGATCAGTTCGTCAGTTATCCCCCGAGACATCTCTGTGAACACGGTCCCTCGTAGCCTCCGCGCCGCCCCTTGTGTCTCGGTCGGCTACATGGTCTGACGCCGTCATTGTCTGGAAACAAAGGTTCAGAACACTGGCTTCAGTGAGTGTGGAACTCAACTATTGACATGTCTTCTGTTAGATCTCATTACAACTTGTATTTAGATCTAACAGAAGAATGTAGTTTGCAGTTGTAATGCGCTCCAGACACGTTGTCATGCAGTCGGCGTACAGTTAGGCCGACGCGACGTATCATCATCACTGTTGAGGCGCAGGCCTCCCCTTGACCAAGGGGGTACGGGCCATAATCCACCGAGAGCGAGCCCAGTACTGATTGGATTTTTCCTTCACCGTTAGAGCAGTCGGTAAATGTACGTTAATCTTCGAGAAAAACTCATTGGTACATGGTATGATTTCGAAGCCGGACCTCCCCGCATTGGAGTTCGGCGTCCTAGCCACTAGACCACGACGCAACGCATACAAATTGCAATTTTACAGCTGACCTGGAGACGAAACGCAGTCCGTCTGTGAATACCCTCAGCGTCCAATACAAGAGATGGCGGATTAAATCAGCGACGATGATATTTAATGGTGTTATTTTTTTAAGAAAGAGAGGTGACATAGGCCTTGGTACAGGACGAACTTGGATACGACATTATGGAACTAGGAAGATCTGATCGTGACTCTCACAGGACCGGCGCGACTTAAAATGTTGGAACGTGTGTATCTAGCTTAAGCTAACCTTAATTAAAAGTTGACGCGACACCGCCGGCTGCCACAGGGATTATCGCTCCCAAATCCTCTTCAAAACTCATCCACATTATATCCCAAAATAAAACTCTACCACGCTGAAAATACGACTCCTTATACCCACAATACTCCGCCAGAGGCGACACTAAAATGAACCGTACTATCAGCGCCGCAAATCACGTATTACCCCAACAAATAACCGAAGAAATCACCGAAATCCCCGGTCGAAGTGAATTATGCTTTATTACCGCGGCTGGAAAGCTCGCTTTTCCTATTTGCGCCTGTCGAGTACGGGAGCGTGAGGCGCCCAAATGGAAATTGATTCGCCCCGTTCGAGAAGGTCGCAAGCGCTCGCCTTTTGACCAGTTTATGAAGCTCCCTTTACGGATGGCCCTTTTGCCCTCGGGTTTCCCCTGAGCAAAGATCGCGGGGTCGGAGGTGGGTCGAGTTGTACTGGTGATTCGTAGTCGAGCTAGGGTGGGTGTTCCGTTGTCGTGCCGAGCCCGAAGAGGCGAGGGTGTGCGATTACTGTTCGTAATCGCCTTGATCCCAATGAAGTTGGCAACAGAGTGCTGTGCCCTGCAGAGTAAGTGCCCGACAGAGGTGGTCCGAGTAATTAATGTTAATAGAGTTACGGCCATAACTTTCTAATTGGGGTTGTCTTTTTCGAGACAAATATTAGATAGTGTTCTGAATTTAGGTATCGTTTTAACCCTTGTGTTTATAATGTGTGGGGGTGTACTCTGGTTGATGAAAGGCGGATTTATTGGGAAGAATAAAACCTTAATAATCTTATCGGGAACATTAAAAAAACAACGACATTTTCGGTAATACTTCCTCATATTCATGTTTTCTGAAGGTCAAATTCATTCATGATCCTGCATCAGGATCGCCTGGTTCCAAATTACAAAACCTCTAGATTGCAGAAATCTTCAGAAAATTACTGTTTCTATTTCTGAACGCACATTATATTGTGAATACTCTGAACGTTGCTGCAGAAGTCTCCCTCTGTGAGACATGGATACTTTAGGCAGAAATGGGCGCGTTTCGCCACACCGCTTAGTGTTTGACGGCGGTAGGTGGGCGGGCGGGGTGGCCGCACCGCTACGCTGTAATGGAAGTCCACAGACGGTTCGAGCGGGGCTTGGTGCGGCTCATGGGATCACGGCGGAGTTAGCAGCGGAAATGATAGCGGAGCGGGAATAAATCTATGACGCCACAGGTATACTGGTCGAGACGAGGCATACTCTATGATACCGATCGGAAATATTGGACCTGAGTGTTGACCTGTTTACGCTCACATAGTGTCCGTTTCTATGCGAATGAACGAGATAGGTTACGTGACATAATCACTACCCTAGCTCCACAAATATTTCCGACGCGGTCTAGCTTGTGATTTGTGACCCAAGCAGTAAATCTCATATGGCGTAATTCCCAACACGTTCACTCACTCGTTTCACCGAGCTTGCTCGCGCAAAGCCACGCGGTCAGTGATAGTGAGGGGCTCGTATCCTAGTTGCTACGACTGAGTCCTACGGACGGCCTGAACAACTTGCCCTGGTTTGCCACTAACCACACGACAATAAAAAGCGCTAACTGTCACTCGTGTCGAGCTGATCGCTTGTGACAAGCCCGACCGCCGGGCGGAGTGCGCCGATTCGCCCCATCTTGTCCGCCCGTGTCCCCCGACTGCGGTCGCTCCGGAATAGTCCGCGGTCAGCACTTATACACTGCAGCAGGACCGGCTGTAGGTTAGGGCGCGGTTGGGGGACCGCATTTAGAGCATCTAGGGGCCTATGAGCTGAAGGAGCCAGGAGCACCACCTAGGCGCCTGGGTTAAAATATGATGATATAACTTCCGACAAATCAGACGTTGAATGATTCAGCACGACAAGCCTCGACAAGAGACAGATGGCGCATGGAGTATCAGGGTCACCTACACATCCCAAGAAGGGCCCAAGGCATAATGCTGGGAAAAAAAGTTTAAAAAGTGGAAAAAAAAAGAAAAAAGTTAATAAATAAATAAGTGGAATTGCGTGTGTGCTGCAGATGACAAATAAACGTTTTTTATTTCTATTTCTAAAAATGCAAACTGCTATGCTAACCGGTGCGTTCTTCTGGAGACCCCAGAGCACTCCCGGTATGCACGAGGTTTTTCCAACATAACTCGGTCTATCCGCCAGGAAGCTGGGTATCTTTGGATTCTCCCCGTTCCTAAAAAAAGTAGAAGGAGAGGGCGTCTGAAAAGTGTTTGCCCTGAGGCGCCTGTAGTGCTAAAATCGGCCCTGCACCGAAGCACTCACCACGGAGTGGGGACTTCCTGCGAAGATATTGCGAGATGTAACACGAGAACGGTTTTATATGGAATTTTATTATGAGGGACGGAGAAAACTAAATTGAATACGGAATGCAGGGTTTGGAGCTGAGACTGTAGCACAAACGTTGAGGATTCTGTCTATTCCCACCCAGCCCAGCCAAGAAACGATGCCTAGCCTTTGAGCCATTGCCGCCTAATGTCGTAGTTACAATTGTAACAGTTGTTACAGTTTGATCAAAATTTAAGAAAGTAAGTGTGACCCAGAAAGTATGGTTCAAACGAAACAGGGTGATGCCTGAGGTCATTACCTATCTATATACCACCATATATGGTTATCCGACTCTTCATGAAAATAAAGTTATTTAAATATTTGGAACTTTATCAAAAATGACCTAGTAAATATTTGGCCGATTTTCACACACACCCTAACACGCACCCTGCGTGTTAGGGTGTGTGTTATGTTCCTCAGGGATCATTATATCCTATCTATGTACAGCATGTACTAAATTTAATTCATGTTTTTGTAAATCTATATTAAACCACCAAAAAATGAACACCATATTTAAATGACTGTCACCGAAAAAAAAAACTACTACAGAAAGTTGATCAACCTTTTTAAATTAATTTTATACGACAACTTGTACCTATTTTAGAGGCAAATTTATCAATTTTTGGGATAATTATTAACAATTGAACAAAAATAAATAAATTTAAAGTCATTTAGTTATTTTCCTAGCCTAATTCCATTTCCGTATTTATTACCCCCTAAAAAATACTAAAACGTCGTTAACGACCGCCGATCGACACGGGCGAGGTATATTTAGCCGAACGTCACCCTCGATGATCCCTGTTTATGTCTTGGACGCACGCAGACGTGGCGCGTGCGCATTAAAAAACGTATAAAAATCAACGAAACGAGCTATATGGTATAGTATGGAGCGATAACGTAAAATGGCACCCAGCAAAACGCAGTATATTTTTTCCATTTTTTTTATTAGCCTATAGACTGTCCCACTGGTGAGCAAAGGCCTCCACTCCTCCTTTCCATTTTTCCCTATCCTCGGCGTCCTTATACCGTCCTTTTTGGAAATGATCGATATCGTCCTTCCACCTACGCCTGGGCCTGCCTCGGCGCCGCTGTCCGTCTTGTGGCATCCAGTGCATGGTGATCTTTGTCCATTTTTACACAGTATTTTATTTTTATAAATTGTCTACGACAAACAGGCAGACGGGCCACCACCTGATGGTAAGTAGTCACCGTCGCCTAGAGACACGTGCAGTACCAGGGGTATTGCACATGTGTTGCCGGCCGTGGAGGGAGAGGACTTTTTTAACGTTCTTTTTGAAGCAGTAGCTTTTTTACACAGTATATTAGTAATAATCCATATTTGAGGGTTTTTGCGAAGAGTGAACGTCAACCCTGCAGTGATACACTGCTCGTGTCCAATCAGCGAATCTTCAGTAATTCACCACTGCTCGCTAGAAAAGTTGTGACTGCCAGTTGGCGCATGCTCTGCTAGCATCTATGAATGTATGAAACATGTCAAGTCAATATTAAATGCGCATTTGCCAAACCTTTGGGTCGCTGTCAGGTCAGTGCCTGATTTCCATGGGTAGAATATTACTTCTCCTTACCTTTAAGAACTCGTTGATTATGACTTCTATTTGGGGCGACACTTTGACGCGTGAGTGGTGCCATATGCAACGGTTCGCGTCTAATTAGATGATTTACGAATATATACGAACCCACCACGTTTTTCGTCTTCGCTGTTCTTTCCATTTGGCTCGTCAAATATCTCCGCCTCAGTGGCGGTGTGTTCAGACAAAAGAAGAAATTACTACATCATCTACGAGCCAGAAAAACGGTGCTATGCTTTACATGTAAAACATTTCACCATTAAATATTAAGCTGAGTCAAATGTTTGTCAAATTGCCATACCCTACACCATAATGAATTTACATACAAACCAATGTTCAGTCACCACGCCAATGATCTCTCATTACAAAATCCATTCCGCATCTGGGGTCAACGCCCTCTAGAGTCAGAGTCAATTAATCACCAGTGAACTGCCGGACAAATGTTTGCACTGAGTCAGCCCTACCACTCACACGTGCACAGCTAACTAATGGCCACACGTAAGCACGCACACAGCCGCGGCGCGCGATCGACCAATTACTTGCTAGAGAATCCGGGATAGGGTTGTCGATCTGGTACACTGGAGAGTAAGTGGGTTATATAAGGTGTTTTTTAATTTTGTTTTTTAATGCACCGCTGTCGTATCAGCGGCACCCAGCACCGGTGAGCGGTATCTTTTTTTTTTTCTAAACCCGCATTTGACCTCGATCTCGCCTGATGGTAAGCGACGATGAGGTCGACGATGGAGCATGCGGGTCCAGTAAATGCCTTTTCACTCTGGCCTTGAAGATCCCAAGGTTGAAGGTTTCGGGAAATACACGCCGGCAGGCTGTTCCATTCCTTAGCCGTTCGCATAATGAATGAAGAAGCAAATCGCTTCGTACGAGCAGATGGGATATCAACAACATAAGGATCTCACCGAGATCCGTCCGGGCAAGAGGTCTGACCTCCAGGCCCGCACCCTCTCTCCCTTCGCGGATTCAAGAGAGGACGACCCCGTTACTTACTTTAATTAGATGCAAATATTTTAAAGTTGCATCTACAGGTTACGCGATTAACTAAAAAAAATTAAATTACAACGTTTGTAGTTCTATTTCTATCCAATTTCAATTTAGTTTTCGTTCCAATTCTATTTGGACACCAAATCGCATTCTGCTGACGCATAACTCTACCACTGCCACTTTTCGATTTACTGTCGATCGGACAAAAGTACCTCGGGAGGAACTTGTGTTCGATCGTTATATTTGACAGTTGAAGCGTTTTATTACCGTTCAACTACGAGTCAGTATAAACTAAACGTTTTATTAGAATGCACAAATACGTTACTGTTCGATCGATCGTTGACTCGTTGAAATTGGATCGTTAGTGGATAGTAGCATACGAAACACGTATTTAGTGGAATCGATCTCTAGGATGATTACTATTACCGATTTAGTTTTGTCTCTGCGTAAACTTCTTTCGTATTTCACAGTTTAGTAAAATGCCATTGCTTCCACTCGGTTGAAACAAGTGTTTTCCTCCGCTATATTACAACTAGGGAACGACCCCTAAACTTCAACAAGTGACCTAACCCATCTCCTTGCATAATGTTGAGTATCAATCGCTTCACCTTTCTGCGACAGTATAATCTATTCGCCGAAGGGTGGCACTGCAGTGGAGTGGGTGGGGGTGACTTCTCGCGACTCAAATTAGCGCTTCAGACTGAATTAATTACCGCTCGCCGCTCAGTGACAGCCCTGCGACCTGGCAGGGCTGCCAGCTCTTCCGGAATAATCTGCTTTTGACAGAGTATCCGTACTTGGCTTATTGTTGAAAAAAACTTTCGGTTTTTTTTGTTGTGAATTGTGAAATAAATATTTTGTGTATCATGGTGTGTTAAAGTGTTAACATTCATAAAAGTCACAATTTTGCCGCTATACTCACTAAATTGACTATTTTGAATAAAAACTACAGAAATAATAAAAATGACTAAGTAATTTTAAAAAAAATTTAAAGATATAAGCTCGTTTACCATCTTACTAAATTTCCTTGATCATAAATATGTTTATCTTAGAATATTTGTGTAAGTAAATTTCTATTTTTTTTTAAATATTCATGCAGACAGTATCTTTTACATTTCTTCAGATTTCCCTGGCCCCATTACATACATTAGGATACCCTGTGTTGTGGGGGTCAGTCTCTTCCGATATCTCTATATTATGATGACATAATGAACGTCGGTGGCACAGTGGCTAGGGCACCGGACTTCCGGATGTCCGGGTTCGAAACATGCAGTGCCATGTACCAATGAGTTTTTCGTATTTTTCGAAGACTTACGTACATTTACCGACTGCTCTAACGGTGAAGGAAAACATCGTGAGGAAACCTGCACACTGAGATGACCAGTGTGTAAAATGGGGTGGGCACAATAGATCCTCAAGGGTCGAAGTGCCGCTGGGTTATTCTCGGTGTCCTACCATAAGATAAGATAAGATAATAAGGTTATGCAATTATTTTATGTTTTTTGTTATGTTATTTGCCACCCCTAGGGCGGCGTCTTGTAGGATTGTCGCGGAATGTATCTAATAAGGGCTCTGATGGAGTTGTTATAATTTTAACATAATTTCCGCGACGAGCTGATTATTGAGTTACCTGGCGGTGCTCTCGGTGCTGACGTGGCACTAGACGGCGCGGCGGTATCTCGGAAATATTCTTACGTTTCCATTTGCGTGCAAATCTAGATTGTTCAACCGTAACCGTAAGTTTAACTGAAAACCAAATTAAACACTGAAAATCAGAAAAATCCTTGACCATCTTTTATATACTCGAAAACCATGCAATAAAAAGTAATGGCTATTTTACCACTTGTGCAATCTATGCCTCGTTTCACAAACAAGCTCTCGTGCTAAAAACGACTATAATAATTTGACGGAAAGTATTACATTGTTTACTACTTGCAGTATATACATATACTCGTAGATTTATTTAAATTGTATAGCAGGTCACTAGAACTCATAAATTATTTCTGTTTGTTTCAGGTAAGCATCGAGAGATTCGAGACCTACTGTTACAGCCGTTACCCGGTAATATTATAGTTCTTATTTTTTTTTTACTATAATTGTATTGTTTAACGTCTTTATCTGTAAGTCTGTCCGTCCGCTCGTAAATGGAGAAACATTTGTAACTGGTGTGAAGATTATTGTCTGTTTTCGTATATGAAATCATACGTGGTGATTGTGGTGCATCGAGTATTGTAAGTTATTTATAAGTACTATAAAAATGTGGCATATTCAGTAGAATATGAAAATAATCCAACTATAGGTAAACGATTTAAGTAAGGCTACACCCGCGACGTAGAAAGACGCGGGCGGCAAGCTGGAGGCAGGCCCTACCTCCCGCGCGCCGCACGTTCGCCCGCTGTCGTCTCGCCCTCCGCTCCTCTTACGTCGCGGGCGTAGCCTGACTTAAATGGTTTACCTCTTACGGTTTGACATATTTTGTCATTACAAAATGCGTAATGTTGCGACGTTGTCAATTTATTTGACCATGGATAGCATCATAAAAAGCAGTAGAACTCTTTGATATTTTTGTCCAATCTGTTCTGCTGTGCCCTAAGAAGCAGTAGAACTAGTTGCATAATCTGTTCTATCGTAGTACAGTATACTTGGACTAACCCATTTAAACCACCCATGGAATGCTGTCGCAACATGAGTCATAGTACGCGTTGTTGTGTTGATACGCAGGTCAATTGTGAGTCGACCCGATGCTCCCGCGCAATTGGATTTAACTGCGTTAGCGCAGCCTGCGCTCTGGGCACACGCTTGCATACTCTGAGCTATGTCAACTATGTGTGTAAGATATTTGATGGATTGTGGAGAGCGGGCGTTGTATTTACTCTATCAAATTTCAACGTTTATGGGGTTTGCTGGATAAGATCTCTCTTAGAGATAAGTCACGCCCTTTGTGCTTCACTTATTTTTTTGTCTAAGTTAATAATAATAACGTCTCCATTCCGGAATTATACATCCAGACGTGCGTGGGGCCGCTTCTATCCATAAGCGTCGCGTCGCGTTGAATAAAAGTCATAACATGTGTAGAGTTTTCTGCTGCAAAACTATGCTGTGTTTCAGTTGGGTACAAAAAGACAGCGTAATTATCGGCATATGAGACTCCCAGTCCTCAGAGTTAGCAGCGCATCGAAATCCTCAAAAACGTTTTAGTGATGTGATATGACTATGAGCGACGGTGACCATTTACCATTAGGTGACCCGTTTGCTCTCCTTATACAATGAAAAAAAATCTCTGTACCTCAGAAGCAACGTGTAAAGTGCTTTTCTACCATTTTCTGTTTCTTAGGTATCGTGGCAAATTATAATCTAGAATAGTTTCTTTAATAAATTAATAAAAAACTTTGAGGATTTGTTTACCAATTATATACTTAATCAAAGTCCAAACATGACTAATTATTACACAAAATTGTCTATTTCTAAAATTGATTATGGCACTTACAGTTTAATGCTTCTAAGGTACAGATCTTACTTTACTGTGTGGTTAGGTCGGGTGTCCACTCGTATTTTGTCAGTGTCCACGTTTCGGTCTCAGGTCAAGTGACTATACTAGTACAACAACCCGTGTAATAGGCGGTCAATCTACAGTAGGTATACAAAACACTACAGTATTCCGATCACGAAGGGACAGAGGAATGGCGGCCGGAGGGTCCCGGCTGCGGCGTGGGCGACGAGGGCCTGATTCAGGCACAGGCGACCTGGGGCGACAGTACTTTAGGCACATCGACAAGGCACTTTTTGGTGCCCCTACGATGTCTATAATTTAATTAAATATACAAATATAGTCAATATAAACATATTACATTTGTCAAAAGCCTTAATCTAATAAACCGCCCCGAGTCGCAGTCGTCCCCGGCGGGAAAGTGCCCATCACGCTGGCAGCGTTTCCACGCTGAACAGCCAGCGAGATGCGCTGCACCAGGTATGACTCGGCGCGGAGATCACCTGAGCGCTCTCTCAGTCGTCGGCACAAACCTCGGCCTTCGTGCACGTCGCAGTAAACGTTCTTAATGTTAATGCTTCCTTAAGGAAGGTGTAGATGGAAGGACGATATCGACCACTTTTTTTTTTATGTATAACTAAACCCGCATTTGACCTCGATCTCGCCTGATGGTAAGCGACGATGAGGTCGACGATGGAGCATGCGGGTCATGCATGCGAGCATGTGGTATAAGGACGCCGAGGATTGGGAAAAATGGAAAAAAGGAGGCTCCCCTCGTCCTTTCCATATATATAAGTCTATAGTCTCCTAAAGGCCTCCGCCTTTGCCCAGCAGTGGAACAGTTTATAGGTCATTAAAAAAAAGGAAGCTTAATATTCATGTCATCTCTGTCTAGCTAGAGCTATGGCGTAAAAAGGGATAGCATGTATTTTGATGAAGACTTAACTTTAAGGGTCTTACACCCTTATAGTACTTAATTGAAGAAGGAACCAGGGACCACTAAAATTGACATTTATACATTAGATATTTTGATAAGGATAATCAGAGTAAGTACCGAAGCGAAAAAGGTTTGCTAAGATTCGTGGTGCTCTGTCAAACCTGCTTATTCCGTCTCAAGGACATCGGGAGCCTTCATGATACATGTAAAGTTATGTAATAAGATGTAGCTTTAGTGGGACGAGGGTTGCCACAACCATAAATCAAGTCCTAGCTGAAATGAATCCGCATTTTGCTCACAATTCAGTGGTAACAGAACAGAGAGCCCTACAGTAGAGGTATCCTTGTTGCAGTGGACGCGTATTTTACTCACTATTTAGCGGTAAGAGGTGGCGCTACATTAGTGGTAAGAGGGGGCGCTACCGACCAGCCCTGAGTCCGGCCGTGGCAGCGGCCGACCGCAATTGACTCTGCCCGATTAGCGTGACCCGCACTAATGTATCACGCGCTCTGCCCTCCCGCGATATATATTATAGATCCTGCAGCTATTTTAGTCATGGGAAGGCGACTACAAACCGACACATTCTACATTTTGTGTTGAATCCAGACACGGTGTGTCTTCTTGAAATGAAATGAATTTTTATTTGCAAGAATATACAGGGTGGACCAAAAGTCCGTTAACATTTAAAATGGTTATAAAAAATACAAATGCTACTTTAGTGAAAAACTGTTTATTTAATAATAAAGTAGACAAATTAGGATTTCACTTTTTAAAAATAACATCATTCAAATGTGACCCTTGTTCATCCTGGCACACCTGTAACCGGCAACGGAAATTTTGCATGACCGCCCGACAAGTGGTTGGTGAAATGTTCTGCATTTCCTCGCGTATATTTTCTTTTAATTCCTCAATAGACACTGGGTTGCTGATGTAAACTTTACTTTTGAGATATCCCCAAAGGTAAAAGTCCATTGGAGTTAAATCCGGGCTGCGGGGTGGCCAGTGAATGTCACCTCTTTTGGATATGACTTTTTGGCCAAAAATTTCACGAAGTGCTGCTATAGAGTCATTGGAGGTGTGACATGTTGCCCCATCTTGTTGGAACCAAGAGCTTCGATTAAAGCCTGAGAAGTCCTGTAATGCTGGAGCAAAAAAATTCTGTAGCATCACAATGTATCGCTCTGTATTAACGGTGACGGCGCGGTTTCTCTGATCTTCATAAAAATATGGACCAATGATTCCGCTGGCTGACAATGCGGCCCATACAGTAACCTTGGGCGAGTGTAAAGGTTTTTGGTGCTTCAAGTCCGGGTTAGTGTCACTCCAGTATCTGCAATTTTGTCGATTGACATGTCCATTTAGGTGGAAGTGTGCCTCGTCTGAGAAAAAGATGTTATTGAAGCTCGTAAACCTCTCAAGCACTTCGTTAGCAAACTGCAGTCTCTGAGCAGGGTCATTTGGCTTTAAAGCCTGTACAATTTGAATTTTGTAAGGATGTAAATGTAAATCTTTGTGTAGAATGCGATTTAGAGATGTTCTGGGCACATCTAAAGCACTAGACCGCTTTCGAGTAGAGAGACCAGGTTGTTCTCGAACAGACGCTCGTACACGCTCTATGTTTACTGGATCGCGCGATGTCCTAGGTCGGCCGGATCGTGGTTGACTTAAAGTTGAACCTGTTGTTTCGAACTTCTGTACCCATTTTTTAATCGTTTGAATTGTTGGTGCTTGATTTCTGTTCCGTATATTGTAATGATTACAAAATTTCCGTTTAGCTTCGGTCGTAGAATCGTTGTTTCGATAGTACTCGCGTACGCAAAATGCGCGTTGCGCTCCGCTGAATGACGCCATGGTACTAAATCCCTATTAGTAACTCTCGCTTGTAGTAACACCCCCCGCGCCAATACCCCGCCCGCGCCGACGCAGCGACCTATTCAAATGTTAACGGACTTTTGGTCCACCCTGTACGTTATGAAGGATCTTAAAATTACATAGGTAGTTCCAGCATATCCTACCACATTGTGGTGTGCACATTTATATAATATATACATACATTTTTACAAGAAATTAGAACAAAATGGATACAAAACGAATTAACTAATTCTTTAGATTACATGTCAGACAAAGAACTCTTACAAGGATCACAAATTACCAATTCATAATAAGGTGTTTGCTCTGGGATGCCACGTGTGTAAGCACCTTCGCTGCCAGCCACCTGCCGCAAACGACGCGGACGGCCACTGAATTGGCCGCTGCTAGAAAAAATGAAAAATACTCCGCACTCCAGCACAATTACATGTTTATGCCTTTTGCTGTGGAGACTACGGGCTGCTGGAGTGCGGAAGCATAATCGTTTGTGGGTGAGATTGGCCGTCGCCTTCGGGAGAGGGGTGGTGACCCTCGCTCCGGGTCGTTCCTGGTGCAAACGTTGGTCATAGCGATCCAGCGCGGTAACGCCGCAAGCGTTATGGGCACCTTTGCAGCGGGAGCGGCAAGGGGGGAGGTTTATTTATAATTATTTATTAATTAAGTTGACATTATTTGTAACTTTGATCCAAATAAAATTTTAAATTCATAATAATGATATAATGATTACATGCCAATTTATTTACATCAAAAATTAAGTACTAACTTTGTGTTCAAGAAATTCCTTCTTGTTATGTAGTTAGTGGTCAACGTATTGTCAGCGTTGTACAAGCCCTAGGCTTCTGTTATGGCGTACACTCCTGAACCGACAGTTTAAAATGCTTATTGTATTGCCTTATGTGTAATGTAGTCAATTATACTGAAAATGTATTCTTTGTGTGGCAAATACGATATATGTGTTCTTTGAATGTCACTGGCGGCCTCTGCTCACCATGACGTGGAGTGCCTCAGGTCTCATGTGTCTTTAATTGCGTTACTTTTACCCTTCAAACCGGAACAATGCTCGCCTGATTGTAAGCGACGATGAGGTCGACGATGGAGCATGCGGGTCCAGCAAATGCCTATTCACTCTGGCCTTGAAGATCCCAAGGTTGTAGGTTTCGGGAAATACAGACGCCGGCAGGCTGTTCCATTCCTTAGCCGTTCGCATAATGAACGATGAAGCAAATCGCTTCGTACGAACAGAAGGGATAACAACAACTGCTGCTGCTTTATACAGAAATAGATAATGGGTGGTATTTCCCTAGACGATCCTGAACATCAGCCTTTAACCTTCGAATCAAGATACTATTTCCTATGTCTTGTTCCTTTTACTATTGCTTTTCTAGATTATTTCTTAGGTACCTAGTAAAATAAGATGTCATATACTCGATTACAAATGAAACTGGTGTCACCATATTTCCCACAACACGTTTATATACAAGCGTGGTCGCTGCTCTGGTTGACCCCCAGTTAACTCCGCTCAATTAATATGCCCCCACTAATGTATTACGCGACGCCCTGCCGGGGGTCAACGTGTCAATTGTTAAACTAGGTGCTTGTAGTTGTCTTAAATGTATCTACTGTGTTATGTTACCGCATCGAGTTGAACTTATTGATCTCCATTTAGACGTCTCTCTATGAATTGTATGTGTGAATTGTATGTTGTTTCGCTATGAATTGTAGCGACACAGCTACGGAACACAAACCAACCAAGAAAACATCTCAATCTCTTTTATTCATTTCAATATATTTAATTCAGACCATTAGCAGTTCGATTAACTGCAAATATAATTGCAGGACATCTTTTAATAACTTCAAAAGAGCGTCGGTGGCCTAGTGGTTAGGACGCCGGGGGGGATTAGGACGCATGGGAATGCGGGAGGTCCGGGTTCGAAACCATGCCATGTACCAATGAGTTTTTCGAATTTTTTCGAAAGAATTACGTATTACCGACTGCTCTAACGGTGAAGGAAAACATCGTGAGGAAACCTGCATGTCTGAGGAAATGAAAAGTTTCCGATGGTGTGTGAAATCCACCAATCAGCACTGGGTCCGCACGGTGGATCATGACCCGTACCCCCTTGGTCAAGGTGAAGCGTGTGCCCCAACAGTGGGGGACATTAATAGGCTTATGATGATGATGATGAATACAGACAGAGTCCATACAAATAAATTTAGTATATTATATTACTTAAAGCTATGTTAGTAAAAAGGTAAAAATGCACTTTAAAGTACTTACAATAAAAAAAATCCGATTCTGATTCTGAATAATGCGACACGCCACGAGTACTTCACTTACTCGTCAACTGATGGCGCTGAACGGCCTCTGCAAACAAATTCGATATTGCTAAAGCTGAAGATATTTTCTCCTGACTTCGCTTCTAAACAAGTTTCGACCACACTCTGTCGGACACTTGTCCCCAGGCCTACCACCTAGCCTGGAGGAAGGTGTCCTTTTCCACCGAGATGTCATCCTACACCATGTTTCCCCGTAGTGTCAGAACCAGAAACCGCGAAAATTAATTGCATACACGCGGAATGTCCAGCACGCGACACGTAAAGCCGTGGCTCTGGCTGTTGTCTGCTGATAAAGCAGAATCGACCGCATAAACCATCCATTTTTGCGGTCGATTCTGACCTTTTCAGCACTTTCGTCAACAAATGCGACTGTACACTTACGTATGTTTATATTTTGTGACATTTAGATGTACCTAGTGGTGATATAAAATGCACGGAACACGCTCGAATTCCCACCCCCGCTTGTAAAGGTAGCGGAACTAACCGATTTGTCAGCTGCCACGCAGTAACGGTGTCCATATGTCCCACGATTTTTAATCATAATTATGCCTAAATATTAATGCTACCTTATTAATACTACCTATCTTCAAATAAATTTATTTGTGTTGTATCTTTGTCCTCTTGGACAGGTCTTGGCCAGCCATCGGTCATGGCCCAACAGAATATCAGCGCTGTGGGCATTCTTGTCTGCAGCAATAAGCTGAGTTGAGGCCCTTTTCACAACAACAGCAGACCATCAGACATTATTTAGATATGTTTACCTTTGACTACATAATTATAACTGTTTCGGTCATTGCTGTGTGTGAAATAAACATATTACTTACTTACTTAAAATGATGTCAGACCGCACATACCCGAAAGGGTCTACACTATAATTGAACAGATTTTGTTCTATTCTTCTTTTTGTTGTGTGGTTAGTGGTAGTTGTAACGCGCTCTCCGAGTCACGGAGGGCTTCAGATGAAAATGTTCCACTAACGGTCACCCATCTTGGTTCTGACCACGCCCAACGTTGCTTCACTTTCACGATCACTTTTGGACCATACTCGCAATTTAGTTAAGTTTGTTGTATGGCAGAAACAATTTGTATGAAAACCTTGATGGAATGAACGCTCGTCCCTATTTCATCCAAGATGAAAACGGATTCTTATTCCCGTGTTTTCAAAGTCGTATGAACAGTTTATATGGGCACAAATGTGGATCAAACATAGGCTTATGCTGCTGTCGGAATTCGTATGATGAAGAGGAAACTCCCCAAAGAGATAAGACCCACCAATTTTTTTAAATACAACAAAACGTAACTGCTTCACCAATTCACCATGTGTTGTGTAACATCCGTATATTCATATTTTGTTGACGTGTGTAACAACCCCTTTTTACGGCCGCCGGTAGGGCGTTTTAAACAACTTTAACAATGAATTTGAGCTCGACATCCCGCCGTAAACAGCGAGGGTGCTTGTTTCATATTGTTACGGTCTGTACACACTTGCGCGACCCGTATCGTAGATTCAGTGACAAAATGCAAGTATCAAAATATTTTTTTTATATATAAATTAGCTACGACAAACAGGCAGACGGGCCACCTGATGGTAAGTAGTCACCGTCGGCTAGAGACACGTGCAGTACCAGGGGTATTGCTTGTGTGTTGCCGGCCGTGGAGGGAGAGGACTTTTTTAACGTTCTTTTTGAAGCATCCCATGTCATAGCGCTGCGGAAAAACGTCGGGTGGAAGAGAGTTCCACATTTTTTGTTCCACATATCTAATGTGTATTTGGTTAAATACAAGCATCTTATAGAATCGAATACAAAATCATACCTACATGGAAATTCTGCTATTTAATCCCGACAAAGTATATATTAGAACTGTCAATAGAGTGGCACATTCAGAAATTCCGCAACATGGCGCACTTTAGTTACCTGGACGAACATTTGAAAAATTAAGTAATCAAATGCATACATAAATAAACAAATATACAACTTCTTATAGTACGTCATCCGGCGCTGATGAGTATTCTATTCTATTTCTATTCCAAACTATTCTTTTCCATCACCTATCTAGTCTAGATCGATAGAGCTCGATAAGGGTTTTCTGAAAAACTCGGTCATACAACGCGCACCCGGGCGCGGGTGCCGAGAAAACTACCCTCAAAATATTGTTTTTTTCTTTTATGTATCTAAAACAATCGCCGATCAACATCATTTTAATACAGATAGGAAAGACCTTTTTACTTAGTTTACTTTAAGAATTCGCTGTTTGTAATTAAAAATCTGTAACGTGAATACGTAAATATTAAAATAAAAGTTAAAAAAAACCCATGCTAAAAAATACCTGGCAATAATATTGACAAACAAGCAGGAAGATTTTGAAAATCGGATTTTTTTGTAACTTTGATGATTAATATCTCCGCATCCGCCCGGGTCTGCGCTGTATGTCCAGGTTTTTCAGAAAGCCCTCGTCGAGCTCTTTCTTTTGATACTAGAACGAAGGTGGAAAACAATAGTTTGGAATCAACGGCACGTGATGATGGATCATTGCTTTTACCCCAAATGCACATAGCAATCTTCCTCCAGACTTGGGATTGACGGCCTACCAACATTTGGTCTGTGTTTAGGTTGTCCTCTGGCATAGAGTCTTTTAACCACGACAGGACGCCTATATGGTTATACACATTTTGATTTCTGTATAAGTTCCTAGCGCAAACTTATCGCATTAATGTGTAACCACCGTTATGGCTCGGCATGACAGCAACAGAAGCGATGAATCGAGGTTTTTTGATATTTAAATAAGTGTGAACATAATTGCATTAGGGGTAGCCGTATAGAGGGTGCGGTCTTTGTTGTAGCTCTGTTGATTGGAGCATTCGATACGGGACCGTTGGACAATTATAATTACACTATTAAAAAGAACCACAAAAAAATATGCCTCGGTAACCGTTTGTGAATAGAGGCATGCCATCTATTCCAGTACGTGTTGTGAACGGCGACATATGTATATTAGACCTTAGAAAACGTGCATAATTACTGTAATAAATAACAGATCGGATCATCGGTTAGACCGAAGGATAAGAACAAAGAAGACATCTTACGTAGCGGTGGTAGAGAAACATTACTTTATAAAAAGGTACTTTCAATAACAAAAATTAATTTTTAATAATAAGAAGAAGGAGATTTTTTAAAACTACTTGGCAGAAGCTGTTAAATCACTCATTCGCCTTGCAGGTATTTTCTTGTTACACTTTTCACTCACTGAGAACAATAAATAGGACTGTTTCCCCTTTAAATAAAAAAGTGCGACCAATGTACACCCTCTCTTAAATCTGCGAACATACCTCCGAAATCAATCCTGCCCATACCCACCACATTAACCCCGTATCTCCATTGTTCCAGGCGCGAGCGCGAACAAGATCGCCAAGCGCACGGAGCTGGCGCCCAACAAGGGAGGCCCGTTCGCGGCGGCGCTCCGCACACTGGCCAAGAACGCCGGGCCGGACGCCAAGGACGGTGAGTCTGCTCTAGCTGTGCTGTGCTGCCTGAGTCCTGCCCTGTTATCCTCAGGCTGCTCGAGTGGCCGTGAAAGTGATTAATCTACCCTGATACGGAAGAAGGCCGGTTAGAGCAAAACGTGATTTTCGAGTAAATGCCAACAACGCGTCAAATTAGTTTCATCTTTTTGGAATTCTATAAAAATTTCAAAAAACTCCAGAAATTTCGAAAAGTCTTCGACACAATCCGGCTATTTCTGCCCTGATACAGAAGAATGCCGCTAAGTTTCCTTTCAGCTATAGCACGGTGGTAGAGTGAAAAAAGTGACGTTGTATAAATGTACTTACTTCAGAAATCAGTTGTTGAAAAGATTCTGTTCGAGAATTTTCTGGAACTCTTTCAGACCAATTTGATGCGTTTTTTGCCTTTTTTTGACAAGCACGTTTTGTTCTTAGCTGCCTTCTTCGGTATCAGGGCAGAAATACCCTGATAACGATTTTATTAGAAAAACTTAAGGCTTACAATTAGTTTAGCTCAGCCGACCTCTTTTGATGCCCCGTACATAATATTATTACGATGTTTTTCCGAGTTACCTGGGAAAACTCTTAATCTAAATTTCTGGAACGATTATACCAACATTTGGCTAGTGTAAAACCAATTTAACAAAATATTTGGTTTTAATTTGGGCCTTTACTTTGTTCAAAATAAAACTTACTTTGGAATTTCTGGATGAGATACCGAAGGTTGCTTCAAGCCTAAACGGAAATCCATAGTGTGTATCCTTCCCTATCTATACCCTACGTGGATATATATGTACCCTACCGTTATACACTAGAAAACAGATTGGTAGACGATATTAAATAAAAAACTACGCCCAAAGAAATTATCAAACCAAAATCAAATTACATTGACAAATCTTGTTATCTTATTTTTGTTATACTAAATACTTCTTCACTGCCACTCCGAAGCCTGATCCTTTACTATTTCTTCATTAAGTTTAATCGAAACGTTTAAATTAAACCAACAATTGAAACACTTGTTGGGTCATCGTGTCCATCCACTTCGAATATTTAATTTGTGATTTACTACACGACACTTTTCCATTCCTCTCTACTATTCTAGAACTGAACCTCAAGCGAGACATTTTTTTAATTATCATTATTAGATATAACGGGTGTTACTCACATCATTATTGTGGCGGAGATTGCTTGATTGTTTGAAGTGTGACGCCACCGCGAGTGGCACGTTTCATGCTCCGTCGTCGGAGCAACCTCCGCGATAATTATGAAGTGTGTGACAACCGTTATACCTCATATACAACCTTGATTCTGTTGGATCAAAATATAAAAGGAATATCTATACTTTTAGGCTATATCTATTGCTGTAATTGTTAACATTGTGATGGTTGACCAGAGTTAAAATATGATACGGAACCCTCTTGTCAATCAGTAGTCGAAAATCTGTTATAATTTTAAATAATTTATACTTAACTAGATCTTATTTTGCATCGCATCCAAAATTGAACACAAAACGCAAGCGGATAAGGTACAATCTACAATAAATATTTTTATCTAAGAGAACTCGCGCACTAGACGGCTCCGGCCACGGCTAAATGCCGCACCGGCCAGGTTAAACTATAGAAACCTAAAGCGTATCGCGCACTCGGCCGTCCGGCCAAACTTGTGTAGTTAGTTTATGAGTTTCCTGACTGGCCGTGGTCGTGGCCGACGTAGTGCGCAAGGTCCCTTAATATCAGTATCGGTTACCAATATTTGACGAAAATAATTCATTGTAGATTCAACTTTAACAGCATGCTTTTTGTGTTCAATTTTGCATTTGTTACAAAATAGATTCGAAACACTTTCGGTCGCTAATTAAAACTATACTATAAACTGTCTTGGTACGACAAGGTTCTATCCTATTCTGATTCCTGTCAAGTAAGGATCGGACTTCCCGAGGCCGGTTCCACTCCGGTTCGGTTCGCTGCATAAAGCGTTGATTTCAAGAGGAGGCAGGGCGGAACATATGTTATTGGTTGCAGCGAACCGTAAGGACCTTCATTCACGGAACGGTTTTGCACCGGACCTTGGCCCGGTTTTAAGCCAGACCTACGTCCGGTCGTCAGTTAAAGAGGTATTTTCACGACAACTGCGCTGGCTTGGCCCGGCTTAAAACCGTGTGTAGATCCGGCGCAAAACCGTCCCGTGAACACAAGTCCTAATGGAATCGTCCTCTTGGAGTCCGAGGCTTTATACCTTGGGGCCTCTCCGGCTCGAGGGCCATGTTGAGCGTGCGAGTGTGCAGGCTCTGCGGGCGCGCCGGGCCCGGAGAGGGAGCGGGAGAGAGAGCGCGAGGGCAAGGACAAGCCGCCGCCCGCGCCGGCCAAGCGCGCCTCGCCGCACCACCTGCCCGCCAGCGGGTTCCAGCCGTACCGGCCCGACGACAGGTGAGAGAACACTAGCCATTGACTCACTATTTAGGTGGTAGGCCGTGTGGTGCCGGCCCTAAAGATGCCGTATCATGCCATCCCTAAACAATAGCACCACCCCAACTCTTCCCGTGCGTGTCGTACGAGACGACAAAGGATACTATTTTACACCTAGTAGACGGCGATAGGCTTGCCACGTTTGTGAACTAAATACAGACCTAAGCCTCGTCTCCAACTGAATGGATTTTAAATGGCCTGATGCCAGATTATCCGGCTCGAAGGACATTTTACTGTACAACAAAATTTTAGCTATTTTGATTTCTCTATTGTCCATCGATATCAGGTCCAATGAGCCGTGACCATTGTCAGAATTCCACGTGTTTAAACATATCAATGTGTACAGACTGTCGCACCCGGCGGCGGCGTCGTTCCCCCTGCTGGAGCCGGCGGCCTACTCGCCGTACGCGCACCCCAGTCTCTACTCCAGCGCCGCGCTGCAGTATAGGTGAGTGACGAGACAGAGGATTCTCTATTTACAATACAATGCAATATACCTTTATCATTATCAAGTAACATAGATGAATAAGGCATGCTCCGTTGGTTCGGGCGGTTGGAGACGGACGAACGATGCAACAGGTATACGAAGTGACGTTAGTGGAAGGAAAAGGGGGTAATCCTAGACTGACCTTCAAAGATCAGATTGCCAGAGTGATGCATATAGATTTTAATATTCAGAGCAGACGACGAAGACGCAAGCGACATAGCGTGAAGTGTATGTATGGTAATGTTAAAACATTACCAATATTCTTCATTAACCACCCCACCTTGGCTAAAATTCATGGCCTAGGAGTTGTCCATCACAATCGTCAAGAGGTGGACTCGATCCGGCGACCTAACTAGACGACTTGACCAATCAGCACTGGGCTCGCATGGTTTATCACGGCCCGTAATGGGAAGCCTGTGCCCCAACAGTGGGGACATTAACAGGCTGACGAGAGATCGTTAATGATCTCAACCTTACACTATGATATATGTTCCAGGCTAGCGGCAGAAGAGCAAATGTACCTAGAACGCGTATTCCGAAGCGGGGTCGGCGTGGGTTGGCTGCCGCCTTACGCGCTCTATCCTCCCATAGCGCCTCCGTTATCGCTAGTGCCGCCCCACGCGCCTCATCCCCCCCACGCGCCCCATCCGCCCCACCCGGGGTTGCACGAGGAAAGGGAGAAGGAGATCGCGCTGCAACGGGAAAGGGAAAGAGAGAGGGAGAGAGAACGGGAGCGAGAGCGGGAGAGGTGAGGGTTTATTGCAGGTGTAAGTTATCGACATAGCTCATAAGATTAGCAAGCTGAAGTGGCAATGGGCCGGTCACATCTGTCGCAGAATAACAACCGTTGGGGTAGACGAGTTCTGGAGTGGAGACTGCCATTGGGCAAACGTAGTGTGGGACGAGGTCCTGCTAGTTGGAGCGACGGTTTGTACAAGGTGGCTGGCAGCGACTGGATGAGGAGAGCCGAAGATCAGGCTCAATGGCGTGCCCTGGGAGAGAGGCCAATGTCCAGCAGTGGACCAGAGTGGGCTGCTGATGATGATGTAAGGTTTGGGTAGTTGGTTGTTTGAATTATCTGGTGGTATGTTCGTAAAGCAACGTGGATTCACATTGTATAACCTGGACAGAGGTAGCGCAAAACCGGGGTGAGATCTTTGCCCAGCACTGGGACAACTAGCTATGGCTAAGAAAAAAGTTCTGGAATAAACCTAGTTCCAGGTCCAGATGTTTCAGAGTGATTTATCTATTTCTAATTGTACCTCATTACAGTAGGATTTTCGGAGTCTATTTAGTCTTAACAGAGCTATTGCGTATCACCCCATGTCCACAAATCGTATTAGAAACCAGAACGATAATTCTCGTTTCCCATAACAAAGCAATAATTCCAGACTTTTCCATTTCCAGGGAGCGGGAAAGAGAACGCGAACAACGCGAGAAGGAGCAACGCGAAAGGGAACGCTTGCAGCGGGAAAAGGAATCCCGCGTGCGGGAAGCGTTGCGCGACGAACATCGAGCGTTAGCCGCGTTACACTCGCACCCAATACCTTCGCACTTGCTACCGCCGAGCGTGTACGCGCTACCGCGGCCGCTGCTGCCGCCGCCGCTGCTCTACCGCCCGTACAGACCCTACCCGGCGCCCTACGAGCCTCCCAGAGCGCATCACCCGACTCCGCCCCCGGTGACGACCCCCGACCAACTACCGACGTCATTAGTCATCAATTCGAAGGAAAGAACACCAACGCCGGTGGTGGCGCAAGAAGAGGAGGAAATCAAGGAGGAACCGAGAGGTGAGGATATTGAAGAGGTGCAGCGTCCTTCACAAACTCCGCCGGTGGTGTCCGCCGCGCCCGTCTGACCGCGCCAGTATGAGGGACCGGCGCGATCTGATCGACCAGATCTGTCTGAACGACCGAATACGGTCGAGGAACCGGGTCGGTTTGAGCCAGAGGTGTCTGACGAACCAAACCGGTCTGAAGTATTGGTCCCATCTGAAGATTCAATCCTGTCTGAAAGACTAATTCAGTCTATAGGACCAGTCCGATCTGAAAGACCAATCTGGTCTGAGGGACCAGTCCGATACGAAGACTCGTTTCTGTTAGAACCAATCCGATTGGAAGGACCGATCCGGTCTGAAGCACAGATCCGGTCCGATGAACCAACTCTGACAGAGTTGTGACGCAGTATTCTTGTTAGGGCGTCGTGTCTCGCGCTATTATTATATTACCCTCCCAGACCCTGTATCACGAAAGAACAATGTTTCTAGTCTAAAATCTAAAGTCTAAAATAGCAACATGGCAATCCCCATATGAAATAATGCCAATGTTGCCATTCTAGACTTTTTTGACAAGGATTGCTGCTTCGTGAAATAGGGTCCTGAATCCACGTGAATATTGTCTACACTACAGGATGTAACAGAACTGTATTGATGACTTACACGGTGTCAAAATAGATCATTGAACAACTTTCGCCGTTTGTTTTTTCTGAAATTGTAAAAATAAATCGCCTTGTAAGTCTTCAATACAGATATGTTGTAACAGCAAGTTGTAATTTTAATAGTTTAATATCAAATTAACGTAGGAGGGTAAGGTAATCGATGTGATTTACTTTTATCTTTGACTGAAATTTTATAAAATTCGACCCTTCTATTTCGAATTATTGACATATTATTGATGGACAATTTTGAATCTGCATAAATTCCAATAAAGAAAAAAATATCTCCTGTATTGACATCTCGCTTGCAACTTGTGACATAAGTAATAACTTGAACAAATAAATACCTTTTCTGTATGTGAAAGTGATAATGGTGCAAAGGTTAGGACACGAAGTTGCGGCGCGAGGGTCGCCGGATTGAATCCACCTCTTAATGATTGTGATGGACCACTCTTAGTTCATGAATTTAAGCCTAGTTAGGATACATTACCATACATACACTTCACGCTATATCTCTTGCGGAGTAGGCAGTGAGAATGGAGCGCCACGAATATGTCTTGGCACGCCTCTCTTGCTTCCACCTTTGGACTTCTGAATTTATGCGATGTTCAATTGGTATGATACTTACTAAAACTCCATTCATCAATATCGAATCATGCTGCAAGTAGTTTTAGAGATACCATCATTTGATTTTTCACGGCAGGATTTAAAAAATATATGTAAGAGCGAGGTAGCACTACAGTAGACTAGCGTTGTCCCGCTCCCTCGAATAGTCAATAATGTCGAGATAGAGGGTGTACTGTAACTCTTATAATAATCTTTGTATGGATTCTATGGCAAATGTGAGACACCAATACCAAAATATTGTATATTTACAAGATGGAATAATCTGTTCTATTGTATCTAGCTGTACTGTTTTTTTATTCTAAATCTAGAGCTAGAAGTTGTCGGGGCACGGTCTAAAATTTGTTATGTTTTTATCGACTTTTCTAGATATCGATGTTGTAGCACTGCTATTTAATGGGTACCTCAGTTGAGTATTAGTTGTGGTAGATCCTAAAGTGAAGGATCGCCTGGTGTGGTACCACCCTCTTATCTATTTCTGCCGTGAAGCAGAAACGCTTGCATTTCTGTGTTTCGGTTTGAAGGGTAAGAGAGCCAGCGTAATTTCTCAGCACATGAGGCAATCCATCTTAGTCCTCAAGGTTAGCAGCGCATCAAAAACCCTCTAATATTAATACAGTGAGGTGAGATGTCTGGGCGACGGTGACCACTTAACATCAGGTGGTCCGTTTGCTCGTCTGCTCTCATTATTTAATAAAAAAAAATGAATTACTCAACCCCAAAATTCCGTATTACAAAATACTTATCCCCAAATAATGTTAAATTAAAACATTTCAGTGAGAAACTAAAAGAAACACTCTGGTAATTGTATTTTTAATGTTAGAAATTGAAGATTTTATTTCAGCTTTAAATTCTTTTAAACTGAAAAAAAAGTGAGTCGAAAAATATGGAATATTGTAATTATCGATAAGTATGCATGTATCGATAATGCCATCACTATAAATATGACAATTCTGCCCCGACCACTTCCAGCTCTAGTCGTAACTACCTATATTGACCATTTTCTGTATTGCAGGGTGAATCTGTCTAGATCAGTTCGGAAAACTATATTTCATACAATTTTCACCAATTAGGCTGATCAATCATGTAAAGCTCGACCAGGAATATATTAAGAGTGCGAGTTCATTTAAACAAAATCTGTCGATTGTACAGGGAGGTAAATTTCCTCTCGGCGCGTAATGTCACGGTGTCGTTAAAAGTCCCTGTAGCTGAATGTCCCTCTCGCTAAAAACCACACTCGCTTTAAGACCCTGTAGCTGAATGTCCCTAGTGGAGAGGTGCAGAGCCCATCCGCCCTGATATAGATATAGTTAATATTTAAAATAAAAACAAATTAGGAAAACAAAAGCTATTATCCTACAGGATATACCCGACTAAGTTTTATACAAACTTGTGCATGGTGCAAAATTTCAAGTTTCTAGTCCTAGTAGTTTAGGCTGTGCGTTGTCATATCATATGTCGTCATATTGTATGTCAGTCAGTCAGTCAGCTTTTTCTTTTATATTATAGATATGTGACAATGCTGATTGTCAACATAAGTGTGACATTACGCGAGTGTGACATTACGCGAGTGTGACATTCCGCGAGTGTGACATTACGCGAGTGTGACATTTCGCGTCGAGAGGGTAAATTTTTCTTGTTATTTTTCTGACGATCCCGCCCTACATAAGGTCAATATAGTTATTTTGTTACACTCTGTATATTTAATATCACTTCTGCTTATAAAATTGACAACGATCAGCTTATATGTATATAAATTAGAAGAGGGGTGAAAAATATATATCCTGGAGCGGGATTATATTGTTATATGTATTATAGAGATCATATTTCACTAACATAAACTCCGTAACAAAAATAATGTTTTATTCCATCTTGTATATGAGAAAAATATCTACAAATAACGGATCAAAATGGAGAACTGAGATCTGCCCGGCGCAGTGCAGGTAGAGCGGCTATTTAAAATTATAATTTTAGGTGTAACCAATTAATGTAACGAGCGCTCGATATAAATCTAACAAGTTTCTACCAGTAGAAACGTATCGACTAGTAGATTTATAGCGATCGAAATAATAGTGCGGCTGCTGCGTCTTACAATGGGTACTTACCAGAAAAGTTAACCGTTGGTTAACTGAATTGTCTATGTCTAACCCGAGAGCTAACGGTTCGTGCAAAACAGCCTTATTAGTTAACCCAATGCGACTTTTTTTTTCACTTCGTATTTATGTAATAATAATATATGTACAATACAATACAAATATACTGTATTGTACACCCGGGACATAAACAAAACATACAACATAAAGAGAGGTACAATACAATGTGCAGAAGGCGGCCTTGTCGCTTTAAGCCATATCTTCCAGACAACCTTAAGGCCAACTTTCAACCTTTATGTACATGTGTTTACAAAATCATTCGCCAGACTTGTATGTACCACGAGTTCTACTCATGAATGTGAAAAGCTATGTTCAAAAATTTTGAAAATGTACAAAATTATCTTTTTTTTTAATTTACTTCTAAACCCGCATTTGACCTCGATCTCGCCTGATGGTAAGCGACGATGAGGTCGACGATGGAGCATGCGGGTCCAGTAAATGCCTATTCACTCTGGCCTTGAAGATCCCAAGGTTGTAGGTTTCGGGAAATACAGACGCCGGCAGGCTGTTCCACTCCTTAGCCGTTCGCATAATGAACGAAGAAGCAAATCGCTTCGTACGAGCTGATGGGATATCAACAACATAAGGATGGAACCCCTCCCCGCGCCTGGTAGTCCGAAGGCGGAATGGAGATACTGGAATTAGGTCGTATCTGACATACAAATTGGTCGCTCTATCATCTATTTTGTACCGAGAGTTTGGAAATTTTTATTCGCCATTTTAAAAAGATTCTGGACAATTCATGAGTGGATAGATCTCCTGGTAAAAGTCTCTGGAATGATTTTGTTACCACCCTATATTGTTCCTATGTGGTTGCATTGAAATTTATACTGTAGAGTGGAAGACACGTCAACTTCACTTCACACTTCACTTCACCTTGTCTCAATAAGTTTTTGTTGCGATTTCTTGACATTCTTATGAATGTTTCAAGTTAGTTACAGCGACAAAGTACCAAAGGGATGTGTTGACAGCTGTACTCCTTGTCATGTGTTGTACACTACTCTTTTTTTTAATTTGTTTGAATACCATCTCGAAAGTCATTCATTATGAAAAAAGGGTCTTATAATTAATTTTCAATTAAATAAAGGTGCAACCTTTGTGTAAGCCGCACCAGCCGCTGTGTATGTAATATCGTTTGGCCGGGGCGACTTAAGTAAAGTAGGCTTTAGGTGCCCTGCTTGGCAAGACCCGCCCTTGCTGCACTGTGATAGGAGCTATAATACTGGCAGTATTCCGCCCCGGCCGCGGCTGCAATGTTAGGGACATTGGCGCTGGGGGCTTGTACTAACGAGCGGTTTTTCAACGCAAACGCGACTAAATTGTACGTACTATATTTAGACACGAGACTCTTATCTCCGGTTTGGGTTGTTTTGAGCCCCCGAAGCAACTGAGCCTAAATATTGGGAGCTCAAAACCCTAAACCGTGGGTAAGAATCCCGTGTATAGACAATAATCACGCGAATAAATTATTACCAGGTCAGCGTGATATTGAATTGAATATAAATATATATAGTTAGGGGAATAGGCACTGAAGAATATAGGGAATTTGAATAATGCGGAATAAATGTCATTTTGACAACGATTTGTAGTTTTTCTAGGTGCCATGTGATTTTTTAAATTTTCATCAGTCTCTGGTCTTGTAAATGAATTTGAATTTATTGTAATTATTTATATCATATTTTAGTAAACCATTCTGAATGCTGTGCGTCAGGAGATGATAACAGGATACTTGGATACAGTTGTTCTTAGTTATCTAGATATAATTTTTATATTATTAATAATACAGGTCTTTACCAACGATAGTTTAAACACTGCTATTTTTAACTTTCTGGTATTTTAATAGTAATGTAAATGCCAAAATGTTATTTATTTCGTGCCTTAGATATCGACTTTTTATTGTAAAACAAATTGTCTTCGAAAATTTTAAGCGAAGACGTGTTCGCGTTGAAAAAATGCTCGTTAAGACGGGCCCTAATGCGTTGTAGTTTTCTATCTCACTCTTGCAAATCGTATCGTTTGCAAGAGTGAAAGAGAGGCAAGCGTTGAGATGTCGACAGTTTTATAACAAAAAGAAACCTCTTTATACGTTTAAAATATCTTAGATAGTTTTTAATTTTAGCTTCTAATAGGTGTTCAATAATTTTTCATTTTAACTCTGGTGTTAATTTTACAATACGCAGCATTTAAGCGGGCGAGCGCGCAGTGGTCATGTAAATATTATATTTAATAGTTAGGCTACGATATGGACAATACCTAACAAGTGGTAAATTATGATTTTGTTGAAAAATACATTCAATGAAATTAATATGTGCATGCTAGGCCCCCGAGGGTGCCGCAAGGGACGATCTCTTGCGCCGCGCTCGGGGGTAGTAGTTACTTTTATTTTTTTGTTGTTCTCACCCCGGCTTGAGTTAGCGCATGTAGTTAGCGATGCTATGACCTTTGTGCTGTTTCAGAGATCGGAATATAAACTATAAAGTTCGGTTCACTGAAAGACATATCATCTATACCCATATTACACTCAATTGTGTGGTATTCTTTGACGAGATAGCTAGAAGTTTCGACTGTTATTGTTGGAGGAATTCTACATTTTTCCCTTTTGAGAACTTGAATCTGCATACGCTGTAAGTGAACAACGTTCAGTCATACTTTTTTAAAGTGAAATTGGAAAAAAAGGATGGGATATAAAAGTATTCATTCTGCAGTTAAATTGTGTTAACTTTCTGTGTGTAGGTATGTCTGTGACCCCTGCAGAAACCCGGTTCGTATCGGTTTCTAGGTGATGACTTTCATTAATGCTTCGTTGGTGCTTTTAGTGACCAAAAATCAACATTAGTGCCCTCGTACTTTCCGTGATGTAGCGTCTGAAAGGTGATCCTGCTGGGGTCACGCGGACTACAGCAGGACCACCGCAGCGAGCAGTAACGGATCATGCTACATTCTTCTGTTTCAACACACCATCAGTGCTCCCGTTGGTGCCTCTGGTGCTCAAAATTCAGAACCAATGCTCTTCTACGACCCGAGAAATCGTGCTTCAAAGATTTGGTCACTCTGCCGTATGCAATGCAACTTAATTTGTCCGGGTTATAGGGGTGACGAATATTAAAAATAAAACATTTTTCTCCGCAACTACATCGGCTAGGAGTCTGAATTTCAGACAGCAATTCGGACACGGAGCACTAACCTTGGAGCGAGGTCACGCGAAATTCTCATGCTCCGTTTGAAGCATGATTTCTCGGTTCGTAGAAGAGAATCTATTCCGATTTTTGAGCACCAGAGGCACCAACAGCAGTTGAAGCAGAAGAATGTAGCATGTTCCGTTACTACTCGCCGCGGTGGCGCTGCTGTAGTCCGCGTGATCCCAGCAGGATTACCTTTCAGAGGCTATATCTCGGAAAGTATGAGGGCACTAACGTTGATTTTTGGACACTAAAGAACACCAACGAAGCATTAATGAACATCGTCACCTAGAAACCGATACGAACCGGGATCCTGCAGGGGTCACGGTCGTTAACAGAGCTAGTATTTTGGTATAATGGACCCATCGGTGGGTCATAGCGAGTCCACGGGCCGCGACCCAACACGTCACGAAGTCTCTCAGCCTATCACGAGTCACTGCAGAGCACAGGGTTTCTAACCACAAGCAAAAACCAGGACTATGAATAGACACGACCCTAATAATATGTGATGCATTCATTCAACTGGGGTATTTCTCATGGCGAAACTATTTAATATAATGATAAGGTAGACTATATTTGGTTTCCTGTATTATGGATTCGAGTGTACTTTGAGCACAGTATGAAGGAAAATTTCTATTTAATTAATTTGTAGAGCAGTATGTAAGTAAGGCCACGAGGAATATTGCAGCACTATAATAGCAAACTTAAAGAAAGAGAAAAAAAAAACACTTGCCACAAAAATAATAATACATATTTAGTTCACTCCATAATACAATTGGCAATAGGCATCTGGCTCAGCTAATGCTTGAGTGAATACACTAGACACAAAACGTAAACGGTAAAGGTAGAATCTTTTGGTCAATGGCTTAATCACCTGCGAACCCAGGTTGGCTGTTGCGGAGATAATCTTCACAATTGGGGGTTTTCCAGCGATCAAGTAAAGTGTGAGTGTGGTGTCTCCCCTCAAACCATGGAGAACTTGCTCTGCTGTCCCGCGTGTCCGACCACCTGCACGCGGGAGGACCTTCTCGAGGCCAACTAGAGGGCTATCGATGTGGCTGCCTTCTGGTCGGGAAACATTTAGTTCGGATCATCAACTCGAAAGAAGAACTGATGGAGTTAGGTTAGGTGGTTGTTAGACAATATACGAGTATACAGGTTTGTTCACGACGTTTTACAAGCAGTTTTAAATTATCCTCGGCAACATTTAGTCCATCTAGTTCTACGATAGAACAAAATGGATAAAAAATATCCGGACTGTTCTACTGCTTCGACTATTAGTTCTACGGTACAACAAAATGGACAATAAAATCTACTTAGTTCTACTGTTCAGGACTCAGGTTAAAGCGGACTATTCTCCAACTAGCGACCCAGGCCGGGTATACCCGGGCGAAGCCGGCCTGGGTCTAAACCAAATTGCCAAAACCAAACCAAACCAAATTGCAATAGCCGGCCTGGGTTTAAACCAAATTGTAATAAGTTATAACTTATTACAATTTGGTTTAAATAAATAAATAAAATAATCTTTATTGAAAACATCACAATACTTGTAAATCGAACAATACCCTGACTCCCAAACTAGGCGAACCTGTATCTTGGGAGACAGTGCTTTCACAAAAAGAAGGTATTCAATAAAGGGTAGTATCCATCCTATAGATAGAGGAAGTGTAATCGTTTACATTTAGTAGGAAGGTTATCCGATATGTAAATCATCAAGATTATCGATTTTCACTTGCGAGGTGGTGTCTTTTTGTTCTGTTTTTTGTGTTTCTTAATTTTGTTTAACAAGTTTTCTTTTTTGATTACTGTTGTGAATTCCACTATAACTGGTTTAGGCTTATTTCCTTTTGAGTTGATGCGAAAAAATATCCCGTATTTCGGGTAAATCAATCTGAAGATCGATGGCAGATCGTACATTTTTTATAATATTTGTGAGGTCCTCCTTTGTTTTTGTGGTACATTTCTAATTTCAATACTAGTTGTACGGCTATTTCTCTCCAAATTTTCGACTTTCTCCTCTAGTTGTTTAAATATATAAGAGGTTATTTTTCCTTTCCACTTCCATACTTTCAAATTTTTTTCTCATCTCTTCATATTTTTCGAACATAGTCGCCATCGATTTGGTAATTTCTATATTCTGCTTTTTAATTACCTCCATACTTTCTTTCAGCTTGTCAAACTCCCGTTGTTGTTGTGACGCTGATGTAGATAACATCGTCTTTATTTCCTCCATGACGGAGTCCATTTGCTTATCCTCATTAACTTCATCGTCGTCTTCTTCGATTTACAATGATTGTGACATCATTGTAATATCGGTTACTAGGCGTTCATAAACACGAGCAGGCTCTGATCTTCGTGGGTCTAGTAGAATGGTGGAGACTGGAGAATGTCGAACGATTTGCCTTTCCGTCCAGATTAGCTTTAATTTGCGTATGTGTTATTGAAGTGAACTTGCTGCCATCCCATTCTATTACAGGCAGGTGCTAAATACATTGTGATGGTCCCTTTCTATTTGTCACATTATTGGTACCAAAATGTAAGAAACACTCACACAGGTATGGAGGAGGCTTTCAAGTCCGCGATCGCAGTACTCCTGCCTGCGACCCGCTGTCCTATTATATTTTTGCAGTCTTGATATTATTTTGTTTTTGAAAATAGTAACACCGAATATACGTCTGCACTGGTCAGTGATCCGAGGGGAAGAGGAGGAGGAATTTGTCATTTTTCTCTAGTATGAACATTCATTCTCTAGCGTGTCCATTATGTCATACTGAACAGTAGAACTGACCGGATATTTTTTGTCTATTTTGTTCTATCGTAGAACTAGATAGACCAACCCAGCCTGAGTCCGTTGGGCCAATTTATTGGTGACAGACGGTGTTTTTTGTCAAAAAACATGGGCAAAAAACATACTTAGTTCTACCCATAAAAGAACGACCATGCGGAAACGGCAGGAAATTCGAGCTATATGGTTGGACTACCCTTGCATGAAAATAAATATAGTCTCCGGGCGTTCGTTCCTTCATGGTTCTACCAATGAGTTCTTCTCTATACCTAGCACCAACGATACGATACCTTCCTAGAAATACTGACGAACCGTCAACGTAACTTCACCATTCTGTCACAACAAATCGCAAAACTTTACAAAAACAGATCCAAAATTGCAAAAACACCGAAAATTCTTTGCCTCAAGCTCCTTAGCAAAGAACGATGCAATCAAATGGCCAAGCCTGTCGCCATTAACCTCAGAGACGTATCCAAGCTGGACGAAGGCGACGTGAGACCCGACGACAAGTCCATACTAGACTCCACTATTGAGAAGGTGACCAGTAAGTCTGGCAAGGATCTTCTGCTGGGAACTGTGACTGGCTGGATCGCTGGTGTGGCTCTCGTGAGGGTCGGGAAGGTTGCGGCGTTCGGGTTGGGAGGTGATCGGAATTTTCTGTTTATCTTTATCTAAATTCGTACCTAGCTAGAACTATGAATTTTTGTTCAGGTTGTCTTTTTAATTCTTGGCTATTTTAGGTACCACTAAACCCACATTTGACCTCAATCTCGCCTGATGGTAAAGTAACGATGAGGTCGTCGATGGAGCGTGCGGGCTTAGTAAATGCCTATTCACGCGGGCCTTAGCTAGGCAAAGCCCGCGTCAAAAATAGGTATATTTTTGAAGGAAACAGTTTTAGAATTTAAGCACAGATATCTAATACAGGTGTAGCAATTTATAGGTAGATGGCAAATATATCTGTTGCTATAAAGTAAGTACAGTAAAATACACTTTATTGCACAAATAGAAAACAACAAACAAAAGAGAAAAAAAATGGTGATGTACAATTTAGGCGGCTATTATAAAAATAAAGTTTACCAAAAATAGATCCATTTTGTTTCTCATAACGTCAATATGGCGGGACCAGAATTTTTGCTATAGTATCTCTGTATCCGCTTCAGTATTCTATAATTAACTTTCGTATTTTGAAAGTATAATTTAGCTACTAAGTAAATGTATGTACGAAAGCGTAATTAGCGGCACATGAGGCATCTAAGTCCTCAAGGTAAGCAGCGCATCGAAAACCTTTTAATAACTTGAGAGCGAGGTGGGATATCTATGGGCGACGGTAACCATTACGTAATAAGAATACGCTCTCATTGTACAATAAAAAAACTCGGACGGTGAATAAGGCTACGTTCCAATTCGCTTTTCGCTTTATCCGACAATTATTCTCGGGTAAAGTGAACGTTTTGGAACCAGGTGTATGCGTATTTTACAAAAGAGACGTGGAACGGCCACAAACTTGTCAACGTGAATAAATTAAATATCAACGCATAGATATCTCTCACTTTGACAGGAGTAAAAAATTAACTCTGATTTCTCTAGGGTAAAAACTTTCACTTGACAGTTGAAATATTACTCGATTGTCCGGTTCCATAACACAACTTGAACTGTCAGATGAAAAATTCACGTTGTGTTTCGGAACCGGGTAGAGTAATTATTGTAGGGTAAATAAGCGTTATGGAACGCAACCTAAAAAGGAATCCCAGACAACCACAGGCGTCGCAAACCTTTTCTAGGTGGCATTCTCCTTCTGCACTTCGCAAATGAATGCGGGTACATCAACGTGAACTGGGAACGTATCCGGGAGGCGGCGAACGGCAGCCAGGCCTGGGTCGACTACGCCATGCGGTTCGCGCGGCGACACAGCTGCTACTCTGTCGGGTTCTTTGGAGGGTTCTTCTTTGGTGTCGCTTCTACGTAATATATGGTGTCTATGATTGATTGGTGTGTTATTTTGAAAATGATATACAATACAGAGCTGTGAGCCTGCCAGGTTGAACTCCTGCGTTCTTAGTTGAGTTGGTAAGTATAAGGATTATGGATGGTTAGGTAAGTATACAAATAAAAAGAGGAAAAATGAGCTCTACCATGAAGAAAGGAACGCCCTCCTATAGGCGACTCTTTTTTTCTTTCATGCATTTAAGAATTAAAAATTACAAAATTGTAAGTTTTAGGTACAGTCGTGCGTTCGAATTGTGACCTCGGCTTAATCTACTGACTGAACCGAATTGGATCGGGTTTTCAATTATTTGTAGAGCAGATTATTTAAGGCTACTTTTTACTCCAGGAAAAAGATCGGCTCCCACCCACGGGAAAAAAAAGCCATGCGGAGCCAAGCTACTAAGTTGATAATAAAACAATTTGACACAAAAGTGACCATACTTTCTTTCATCTTCATTCATTATAAACCACTTTTTTGATAAGTAAATGCCTTAATAGTGGTAGACTTAATTTTATTGTATTATTGGGATTTATAACCTATTATTATTTTTCATTACGTAAAAAAATTTTACATGCCAAAATAATGGCGAAACATGTATGATCTATTCCAACAGTACTATTATCTTATATGTACCGTGTTTCGTGCGAATAAAATAAATTTCATTTCATAGTTCAGGAGATATTTTTTTGGGAGTGGCGCTAGTTTCGCTAGGGGTTGAGCCAAAGGCACCGACTACACGACGACGGTTCCAGCGACGGCATTAAACCTAAAAAACTACTGAATAGTTCCATTAAAAAAATCTGAATAAACAAGTAGGTACGAACCTGAGCTCTGCAGTGAAACGCTGGATATTTAATTGAAGATTAGAAAAAGGTAAATAAAGATTCAGTAGTTACCGACCTGAAATTTATTTATTTTTCATTTTTTCAGGAAATCTTACAGCGATAAAAAAATTACATAGTAAATGTTCTTTTAATATTTGTATGCCAATACAAGATTCCACATATTAAATTTTATTAAAATAATAGCTTAAGAAGGACAGAAAGGACAATAATAATAGGATAATATAATAGACTATAATTTAGAACAAGAGTAAAAGAATGGGGACTGATATAACTTTGGCTTTTGTGGTAATTGTAAATATATAGACAAAGGAACACCAAACGTGGTAAGGATCCCGTGTGTCTATAATAGTCTTATATTCTGATCTTGATCGGATTACGCACTATACCCTTGGTAGGTTGGCGATTCTGCTAGGCTCGACATTACAACACAAATATTAAATTATTTTAAATTATTCTATACATCGATCGAGCCAGAACCGCCCCCTACACTATCACAGCTTTGTAGTTCCGCTTATCGTATATGCAAACCCACAATTTGTCGATTGCTTTACCATCTACTTAATAGCTTCATAGATTCGAGAATAATGGAATATTACCTTTACGTCGACAAATTGTTACTGGGTTTATGCACCTTCCCAAGTAATGCAGTTTTCCTTATTTTTTATGCATGATATTGCATGACAATGAGTCGAATAATGAGGATGTCCTATAACATTGCAGTCGCAATTAATATAAATAATGTTATATTTATAAATAAAGTACCTTATACAATGTGTATAATGTAATTAAATACGTTGTAGTAAAATGTAAAACAGTTTCCAATCGCTAACACTTTTCTATTTTTGCAGCTAGGCCCAGCGTGCCAGCGACAACACTAGCGTCATGCGAGCAAGGAGATAGACCTACTCTACCACCCCCCGACCCTATCCCCCCGCCAAAACCCCTCGAACCCTTCAAACCAACTGAAGAACCCAATTTATTTCTAGAAAAACCAGCTTTTTTACCCCCAAAACCCATATCACATTCTCCTAAAATCTCCCCGTCTTCGATCCCCAATCCCAACCCAAGTGTGATGTCCACTAAGCAAGAAACAGGGTACCCAAACTATGGGGGGTATTTGTATTCAATACCAGGGTACTCGGCTTTTCAACCCATCTCGTATCCCGGCGTGATGCAGCCCAGCCAAGCGCCAATACAGCAAAATGACACTCCTAGTTCGGAATTCGTACCATTCCCTTCCATCTCCAAAGAAACAGTCGAAGATAAGAATACAGAAGTTAAACCAAATGAGAGCCAACCTAAAGTAGATCTATCAAAACCTCAAACTGACTTCGAAGAACAGTTCACTCCTGAAATCGTACCAGCAGTTCCGATCTCAGATGGAAATAAGAACCAAGTAAACGAGTCTAAAATGAGTATAACATCACTAACGCAAGGTTCTGGTGCTACTGTCACAATTCCTTCTCAAGTAGTCAATAAAGAATCAGCTAAAAAGAAAATGACTGAAAGATTCAGCCTAAAAACCAGTATTCCAATAAGTAAAATTGATATGAAATGCGTCAACACTCCCCCTGAACCTGTTTTACAAAATACTGTAAACAAAAAGGCACCGAGTACTTTTAATCCTGCGTTTCAAAGTACGAAGACTGAAAATTTATCTAGAGTCGAAATACAGAGTAATATTATTATCAAAAGCGCCCTGAAGGAACCTGAAGTTAAAGAAACGAAACCAACCGTACCAACTAGTAATATAAACACTTTGATAAATGCGGCTGAAGCTATAAATAAAACCGACAGTCAATTTCGCAAACCTGAGCCAATGCAAGAAGTTATAAACGAAATAAAAGATCCACCGCCTAATTTAACCCCACCCGTGTCAAATAATACAAGGCCAATGTTTAATCCAATGAACATAGAGAGTAACAAAGCTAATTTTTCTAATAAACCACCAGATGGAACGTATAATGAACAGAAAAATCAAATACTGTTCATACAGAACAAAAATCCATCGAATCCAAAAATGTTGTTAACAATACAGCAACAGAATCCGCAGGTATTGCTACAGAGGACCAGTTTCGATCCAAAAAACCTGCAAGCTCCTTCACGATTGTCAAGTCAAAGCAAAAAAAGTAAAGACGATCTCGTTGAAAATGGGACGTCGTCCAAAGTTGTAGCCTTGAAGAGGCTGCATCAAGAGAACTGTGACGAGAATGACTTTGAGAATTTGATTACTGAAAATCAAATATACGGTAACAAGATAGTCGTGAAGGAGAAGTCGCAAGGAACACAACAAGAACAAGATATAAAAAACAAGAACAAAATAACTGAAAAGCCTACGCAGGCAGACACTAAGAACGTAGTTCTACAACCCAATTTTTTATACTTAAGTAACGTTCAATTCCCAGCTAATTTAATGATGATCAAAAATAATACAAAAATGAATCAACCTACTGATTCTAATAAAGTAACCAAAATAACGCCCAATGAAAATAAAGCAACACATGAAGTTAGCACGATGACGAATAATAATGATGTAAAAACAAGTACAAAACCACAAAACATGAACATCAGCAAAGAAATTCACGTTTTGAAATCCAGCAATAATGTCTTACCAAACAAAAACAATAAAACAGATTTGGTTTTCCAAACACCACATCAGAAAGTGATCATGAACTCTCAAATAGTTTACCAAGTACCAATGATTGTAGACACTGATAATAAATTAAACCAACCATTCATGAATAGAGAATACCCTAAATTCATAGCACAAAACAAGAATGAGTATCCTAAACAATTCGAACAACCAAAATCTAATGACAAACTCTTCATCGCGTGTCCGTACCAAATGGATTCAAAATTACAGCCAAAGATAGTAATAACAAATATTAGGTCGAAAATAACCAAAATAGATGAAGTCAGTTCTTTGGATGTTTATGAAAAACGCAAACGGATGCGCAGACTAAAGTATTTGTCCAACCGAGAAAGCAGAGACAGCCAAAAAGTTGATACAAAGAAGGTACCCGAAAAAGTAGATAGTTTAAAAAATATTATAACACCTGATAAAATGAAAGCAGAAATTTACAAAGAATTTGCAAATACCAAAATAACGATAGACGAAGGCAGCAGCGAAAGTGATAGCGACTACGGGGAGGAAGATCTGAGCGAATACAATTCAATAATCAAAGACTTTGGAGCTTCAGATGAAAATGTACATGGGAAGGCTGAATTCTTAGCCAATTTTAGATTAGCTACACATGATGTTTACAAAGGTAAGGAGAAGTAATGAACAATTCAATGCAGATAACTTAGCAATTATATGAATTAGTGGGTAGGTACTTGGCTCTTAAGATTTAAAACTCCAAATGAACTTATTATGCAATACTATTCAAAACGTTGGTTATCCAAATAACTAATTAAAAGAGAGATAAAATAAATAAACTAGTGTTATGTTTAAATTTCCAGATAAAGAGCTGGATCGTCAAGAGAGGATACTTCGAAGAGATTCCGTCGCATCGGCGTACATTGCAGCGGGCCGACTAGATCGACTCTCAAACGAGAACTACACGGCAGAAATCAAGATTCCTCTTCCAAGTCCTACGAAAGAAGATAAATGTGACATAATAGAAGAGAATGTAATCACATTACAGAAGAAGCGGATCTTCTTATCACAACTAAAGCTGACACAAGTTACCCTTCAGTATAAAGAAGGTGAGTAAAGCTTTGATCGTAACATATAATAATAACAACTGAAACGACCAGCATATGAAATAACGAAGACGATACTCCCGAGATTTTTTTTAATGCATTATTTATTATTAATTACTTTATCAAACCAATCGGGTTATGTTGATGATATAATTTTACTAACACATGAAATAAATCAATTTCAGGTTACGAGAAAACGTGGCAAGAAATCATCAAGGAAAGAAAGCGTCGCAACGGCATAACGGAATCAGAAAAAATACTGAAACAACCCAAAATAAAATCCGACAAAATAGATTTAGATCCAAACGGGCAACTGCAGATGTTGACTGAAATCACAAAATGCGTCACTGATAACAACAATCTGATCAAGAAGAAGCTAGACTCTTCTGATGAGAATTCCAATGACGGGGACAGTATCCGCGTACTAGCGGAGAAGAACTTCTCAGAGTTAAATAGACTTTCCAAGATGGCGGATCGCAGTGTGAAGCTAATGACTGGTCAAGATACGCGCAAAAGAGATTTGAACCCTGGTTTCGACAGCGAGAACATCCAAAAACTGACAATAAAGGTCCAACAGCCGTTTCAAAATTACTCTCATATAAACATACCGAATATTTCAAAGATAATATCGTTGAAGACACAAGACACGGTGTCGTCGATGACGTCACCGATGACGTCGGTGGCGTCAACGCAGGCGACGTCGATGGACGAGCCGCAGAACTCGGCGGCGGGGGTGACGGAGATGTTCGAGCCAGTCAGTGTGGACAGGGTGAACGACTTTGGCTGTCAAGTGGATGAGTTTGTGTGGCCGGGGTGGGAAGCGGTCATGAAGAGCTACAGGGAATTTGAAGCAGGTAAAAATAATATAAACTCTTGATTTAAACAAAATACACAATGGATATATAGATTAGATTAGATAAATTTGAAAACAAAATAACTAGTCTATGATACTCTCCACGAAAAAAGGAATGCAACGATAGTAGAGGTACCTAATATGTCCAAATCCGTTGAGTCGTTTAGGCTCTAGGTGCATACAAACGTACCACATCCCGCATGAAAAACATTACCATCTACGCGTAGTCGGACGAAGCATCTCTCCACTACTAACTTTAACCATTAATATCTGTGTTAGTTGACCGTTTCCTAATTCCAGCACGCAAGAAGGAGATCACCTCTCTGCACCGCCGCAACACGGCTCTGCGCGTGGAGGGCGCGCAAGTGACGCGCGCAGCCGCGCAGCACTCGGAGCGCGCGCGCGCACTGCTGGCCGAGCGACAGCTGCTCGCGGCAGAGGAGGCGGCCGTCCGGGGGTCGCTGCTGCGGTTCTGTACCGCCGTGGACGTCGTCAGAAACTACACTTGAGACGGCTTCATTCCTCCTACTCCACTAAGGAGTCTGGGATAGGGACTGTTACCACTGTCGCAGTGGAGAGTCGACCGAGAAAAGAACCTTAAATTCGTTACGACGAATTACACGCAGAGCGTAAAATATTCGCAGTCGCAGAGAATATGCTCCCCCTTCGAATCCCATATACCCCCCTCCCCCAACAGCTAGGACCGTGCCTATTAGGAGCTATCCTAGGCTGTATTAGAGACGTCTCCAATTTCACCAATTTCACAATGATGATATCGTGCCGCTGTCGACACAGTCCGGGGATACACTTGAGATATCGTTCTCTCATATTCCATTACCACCAAGGTGTTTGGGTTAGGGCAATTGCGCACTAGTCGCGCGAAGTTCGGATGACGTTACTCCATTCTTAAAAAAGATTTCCAAGCATCAGAAGGACGGAAGCATCTGTAAATTCACGGATTCGGACGAGAGTTAGGCAATCAGAATATGCTCAGCTTAGCGGGCACTTATGCCGTTGAGTCACTCTTCTATCTCTAAATTCCACACTTGAGATATCGTTTTCTCTCTCTCAAACTCCACACTTGAGATATAGTTCTGTGTTCTGACAGTTCTGCGACTGCACCTCGTCCGGAGCTACACTTGAGACCTCTTTCAACTTCTCTCTTGAATTCCATCGCGTACTCCACCGTCATTGTTTAGGTTAGGTCCGGTAAAAGGTTACTCTACAACGCTCTGTTCAAGCTTGGAGATAAGCTGTATCCAAGTATCTTTCTTTTTCTCTCACAAATTAGGGACAGATCTCGTTAACGCTACGTACACACTTCTTCTATTCTATGTTCTATTTGAACGTACGTGAAATGAAATGAAATGTATTTGCCAGTACATAGTGAACATTACAGGTGATTTGAAATGCATAGGTATCATATGTTCCACCGACAACGGTATGCAAATCTTTTCAGCTATTTGTTAGTGTCGTTGAGATACTCTATTATGGAGTAATAACATTTGTCTAGAAGCCACTTGGAAATATTAGTTTTAAATTGGCTAGCAGGACCATTTTTAAGGCGACTAGGCAGATTATTATACACTAAAATTGCCATACAGAAGGAATTCTTTTTATACAAGTCTACTCTGGAACTTGGCAAATAGAGACGGTTCTTGTATCTTGTAGACCTTGGGAAGACATCAGCGTTTTCAAATATTGTGGATATTGTCGAAGAGGCTATCTATGATAGAATGCCGCTAGAATAGAAGCTCAACTTTGACGCTCGTTCTATGAATGACAGTCTCAGCGTAGAAATAGAATACGTGTAAACACGCGATAATTTTTCTCTTTGCCGTCAGGAAACTACACTTCAGACTTCCTAGATATTTTGGTTGGGGCCAATAAGTTTCCTAAAATGACGTTCTGTACTGGTTCCTTTATTTCACTTAGGCTCAGTTTACATTACAGCGGAATGGAATGGAAGCGAATTTTCGCAACGTAATTGTACATAGCATAATGAACTTTATGTCAATTGTGTAACATACTGTACGGTTTCGTACATTAGAACATGTGTTTGTAGTTATAGTGGAATTTAGTGGTTGAGAGCGCAGCGGGGAGAGATCACTTTTAAATAATGTAAAACGTATAATGAAATAATAACAATTACTATCGGTGGCGACTTCTCTCTGTCAGTTCTCACTGCACTCTAAATGAAATGTTTGAAATTAGTTACACGAGTCGCGGCTAAAGTAGGTTGTCGACCAAGCAATATAAAAATGCATTCTCGAGAATTCCCCTAGCTACTTTTCTTTTTTGGCTCGTATTTAGTTTGTAATGACCTACGGAGCCGAAACGTGGACACTGACGGTGCGACTGGTTCACAAATTGAAAGTCGCTCAGCGTGCTGCGGAAAGAGCTATGCTCGGAGTATCTCTGCTGGATCGAATCCGAACTGAGGAGATCCGGCATAGAACAAAAGTTACCGACATAGCTCATAAGATTAGCAAGCTGAAGTGGCAGTGGGCCGGTCACATCTGTCGCAGAATTTACAACCGCTGGGGTAGACGAGTTCTGGAGTGGAGATCGCGTTTGGGCAAACGTAGTGTGGGACGCCCTGATGCTAGATGGAGCGACGATCTGCGCAAGGTGGCTGGCAGCGACTGGATGAGAAGAGCCGAAGATCGGGCTCAATGGCGCGCCCTGGGAGAGACCTATGTCCAGCAGTGGACTAGAGTGGGCTGCTGATGATTTAGTTTGTAAGTTACACAATTGACATAAAGTTCATTATGCTATGTACAATTACGTTGCGAAAATTCGCTTCCATTGCATTCCGCGGCATGTAAATTGAGCCTAATTTATTTATAATCATCCACGGTTAGTTCATTTGAAAAGTTTCAATAAACTTTTATGTAAAAGTACGTGTAAAATATGTAACGCATGACTTACAAGCTCTAGTCACATACCTTAAAATAAAGAATATGTATTTGTAAATATGAATAAAAGGGATACATGTTTATTTATGTATTTATTATAAAAATTAAAAAAAATAGATTTAAAATTATAAAGGCCCAAATTTAAAGTCTCTAAGGCATAATCTGAAATATAAAAAATAGAAAATAGGACTTTTTCAGTATAAATACATTAATTCGTAAATTAACAATATTATCTCTTCTTGCATGTGTAAATATAGAATTACTCACATATTAATAATACTTTCAATAAAGTCAAGTACCTATCTATTAATTATAAATTAATAAAACGATGTGTCTACTTCAGAAGTATAGTGCATAGCTGTTTAGAATATACAGGGTGTAACATTAAGAACGGTCAGTATGGGAAAGTCTGAAACTATAAGACATACGAAGATCTGTTCTTAGGAACCATGTCATCAATTTTAGTAACAAGAAAAACTGTATTCATACATTTTTAAAAAAACCTGTACTCAGCCTGGGAATCGAACCCGGTTGTTATGAAAAAAATCCAAGACTATTTCTATTTAGATATCGATTGTGTAGGTGTTAAGGAATAAATGTTAGTATGAAACGTGATGTTTAAAATTAATAAAACGCATTGTTTCCATATATTTTAATGTATTTTAGTAGGTGTTCGAAATGACTACCATTTTGTAAAATACAACATTCAACTCGTTTAGGTAACGACCTTACTATTGAATGTTGTATCTTCAGGTGGTGAATTTGCGTTAAAATTGTCTCTATGGCTGCTTTTAGGTCTTCAATTGTGTCGTAACTTGTTTTGTACACTTCATCCTTAACGTAATCGATATCTAAATAGAAATAGTGGATTTTTTTTCAAAACAACCGGGTTCGATTCCCAGAATGAGTACAGTTTTTTTTTAAAATGTATGAATACAGTTTTTCTTGTTACTAAAATAGATGGCATGGTTCCTAAGAACAGATGTTCGTATGTCTTATAGTTTCCGACTTTCCCATACTGACCGTTCTTAATGTTACACCCTGTATACAATCATAATTATATTTTTTTATAGTTATTATTTGCAAAAGAATATTATTGTATTAGTTTTAGTGCCTATTTATTTGTATTTATTTCTGTAAATACATAGCAATAACAATAATGTACCGTGCAATATTTACCGAAAACATTACCTGCAATAAAATAGTTGTAGATACAATAAGAAATAAAACTAATCTCTGCGATAAATACTGTGTTTTTTTAACTTGGTCAGTTTTAAAGTATATCACAAACATGAACAATAGGAAACAGACCTCACATCATTTTACACTGAGTACAGAGGAACACACATCAGGCTATATCGTCTATGGAATCCTGTCGCAATAAGTTTATCTTATGATTTCTTGACATTCGTATTAAATGTGTGCGAAACGCAGCATAGATTATAAATATTATGGTTAAACTAAACGCACACGTCAAATCTTCCCTCTCGTTCTGGCACATACAAACAAGGCATCGCTCTCTGTTTTTTTGTGATCATCATAGGGAACAGTGCAAAATTATGTAATAAAAACTAAATAATTAACTTTAAATGAATTTTTAATTCGTTTCACTAAAATAAATGTAGCCATATCCTACAAATGTGTTAAACAAATTAACGCGACAAAGTACGCTAGTAAAGTGAGATGGTTATATGTACAGTGGAAAAGACGGACGTGTCTTGTACATATAACCATCTCACTCACACTCATTATATGCAATGAGGATATCCTTTTTCTTCACGTGTAAAGATGTCGCAGGCCAAATCCCTAGAGATTTAGACAAGTCCAAGCAAACCGCGCTCGCTCCGCCTATTTTCCGATCTAGCCTTCAACCTAACCCATCCATGTCGGTTTCCGTTTCCACGACTGCGGCTTGTTTCCTCAATTCTACATACCCTCAGAAGAAATCACTATGAATTTGTCTAAATGAGAATATGGAACAAGCTACCGCAAGAAGTCGTGGATGCATCTTCGGTCAACAGTTTCAAAAATAGACTAGATAGGTTTTTAAACAGTGCATAAATAGTGGTGGACTTAATTAACTAACATTAACTATGAACAATGACTAAGTGCTATTAAGGGAATGAACTATACACCAGCTTAGATATGGGCGCATCAGCTTAATGCTGCCTGCTCATTAATCAATAATAATAATAATCCCTGGTTTTGGCGACATCTACACTTCACTACATTGCCAGGATATTGAAGAGTGACAAATATTTCTGACACACCACCATACAAATGCAACTTACTAAGCTACAATATTACTACTTTCTTCATACCATTTCCTTCACCTATGTGTGTTTTGTCACGCATTATTTACTACGTCCGCTTCTACATAAGAACTATGAAATGCCTGTGTACAGATAACTTATCTTGTGACCGGGGATATACCCCAGCGGCACTTCCGAGTCTCGAAGATCTTTTGTACTCACCCCTTTCCTTAGTCACCTTCATGTTCACAGATAAATTACATAAATATAATACTTTTGCACGACAGACTTGTTCATCATCTATCAGATTCATCGTTAAGTCTGGTCCCAACAACACAGCGCGGTGCCCGCTACTATGAGGCCTATGCCGAGAATCGACCCTGGAACAGTAAATACCTATTTAATAAAAACAAGTAACAAACCAACGCGAGTTCAAAACCATGCAATGCCTGTTTGCGGATTTTTAGCGACTGCTCTAGAGCAGATAACATACAAACATACATATATATAACTTCAAGCTATATCCCTCGCGAGGTAAGCAGAGAGAATGGAGCGCCACGAATCTCTGTCTCTACACGCTTCTCTTGCTTCCTCTATAGTCGTCGTTTCACGCATGCTCGCCGTTGGGGTCGTCTGCTCTGTATATTAAAATCTATGAGTACTCTGTCAATCTGATCTTTATAGGGTTAGATAAAGAGTAGATAACGGTGAAGGAAAACCTGCATGTCTGAGGAAAAAGTCAAAAAGGCATGTGAAATCCACCGTCCAGCACTGGGCCCGCTCGGTGGAGCATGGTCCGTATCCCCTTGTGCAAGGGGAGACCAGTGTCCAACAGTGGGGTCGTTAATAGGCTGATGATGATGGATGATAGGTGGATAAAACCGTCGGGAGGTCTGGAACTGACATGCGGGAGGTCCGGGTTCGAATGTCATATACCAACGACTTTCTTTCGAAAGACTTACTGTACGTACTGATTGCTCTGACAAGGAAACCTGCACACTGAGATAACCAGTGTGAAATGTGGAAGGCAATGGCAAACCACCACATTAAATATGCCAAGAGAGTCTATGATTTATTCCTTAGAATGATCACGATCCTCAGCAATAAGGAATACGACTCATAGAAGATGATACGAGTGACAGGATCTCTAGACAGCATAAATACCTACGGAATCTCTTCTGCCGTAAAGCCAGCGTAATTTCCGGCACATGAGGCAATCCATCTTAGTCCTCAAGGTTAGCAGCGCATCGAAAAATTTTAATAACATAGTGAGGTGAGATGTCTATAGCATCACTTACCATCTGGTGACCCGTTTGCTCGTCTGCTTTCCTTATACTATAAGAATGGGGGAAAGGGGGGGATTCACACCTCGCCCTGGGCGGCAAAAAATCACGCTACATCCGCTGGTGACGAGATCTTTAGGCAGTTTAAGTACGTGGTTCTCACCAGCATCCAAAGGCTCCTCGACGCCGATGGCGGCGCCGGTGACAGCAGTGAAGACGAAGGCGAGGCTGTTGGCAGCGGGCACGGCGAGCGACAGCGGCGCGCGCTGCACCGCCGCCAGGTACGACAGGGATCCCAGCTGGTTCACCAGCCACGGGGCCACGTACTGGGGACACCGTAAATAGCAGACTTTGACCCTATGTAGGTACATGCTGAGAGTAGACGCATGCGATGTGTGCATTTTCCCTAAGTCAATGAGATTGGAATTGGCACAAACCATTTGGCTCGCTGCCAGTGCTCACATCATTGTTCTAAAGGAGAGGGCAAATAGTCCGATTTGTGTGGTAGATAGCGAAAGCCAGAATTGAAAAAGAAAGACCTGGTAAACTCTTCGGTAAAAGCAGTGGGTCTATTAATATAAAAATAGGTACAGTCGACTACAATAGCACTACTAGTAGACTACTATAGTATACCATCTGTCAAAACCCTTCGATTAAATCTCAACCTTATGGCTGCGCAATATGATATATTTCAGATTCTCAAATTTCGACTTTTGGGTAGGTTGCGAATAAAAGGGCATCCAGCAGAGAAAGCAGATTGAGAAAGGGGATGGAAAACAGAACAACCACGGTGGTATTACTCTGCAGAGTCAACCTGGAGTGGTACCATCCTTTTACCTATTTCTGCCGCAAAGCAGCAATACTTACTGTGTTTCGGTTTGAAGGGTAAGAGAACCAACATAATTACCGGCACATGAGGCAGTCCTCAAAGTTATAGTAGCGCACCGAAGACCTTATAACATTATAGTGAGGTGAGATGTGTATAGTCGACGGTTACCACTTACCATCAGGTAGAGCCCGATTGGTCTCCTTATATCTACAATAAAACTGTGCATCCAGAAAGATACAACCTTGGGATTTTCAAGGCGAGAGTGAATTGGTATTTATTACCATCAGGTGAGACTGTGGTCAAACGCGGATAAAAAGAACAAGGGACAGCACTCACTCGCCAGTTCCCCAATAGGAAGACAACCTCAGCATACGCCTGCCCGAGCCAGGATCCCGCCCTCACCTCGCGCAGGCCCTTCGTGCCCTGTCGGATGAAGGGGTTCGTGCAGCCCCATAGCGCGCCAGTTACCACGAGCAGTCCTGAAATCAAACGTTGTGTGTTCACCCTATGATCGATACGAAGATCCTTCTACAAAAAGATAAGATATACGTATCTTGTCTTATACCTTATATTATTCGTAGAAGTATCGTCGATGAGATAAGATTATATTTTAACATGAATATTTCAAATTGAAATAAAATAAATGTATTCTATTCTATGTATAACCGGAAATATCTGAGGACCTGGCATAGCGTATGCGTATGGCATCATCGGCATGCAAAAGTCGAAACCGATACGAACTAACTAACTTTTTTGCCATCTAGTCAGGATTACGATCCATAAGTAACGCATACGAATTAAAAACAAAACATGGACCTGAAAAATACTATTACAACACAACTATTGTGACCCATGTTTGTTTGCAGAATAATGCGAAAATCAGTTTCTGCACAGATTTGTTTGGCAGAAATAGGTACAGAGCCCACATAATTTCTGTTTTTGACCACTGCGAGCGCTGCGATCGATTGAAACTAAATACGAGCCAAAAAAGAAAAGTACCTAGCTACAGTCCATTCGGGTTACGAAAATATTGACTCATCAGTGCAACTGCAGGGTAAAGGTCTAGTCACAGTCGAATAAAAATTCAAACAATTTAAATTTTAAAAGACAATTTATTATTGATAAAAAATGAAGTTAAATATTGTCTAAAATTAATATAAAGTAATTAATGTGGATTATAGGAGAGACGAAAGCGGCTCGACTCCGATGGCTCGGACACATCACTAGGATGGGGGAGGATCGGGCAGTTAAACGAGCGTATGTGGGACGCCCTAACGGACGACGTCCGGTCGGACGTCCCAGATACCGCTGGCGCGATGAAGTGGAGAAGGATCTGCGGGAGCTCCGGGCGCCTGACTGGCTCCAGACTGCGCAGGAGAGAGAGCGATGGCGCTCTTTGGTATCGGAGGCCAAGATCCACTTCGGGTCGCTGCGCCAGCGGAGTAAGTAAGTAATTAATGTGGAACTTAAAGTGCAAACAATGACTAAATAAAGGAAAGCCATAGTAGTTTTAAACAAATATATTTAATTTAATTTTTAATTTATTTATTAGGTAAACACAACAGATTACAGCCAGAGAAATTACAGAAAAATCAATATAAAGTTATGAGCTAGGTCGTAACCCTTAACGTGTGAACACAGCACGGTTAGGAAGTGGGAAATTGGTTGTTGTACAAAATTGAGTTGGGAAAAAATACTATTGAATGTAATGACTAAAAAACCTATACCTATTTGAAAAATAAAAATAATAAAGTAAAGACTATAAAGTAGGTTCGTGGATAGCTCACTTGAGGACATCCTCAACACGTCTTTTAAAAAAAATATTTAATCTCAATCCATAAATAAAATAGGTACAAAAGTAAAATATAAACCTAAACTAAATATTTGAATAATAAAATTGAGTTTAGTACCATATATCTACTTGAGATCAATTTTACCTACCTAAGATATTTGGCCAATTTCATATTATGTAGCATAATAGCTTTTATATGGCAGTAAACTCATTTTTCTAAATAGGTATACATGAAGAGTAGGGTGATTCCTGAAATTTCCCATCTCATTACGCTCTTTTTCTGTTCCTCGCGAATAAAGTAAACGATATTTGCACAGATCCTTAATCAATTCCTAAACCTTGATCTTAATATTATCTATAATTTTGATAATTGAATAATAAGATAACAAATATTTATTAATGATTACTTAAATATTTGTACGCTAGAAATAGCAGATTTTTGCACGGCCCTAAATTGTCATACGTAACACCTAATTTATAACCAAAAATCAGACAAATAAATGTATTTAATTTCGTTTGATATAAATAACATTTACTTTAATCACGAGGAACTGAAAAAGAGCGTAACGGGATGGGAAAACATCCAGTAACTGTCAGTTGCTCGAAACATACTCAAAGTTAATTCTTCATCAAACTATATGCTAGATATATTGAGGATGTTTCTTGCACCTCATAGTTACTTAGGAAGACTGAAGTGTAGAGTAAATATCACTACACTACAGAAGAAAAATAAGGTCAAGAGACTGACTTATTAACCTTATTACGACTATCATACAAAGGAGTCAAAATCTAAAATTGTATCTAAAATAAACATTCCAATATAGTGTACAGTGGATAACACAAGGCAATTTTAGTCCTTTGTCGCTTTAAATTAGTATACGAATGTAAAGGAATCATAACAAAACTTATTGCGACAGGGTTTCACAGAGTACAGCTTGATCCCACTGTACATATCATCAGCAGCCTACTCTAGTCATAGACATAGGCCTCTCCCGGAGCGCGCCATTGAGCCCGATCTTCGGCTCTTCTCATCCAGTCGCTGCCAGCCACCTTGAGCAGATCGTCACTCCATCTAGCTGGGACGCTCGTCCCACACTACGTTTGCCCAAACGCAGTCTCCACTCCAGATCTCGTCTACCCTGCTGTCGGGTCTGCGACAGATGTGACCAGCCCACTGCCACTTCTGCTTGCTAATCTTATGAGCTATAGCGATAACTTTTGTTCTATGCCGGATCTCCTCATTTCTTATTCGATCCTGCAGAGATACTCCGAGCATAGCTCTTTCCATAGCACGCTGAGCGACTTTCAATTTGTGGACCAGTCGCACCATCAGTATCCATGTTTCGGCTCCGTAGGTCATTACTGGTAGGACGCACTGTACATATAATAAATTAAAATAATTTAATGAGCCAAAAGTTACAAATTAATTTGGTGTTAATGTCTTTTTTCTACTCCCATTCGTATTTGGTAATTTGTTCAATATGAAAGCACAAAGTGGTTAATTCCTCGTAGCCATATAAAATATTTCATTTTAGCACTCGGTGTCGAAATGGCTATCATTACGTGACAGTTGCATAAACTACTTTTGTATAAAATATACACACATACCTATCTTCACTAAGAATTTAAAATTAACCACAGCGTTGTAAACAAAAATTTATCCATATACAGAAATTAATTTAAATGTACCTTCACTAACATAGTTAGATTGTAAATATCTAGACTAGAAAAATGATAATTATGTACATATAAGTATGTATAGGTAATAATTAATAACATTAAAGAAATACCTATTGTTGTAAAGGCACCTTTGTTGTGGTTGTGACATTCATATAAAAATATTTATTTGAAGAAATCTACAAGTGAACAGAGCAGAAATTATATCATTCTACTAAATACTTATTTACCTAGTCTTTAGTAAAATTTCCCTATTCATTTCAGTACTAAAGTAATTACAACTAGAGTTGCCACTAATAGTGATTTGGCCGAATATTCAATATTCGGCAACGCTGTCGGCCGAAGCGCCGAATATTCACATAACACATCACACAACCATGCACAAAATACATGGTTGCCGAGGGCGTAAACTGGTAATAGACATGCCGCAACCTGTCTCATTACGGTGCGTACGGGAGCGACGGGCGGGTATTTGTTGCAATTGCGAGTAAATCACGTCACGACACGCTTTGTCAGATCATAATAATACATAAAACATTAATATTGTGCAGAGAATAGTTCTTATTCAATTGTTTGTTCATTAAAAGGTTTACAAAATTACACCAATTAATAAAAAAATCGCCTATATGGGAATATTATGAGATATTATCCATCACAACCTACCATTGATCAATTTTACTTACTAAAGTATTGTAATTTGGTAATAGAATACATATAATCTTGAGTAATATGCGGGTTTTTTTTCATGATTTGGTAAAAAAAGTGGCCGAATAGGCCGAATACCGAATAGTAGCCGAATATTCGTGGCATCTCTAATTACAACTAATTAGGTAAGTACCTATTATAATGAATAAAATAAAATCCAGTTACTATGAATAAACCATTAAAAAGGTTATTATTATGCATAATTGATATATGTTACAACATTATTCTCACATTTTTAAGGTAGGTAACCCAGCCATTGAGCAATGTGTACATCATGCAACAGAAATTGTTGTATTGTATATAAAAAATCCTAACAAAATAAATATGTATTCAAATTCATAGCTATAAAAACATGTAAAACAGTATATTGGATCAAATGATAAAATAATTGATCACATAAACAATAAATTGAATAAAATAAATAACCAATCTATTCACCGAGAGGCACTCCAATGGTCATAGGATTTACTTTTTTAAACAGTACATGGTTCTCATCTACCCACGAAACGAAGTCTTTAACCAACACCACAGAACATTCCAGAGCTAACAGACAGTCATTCTCGGCACGGTGGGCTTCAATCGCTGGCCGGTTCAAAAGTCTCTCGTAGATATCTTTTAACTTGTAACTCTGTGTAGGCTTTGACCCTTCACTCCAAGGGAACCTTCTGCGGGCCTTCAAAACTCTGTTCGGATCCTTTCCCGGAGTACTCACATTTGCTGAACTCTGATTTTGTTTTGGAGTAGTTTCATTCTTCATTTTCATTGACAATGTATTAGTCATTGCATGGAGATCAGTTTCATCAGTCTCATCACGGGAGACAATTGTAGAATCATTCGGTTTCACAGTATTACTTGTAGAAACTTCTTGAACAGGCACAGTAGACTTTTTCATAACTTCCATAATATCATAGAACGCATGATAACAATCTGCACACACTAAATCATCAGAAAAATTCACTTGCAACTTCACTAGATAATTTTTTACTATCGGAAAATCAAAACCGTGACCGTTTTGAGCGACCAAACACACTGGCTTCGTCAACATGTTTAGGAATGTGTTGATCATGTTGAAAGTATCTATGTTGAAGAGTGGTTCGTGTTCCAACAGGTCATTGCTAAGGCCCGTGACGTCTGTACAGGAGGGTTCGATCAGCCGTCCAGGGTTGAAACAAAGGGTCAGCTTATGCTGGATGCGGGGCGTCGCCCCAGGCCGACACTCTAGCATGTGGTCTCTTTTGACGGCGACCATACTGAGCTCAGTGATTTTGGTCTTATTATTTTCTTGGCGCGGGATGCCGGTGGTCTCGAGGTCGAGGAACACGTACGTCGCGACTGGCGCCATGTTGCGAACTGAATATAGAAAGGCAGCGCTTACCTAGGGCTTGCAGCATGCTGACTCATCCGTCCAGTGCAAACTTGTTGCGGCAGGAATGCCCCGGTTTGTGATTGGTCAGTCGAACGTAGTGTGATAGATACCTTTATCTTTCTTTTCATATCAGTTCACTTCAATTCAATACGTACCAAACGCTAATATTGTATTTTAGTTTTAGGTTATGGCGTTATTAGTTTGGTGAATTGATTTTAATCCAAGCCAACTGTTACGCAAAGAGGTCTAATATTTTATATTTTTCTGTATGACATTTTTGATATGCATTGTCATTAATACATCGAAAAGACGATCGAAATAAAATTGTTCAGAATCCGCCGCGATATCGTATTTCTTTAATTATTTAGAAGTTAGCACAACACCAACATTACACTACCCTTTAAATAAATTCACAATATATTACAGTACGTATCCTCGTAAGAATTATGAAATGCGAAACAGGTAAAACATTTTTAGAAATTTATGGATAACAAACTCGTTGTTGTTGTTTCTTTTCATTAAGGCAAAGTTAACTGAGCCCATACAGCCATGTCGTTAAATCTACACAGTTCGGACCGTTCGTTATGTCAATAAAAATATATTGAAAAAAAACCCTAATCATCGACATAGAATTAAGAGACTCGATATTCAATAAAAGATTAAAGTTGTATCTTCTTAACAAATGTTTCTATTCACTGCAGGAGTTTTTTGATGATAAAACCAATACTTAACTATAAAATCAATTATGTATAACTTATAATGACATTTAATTTAATTTATCTCGTTAGCATTTATTACTATTATGATTTATTATAATCTCTAATTTTATATTGCACTGCCCTACTCAGGGTTTCATGTATCATCGGATAATATATATTTTTTAAGACCAATTGTTACACATGAAAATCAATAAATGGTATGAGTATGAGCATGTCTGATGTAAACAACTCTTTCAAGTCTTCATTAAAATGCTGGTGTGACACATTTCAATGCTATCTAGGAGAATCTTCCACGCTTTTTGAACCAAAGAAGAAGGCGTCCCGGGCGCAGTATGGCCCTTCAAAAACCAGCCAAATACGGATCGGGCTACAGCGTCTTATTTGACTTTATTTTACTGTCCCACAACTTAATCACATTTTGTAGACCTTCTTCAAATAAAAAAAACACCATTCTTATCTTATCTTATTGTATACATATAAACATACAAATATTCTGATATGGTCTCCTTGCGTGTAGTTATCATTTATATCATATTCTTTATCGCACACAAGACAAAAGGCGGCGGCGTAATAATTTTAAGCTATTCGTTCCAGACAACCTTTGGGTGATGGAGTACATGAAAAATAAGACGGAAGCGAGTGCAAGAACTATTATATTCTTGTCGGGGAAAATAGAGATGGGGGTGTGTACGTATTGAGAGAGGGGCAATGATATGGTTGGTTGCTCACCTGTCGGTGCTCTTCCAGGTTGTTTGTTGTCAACTTATTTCTAAGTGACATTTTACTCCCCTTGCCTAGTATCGGGTGTAATCGGCCGAGAATGAATGCTGCGCGGTCGCGGACGCGTTTTACGTGTGACTCGAAGGTCATACCTCTATCAAGGGTGACTCCTAGATATTTGACCTTTTTCTCCCATGGGATAGGTCTGCCAAAAAGTGAGAGTTGCCCTATGTTATTCCGAACATGGGTGGTCGTATCAGGGGCACGACACCTAGCGAAGAGAATGGCGGCGCTTTTGTCAGGGTTCACTTCGACTCTCCACTTCCGAAACCATTCGCCTAGGGCGGTGGCGGCGGATTGGAGAATCCGGGTGATACGAGCCCTGTTCCTATCAGAGGTGTAGAGAGCGGTGTCGTCCGCGAATAGCGCGAGTTCTACCTTTGGATGGCGAGGGATGTCACTGGTATACAGCGAGAAGAGGAGTGGCGAGAGGACGGAGCCCTGGGGGACTCCGGCTCTGATTGGGCTAGGGGAGGAGAGCGATCCTGAGGAAGTCCCGTAGTATGAGTACGAGACGATCCGGTACCCCGATTTGGTATAACGTGTATATCAAACCGTTGTGCCAGACTTTATCGAACGCCTTCGCCACGTCGAAGAATAGCGCCCCTGTGGGAATCGGCTTACGCGAATAATTGAGTCCCTCCAGTATGTGTTCCGTGATGCGGTGCACCTGCTGGACGCACGAATGTCCGGGTCTGAAGCCAAACAGGACGTCAGGGATTAAGCCTTTGGACCTGGCAATGTCATGGAGGCGATTATTGAGAAGTCTTTCGTAGACTTTCCCCATTGTCTTGAGGATACTGATGGGGCGATAACTGGTGGGTTCGGAGCGCGGTTTACCTGGTTTGGGAATACCTATGACAACTGCTTATTTCCAGGTGTCTGGAAAGGAGCAGTTGGCCATTGCGGTATTGAAGATAGATGCCAATAGGCAAATCAGGGGCCCTCCTGATTTGCCTATTGGCATCTATCTTCAGGGAGCAATTTGAGAACCTTATTAGTAATTCCGTCTGAGCCGGGGGCTTTTTTCTGTTTAAGACCTTTGATAGCGGTATGAACCTCCTGAGCCGTAATCGGATCTAGCGGGGGATCGGACGGGAGTATAGAAGCATATAATACATTCAGCACAAGTCAGGGCCTACCCCTACCTACGTTTTCACCTAACTAAATATTGTCGGTGTAACAAAAACCCATTTTATAGTCGACAGGTTTAGTACTGAACCAATATCCAAAAAAAATACTGATTTTACTAAACAACCCTCTCCGGCTGTATAGGATGTTTTTGTTTCAGTTTAGCTCATTATCATAAAAACTCCTTTCTTTGAAACAAACTAAAAAATGAAAGCCAGTAATAAAAATCACCATGTCTTTATTATAAAATCACACAGAAACAACAAATATACGACATCACAATCATCTACTTATTTAAAATGTCTCAAGTACCTACAAAATGTATTAAATTACTAAACATGTGCTTTACAACTAAAATAAATACAGTAATTGTATAATAAATACATATAATTAATAAACCCACACACTGGTTTTATTCATTCCTACCCAATGATACAAAACATAATCATATCGAACAGTAAAATAATGTATATCCTGACCAGAAACAAAAAAACCCTTGCCAGATTGTGGAATTAAATGGTACTATTGTTTTCAAAAGCGAACTCCAAAACACAGATTATAAAACTACAAATGTTGCCCTCATGACAGGTTCTTTTTCTTTTAGTTCACGGTCAGGGATAAATTGACAGTCCTTCGGTAAAAAAAATCAAACCTATTCTTAAATAAGTTGAAAGGTAAACAGAGAAATCTCTTGAGTGAAGAACTGCATTTTTTTTGCTATAAAAGTATCTGAGAGAACATTTCCTATTAACACGTCAATTACATAGAAAATACGTAATACAGTGCTGCAAATAGAACAACGGAAAAAGATAAAACTGGGATCCAATATTTCTGCAACAAATTCCTATCATCCCTATTAACTACAACCTTCTTTTCCTTATACTTCCTCTTTTTCCCACTCAATTTCCATTCATACTCTTCCAACTCCTTACGATTCCTTTCTTCTTCAAGCTGTTTCTGTCTCTGTTCCTCCTTTTCTTTCTCTAACTGTGTTGCCATCTTTTTCGCTTTGCAGGTTTCATCACAATCCACTTTGGCATCACCTTTCTTCACCACATTGCATGGAGCATCCTTCTTCAAGTTGCCACATGGGCAGTAGATTTTGGTCTTCTTCGTACAGACTTGGTTTCCACAGTGACCAGGATGGCAGTTATTTCTGCAACGGTGTCCACAGTCTAAGTTCTTTGGGCATTGTTGTTTGCAAGACAACATTTCTTCAGTTGCGGTTGATAACTCCCGACAACGTAAGTATAGTTCGGTGATGCCACAGTGACAAGGGATTCGTTCAAGAATATCGCAAGGTGGACACGCACCGGGGTGACAGGCGCCCTTCGCGCATTTGTGAGCGCATTTCTCTGGCCGGGGCACTAAGCATTCTCTGTTACATGGCCTACAATTATAGGGCACACTCGGGTAATCAGGATCTGAGCTGTAGAGGTGACAGAGTAGTGTGCATTTGTGATTCCCACAGGGCAATGGACAGCCGCATTCTCGACCGCACGGTCGACGTTTAGCTGAATGACAAGGTTGCTCTTCTGTCTCATGTTCTCCGAAACAAATGACAGGGATGGGTGTATCACAAGGAGGACAGTCTAATGTCATTATTTTAGTTTTCGGAGGTTGAACTTCCCAAGGAGTCGCTGGCTTTTCTACCTGTTTGAAGACAACTGCTACGTATTCATGGCATGTGGCCTTACATTTATGTTCACAGTTTGGATACAGCTTATCACAAATGGCTCTGCATGATGGACAATCACCAAAATGACAGGAATGTTGGTTTTCTTCCACATGTCCACATTTATATTTAATCTTACATGGGAGACTACATTTAGGTGGTTTAGTGTGCTTTTCTCTACCACATGGGACAACAACATAAGTTTCTTTGCATCGGCAGGTTACTTTAGATTCCCTGGGACACGGGTAGCAAGGACCGTGATGGCAGACACTGGTACATTTGTGTCGGCTGCACTGGAGAGGTTTATCACAGATCTTCTCACAGGGAGGACAGTTACCATTGCAACATTTTCGAGCACAAGGATGTTTCCCACATGGTCTTGTTCCTCTGCATTTAGATTCACATTTGAACTCTTTGCTGCATGGTAGAGACCTTGTATGAGCAGAGCACAGACATTGCTTCTGTATTAACACCTGGCATGGTGGACAGGGGCCTTTATGACATTTCTCTGGACAGTTGTGTTCACAATCTTCATGTTTCTTACCACAAGTGCCGAGGCATGTTTCCATAACATCTGGACATTGTACATATCTCTGATTTGCACCACATGGACAAGACCTTTTGCCTGAGTTGGGACACAACCCACAATCTCCTGAGTGGCATATTCTTTCGCACTTGTGATATCCACAGGAGAAAGGTTTGTTGCATGGCTTTAAGCATCGCCATTTGGGGTCAGCACATGGACGTTTGACTTTTTCAGTACAACATAGACATGGTTGCAGGCTTGTGTAGTTGCAAGGAGAGCAGTCTCCTTCATGACAAAGATTTTCACATCTATGTGACTTGCACAAAAGTAGTCCACCACATTTTTTTCCACATGACCACTTGGCCGAGCTACATCTTACTTTTTTATGCTCCTTTTGACAGTAACACACTCCATCGACAGTCTGGGGGCACGGCGGGCACGGCCCAGGGTGGCAGAGCAGCAAACATTGATGCACACAGTTATTGCCTGTGGAAAGTCTTTTTTCACATATTTCTCCACAAGAATGTGGCACCAACCACGGGTGGACGGGTGGGTCGTCAATTTTGCCGCAAAAACATTTGTATCTCCGCGGTATTTGCTCTTTAGTATACGAATGCCGACACTTCGGACAGCACCATTCGATTTTCTTGGGCACCACGACGGCAATAGGGCCGTGGTTCTCTTCAGTTCTAAGACTAATGCTATCATTGGACCATTTTTGGATACAAGATAAATGGAAATAAGAGAAGCAGTGGTTGCATGTCCAAATAGCATCGGCCCTTTTGATCGATCCTATACAAATCAGGCAGGTGACGGGTCGGCCGCTTATCGCTTCTTCCAGAAGGTTTTTGGTCCGATTCAGCAGGTGGGCGTCGCCTCCTCCGCTCCAGTAGCTCTGGAACACTCCTTCTAGGACGGAAGACTCGAACGGATCCTCGTCGTCTGACGAGGAAAGCTCCTTCATCTCCTTCAAGTGCCGTTGCACGTTCTGATGCAGTTTTGCGGCGGCATCTCGATATCTCCGCGCCATGATGATCTTTAGACGTTTTCACAGTAATTATGATGAAAAGTTAAACAGATCTTATTGAAATTCGTTGAATAATCTTGCGACAAAAGCCAACTTTTCGATTTTGCTCCATGTCGGCAATTTTTTGTTGGAATTGGAATGACGTTGACATTAGGCTACGTTCCTTTTTTGCTTTCGACAATTAATTATTCTCGGGTAAAGTGATTTTTTTGGAACTAGGACAGCGTTCCATAACCAGTTGAAATAATTGACGTTGACAATTATCCATGTACCATTACCGTGTTAACAGCTGAAAATTTATCAAACTTGTATTAAAACAAGCAATGGAACATGTACATTTGTAAATGTGAATGATTTAATTAATTATGGTCTTAACCATAGCGTTCCTTAGAACGCTCTCTAAATGTACCAGTAAATAGGCATTAATGGAATCAATGAACAATTTTGTAACTTTGTTATTTATTTTTAGTCATACCACTCACGTGTATTTGCTTGATTATTTTGTACATATTACCTCGTTATATAAGGGGATGTAAGGGGATGTAAGGGGGGTCACCAACATCTAGACCTCCAAATGTCAAACTCACCTGCACGTGGTACATCCTGCCGATTAACGAACGAGTCCCTGGCGACCGACTAGTGGCGGTATAACCACTCAAATTATGGCTGGGTCAAAATATCAGAAGCACGATGACGGGCAGCAGCGTCATCGGGGCAAGCGACCCGGCTACTGCGATCGCCAACCCGCAGGCCTAGCGTGGCGATTATGGCATCACCTCTTATGGACAGCGCAAAAAGTAAACGGCCTCCAGTTCCCGGCCGCCCCACTATTCCTGGTCACGGTGGCGGCCATGGTAACGGTGGGGCAGGGGGTGCGAAGAATCCCCGGGCTACGGTAGGCTACCAAAACAAACTGACACTGGCGACGTATAACGGACGAAGTTTACGGCTGGACGAGCACATTGCGCAGCTCGAGGTAGAGTTGGAGAAGATACGATGGCACGTTCTGGGGTTATGTGAGGTCCGAAGAGAGGGGGAGGACACATTAACCCTTGAATCAGGCCATCTACTCTACTTCCGAGAGGGTGATCAACTTTCCCAGGGCGGTGTCGGGTTTCTCGTCAATAAGTCCCTCATAGACAATGTTGTTGAGGTCTCCAGTGTGTCGACAAGGGTAGCGTATCTTGTCCTTAAGTTAACCGAGAGATATTCTCTCAAGGTTGTACAAGTTTACGCACCGACCTCGACACACTCGGACGACGAAGTGGAGGCTATGTATGAAGACATAGCCAAAGCCCTAAACAACACCAGTAAGGCACATTTCAATGTTGTCATGGGGGACTTCAACGCGAAAGTGGGAGTACGGACTTGCAGCGAATTGAGGGTTGGGCCATACGGCTTTGGAGGCAGAAACCACAGGGGGCAAATGCTTGTTAACTTCCTGGAGATGGAGGGCCTATTCTTAATGAATTCTTTCTTTAAGAAGGGACCCCATAGGAAGTGGACTTGGCAAAGCCCCGATACTGTGACGAAAAATGAGATCGACTTCATTATGACGGATAAGAAGCACATATTCAGAGATGTCTCAGTGATCAACAGGTTCAAAACCGGTAGTGATCACCGACTCGTCCGAGGCACTCTGAATATTGACTTCCAGCTGGAGAGACGCCGTCTAATGAAGCCCACGTTCCGACCTACTCTGCACCAGGCCGTGGCAGGCTCCGACCGGTTTCAGCTAGAACTGAAAAACCGATTCGATGCCTTGGAAACCACAAATAACGTTGACGAGAATTTCCAAAACGTGGTGAGGACTATTAGGGATGAAGGAGTAAGGTTTTGTCGGTTGCAGCGCACAGGCACGAAGTCGAAACTCTCGGACGGGACTCTGGCACTTATGAGGGAAAGACGCGAAAACACACAAGCCACATCGTCAGAACAACGAGCACTCAATAAGAGAATAAGGAAGCTGACACGACGTGACCTCCGAAGCTTCAATACACGTCTCATAAAAGAGGCGATCGAGAAGAATAGGGGGTCAAAAGTGTTCGTTCAGCAACTCGGGAGAAGCCACCTGACGAAGCTCAAAATTTCTAGTGGCAGAACCGTCACCTCCAAGCCAGAGATACTCGCCGAGATCGAAGACTTCTATGGCCGACTGTATGCTGCTCATGCTCCGCGGCCTGATCCGACAATCGAAGATCCTAGAGCCACGTTAACCCGACACTATACCGATGAACTGCCAGATTTTAGCCTAGACGAGCTCGAGCTGGCTCTCAAACAGCTTAAGAATGGAAAAGCCCCTGGTGAGGACGGTGTCACTTCTGAGCTCCTTAAGGCAGGAGGAATCCCTGTACTGAGGGAACTTCAGAAGCTCTTCAACTCCGTCCTACACAGTGGGAGAACTCCGGAGGCGTGGAACAGGAGCATTGTAGTTTTGTTCTTCAAAAAAGGAGACAAAACTCTGCTCAAAAACTACAGACCCATCTCGCTCCTGAGCCACGTATATAAGCTGTTTTCGAGAGTCATCACGAATCGTCTTGCGCGGAGATTCGACGACTTCCAACCTCCGGAACAGGCCGGATTTCGGGGAGGCTTTGGCACCATAGACCACATCCACACTGTGCGGCAGATTATACAAAAAAGTGAAGAATATAATCAGCCCCTGTGTCTTGCATTTGTGGACTATGAGAAAGCCTTTGACTCCGTCGAAACCTGGGCTGTTCTGGAGTCCTTGCAGCGTTGCCAAGTCGACTGGCGATACATCGAAGTGTTGAGATGTCTGTATGACGCCGCGACGATGTCTGTCCAAGTACAGAACCAGCAAACAAGACCCATCCAATTGCGCAGAGGAGTAAGACAGGGAGATGTTATATCTCCGAAACTGTTCACGAACGCATTGGATGATGTCTTTAAGACCCTGGACTGGAAAGGACACGGCATCAATATAAACGGCGAGTACATCTCACACCTACGTTTTGCCGATGATATAGTCGTAATGGCGGAGTCGCTGCAGGAACTTCAAGAAATGCTGGACAATCTCAATGCTGCTTCACGACGTGTCGGTCTCGGGATGAACTTGGACAAGACTAAGGTCATGTTCAATGACCATGTCGTTCCGGGACCGATTATCGTCGATGGTACGGCCCTCGAAGTTGTGCAACAATACGTCTACCTCGGGCAGACTGTGCAATTAGGTAGAAACAACTTCGAGAAAGAAGCCGACAGAAGAATTCAGCTGGGTTGGGCAGCATTTCGGAAGTTACGTCACATCTTCTCGTCGCCCATACCTCAATGTCTAAAGACAAGAGTCTTTAACCAGTGCGTCCTACCAGTAATGACCTACGGAGCCGAAACGTGGACACTGACGGTGCGACTGGTTCACAAATTGAAAGTCGCTCAGCGTGCTATGGAAAGAGCTATGCTCGGAGTATCTCTGCTGGATCGAATCCGAAATGAGGAGATCCGGCATAGAACAAAAGTTATCGACATAGCTCATAAGATTAGCAAGCTGAAGTGGCAGTGGGCCGGTCACATCTGTCGCAGAACCGACAACCGCTGGGGTAGACGAGTTCTGGAGTGGAGACCGCGTTTGGGCAAACGTAGTGTGGGACGCCCCCCTGCTAGATGGAGCGACGATCTGCGTAAGGTGGCTGGCAGCGACTGGATGAGAAGAGCCGAAGATCGGGCTCAATGGCGCGCCCTGGGAGAGGCCTATGTCCAGCAGTGGACTAGAATAGGCTGCTGATGACCTCGTTATATTTATTTATTGAAGATAATTATTCCAATTCCACTTTGTTTAATATGGCCCCATCGTTTTATCGATGATTCTGCCAATGTCGAGGTTGAAAATGACTCAGTGCGATAATTTTAAGTTAATTTCTCAATACTCAATGATAGTTTTACCCTCATTTCATCACCCTTTCTCTGTATCCTACCTTGAATTGGGTTAAGGCAACTACAGGTTCGTTTGACAATTTTAAATGTCAAACGGCCACTTCTACGCCGCCGAGTTGAGTCGAGCACCACGAAGCTTATCATCGCGCAAAACGACTAAAATCGTGATTGAGATCCAGCCGCGGCTGTAGCTAACCACGCGCAAACGTATTGGTGCATCAGTTCCTCAACTGTGGAAGACGGACGGGGGCAGAAAATACCAGCGTCTATACCATCTAGCACGCGGGGCTACGTGGACCAGGTGAGCCCCCAAATTCTGACCTTCCTTTTCATATGGTACTTCGATCCAAATATTATTTTAGTACCAATTTCATCCCATACGTCCTAAATCCCATCGTTCAGAACATAAATCTATTATCATTCGTAAAGTTCCTTTGCCTCGTAGCATTTTTCTTTCACTTATCGACATTTAAGATATATTTTCAATTCTACCATTTGGAAGGATTTCGAATTATTATATTGGCAACACTAGTCTATGGTTCCGTTCTTCATAAAAAAAAGTTAGCTGTCAAAACAAATTGTAAACGTTTTCGGAATTATTGTGTATTAATTTAAAAAAAAAAAACGTTTTCGTGCTAAAGTTTTCCGTCGTTTTTACCACTAGTTTCTAATAAACAAACAACATGTCAGCAGATCTAAAAGTTGCAAAAGTGCGATTCCAACTGTCATATGACTCTGTGAATGAATTATACAAGGTTTGTATGCGGTTGCTTCAAGGGCCGCAAACACCTCAACAATTTTAAGACTTTCTAGCGCGGTTTAAGGATCTGAAGAAGAAGAAAGAAGACTTCTTCTTCTTCTTTCTTTAATGATCTATCTCGAGAACGAGATCAAATTTTTCAATTCTACATGCAAATACGGAAGATGTAGATAAAAAGCAGTACTCGATAAAAGTTTCACTTAGTTTTGCGATATGTACTATTCAATACAAACCACACAAAGTTAATTGATGCCGGGAAAGTCAAATGTACTCATAATTCTGCGGCTGCTGCATATGCATACATGAAATCGCTATCGGACAACACTTTTTTCAACTTACCAAAGGTTAGTCTGATTACATTTAAGGGTATTCCATACTGAATGGCCCAGTTTTATATCAACTTTTAAAAGTTTAATTCATGACAATGCTCGGCTGAATCCAATTCAAAAGTTTCATTGTCTACTGAGTGTTTTAGAGCAGGAACCATTAACTCTTATCAAAAATTTGCCTATAACTTATGAAAATTATGACTTATGAGAACATGCGGGTAATTGCAGACAAACACTTGGAGCAGTTACTCTCTGTCAGGTGTCAGGGTAAATATAACAGGGTAATAACTTGTAAAAATATTAAGTGGTTTGTAAACACATTGAATGAACACACTCAAGCTCTGAAGTCGCTCAACTTTGATGTCGAATCTTGGAATTATCTTTTGTTCCATCTGTTATCACGGAAATAACCGTCTGAGCTACGTAGTAAATTTGAATTTACTTTGGAAGCAAATGAAATTCCAAAGTTTAATAGTTTATTATCTTTTCTAGAGGATCATGTTAAGAGTTTTGGAAACAACAAGCTCATTTAGTGATTTCAAGTCAATAACACACTATATTCCTACTTTGCATATGTCCAATGGTCCCTGCCAGTGCTGCGGTAGCAACCATGGCATATATCAGTGTTCTGAATTCGATTCTTTGAGGCTTTAGTTACAGAAAAGAATCTTTGTATCAACTGTCTGACACCACATTACCAAAATTACTCCACCAGAAGGTTGTCTGGAAGAGATCGCTTTTAGCGATAAGACCGCCTAGATTGTATTAATCGTTTTGTACGCATTGTATCACATTAATTTTGTGCAATAAAGAGTATTCATTCATTCATTCACATTATGTAACAAAGTGTTTATCAAAGAGCTCTTGTCAAATATGTTAGGGTCTGTTTGATGACGACTTTCCACTCAATACTCAATATATTTATTGCTTAATGTGGTTATGTATAGGTGTTACATTTGTTGTTTGTCACATTTTGTTTCAATCAAATTGAAAAACTAAAATGTGAACCTCTATCATAAAATACCTATGGTGACAGTAGAAATAGCGCTTGGATACATTGTCTAGTCTAATGTGACAGGCTGAAAGCAGAAATAGCGTTATCTATCTGTATTTCTCTGTCTCAGTGAGGCTGACTGAGGTCTGTCCTCTGCCCTGTCTGGTTAGGTACATTTTTAGTTTCATTTTCATTCATGTCTAGTAAATTTTGTATTGTAGGACTGGACTGAAAGTTACTAGATAGTAACTTTTGTAGGAAATTTCGAAAATAGTGGCGTCAACTTTTATAAGTTGAGAGAGCTTATGGGCTCGTACACAAAACTGCGATGCGACGTCGCATCGCAGAAATCTGCGAGCTCCCTCTACGCATCGCAAGAACTTGCGAATTGATTCGCATCGCGCATTCCTGCGATGTTTCGTCACACTTGTTGGCGCCATTTTAGTTCGCTCTGGGACAGCGCGTGGGCAAGACGTATGTAAAAAAATGACAGAGTACGACGTTGATTTTTTCATATCACTGATTGAGGAGCGCCATGTTATCTGGGACACTAGTATTGAAGACTACAAAAACAATTTTTTTTTTTTTTCGTACTGATAATTGCTGTTGGTCCTAATGACCTTTACAGCTTCACCGGGTTTTTTGGGGCGAGCGCTAAATGCGCTCCAGCCTAGAGGAGGACTTAAAAACTACTATAAGAAGCGACTGCCTAAGGGCACCCAGGTGGGTACGGACCTCGGCTTAGGACGTCGCTGGGGACGGAGGGGTCGGGGAGAAGCGGCCTGGAATGCGCCGATAGCGCGTGAAAGCGCCAGAAGCGGGTCGCCGCCCGCGCCGGCGCGGGCGGTATGAAGGTGCTGTGTGTGAACTACTATCGGGTGGCGGGGTGGCTTCCGCGATGGAGATCGTGATGGCGTCGTCGGGGTCGTCTAGGACGTGTCTAGGCCGACGTCGTCGACGGGATGTCGGTAAACCGTTAGTCGAATAAGCGGCGGCGCTTACTACTAGAGGGTTTGGGTGGTGGGGAGCTTGCTCGAAGAAGCGTCGAGACGCTAACTTCATGTATTGAGCGATCGTGGGGAGTTCCAAATCGTGATGGAGGTCTACGTTACGTAGGTACCATGGAGCACCGGTTGCTCTACGCATGAACCTATTTTGGATAACCTGAAGGCGGCGAATGTGGCAAGAGTGCGCGAATGTCACGCTTGCGTACGTGAGGATTGGACGGATGCAAGTTTTGTAAATTGTCAACTTATTTCTAAGTGACATTTTACTCCCCTTGCCTAGCATCGGGTGTAACCGGCCGAGAATGAATGCTGCGCGGTCGCGGACGCGTTTTACGTGTGGCTCGAAGGTCATACCTCTATCAAGGGTGACTCCTAGATATTTGACCTTTTTCTCCCAAGGGATAGGTCTGCCGAAAAGTGAGAGTTGCCCTATGTTATTCCGAACATGGGTGGTCGTATCAGGGGCACGACCCCTAGCGAAGAGAATGGCGGCGCTTTTGTCAGGATTCACCTCGATTCTCCACTTCCGAAACCATTCGCCTAGGGCGGTGGCGGCGGATTGGAGAATCCGGGTGATACGAGCCCTGTTCCTATCCGAGGTGTAGAGAGCGGTGTCGTCCGCAAATAGCGCGAGTTCTACCTTTGGATGGCGAGGGATGTCGCTGGTATACAGCAAGAAGAGGAGTGGCGAGAGGACGGAGCCCTGGGGGACTCCGGCTCTGATTTGGCGAGGGGAGGAGAGCGATCCCTCGACGCGGTAGCGAAAGGTTCGATTCCTGAGGAAGTCCCGTAGTATGAGTACGAGACGATCCGGCACCCCGATTTGGTATAACTTATATATCAAACCGTTGTGCCAGACTTTATCGAACGCCTTCGCCACGTCGAAGAATAGCGCCCCTGTGGGGATCGGCTTACGCGAATAATTGAGTCCCTCCAGTATGTGTTCCGTGATGCGGTGCACCTGCTGGACGCACGAGTGTCCGGGTCTGAAGCCAAACTGGACGTCAGGGATTAAACCTTTGGACTTGGCAATGTCATGGAGGCGATTATTGAGAAGTCGTTCGTAGACTTTCCCCATTGTCTTGAGGAGACTGATGGGGCGATAACTGGTGGGTTCGGAGCGCGGTTTACCTGGTTTGGGAATACCTATGACAACTGCTTCCTTCCAGGCGTCTGGAAAGGAGCAGTTGGCCATTGCGGTGTTGAAAATAGATGCCAATAGGCAAATTAGGGGAGCAGGGAGCAATTTGAGAACCTTGTTGGTAATTCCGTCTGAGCCGACTACAAAAACAAATTCATCAAACAAGATGCTTGGAAGGACATATGTAAAAGTTTATTTCCAAATTGGGAGGAAAAAGAAAACAATGAAAAAACTAAACTTGGTAAGTAGACAAATACATTTATTAAGTATAACTTCTTTTTACTAAAACTACCAACAAATCAAACATTCTATTCATTAAAGCACAAAAAATATTCTTTAAATTGTTTACAAATGCTTAGGCGTCGACAGCGAGTTACTTTTTTGTAATACTTTTGTACCTGTTGTATTGATTTATTACCAAGAAAGCGAGCAACAATGCAAGCCGCATTGTATGTTCTTAAATTTTTTGTAGTTGCCAGCTTAATGCTCCAACTTCACTAGTAAAGTAATTCGCATATTCGTTTCTTATTATATTTGCATTTACTACCTGATTACCTACATTCAATCCTTGTTGAAGTGGTTGTAGTTCGGAATCATCTATGACCATTTCAACAGGGGTGTCTAATCCATCACGGTTAATTACAAAGTTATGTAGTATGCAACAAGCCTTGACAATGTCGATTGCAAAATCATATGAGACGTTAATGGGCCGGTGAAATATTCGCCACTTATTGGCCAGTATGCCGAAAGTACACTCGACATATCTTCTTGCCCTACTCAAACGGTAGTTAAATACTCTTTGTATAACAGACAAATGCTTGCCAGAGTAAGGTCGCATGACCGTATTCGAAATAGAAAAAGCTTCGTCTCCGACAAAAACAAATGGAACCGGTTCTTGAAAGCCCGGTAACGGCCTCGATGTTGGTGTATGCAAATGACCTCTCATCAGTAAGTCGTACAGTTTCGTGTTGTGGAAAATAGTGGAGTCGCTTTCCTTTCCATATGCTCCTATGTCTACATAGATGAATCTGTATTTCGAGTCAGCAATAGCCAACAAAACTATTGAATTGTAGTCCTTGTAATTAAAAAAAAGTGATCCACTGTTTGGGGGACTACGAATACGAATATGTTTCCCATCAACAGCTCCAATACAGTTAGGGAAGTTGGCTTTCTTGTCAAAGTCCGCAGCAATTTCTTCAAACAGCTGTTGCGTTATTTTTGGTATGTTTGCATTCAAACAAAGTTTCCATATTGCACTACAAACTAATCGTATTATCTTAGCAATTGTACTTATTCCTCGATAATAATCTAAATGTATATTTCTGATTTCATTTCCGGTCGCTAGGAATCTGTAACATAAATAGAAAAAAAAGGATTAATTTAAATAACAAACTACAAACTTGAAAAGTAAAGAACACTAACCAAAAACGACATAACATGCATAAATTAAATATTGTCTATTGTTATTTTTGCAGGTAATTCAGTCATACAACGATGGAGGGGGATTAAGGATACCTTTAATAAATATGAAAAAAAACTCAAAGATGCAAGTAGGTCAGGGTCTGGTTCAAAAAAATTAAAAGAATACCACCTTTATAAACAATTACAATTTCTTAAGAAAAATATGCAAAAAGAGACCACTACCAGTATAAATGAATCAGAAAATGAGCAAGATAATCAAGAAAATACATCTCAAACACGTTACCAAAAGCGGCCACCAAAAAGAAAGATGGTAAATAATAATTTTGAAGAGGATATTGTAAAGATTTTAAAGGAACCAGAGAATAGACATATATCTTTCTTTAAAGGTATTCTACCATCACTTGAAAGATTAGATGACAATAAAACACTAATCTTTCAGAGCAAAGTTCTTCAAATTTTAACAGAATTGCATCAACCTCATGGCTACTACTATCCAAATAGCAACTACCAGGGTTATCAAACTCAACATTTTGCAACATCTCAACAAACGCCACTGATACGTCCACAGTCATCTAACATACCAGATCTAAGTGATTCACCTAGTAATGATTTTTCTAACTCAAGCATATTAAGCACACTTTCAACTGAAGAAGACTTTGATTTTTCGTAAATTTTATCGATTGCAATATTTGGAAAACTCTTTTAAAAAACTAATGTAAACAATTATTGTTTTATTTTACTTACCTGATAGTGAGGCCAACCATTTCCAGTGGCATAACAGGCATTCTCCCCTTGTACGATCGTTTCTGAAGATATGGTGACAATAAACTTAAAAGCTCTTCGAATGAAGAGATGCTCATTCTAAAATAGTCAAAAAAAATTTCCTCGTCTGTTTTCAAAGCTACATATTTTTGATTAAAATAGTTTCCACCGGGATTCATAATACTAATAAAGGGATGCACCCAAAATCTTCTTTGTTTCTTTTTTCTGTATCTCCTAAGCAATAACAAAAGTGCACACTTCTTTTTACGATCCATGTCACAGATTTCACTTCAAAATACGTTTAGTACCGTTGACGGTCGTCGAAGGAATGGTCACCCTGGGAGACGCCTTGCCGCACGAAATCGCATCGCAGCAATTCGTGTCGTAATTTTATGCGTTGCGAATTCGCATCGCAGTTTTGTGTACGAGCCCTATGCTCTCTCTTTTTCTCTCTCTCTCACACACACATACCGCACATTCACCCCACACACCCTTTCCCACCTTAACACACCTCACAGACACATATACTATACATGTGCTTACACACTCAATCTCTACTATACCGATTCTTCTGATTGTTGTCTGAAGTAGGTATACAGGTAAACTGTAAACTACAACTGAGTCCTAAATAGTTAATTAATACATATTGGTAAGGTATTTAAGGATCGCCGCGACACAGGGTCGCCCTACCAGGCTGGAGCGCGTTTAGCGCTCACCCCAAAAACCCCGGTGAAGCTGTAAAGGTCATTAGGACCAACAGCAATTGTCAGTAAGGAAAGAAGAAAAAAAAAGGGTCCCCTAGTGTGGGATCCAACAGTAAATTAAAAAAACAATTGTAAATTTTTTGTGGTAAATAAATTATTTTGTATTTGTAACTCCGGGGTGACCTCTCGCTCACTTATATCCTAGATCGTTTAAAAGTGAGCGACTTTCGCGAGCGACACCAGAATTGGTACCAATGTACAGCGGAGATAAAGTGGTTACCACCTGCAACTTACACCATCGCTAATTTCTCTAAAACTACTGAATTGATATAAATGTGCTTTCACTAGCTATTAAAACTACATATATAATATAACTAGATAAATAAGCTGGTGAAAGCATTTTTATATTAATTCAGTAGTTTCAGGGAAATTTGCGATTGTGTACCTACAAGTTACATGTCGTAACCACTTTCTGATCATGGAAAAAAGCTCAAAAAGTGGGTAGGTGTTACCTACCCACACAGAGCTTTTTGTCTGATCTGCAGGCAGAAGCAATCAAACTTTAACCATGTGAAATATCACATTCTCTCTGATGTATATATTAAGTAATAGGTATTAGTTCTTTAATTTAAAATGATACTAAATTAAAGTTTAATGTTTTTATATTTCACCCACTAAAATAATATTATAATATAATAATAATAAATGTATTTAATTCACCCATATTACAAATTAACAATATATAATATAATTTTACTTTTAAAAAAATTATAAGTACGGTATATTATCATTACCTACAGTGTACTTAATCAGTCATGCACCATGATTTGAGAAATATGTAACTAATGTTACACAGATAGTTTATTTATACATAGTTTATCTATTTGTATTTTAAGACGAGTATAACTCTGTTCATCCACCTTAATGTTAAAAAAATTACAATATTGTTTACAATGTCAAAAACAAAAATGTATCAAAAGTTTTCCTTAAATAACATGATTATATAAATATTTATTATATGTATAAGTTCCCTAAATATTCCCCTGTTCAATATTGTTTCGTCTGTCCATATGTAGGGGGAGTTTCCGGACAATCTTGATAAAAAGTGCAAAATTCTAAATTACGATAAACCAAGTCATAACCGGTCACTTTCACGATGTGTCTCCCTGACAACGTGAATTGGCGGAATTATTGTGCCTTAAAACACAATACCAAAGGCCATTAATTAAAAATAAATAAATAAAAATAACATGATTTAAATAAATAAGCTGAGATAAAGCCTCTTGTTAGATATTAGAATATCTAACAAGAGGCTTTATCTCAGTCAATGGTTTGCAGGCCTGATCCGCCCAAGGCAGAAACTTGTGTTTAAGTGCCACTACACACTGGACTAGCATCAGACAGTCTGCTTCCGCTCTGTGAGCATTACTCTCCTCTTTATTCAATAATCTTTTATACAACGCTGACAGTGTATAAGTATTTTTATCAGCAATTTTATTTTTAGTACTTCTAGGTTTTTTATCGAACACTTTTTTTATTGCCTTGGTCCGTTTAGCACTTTTAATTTTTTTACTTTGCTCATTTTGTTCTGCATCAGTAAAATCTTCACAGGATACGTCAGACAGAGATACACATAAGTCATCTATTTCTTGCCATTGTTCCGTGCTCACATTCAGATCTGGCCAATCGTCTTCATCATCGGTCAGTAGGTCATCAACACTTGAAGAAGAAGTTATTTCTATATTTTTATTCGTCAATAAGGTTTGGTAGTTTACATCGGTCCCCTTTAAAAGCGTCCGAAATCCTACCAAAGAATCAACACATAGCAAATCTAGAGGCAGCGAGGCAGAGGCATCGTTGAATTCCGCCAATAATATTTTAAAATCAAAGCTGTTCCCATTATGAGCAACGAGGCATACAGGCATGGGTAAATCATTTAAAAATGAAATCACGCTTTTGATTTTTTGGCGGAAAACCGGCGCGTGAATAAGTAATTCGTTCGACAGGCCCGTGAGATGAGTCACTTGAGGATGTATCTCTTTCTGAGGGTGCACCACGAAGCTTAGCTTGCTCACCGGAGGAACATTGCCGAATGCAGTGGCCTCTATGTCCTTTCTCAGGGCGACGACAAAGCTTAGCTCTATTATTTTCGTTTGGTTTCTTTCTTGCCATGGTAGTCCAGTTGTTTCTAGGTCGAAAAACACAAAACTCGTAATCTGAGGCATGATAAAAATAAAAACACCACAATATTATACCTATAAAAATACCTAGGTACTATTCTCCTCCATGGCAAAACTCAAAACTTCAAAACTTTTGACAGATTCGTTTTCATAGCACAATAATATCATTGCGTGTTCGTTTGTTGTTTTTTTTAAGGCAAAGGGAACTGGGCCCATACAGCCATGTCTGATGTAAACAACTCTTGCAAGTCTTCATTAAAATGCTGGTGTGACACATTTCAATGCTATCTGGGAGAATCTTCCACGCTTCTGCACCATCCGAACCAAAGAAGAAGGCGTCCCGGACGCAGTATGGCTCTTCAAAATCCAGCCAAGTACGGATCGGGCTGCAGCGTCTTATTTTACTTTACTTCATTATCCCATACATTAATCACATTTTGTAGACGTTCTTCGAATAAAAAACACCATTCTTACTTGAAAAGCACTACTATAAAACAATTTGCAAGACAATGAAAAAAAAGCTGGTGTGGACGCGACAAAAGCGCGGGAGAAACTCCCATTGCGTGTTCGTTTTGAACGAAAGAAATAGCTGTCAATCGTTGGTCAATCCCAATCAATCACTATCTTTTGTTTCACATTTTTTTCTTAGTTTAATCTTAAATAAACGCACCAATTTCCAATTGTACTGCCATCTAGCGTCGAGTAGAAGTTAAAAATAGTTAACGCTGTTTCGTACAGATGGCGCTGATTTACTTCGCTTCAAATCCCTTTTCACCAAAGATTTTGAATTTCCTGTGATCAACCATAATGAAATATTTGATTTAGTTATTCAGGGCCGGGTTTCCTGTATTTCGAAGGTTTCGGAGCCGCAACAAAATATATGTACTTAACATAATAAAACACCCAAGAATAAGTAATTAGATGAATTTATTTAAAATAACCTGCGTATTACAATAGTTAAACTAAACCTACATCGAATTTATAAAAAGCATTATTTCTCCAATCTACAAAACATCTTAAAAAGGAATAAAAGTATCCACAGACGTTTCGAATGATTTACAGGTTTAATTTTATTAGTAAAATTAAAAGCACTTTATGATACATTATTAAAAATGACTAAATCATTAAACAAAAACTGGTAACGTTAAAATTAAAATTGCAAATGGCACTCTTAATACAATTACATTTCAGAGATAATAATATAGCACCATTTTCAGGAATTATTTTGTAGAATTACGATTGTAAATAGGTACATAATACATAGGTGCAGCTTCTACAACTTCTGATTTTTTTAATAAAAGGTGGTGGTTTTAGGATTTTTTTTAAATTCTCACAATGAGTTGGGACAAACGTTATTTCTTAAGTCTCATGTCATCTCTGTCTGGAGCTGTAGCGTAGAGAGGGATAGCATGTATTTTAATGAAGACAACTTTAAAGATGTTTCGTTCAACTGACGGTTATAATAATAATGTACTTAGCTACTGAATCTTCCTATGTATTACAATGTAAGACATGTATAGTATAAGACAGTGGCATCGATTCTGGTATGACGCTGAAATTAAACTGTCACGCTTACTCATATACCTAGATTGTTTAAGAGTGACCGGGACGTTTCTTTTAACGGCGACGAAAAAATCGACACCACTTTATAGAGACGTTAGAATAGGTTTAAGTAATAATATTTTTTCATCTTTTAGTAATCGTAACTTAGAATGGACCAAATATAAATAGAACCATTAAACGCCTTTGCAAGTGATCAATCCAACACAAATACTTACTATTTCTAGAGAACGATCTAAGTTACGATCACTAGAGAATAGTGAAGCCTTAGAAAATAGAAAAGGATTATAAAAATTACGAAGGTAAGTATGAAAAAAATATACTTAACGTACTTTCACCTCCTGCTTTTTCTTATTGGTAAGTTTAAACCAGCCAGCCTTTTTGCTGTTATCTTTCGGCATTGAAATCGACCTGGAAACCCTTTCCCGGCCTTGCCTATTCAAAACCTCACTGGACTGGCTCTTTTTGTCTCTAGCAACACTTTTTCTCGACAACGTAGTTTGTACAGAATTCTCTCTTTTCTCGGGTTTTCTATACAAAGTTGTGCTGGAACTGGTCAATCTGCTATTCTGAGGTTTTCGAGTCAAAGTCGTTTGGCTGTACGATTTATTTTTCTGTAATGTAGCTGGCCGGTCTTCGGTTAGATTCTTCGTTGACGAAGATCTGACCTCCTTGGTTTTCGGTCTTCGTGGTCGGCTGGTGTAGTGGACATCGTGTTGGTCCGAGTAATGGCGTGGCGTCCAGGGAGCAAAGATGGAGAAACTCTTGGTGGTGCTCTTGACCTGCAGATTTGAGGAGTTGACGGAGGAGACGTCGTCGCGGGATCTGTTGCGAGAGCGGCCGGGGTCCGGGATGTCGCCCACTGGAATGTGACAAGAACGACGTTAGACCTTCAGAAATCTTACTAATACTTACTAATATCCACTTCGGCTGGCGCAGCGACCCGAAGTGGATATTGGTCTCCGATACAAAAGAGCGCCATCGCTCTCTCTCTCCTACGCGGACTGTCACTGGCTGTGCCAACTTTATTTTATGTTCTGTTTTTTTTATAACTTCATTGTCTGTCTTTAATGGAACGCATGTGATCGGTTGCAGCGAACCGAACCGGGGCTGGGACCGGACCCGTGAAGTCCAATCCTAACTCACGTTCAATCACTCGTATGTTCATTAAGAAGCGACAATAGCTCAAAGGCTACGGCAAGAGCTGCGGCGTAAGCGTCGCCGGATTGAATCCACCTCTGGATCTACCATTCAGATGACCCCTATTTTGCTCATCTACTCTCCTTATGCAATTAAAATAATTACCGGTAGTAGCATGTAGATACACCACGCTGCGCTGTGACTGGTGGCTGGAGTCGCCCTCCGTGCTGCTCTCCCCGGAGAGTGGAGGGGCAGGGCGCCGGCGGGGTCTGCGGGCACGAGGGTGACACGTTACTACTCAAAGACAGATATAACCCACATTCCCTTACAGATCCAGTGGACTTTGGTGGCCATGGACCATGGGGCAAGACTGCAAGGCTCGACTCGTCCTGTTTTCCGATTTCAGTAACCGATCAAAAATGAATGTCTGGATCGCCTGAGTACTTATAGGCAGGGCTGGACTAGATAGTAGACAGCGTCGGTGCCGTGGCTAGCAGGTCCGGGTTCGAAACCATGCAATGTCATGTACCAATGAGTTTTTCCGATCTTTTCGCAGATATGTTGTGTACATTTATCGACTGCTCTAATGGTAAAGGAAAACATTGTGTGGAAACCTGCGTGTCTAAAGAAAAAAGTTTCCGAAGGCGTGTAAAATCCACCAACCAGCACGGGTCCGCAGTAGAATTCAAACATGGTTATTATGTTAGCCGTTAAGTGTACCTATAATGTGTAATCTAAGTGTAATGAAACTTGGGGTACTGTGTCGGGAAACCTCCTCGTGTGCCCGCCTGCTGCAGTTCCCAGTTGATACGTCCGCTGGGAAGGGCAGTGGGTCGGGCCGGTGTACCCTGGGCGACGGTCAGTAACTTCTCCTTGTGTGACTTTGCTGGCCGCCGAGCGAATTGTCCCGACGTGACGGCCGTGCAAGTTCCCGTGCTACCCCACGGAGCCTGCACGGGTCGCACCACCCGCTCTATTCTTAGAGCGGTGCCTGGTGCGTGGGGAGTATACCGTAACCCTTCGGGAACGGGGGTCTAGCCTTAACTGGCCGGACCGCGAGGAGATCACCTCTATAAAAAATCCTCAACCCCCGGAGTTGTGGTTCGTTGTACGATTACGTGACACGGGGTGCTCGAAGAGCGGCTGGGGAGTTCACCAGTTTTTAGCGGCCAACCCTGGGGTACCTCCCGCCCCCCCAGGCGTATAGGGTTATCGAGGCAAACCGGTCACTGCCGAGATCGACCGTCAAAAACCGGGTACTCGTGGGATCAATAATGAAGAAATCAAAAACCCAAAACAAAGCCATGGAGAAAGATAGGGAGGAGGGCCTAATTTTCGCTCGGCCATATGAGCGGACCGGAGAAATGCCGGATGACGTGAGCGACACGGACTCTCTCATGTCGAACACGTCGAGTGTTTCCCGGGCACAAAAGCGTGGGAGGGGACAGGACGACGAGGATAGTCCGTCCTATGTCCCTAAAAAGACAAGGGCAAAAACCAGCTTGCCCAATGCGGATGAGCTGCAGGAGGAGATGCGGGAACAGCCGACGGCGGACCTCGGCGCTCGCATTTTTGACAGCCTGCAGGCGGTGGAGAAGGTGGCGGATAAATCCCGCAACCTTAAGGGCGATTTTGTTCGCGCCCTCAGGGTCGCAGTGCGAACGGTGCAGGCCGCCAGCACTGAAATCGTGCAGCGAACCTCTGCGGAAAGGATGGAGCGGGAAAACGCAGAGCTGCGATCTCAGCTAACCGACCTGAGCGCCAAGGTGCAGGCGCTGACGGCCGAGTTGGCTCAGCTGAGACGAGGGGCCGCGGGGGGCGGCGGGGCCTCCTCCGCGCCTACACCTCCAGCGGGCGGGACCTCCTCTAGACCAACAGCCCCGCGTACATTGGAAGCGGTTCGCAGCGGCCAGGTGGGCTCTGATCTACTACAGCGGGTAGAAGCAATGATCGAGAGGAGTTTGACCCGTTTCAGGGACGAGCTCTTTCCCGATCGAGCAATTAGGCCGCCACTCGGCCGAAAGGTGGGAGACCCGGCGAGAGGGCCAGAGCCCGCAGCAGGACCTTCAATCAAGAAGACCAGGGTCACGAGAAGAAAGACCAGGGGCCCCAACCCCACGCCGCTCGACACGATTGCTGGGAGGGCGGAACCGCCATCGTCAGCGCTTCCGTCGACGTCGGGGGTGTCGCAACCCCCGACCACATGGGCCACGGTAGTAGGCCGAAAGGCAAAGAAAAGGCAGGCAAACACCGCCAATCTTGCGCCTACGGCTGCGCGGCCTGCTATAAGTGCTGCCAAGAAGAAGCCGAAGTTGCCTCGGCCGCCGAACACTGCCGCCATAGCGGTTACAGTACCCGAGGGTGTCGACATCACCTACGCCCAAGTGATGGCGGCCGCCAAAGAGAGGGTTAAACTGGCCGACTGTGGCATTGATGAAGTTCGCCAAAAGAGGGCCTTAAACGGCGGCCTATTGCTGGAGGTGGCCGGCCCAGAAAATGCAGCTAAAGCTGACGTTTTGGCCGACCGCCTGCGGCAGGCGCTCGCTGAGATGGGCGTGCAAATCGTTCGCCCATCTAAAACAGGCGAACTGCGAGTGATGGACTTAGATGAGTCCATCACTCAAGCAGACGTCGCGGCAGCCATCGCCGAAGCCGGAGGCTGTTCCGCCGATGAGGTGAAGGTGGCCGAAATTCGACGCAACTCACAAAGGTTGGGGACGGCGTGGGTTCGTTGCCCGCTCACCGCGGCGAAAAAAGTTTCGGCTGCAAAGCGCGTGCGAGTGGGGTGGGTGGCTGCTAGGGTCGAGGCATTGGGGGCACGGCCTCTGCAGTGCTACCGGTGCCTCGAGTTGGGGCACATACGTTTATGGTGCCCCAATGCTGTTGACCGGAGCGCCTTGTGCTACACGTGCGGCGAGCCGGGTCACAAGGCGACCCAGTGCACAGCACAGGCGCCCAGGTGCCCGCTGTGCGCGGAGATCGGTCGGCCGGCCGATCACAGAATAGGGGGCAAAAATTGTACGCCCCCGAAAGGGAAGAAAAAGGGCAGAGGAGACAAGCAGGCTCCTCCACCGGCTGTTTCCGCGGAAACGGCAGGCGATGTCGAGCCCTCCAGAGCGCCATCCCGAACGGGTGATTACTCGTTGGGAGAGGCCGATATGGAAACGGCACATTCTACAGCCTGAAGATACTCCAGGGCAACCTCAACCACTGCCGCGCGTCGCAGGACCTGCTACTGCAGACTGTCGCGGAGTGGTCGGTTGCATTGGCGGTGGTAGCGGAGCCGTATAGTGTCCCGAATCACCCTCGCTGGTTCGTGGACGAGGTCGGCTCCGTTGCCATATACTGGGGGGGAAAGGAAAGGGATCCCCCTTGCTCCTTGCTGAGGAGGGGGCAAGGATACGTTGTGGTGGAGTGGGGTCCACTTGTAGTAGTAGGCTGCTACGTTTCCCCCAACTGCAGCCTCGCCGCTTACGAGGCCTACTTGGACGGACTAGCCATCTGCATTCGTGGAAGTCTAGCCCGCCCGATGCTCGTCCTGGGCGACTTCAATGCACGTTCCAGAGCGTGGGGAGACACCCAGGACAGCCCAAGGGGAGATACTATTCAAGAGTGGGCGGCGGGAATGGATCTCCGGTTGTTAAACCGGGGGTCTGTTAGCACTCTTGTGCGGTGGCAGGGGGAGTCGATCATTGACCTGTCGTGGACGACTCCTTCTGCCGCGCGAGTCGTGTCGGGCTGGAGGGTAGCGGAGGAGGTGGTCACACTATCCGACCACCGTCACATCTTTATCGATGTGACACTCCGATCCCCCGACGGTCCCGTGCGCCGTGGCGGCAGTCCACCGCGACGTTGGTCCCTCAAGCGGCTCGATCGAGACTTGCTCATCGCCGCTGCCAACGTCGCGGCCTGGCCGGATACCGGCGAGATCCCGCCCGATCCCGAAGACGAAGCGGCCTGGTTTCGCAGGACAATGACGTCGATCTGCGACGCCTCCATGCCCCGAGCCAGGCCTGTCGAGCGAAAGGCCACGTATTGGTGGTCGGACAGCATTGCGCAGTTGCGCAGCGTCTGCCTGATTTCGCGCCGTCAATACACGAGGGCCCGACGGAGACGGCGAGCCTCAGCCGAAGAAAGAGCCGAAGCCTACACGGCATACCGGGAAGCGACCAAGGCGCTCCAACGGGCGATTAAGGACGCCAAGGCTCGGTCTTGGAACGAGCTCCTCGAGGGACTGGACAGGGACCCATGGGGACGCCCGTACAAAATGGTACTGGGCAAACTCCGCCCGTGGGTCCCTCCACTAACGGAGACCATGGACCCCAATTTAGCGGGAAGAGTGGTAGATACGCTCTTCCCGAGGGTCCAGGATACTCCCTCGTCAGCCCTGATACAGTCGAACCCGCAGAGCTGGCGCGAAGGCTTAGAGGTGTCGGAGGCGGAGCTAGCCCTAGCGGTGTTGCGACTGAGAGCCCGTAACACTGCGCCGGGCCCGGACGGGATTCCAGGCCGAGCCTGGGTGTTGGCCCTAGCTGTCCTGGGGGACAGGCTGAGGCGACTGTTTAACAGTTGCCTCCGTTCAAGCGTGTTCCCCACAAGCTGGAAGGAAGCCAGGTTGGTCCTTCTGAAGAAGGATGGCAGGCCCGCGGACTCTCCCTCTGCGTACCGACCCATCTGTCTGCTGGACGAAGCGGGCAAACTGTTCGAGAGAATAGTTGCTCGTCGTCTCAGCGGACACCTGTCGACTGAGGGCCCCGATCTATCGGAAAACCAGTTTGGTTTCCGACGGGAGCGGTCGACAGTGGATGCAATCCTGCGAGTGCGCTCTCTGGCGGAGCAGGCGATTGAGCGGGGAGGGATGGCATTGGCGATAAGTCTGGACATCGTCAATGCCTTCAACTCCTTGCCCTGGAGGGCGATTAGGGAGGCACTGGTCTATCACAATGTGCCTCCCTACCTGCACGGAATCGTCGGAGCGTACTTGAATAACAGGCGCATCCATTATGTGGGTCGGGACGAGAGAGCCCACGAGAGGGAGGTCAGCTGCGGGGTTCCACAGGGATCAGTGCTAGGCCCGCTGCTGTGGAACCTAGCATATGATGCGGTCCTCCGGGTCAATCTCCCCATCGGAGTAAGTGTCGTCTGTTATGCAGACGACACTCTAGTGGTGGCCGAGGGGAGCTCCTTCGAGAGGACAACCCAGCTCGCCGAGGAAGGGGTGGCTTGCGTCGTCGCAAAAATCCACGAGCTGGGCCTTGTGGTGGCGCCTCACAAGACTGAGGCGTTGTGGTTTCATAAGCTCCGAAGGGGAGTGGAGCCACCCAGCTCGTCGATCCGGGTGGGTGACGCGGAGGTCCAGGTTGGTCGGTACCTTAAGTACCTGGGTCTAACTCTGGACAGTCGCTGGAGCTTCGTGGAACATTTCGAGCGCCTGGTCCCCCGAATTCAGAAGGTAGCGGGTGCTATGCACAGACTGCTGCCGAATCTCGGGGGACCCAGGGAAGGAGTCCGCCGCCTCTATGCGGGGGTGGTACGATCGATGGCCCTCTACGGGGCGCCGGTCTGGGCGGAAAGACTGGCTCGTGAACGGCGCAGTAGAGCCAAGCTGAATAGCATTCAGCGCATGATGGCCATCAGGATCGTACGGGGATACCGCACGATATCCTTTGAGGCGGCGACTGTCCTGGCGCGATTCCCGCCTTTGGTCATTCTGGCGGACATGGACGCGAGGGTCTACCATGAGACCCGCGCCATCCGCCAGAGAGGCGGGATCGACCAGCACAGAGAGCTCGAAGTGTTCAAGAGGAGGGCGCGTCGACATGTGATCGAATTGTGGCATACGCGACTCAACGAGCCGCGGAATGCACGCAAACGCACAATCGACGCGATCCTGCCAAGCTTTGAAGCTTGGCTCCGGCGGGAGGGAGGAAGCGTCACCTTCCGGCTGACTCAGGTATTCACCGGGCACGGGTGTTTCGGTGAGTACCTGAATCGAATCGGGCGCGAAGCGACGGCGCAATGCCACCACTGTGGAGGGGACCGGGACGACGCACAGCACACGCTCGAGGAGTGCCCTGCATGGGACTCCGAGCGGCGAGTCCTGGTCGACCGCATCGGGCGGGATCTCTGTCTGCCAGCAGTAGTAGCGGCTATGCTGGCGGACGACAGAGCCTGGAAGGCGGTGGTCTCCTTCTGTGAAACCGTTATGGTTAGGAAGGAGACCGCCGAGCGGGATCGGGAGAGGGCCGACCCCGCTCGGAGACGGAGACGCCGGCGCGCCGGTGACGCGCGTCGTGGTCCGTCAGCCCTGTAGTCTCGGGCGAAGAATAGAGCCACGGTAACTCCTGCCTGTCGTAAAAGGCGACTAAAAGGAGGGATCAGGGTCGCGGGCGGTCAAAGTGGGGGCTTTGACCGTTCATTGGCGGGCGACCCTGGGGAAGGCAGCAACGTGCTATGGCCGCACGCTGCTGTGACGGGAGGAACCGGGAGGTGGAATGTACACCTCCCAGGAGGAGCCCAAGGCAAATGCTAGGAGGGCACCGGTGCGTTCCACTGGAGATCCCGGAGCCCTCCGATAAGCACGAGGCCGGCCATCGAGGGGGTTTTAGTGAGTGGAAATCTCACATAACCCAGTCTCTCCCCCAGGAGGCTGGGTATCTTTCAAAGATTTCCCCCCCGTTACCAAAAAAAAAAAAAAAAGTGTAATGAAACTTACTTCAAATCTCTGCTGTTAAGCTCTTGCTTACTACTCCTCAGCTCCGATGAACTCCCTCGTTCTTCAGTCCTTCTCCTCAAATCCCCCTTGCTCCCCTTCAAAGTCTTCGAGCTGCTATGACTCCTGGATCTGTCATACGGACTTATTGGAGGCTTCAGATTGGACGGCTTTCTCTCAAACTGACTCTCAGTTTCGGAATTGCTGTGAATTTCCGAAATATTCTGCAGGTTTCGCTTGTAATACTGCTTTGTTCGAGGTGATTCGCTCTTTTCCTTGTGAAGAGTTGATAGAGAGTAGCTTTTATTCGCCAATTCGTGGTCGACCTCGTCTACTCCTGTGCTCGAATTTGACGTAGTCTTTCGCAAAGTGCCGTGGGTCTTCGCTTGGGGATGGCTTTTCGACTTTATGACGGTCTGCTTGACGTTGGCGTCTGAATCCTGGTCTGTGTCGCCGAAGAATCGAAGGTTCTTCGCTGGGGAGTTGAGAGGCTTGGTCTTCGACCAGGCCTTTCGTGGTGACTCATCTTCGGTTGTTAGGATGCTTTCCTTTTCGAGCTGGAAGAAAAAAAGTTGGCTTTTAAAATGTGGCACAGTAAAATACTTTGTTTGTTTTCAGTTCGCAAGTCATCACCGTCAGATGAGGGTCCACACGGGAGTGAAAAGTGGGCTGAGGAGAGCCATCTTGCGACGCTGCATGTGAGCGGAGGAATGTCAGAAGCAATTGATGAGCTTGGGAAGCGAGAAATGTACCTAATATGTCAGGATCATTGCAGCTGAAAATTCTTAGTCTCTGTCCCTCCTTTTTGTGGGAAAAAACGCGTGGGTTTATGTATGTAGTTACTATTGCATCTGCAAGTCACCATGCCCATAATTATTCTTTAGGTAGAATAGACTGGGTGATTTTTCTGATTCTGATGCTGCAGGCATTACCTTGGCATCCTTTACAGGTTTCTTCTTCCGCGCCAGTCGATCCAAGGACTTGAACCAGTTGCCCGCTGAGTTGGGAGGGGGAGGGGCGTGCTGTCGGCGAGGGGGGGACGGCGTCGGGCTTGGGGTTGCTAGGCGACGCCGCTCGCGGTACCTCTCGGCCTGCGGAAAATTAAAGAGGTTAGATAGAATTTTTTTCTTATTATGTATCTTATGTTGTTTAGTGGCCAATCTATTGTCAGAGTTGTTCAGGCCGCCCGTAGGCCTCCGACACGGGCTAACGACTGTTGGCGAATGACAACAGCCGGGACCGACAGTTAACGTGCTCTCCGAGGCTCGGAGGGGCTCAGGTGGTAATATTCAGCGGTCATGATGGTGGACCGCGTCTGCCAGTTGGCGCGTGCGGTGTAGGCATCTCTCCCAGTCGGCCAGAGAAATGTGAAATGTGTGAAACTTGTCAAAATTTTATGCGCATTGCCCAAATTCTTTGGTTTGCTATCAGTGCTCACATCATCATCAGGGGAGAGGACGCTACTAGACAGATTTCTGTGGTTTTAAATCTAGTAGAATTTGAATCATCGATTACGGATATTTTCTACTAGGTAAGTATAACGTATGTCATCTACACAGTACTTACTATAATGAAATGAAATATTTTTATTTTCCAGAAGCATTATAGGTACAATAAATTGTCAGTAATGTCTTCTAATACAATACAAATTACAAATTAAATACATTGAGTTAAATTAAATTTAATGATAATTATAATAATGTCAGTAAATTACAATAAAAGTACAGTAAAACAACACAAACAAAAAATTACTTCCTTGCTTGCTTATCGTATGGTTAGTGGCCAACCTATTTGTCAGAGTTCAGGCCGCCCGTAGGCATCTGACATGGCTTAACGACTGCTGTCGAACGACAACTCAGAGGAGCTCAGATGAAATATGCCACTAGCGGTCACCCATCCAGGCACCCGCCCGCGCCATCGTCGCTTAACCTGCGCGATCACTTTCGGACCGTGCTCGCAACTAGGCTACGAGCTATACTAAATTACTTTTCTTTATTTATTTATTTTTATCTGATATTTGTTTAAAATTATGATCATGTTTTATCTTCTGTACCTAATTGTTTGTATGTGTGCGCTCTTGGTAATACATTCTTTCTTCCTTTCTTTATATAGCTACATCAATGACTTCAACCACGTTTATTCAATTTTATTTTGAGAGCCAGCTCGAGTGGCCAGCGTACTTATAAGAAAATACACATATAAAATCATAACACAGCACGTCTGTCTGTAGTTCACGCAGCAGGTCATTGACACCTGTCGCGGTTGATATAATAAATCATAGCTTTTAGGGTCTCCTGAGAACACTCGAAAAACCACACAGATTTGTCCAATCGCAGTCAGAATTAGTTTACCATCCTAAGGTCTATAATTGCGTGTACACAGGTACATGCGGCAATGGTGCTGAATACACTAAAAATACTTAAAAGTACTCAAACTTTTCATAAATCGGTGAACAGAATAAGTATACTTGTACTATAAAACGCATGAAAAGATAACAATATTATATATGTGTTTATTCCATAATGCTTCATTGGTATTTAAACAGTCGGTATTTACACACCCTTTCACACACACATACACATACTCACATACACAACACACCCTCAAACTCCCACGCCACCACATATTAATCTTAGTCACTTAGCCAGCACTTGATTAACAAGTACTTACAAATAACATTTAATACTCGTGGTAAATATGTATGACATATTCATGTTAAATCTACATTATTAGTCTAAAGTTAACCGCGTTCTATAGGAATACAAGTCATATATAAACGTGTTAATCTGTAATTGGCCTTCTTTAAGTTTAATACATATGTAATTTTATAATTGTTAATAGCTGTAGATTTCCCTTATAAATAAAAATAAATAAAGATTTTTTTGATATGAATGAGAAACCACGGCGAAAGATAGAAGACCTTTGCCCAACAGTGGGATGAATATAGGCTATAAAAAAAATCAGAAACCGACTACTGTTTCTAATTTTTTTAATAGCCTATATTAATTAATAGAGTCGGCGATCAACATAAGTAGGTGTCTACTCCACACCCCCATACCAATACGCGCACGCACACACACACACACACACACACACACACGCACACACACACACACACACACACACACACACACACACGCACACACACACACACACACACACACACACACACACACACACACACACACACACACACACACACTTTCACTCCATACTTACATCTTAGTATCATATGTTAATTTTAAATTGTATTAGAATGTTTTTTTTTTAGTTTTTTTTAATACTATACAGTAGCGTCTTAATTATATACCGCCAAACTGCTTAGCAGTTTATCGACGGACATGTTGCTCCCATATTTTATTATAAATAATATTATTACATTTATTTATTACATTTTTATATTTTTATATCATTTATTTTATTTATTTATTTTTCCCTTTATAAATCTAATATGTACACCTTACACCTATACCTACATAGAAGAGCCTACACAGGGTCTCCTAGTGCGGGATTTAGAGCATCAACCACGTTTGTATTAGGTAATTTAAGTTGCAAAATATATATTTTTTTAATTTGTACTTTGTATTTTTTTTTCATGCGTTATTTACCGTGTAAAGGTGACAATAGTTATAGTAACTTCAAATGCAAAGAGTAGAAGTAGCTGCTACTTCGACACCAATATTGTTCTAGCACCAGAACGATAATGAGAAACCGTGAAGTGTTCATTTTCTTGGGGTATTCGCGCTGAAACATTTCGGTGAGAATTCTTACCATGAGTGTAGAGCTGGCTTTATACAACAATGGCGACAGATATCAACAACGACATGTATTAAAATCGTAGTTCAGATTTTACCTTATAAAATGGTTTTAATGTTGCATGGAACATTTTAATGACTTAAACTTATATTACTTTTATCTGGTTAAAAAACTTATATTACTTTTATCTGGTTAAAAAACTTATATTACTTTTATCTGGTGGTTTTGGTACGGTTTCTGTTAATTTCAGTTACTGGAAAATGGATTTAAGTGACTCCCAAAAAGCCACAATGGCGACAGATCTCAATAGAGACGTGTATCAAAATCGCGGTTCACAGTTTACTGCGTGGAACATTTTTATGACTTAAATTTATGTTTCGGCCAACATTGGTGCCTGGAAAATGGATATGGCCAAACCCAATAGGCCCGTTCTCCTTTGTTTTAACTTTGTTGTGTAGTGTACAGTCGACCACAGTTCAACCTACCCAAAACGTTAAAATTTGAGAATCTGAAACGTATCATAATGCGTAGGCATAATATTAAGATTTATTTGAAGGTTTTTGACAGATGGTATACTATAGCTTGTGGTAGACTGTACCTACCTCATACCCTGTCAATTACCTCATTCTCAGTATATTATTTAATGACTTATCTCATTTCTGTGGTGTGCAATTACACGAAAAAAAAGTCTAAAAAAACATGGCCGACACCTCTCCCGCGCAACAAAAAGTATTGCCGCCAAATATGGTTGTTTCGCAAAAAATTTGGCAACTTCGCTGTGAGTTCCGAACAATTTGTGAGATTTGTGTGGAAGATATCGCTTTTTGTGGTGTTTTTGCTATTTGGACACGTGTTGTCTATGCTTGATTAAATACTGGTGCGGTTAACGAGTCTAGACAAAAAAATTGAAATTAGACGAAGCGTAATAGGCGTGGCAGGATAGATTCACGGTGTGCGAAACGCAGCATAGACTATAAATATTATGGTTAAACTAAACGCACACGTCAAATCTTCCCTCTCGTTCTGGCACATACAAACAAGGCTCTCTGTTTTTTGTGATCATCATAGGGAACAGTGCAAAGTTTTGTAATAAAAACTAAATAATTAATGTAAAATGAATTTTTAATTCGTTTCATAAAATAAATGTAGCCATATCCTACACACGGCGCACCTATCTCTCTGCCTACTGCGCCAGGGAAACAGCGTGAAGATGTTATAATTTATGGTCGAGTTTGTAAGTCCATTATCGCCTCAGAGGTATACTTACTCCGCTGGCGATCCGTCTCTAAGAGGTATACAATCGCAATGTTTTCAAACGTTGATTTAAAACTAATTATTTAACTAACTGTAAGTATTTTCTTCAAAAACGATTGATTTTGATGTAGGTTTACTAGATTTGTACTTAGGTACCTAGTTCTAAAAATTACAGATACGCAAATTACTGAAAACCAGCGCTGCGGCGGTGGCTAGCGTCTAGCCATATCGTCACAGCATAATGCTGAGTCAGGGACCCTTTTGACACATATGCATGTGAAATTGTGAACTTACTCTAAGTCAAAAAAGTAACTCTTTTAAGTAATGAAATGTAATTATCGTGTTATGTATGTGTGTGCAAATAAATTTTAATTCATTCATTCAATTCATTAATTATACGAGTATAGGTAAATCTAGTAGTTTTAGAGAAAATAAACAATCAAATTGTAATTATGAAATTGATGTTACATATTGATGTTTCAATACTTCACTAAGATGCCTGTTTCAATTTAATAGGAGATAATCCTGCAATGTTTTACCACTAGAGGCGCCACTAGAACAACGGTACGTAGCCAATCAACATGTAGATACGTTCCTTTCCACTAATTTTTTTTTACCCTTCAAACTCGCGCCACGATGTCTTAACAGATTTTTTACGTCTGCTATTTTGAAATGGCCATATTATGCCATGATATCATCACAATTTTACTATAGCACTGAGAAATTTGTGATATCTTCAAAAGTATCGTTTCGTTTTGCTTTTCTGTTTGCTCGTGGCTCCATCTACGCAACGCTTTGCGTTTTATGTCCTATTCTCACACATACCTGCTAGTCGATTTCTGCTACGTCTGCTTTGCTATAACTTCACCAGATAAAGCGATTGATACCGACACGAAGATTAACGGATGATGATTTTATCAATAAGTATTTCTAACTAGTAACAACCTACCTACACAATTATTATTATTATATATAAGTTAGACAGGGTCCATACAATAACGTTAGTATATTATATTACTTAAAACTATTATATATTAGTAAAAAAAATAAAAAATAAATAAAGAAATATTACCAAGGTCATGGGTACCGACCCCAAAGCACTGGACGACTACTTCGCATTGACATGCAGGTATTTCCAGTGCCTCAGGATCGAGGAGTCAGGGGACAATGAATATCAACTTCATATCTAGGTACAGTACACATATCCAGCTTTACTCTGTGCGCGGGCGCTGTGTACAATCGATCTCAAATCGAATCAGACGAATTCAGTCGCGAAATGAACGCGCAGTACCGCGATCGAGTGGTAGGCATTATTTTAATAAACGAAATACATTGCCTAAACGAAATACATTCCTAAACGAAATACATTCCTAAAAAGAATTATCATTTCAATTATCATTATTGACAATGGGAAATGATTAAATAATATATTTTTTTAAATTGGAAATTATAGTGATTTTTATTATTGTTATACATAAGTATGAGTATTGTTGTACTGAAAAAATCACCTAAAACTTGTAAATAAAAAATAAAACTAATAAAAAAACTAAAGGAAAACCTTTAATTGGCTTATGTTTAGATTATTAAGTATGGTTAATTTGTTTTAATAATAGCTGTTGGTTCTCTAAATAAATAATAAATAATATAATAATAAAGAAACTAATTAATAATAATAAAACTAATAACTAACGCGCACATAAATATACACATAGGGCAGAAGCAGGCAGCTATCCACACGGCAACAATAGTCAGCAAAGTATTAGGAGACACAGTTTTTGTGAACAGGGACTCCGACCCTCCTCTTCCCTGAAGGGTTCGGGGCGGGAGGTCGGATCACCACCGATTACTTTTAATCGAGGCTCTTAGAGAAACTAATAAAACTATGTAATTTACTTTTTTAATAATTTTTTTAAATTTACTTTCACTATGTAATTTTAATGCTTATTATTTACTTAGTTTTACGTACTTCTATTGTATGTAACTTGTGTTTGAATAAATAAAAATACAAAATATTGTATTGTATTGTATTGAGCGGCCCCAGCTTAGTGCTGGGTGTACAGTGGGGTACAGTCGAATATAGCTAAGGCGGACGCCCGGAGCGGACGTTCTGTTTCTTTAAATTTTGTAGCTCTATGTAAAGGCAAAGGTCCTTATTTGCCACTCACAGAATTAGCTCATACTCGTAAACTAGTCTATATGTAAACATTCTCAATGTCCGTGTGTTAGCCTTAATGTTAGTGAGGGGTCAATGCACCAGTTGGAAGATAAAACCTGATAAAACGAAATACGAAATTTCGAGAACTGTACGATTTGCCGCGAGTTCTGCTTATAGCTTTATTAGGCGGTGGATCTGTTCTTGGATAGCAATACTCGAGCAAGAAAATAAACTGCTGAGAAACTGGTTTTATAATATTTTTAAAACATTGGGAATGTTTTAAACATCCATCCATAACCATTACCTTATCTTATGATAAACCAGAAATAACCCCAGCGGCACTTCGACCCTTGAGGATCTTTTGTGCCTATCCCATTTTACACACTGGTCATCTCAGTGTGCAGGTTTCCTCACGATGTTTTCCTTCACCGCTAGAGCAGTCGGTAAATGTACGTAAGTCCTCGAAAAATACGAAAAACTCATTGGTACATGGCACTGCACGGTTTCGAACATAAACCCACGTCCATAATCCCCAAGGGGTAGATAGAGGAACCACCTATCACAGGCAGAACTCCCACTTTTCGCAATAAGATTTTGTGTGCAGACGAGATAGTTGGCGACTTGGCGAGCCTACCGCCATTCTCTAAGTGTAAAATGTAAAATAGTATCAACTAAGATCCTTAGTCGCCTCGTACGACATCCCACAGGAAGAGTTGGGGTGGTGCTATTCTTTAGGGCCGGCGCTGTGACTACTCAAAGAAACTACTGGGACTTTTTGTATGAAAATAAACATTTGGTATTTGAAAAGTGCTGCGAGCGGGTTCGAACGCGCAACTAGCGTTTTCGGGGCCTTCTCTATTCCAACTGAGCTGTCGTGGCCCAAACGAAGAAATTTTAAAAAAATATTCCAATTTACTTTTATTGAAGCCCTGTATTATAACCCTGAGACTACAAGGCGAGACACAGGATGATTCAACAGCTGAAATACCGTCGGTTGCCGAATCGGGTCTCGAATGAGTGAGTGAGGTCAACCGCCATATGGCAGGCGGCCTCGTCTGGTCTGTCAGCCCAATTTCACTGTTTTACCACGTTTTGATGTGAAAACATTTTATAACAAGTCGAACTCGAACCGGCGCCCCCATATGAGTATGGGGGCGCCGGTTCGAGCATCGAGTCATCATCATCAGCAGCCCACTCTAGTTCACTGCTGGCCATAGGCCTCTCCCAGGGCGCACCATTGAGCCCGATCCTCGGCTCTTCTCATCCAGTCGCTGCCAGCCACCTTGCGCAGATCGTCGCTCCATCTAGCAGGGACGTCCGTCCCACACTACGTTTGCCCAAACGCGGTCACCACTTTAGAACTCGTCTACCCCAGCGGTTGTCGGTTCTGCGACAGATGTGACCGGCCCACTGCCACTTCAGCTTGCTAATCTTATGAGCTATGTCGATAACTTTTGTTCTATGCCGGATCTCCTCATTTCGGTTTAGATCCAGCAAAGATACTCCGAGGATAGCTCTTTCCATAGCACGTTGAGCGACTTTCGAGCATCCAGTGCCAGGCTCGAACTACACGACGACGGTTCCTTGGCCGGTTCCAGTATCGGTCGGTTCCATGGAACCACCGGTTACACGTACCACGGTTCCACTTGGAACCGGCCAGCTCGGTTCCTGTACCGAGTGGGCGGGGCTTGAGCGCAACGCATAAGTTTGAATGCAGTCGACTTCACGGCCGGTACCGGTACCGGAACCGAACCGCCGCTGGAACCGTCGTCGTGTAGTCCCAGCCTCAGACTTTTAAAAGCTTCTTAAAAAACCGAATAACTACGTCTATTTTAAAGATATGTAAAAACAAATTGTATCGTTGACAAATTGTAACAACAGCTTGTTGAAGTTAACAATAAAATCATGTGTTTAGTGATGCATTTGTTTTATAAGTTTGCTTAAGAAAGAATTAAAAAAAACCTTATCTATTTCTACTGTAATACTTGAAAGGTAAGAGAGCCAGCATAATTTCCAGCACATGAGGCATTCCATCTTAGTCCTCAAGGTTAGCAGCGCATGAAAAACCCTCTAATATTAACACAGTGAGGTGAGCTGTCTATGGGCGACGGTGACCACTTACCATCAGGTGGCCCGTTTGCTCGTCTGCTCTACTTATTTAATAAAAAAAACATCGGTGGGTGCAGCTTATGTCTAAAAATGGTGACCGTCGCAGCACCATTACATTTTACGAACGATAGGGTTTACATTCGGTGAAGTTGTTCAGGCCACCCGTAGGCTTCTGGCATGAACTAGCGAGGACGACAGATAGACGAAGTATTATTAGTAATGTCCCATTACTGTGGTCACCCATCACAGTTCTGACCGCGCCCAACGTTGCTTAACCTCCACGATCGCGTTCGGACCGTGCTCGCAACAGACTACGACCCTAGCAATTAAGTAAGTAATACGTTTATTTCACACACAGCAATGACCAAAACAGTTATAATTATAATAAAATAATTATGTAGTCAAAGGTAAACATATCCAAATCATGTCTGATGGTCTGCTGTTGTTGTGAAAAGGGCCTTAACTCAGCTTATTGCTGCAGACAAGAATGCCCACAGCGCTGGTATTCTGTTGGACCATGACCGATGGCTGGCCAAAACCTGTCCAAGAGGACAAAGATACGACATGATGTTGTGTAATTGTAAATGTAATTAAATACGTTTGTGTGTGTGTGTGTGTGTAAATATAAAATATATATAAAAAAATTATATACTAAAGGGGTACAGTACGGAATGCTAAGAAGGAGATAAAGGGAATAAAGGGAACAGATCCAGACCAGGGCAACAGTAATTGCACCGACAGCAAGTGTGAGCGAAGTTTGTTTTTAAATGCATATTTTCCGGTGCAGCTACGTATTGGAGGGGGGATGTTATTCCGGCACTTAGTAGCCGCATATCTGAAACTACCCCTGAAAGATGCTGTTCTTTGGATAGGTTGCCTTAATTTTTTCCCTACCGTGGTTCTATATCGTAGTGGGTCACGAGACGCAATTAGATAACCCATGTCTTTGACACCGACGCACAAAACCGAAAAATAGATTTCTTAGAGTACGGTCGGATTTCATTTCAAAAAAGCTGCAATTAGCAAACAAAGAAACAAAACATGTTTTTAAACGTTACTAGAGTTTTGGACTTGAAAAATGTCCCATGATTTGCATTCAGAAATATCTTGGTAGACAAACGACCGGTCAAAGTCAATGTGAAGCTATCAAATGGTCACCGAACCGGCATTAATGCAAGTTCTTCGAGCAATTAGCTGGGTAGTGCCAAACGGTTTGACAGCTTCCTATGACGTTTGTACCACTTTTATACCGTTATTAGTTGCACGAATAGGCCTTAAAGTCAAGTGTTCATTGAAACCTCCAGGGCGACTTGGGCCACTTCCTAACTTGTCAATTTCCAATACACGCCTGGTATTTATTTTCACTTTTGCAAGAAATCTTACAGCGATATTTTTTTTTACATAGTAAATGTTCTTTAAATACTTGTATGCCAATCCAAGATTCCACACATTACATTAACTTTTTTTTTCTTTTTCGTGTCAGTACCTTTTTTAATTTTTTTTATTACATTACATTACATAAGGAAAGTAGACGAGCAAACGGGCCACCTGATGGGAAGTGGTAACTGTCGCCCATAGACATCTCACCTCACTGTATTAATATTAGAAGGTTTTTGATGCGCTGCTAACCTTGAGGACTAAGATGGACTGCCTCATGTGCCGGAAATTACGCTGGCTCTCTTACCCTTCAAACCGAATCACAGAAATGCAAGCATTTCTGCTTCACGGCAGAAATAGATAAGAGGGTGGTACCACCCCAGGCGATCCTTCACATTAGAATCTACCACTATTTTTGTGGGAGAAGCTCCAACTTATTCTGGTGATTGGAAATAAAATTCCCTTTATAATTAAATATTTTGATTTTATTTGCACTTTTTGATGCCAAGACAAAAGAGACAGATATACAATTTAGAACGAGTGGGAAGACCGTGACGGCTGCGTTCGTCTACCCCACGAGGATTATGGACTTGAGAGTTATGCTCATCATCATCAGCCTATTAATGTCCCCACTGTTGGAGCACAGGCCTCCCCTTGCATAAGAGGGTACGGGCCATGATCCACCGAGCGGGCCCAGTGCTGTGCGGTGGATTTCACACGCCTTCGGAAACTTTTAATTTCCTCAGACATGCAGGTTTCCTCTCGATGTTTTCCTTCACCGTTAGAGCAGTCGGTGAATGTATGTAAATCTTCGAAAAAAACTGAAAAACTCATTGGTACATGTACCAATGAGTTTTTCAGTTGTTTTGTTTTTTTCATGCCATGGCATTGCATGGTTTCGAACCCGGACCTCCCGCATTGGAATTCGGTTGAAAATTTGAACTTCTTCTGAACATCTCTGTTCTACCTCCGCCTCCGACTCCGGTTCGGACTCCGATAAATCAAATTTAAAACCTTCGGTTTCGACTCCGGGTCCGGTAAAACCACATCCGTAACATCCCTAGTTTCTAGTATTACGAAATTATACATGGGAAAGAAAACGTCTTAAAAAAAATGTTTTGCTCAGATCTTTGATGGCCGTAGCTCAAGATGTATTCTTCAGTCCGCTGTCTAACAGTGAAAACAGCATCAAAATTCGTTCAGTGCTTAACACAGCCGCCTGTGCGTAAGTAAGTAAATATTTTTTTGCAGAAATATGTGTACATTAGTTTTTATTACAATATTATATAGGCAGTATCAACATATAATATTTTACCTTTCTAGGTGTGCAAAGATTTAAATCTGACAAAAAATATATTACTGGAACTAAATTGAGAAGGCAGTGCATTAAATATTATTAATCATTAAATTATAAAATAATTAATTATTAAATTATAAATACAATATCTCATGTCAAATTTTATAAATTATAAGTCCTTATCACACAAAAATCTTTCATTTAGTAATAGCATTTGCCCATTAACAATCCAAAAACCACTTTTTGGACAAGCCTAAACCTTTGTCTTTCAGAATATCAGGTAAAGTTACTGTTGTGTAAATTGACGCGTGAAAAGGTAGATAGATAATCTCTACATATTAGATCTCTGGGTGGTATCTCTGGTGGTGGTTTCACCATTTCTGAAACAAAGCAGCAATGCTTTCATTGCTGAGTTTCGGTTAAGGGTAAGCTAGAGAGATAGCGTAATTATCGGCACATGAGGCACTATCGAAGTACTAAAAGATTATCAGCGCATCGAAAACCCTCTAATAACTTCATAGTGAGGTGAGATTTAGATAAATGACAAAAGATACAGCTGCTACAATATCTTAATTTTTAATTTTAATTAGGTAATGTACATAATTGGTTTAATTTAGCTAAATTTTTAAACGTAAATCGGCTGGTCTGTTCGCTCCTGTCCAGTTATGTTTATAGTTAACATGAATTGTATTTCAATTTTTAATTTGTAAATAGCATGACTAAGAGTGAATAGCGTAACCAAGAGTTCCTGGTGTACCGATGATTTTAATAAATTGAAAAAAAAAAGAAATTGAAATCGTTTATTTAGCGCTGTAAACACCAGAATACATAATACAGAAGTATACAAAGTTAATGAATATGAGATATAGGCGATGGTGACCACTTACCATCAGGTGATTAGGACGTCTAAATAAATACCTAAATACAAAAGATTAGGTATTTATTTAGACGTCCTAAGCACCACATTATGCATGGCAGACAAATATCTGCGCTTGCCCCAAGGCAACAACCTCTGCTCAATGTCGCGTCACCGTAACGATGACGTCACCTAATGTTAATGCCCTTAACTCATCCTCAACCGTTGATATACAGGTTGGAACAAAAAACCCCCTGCAGTCCCGTAAAGGTGTTCAGTATCCAAAACTGAAATCGCGAGAAAAAGAATTGTTCCATACAAAAGCTAAATTTTTTTGGTTGTATAGAAATAGAAAATCCTTTATTAATAGACCGTATACGAGTATGACAAAAATTATGTAAGAAATATCACAAGATGAGTAAGATTCTAACTTGACCAATTTTTCCATTCTAACAAGTGATAAGAGTAGTAAACATATGATCTATTAAAAGGACCAAGTTTATCTGAGTGTCGCTAGATGTATAGATAGATTCCAGCGACGCTGGTTTTCAATCTGACTCATCTTCTTTCATGTCACACATAATTATTTTCCGATACTCGACCAGTTTCAAAAATTTGGGTTTCAATCGTAAAAAAAACACAAACAGTGAATTATATATTGGGGACGCTACACTTACTATAGGGGATGCTACACTCTGTATAATGGCACTTACAATTAAAATTGTGTTATTTTAAAATCAAATCAAAATGTTTTTATTATAAGTACCTTATAGTACATTTTTACAACGTTTTTTTTTTACTCTCCACCGCTTCGTAAGTTATAGCTGAAAGGAAAGAACTGGCTTTTCTCCGATAAACATTACAATATTAATACTAAAGCGTGGTCATTCAAGTTATTCCACTCATACATGAATGGACATGACTTCACTTAACAACTGTAAGTAAGCGATGGAGGTAGCTTATCGGCTGTCAAATCGACACACGTCGAACGATCGACACACGATTCCCCGTGTATTGCGGTTGTACCACGGGGAACGACCCACGCGATACGAATCGGTGTTCATCTGGTAAAGGGATCTGATTATACTAAAGTCTATTTTTTAATTAAATGCATATCACTGTCAAAGAGCGTCGGTGGCCCGGTGGCTAGGACGCCGGACTTCGAAACCATGTCCGGGTTCGAAACCATGCCATGTTTCCTGCCACTAATGAGTTTTGCAAAGACTTATGTACATTTACCGACTGCTCTAACGATGAAGGAAAGCATCGTGAGGAAACCTGCATGTCTCAGGAAATATATTTTTTCCAAAGCCGTGTGAAATCCACCAAACAGCATTGGGGCCGGTCGGTGGATCATGGCCCCCTTGTGTGAGGCCTGTGCCCCAACAGCGGGGACATTAATAGGCTGATGATGATGATGTAGTCATTCAAGTTATTCAACTCATACCTGAGTGAACATGACATCACTTATCAAGTGTCAGTAAGCGATGGAAGTAGCTTATCGGTTGTCACATCGACACACGCGATAGGGTCGTTCCCCGTGGTCCAACCGCAATGTCCAACTACGAATCGGTGTTCACCTGGTACAGGAACCCGATTATTACCCTTTTTGTCACTGTACCCGCACCGGATGTTTTGTGCTGCATGTATTAATCTTTGTATACTTCTGTATTGTGTTCTATATTCTGGTGTTTACAGTGCTAAATAAACGTTTTCAATTTCAATTATATCTAAAGTCTTTTTTTTTAATTAGAGGCAAATAACTGTCAAAGAAGCGAATTTCGGGAACACATATTTTATTGATGAAAATTGGTCACAACATTGTACAGTTTGGGATTGTAATGCAGACAGATCACATTTTATGTGATAAGACGATAAAATCAGTTGTATGGGAACCAAGTCGTGGCGTTACACAGTTACACGTTTAATAAATCACAGGAGTTTTATTATAAAACTTTTTGTGTACAATTTAGACTTAAATTAATGTTATTGTCATTTATTTAACTTAAACTGATGAGGCGGTAATTCGCCACGGTGAGGTCACCTAGACCAACAAAAAACCACACAAAAGTACACAAAAACATTGAAATTAATGTTCATCGTAGTAAAATTATAGTGCACAGAGTCGTAATTAGGGATATTGGCGTCCCAGGTAAATATCTAATTTAACGCTCTCTTTATTGTAACGGGATTTTTCGATTTATTCCTTTACTTGTGTCTAAAACTTCGTCCGAATTTTTAAAATTCCTGATTTGTTCGGTTAAGTAACCCACAAAATATTACACTTTTACTATTAATTTATAATTTGTTAAGGCCTCTGACATGGATTAATAACTAATATCGAATAACAGCAGAAAAAGCTAAAATCTACTGGTTTTTTTTAAAAAAAAGTAATGTTACTTAATTATTTAATTAATTATAACATAATTATTTATCTATAGTGAATATTACTACGTTAAAAAATTTTCCGGTGGTGGTGAAAAATTACAACTAATTTTAAAGTAAAAAATAAACTAAAGTACAGTGCTTAAGTGAAAACTAAAACATATCGAGACACATGAATGGATTTCTGATATCCCACACACAGGGAAACCTAGTTGGGAGTCAGATAGCCAGACATTGAATAAGGGTGAGTGAGTGCATATATTTTGAGCCCTGAGTCAGGTTACATCTTGAAATAACTACTCGTATCTCTTACCTGTACCTACTTATGTAAGTTTAAATAAATAAATAATAATAAATACTGTTATTGTTGTTGAAATAGCTGGTAGTGTTGTTATGAAATATATAAATAAACAATAAACAATGTAACGTTTTATTGATAAATAGTTATGTGTATATGGTATTTTGTGCTATTATTGATAAAGCAATAACAGAACTTAGGAGATCAAAATTTAAGTCGATTTTATTCTCGGAATCAGCTTATTCTTGAATGTCGGCTGGTGAACTTGCATGCGAACTTAAAAGGGCCAACGGGTCATTAGGAATATTTACAATTACCATATAGAGACGAGTACAGTTCTCTCTGATCGCGCCCAACGCTGCTTAACTTGCACTATACTTTCTGTCTATACTAACTATATTTATTAAACTATAACCTATAACTATATCTATATATATATATATATATATATATATATATATATATATATATATATATATATATATATATATATATATATATATATATATATATATATATATATATATATATATATATATATATATATATATATATATATATATATATATATATATATATATATATATATATATATCTATATAATAAACTATTACTATATTTATTTAATTTTTTTGTGACATGGATTTTAATTATTATTTTTTGTAATTTTTTTAAAACGCTTATACTGTAGCTAATATTGATACTAAAAGAGTTTAATTATTGTTTTTGATTATTTTTGTAATTATTAATTTTTTGGCATGTTTTTATTTGTATTCAAACACAATTTATAATTGTTTATGAATAAATGATATGATATGATAATGATATGATATGTCTGACTATACTCGCATCAAGTCGCATTCTTGCACCAGTACCGGAATGCGACATATTCAGTCGATGGAAGGAATTATGTTTCCAATGTCTGCGATTTTGTGAGAAGATGAATGAATGAGCTGTAAGTTGTTTTATCTTTGTAGAGATATGATTTTTAGATATATAGAAACACTTTATTGTATACAAATACAGGAAAAGTAAAAACTACAGGAATAATAGCACGATATGTACAAAGGCGGCCTTATCGCTTAAAAAGATCATCTTCCAGGCAACCTCTGAAGTTAATTGGACATTAAAGAGATTAGCGACAGTGTAGTGTGAAGTTATGAAAAGGTTCCTATTACTTAATACAGAGTAAATTTAGTAAAATAAAAGTAATGTGATATACATAAATAATTATGTAGGTATACTAACGTAATTACAAACAACAAGTGACGTCATAGTGCACGTGCAATGTCCACCTGCGCTTGCGACGAAGCAAACACGCAGCAACAGTCGATACCACGTCATGCCGCCCCCCACTACCTGGCCTCTATAAAAGCGGGTGCCCGATCCAAAGTGGCATCATTCACTTGCGACTCGTCGACGAGGCAGTCGGACTTGATACTTTTTTCGAGAATATTGGATTTCCGAATAATTAAACCGTAACTACAACAAAAATGGAACCACAGGCTGAGGACAACCCGGAGGATGATAGCGGGCCATCTATGCCCTTATCCTGAGATCTGACATATAGTAAACAATAAATAGGTAAATATACATAATAATAAAAATAAAACTCACAACTACAACGACAAATAATGATGAATGAGACTCGCTTTAAACGAAGCCAGGGATTCCGAATGACGAATTCGACGAGGAAGTGAGTTCCATAGGTGTGCTGCCTTGACAGCAAAGGAGTCAGTGTAGTATCTGGTACGACACAGTGGAGCCTTCAAGATATTATCATGGCTGGATCTGAGAGCGACATCATGATCAGAGCCTAGGAATGTGACTATTGTATTTAAGCTACTGTTAAGATACTATACGATACTTTAAAAAATAATATAAATTGGCTACGACAAACAGGCAGGCGGGCCACCTGATGGTAAGTAGTCACCGTCGCCTAGAGACACGTACAATACCTGGGGTACCGTGGAGGGAGATGACTTTTTTAACGTTATTTTTTAAGCATCCCATGTCGTAGCGCTGCGGGAAGACGTCGGGTGGAAGAGAGTTCCACATTTTACAGATGCGTGGCAGAAACGTCCGTGTAAAACGGGTCGTGGTAGACACCCAAGGCTTCAGGAATTGCGGGTGAAAATTGAGCCGCCGACGAGTGGTGCGATTCAAGAAAGTAGACGACGGCACCAAGTCAAATAGTTCTGAAGAGCACTCCCCATTATATACGCGATAGAAGACGCAGAGAGAGCCGATGTCTCTCCTTAATCTGAGAGGGTCTAAATCGCTCGTGAGCTACTATACGATACTTAATGTACTGTATTGTGTCAAGCAGATGAATTCAGTGTCTTAGGTTTAACTGTATTGCTGTGCAATGTTTGTAATAATAAATAGTAAAAATCTAACGAAGCTAAGAATATCTCGTGTGCCCCTATCGCTCTGCTCTAACTCCGAGCCTGGTTAAGCACGTGTTATTCGTAAAGACTCGTCTGGGAACAATACAATTGTTTCGGACCAAGATTTCCCATAACGATAGTTCCCTGACAAAATGTTTTGGTTAGATCATCTACATGTAAAGTGGATCATTACGTTGGCTAATTGCCGTCTTTAGGTTTTCTAATTAATACATCTAATCAGTGATTTAGTGAGTATGTATTTTGAAGCGACCTCTTTTCTTCACCTCGATTCTGTACAAGGAAGTGATTCTTAAACCAGGTACCTTCATGATTAGGGGCCATCCATAAATTAGGTATTGCTTGCTTATCGTATGGTTAGTGGCCAACCTATTTGTCAGAGTTGTTCAGGCCGCCCGTAGGCATCTGACATGACTTAACGACTGCTGTCGAACGACAACAACCGGGACCGACTGCTTAACGTGCTTTCCGAGGCACGGAGGAGCTCAGATGAAATATGCCACTAGCGGTCACCCATCCAGGTACCGACCGCGCCAACGTCGCTTAACCTGCACGATCACTTTCGGACCGTGCTCGCAACTAGGCTACGAGCTCCTAGGTATTAAGTTATATCTTCTTAACAAATGTTTCTATTCACTGCTGGAGTTTTTTGATGATAAAACCAATACTTAACTATAAAATCAATTATGTATAACTTATAATGACATTTAATTTAATTTATCCCGTTAGCATTTATTACTATTATAATTTATTATAATCTCTAAGTTGCGGTGCCCTACTCAGGGTTTCATGTATGATCATATAATATATATTTTTAAGACCAATTGTTACATATGAAAAGCAATAAATGATATGAGTATGAGTACGTCGCACGAATGTCATGATTTTTGGAGTCCCCCCCCCCCCCCCCCGTCCTTGTCCCAGGTGGTCACATTCATGTGCCCCCCGGGTGTGACGTCACATATTTTGCAATTTTAAATTTAGATGTTATTAAATTAAAACAGCACTTCCAAAATTATTTATATATAATACCTATTTCGATTTAAAATCCTAATTTATCCATGTAACGTCCAATCCAATAGATTTACGCATGTGACGTCACAAAGTTTATGACACCCCCCCCCCCCCCCCCCCCATCACACGAAATCACACTTTGTTGACCTCCCTACCCCTCAACGTGTGACATAATTAGTGGATGGCCCCTTCTGTGTCTTGTTATTAATGATACAACAAGTATCTTTATTTCGTTTTTTACATACATACCTATAAGTATAAATAAAGTGAAAACCAATCCAATATCCGCTTACTTTACGTAGTACCAGTTAAAAAAATAATTATTAATCTCGTAAAATATGTAAGTACCTACACTAAACCGATCGACATATTATGAAGTTAAAATAAACCCGTTCCACAAAGGACCAGGATATATTTTTGACAGGTCATTTTGGACTCTTTGTTCGGTGTTCTTGAACTGAGCTTGACCAGACTGTGTCATCATTAAAAAAAGATTTTTGGATACGGAATATTGAATTGAAATTGAAAAACATTTATTTATCACTGTAAACACTAGAATAAAGCAAGTACACAATACAGAAGTATACAAAGATATAATACATTCAGCACAAAACATCCGGTGCGGTACAGTGCCAAAAAGGGTACACCAGCTCAGCATAATGCTGAGGCAAGCCACAGCGCTGATTGTCAGCTGGCCCCTCAGTGACTGCACGGACGAAGAAAGCAACAGTGTGTGCGTGTTGTGTTGTATGAATGTGTTTGTTTTTAAGAATGAGGATATTAGTGTGTATGAGAGGTACCGAGTGTGTGGGATGGTGATGGCATGGAGCGTGTGTATTTTATACACACGCGCGGATACAGAATACAGAATATCTTTATTTGCAAAAATGTATGTGTATTTACAGGGTGTTATCGGAATATAAAGCGGTGAGTCTACACTCAAAAGGAGTAAAGAGTAAAGAGTAAAAAAAAAAAACCCAATAAAGAGTATTCATTCATTCATTCATTCATTCAAAAGGGGTAAGTACTACGAGTATGTTCTATGGAAACATAAGTGTTACAAGCAATTACTTGTATATTTGTTCTATAGAAATTCATATAATTAATTAGATGTGTATAGCTGCTGTAATCAAAAAAAATATTCAAAAATAACCGAAAACAACTGAAAACTTTTATGCTATTTTATATTTTAGTTCCATTCCGTTACCTAAAAATGGGACATATGAATAATCGTTACTATAATTCATATAATTTGGTTTTCAAAAATAGGCTTCCGCGAATGACCTACGGCCAGCTGACTTGTTAATAGGAGGTTGTAGGAGTCCAAATAGGTTCTTAGCCGGACCAGTGGTTTCCAAGGTCTTGGAGTATCTTTGATGTCAGGTGGGATCTCTAGAACAGTAGTAATAGCTAATATAATGGATAATATTCGAACTTAAGCTCAAATGTTTAGGACCTAGTACCCTTTGCACATCAGGAACCTGGTGAACCTGATGATGATCAAGAAAATTAAGAGAATCTCTACAATGGTGAAGTCGGGGGTTTCATACATTTTTTATTTTTTATTTCTCAGCGTATATCGGTAACTCTTTCGGCCTATTCCAATATGGTGAACTGTTTTAATTTCAATTTATTTTATTTACACTTACAAGTAGGTACAGGTAAGAGATAGGTATTTGAAGATGTAACCTGACTCAAGGCTCAGAAGATGCACCCACTCACCCTTATTTAGTGTCTGGCTATCTGACTCCCAACTAGGTTTCCCTGTGTGTGGGATATCAGGAATACATCCATAGAGGAACATGTCTCGCTCGATACATTTTTATTTCCACTTGTATATTTAATTATACTTTTAAATTACTTGTAACAACTTACACCAACCTGTAACGGTGTGGTGAACATAGGCCTCTCCCAGGGCGCGTGAGATGCGTTCACTCACCCTTATTTAATATTTTTTATTTTTTTATGTTTAACTAAACCCGCATTTGACCTCGATCCCGCCCGATGGTAAGCGACGATGAGGTCGACGATGGAGCACGCGGGTCCAGTAAATGCCTATTCACTCTGGCCTTGAAGATCCCAAGGTTGTAGTTTTCGGGAAATACAGACGCCGGCAGGCTGTTCCATTCCTTAGCCGTTCGCATAATGAACGAAGAAGCAAATCGCTTCGTACGTAATATCTGGCTATCTGACTCCCAACTAGCTTTCCCTGTGTGTGGGATATCAGGAATCCATCCATATAGGAACGTGTCTCGTTCGATATATTTTTATTTCCACTCGAACACTGCACTTGTATATTTAACTTTACTTTTAAATTACTTGTAAGTTGCACCACCACCGGAAAAAGATAATTAGAATGTAGGTATAACGTAAAAATATTTGTTTGTATATAAATGTTTGTTCAATTAGTTGAACAGTTTGGACGACTTAAGTCCAATTCTATTTACTTTTAAAATAGTTGAAACAACGATTTGAATGAACAGTTGAACATATTGGAATAGACCAAATCTTATGTCATATTTAACTCTTCGCCGCTCTACCCGACCTCGACCTGCCAAATGTCATAACCTGCGTAATGTCATCGACACAACCCATCCTATCCGTGTCAAGTCGAGTAGAGCCCACTCCCGCCTACCCACTGTGATGAAAAGCGTTACATTATGACTTATTATGTATAACAGTTTACCCAATCCTCAGCGTATTTGGCGAATTGAATAATATTATACTAGAAATGATTGCTGACAGAAGTGCAGCTATTAATTTGACATTTTATAGATATTGTATTGCTTATTGTGTACATGTATATAATTTAAAAAGCGATGTGAGAACTTGAGAAAACTAGAAAACTATGTAATCAAAGCGAGCGTCATGGGGACCTTTGCGCCGGGGTCGACACAAGGCGGAATTTTTGACTAAGGCTTTTCATAAGTCTTTTTTTTATTTAAATTTATTGTATTTTTGTATTAATAGAAATATATAAATGAAATATATGTAATGAAAGTCACATTAAATTACCTAAATATAATAATATATAATATATGGTGCGAGAAACTATAGATATATATTACTCAAAATAAAAATTAGTTTGCCAGACATTGGAGTCATGGACACATTGGGAGACATTTACCTGAATAGAATTAACTTTAAGAAAACATTAAAAGCACATTATATAGACAATGATACTAGCTTCATATTTTAGGTTACCTTGAAATTTGTATGAAGTAGTAGTAACATTTTTTTTTTATTTTTTTTTATTTATTTATTACAAAATCTACAGCACTTAGATTAAAAAATAAAAAAGTCTATTAAAAAAAACATATTGCCAATTAAAGATTTCCTATTTTAAGACAACGCCTATAGGGAGAAATAAGTTTTGGTGTGTGTATATGGATGTGTTTATTGGAAATGTGTGTGAGTGTGTTTGTGTAGAAGAGAGTGTAAGGGTGAAAGGGGTGTGTACCTTTGTATGTGTTTGTTCGAGTCTTTACTACATGTATCCAGCTACAATGCTACCGTAGTAGTACAATCTAAGTATTATTTATTATTGTTACAATGTCTCTCCTGATGGCAGCGGCACCGCCATTGAACAAGTCCAACGATGAAAATTCCTTATTATATGACCTGTGTATGCGACGGATAATAGAATTTTGTGCATAGTTAGTTCGCGATAAGGGCACATAGAATAATGATGTGTGTCTTGTGCGTCTGTTAGGGACACAAAAGCGCAGAGTCATCGAGGTTAACTCCGGACAGTCGAAAGAGCCGTTACACACATTATACAAAAACAACATGTCAAGTAGGGAGCGTCTGTTTTCAAGAGTCATAAGATGATGAAACTTGCAAGATTCGCTATAATTAGTATCCGCATTTAAGCGAAAAGTTCGAAAGTTAAGATGTCTGATGAACTTCGATTGTATCCATTCGATGTCATGTTTATAAGTTACGTATTGGGGGTTCCATATATTACTGCAATATTCGAGTACACTTCTGACATACGCATAGTAGAGTATTTTGATACAATTCAAATCAGTGAAAGGTCTACCCACACGCAGAACAATGCCCAAATTCTTGTAAGCCTTGTTTATTATGTTAGAGATATGATCAGTGAATGTTAATTTTGAATCTAGCTGGACCCCTAGATCTCTAACAGAGTCTGCTCTATTGACTAATACGTTATTTAGGTGGTAGTTAAAAATTACAGCATTTCTTTTTCGCGTGAAAGTAACGACCTGACACTTACTAACATTGACTGCTATTCGATTAATATTGTAGTAATCATTGAGTCTATTTAAGTCTTGTTGCAGTCTTTCACAATCTAATATATTTTTAATAGTTGCATATATTTTAGTGTCATCTGCGTACATCAGGAACTTTGAGTGATGGAAGCAACTCTCTATGTCATATAAATAGGATACGTATAACAGTGGACCTAAAATTGATCCGTGGGGTACCCCTGACGTAATATTAATGAAGTTCGAGCGATATCCACCAATAACAACAGCCTGACTTCGATTACGGAGATAGGACTCCACCCACCGCAATAAGCTCCCACCGATACCTAGGCTCTGTAGCTTTTGCAAGAGTATAATATGATCAACACGGTCAAAGGCCTTCTCAAAGTCCGTATAGACCACGTCAACCTGTCCACCTCCATCCATGCCACACAGAACATCGTTAGAAAAAATGGCAAGGTTAGTGTTTGTCGATCTACCCCTAATAAAACCGTGCTGTTGTTGCGGAAATGAATTATATACGACGGGATATACGTTTTGATGAACAACACGTTCAAATAGTTTGCTTAGTACGTTCAATATAGAAATCGGTCGGTAGTTTTCAATAGAAGATCTCAAATTCTTTTTATGAATTGGAACGACAAGCGCCGTTTTCCAAACAGGCGGAAAGTATCCTTCACGTAAACAACGATTAAATATTAATGTCACTGGAAGAGATAAGGATGCTGCACACCTCGTAAAGAAAACTGGAGGTATCATATCACTGCAAGCGCCCTTGTGAATTTAACAAATAATAATATACTCTAATGTACACAAATGAATTTAAATGTAACTTATAAAAATTCTTAGATTAGGCCCGTGTGGTAGGGTACCTAGGATGCTGGCGGTTACCTTAGTTACATATTATAACTTCTATAATGGCGAACTCCCTATCGGCATACAAGCCTTTCAAGGTTTTGCCTAATGGTGTAAAATAAATTTATTTACCTACCATGTTCCTTTGTATTAAACAATAAATGAAAAAAATAATTGAAAATGTAGTTATAAGTTTTATTAAAGCTGAAACGTGATTTTGAATACATTAGGCTCGTCACCCACAGGTAGTATAGTATTCTCACACCCATAGACAGTATTACTACATCTTTATAATTGTTGTAAATTCTTATTGAATCTTTTTAGAGAGGAGCTGTGTTTTTTTGCATCGCTTTATCTTGTAATTTGAACTTCACCCATAGACAGTATTACTACATCTTTATAATTGTTGTAAATTCTTATTGAATCTTTTTAGAGAGGAGCAGTGTGTTTTTTGCACCTCTTTATCTTGTAATTTGAACTTCACCCATAGACAGTATTACTGCATCTTTATAATTGTTGTAAATTCTTATTGAATCTTTTTAGAGAGGAGCAGTGTGTTTTTGCACCGCTTTATCTTGTAATTTGAACTTCACCCATAGACAGTATTACTGCATCATTATAATTGTTGTAAATTCTTATTGAATCTTTTTAGAGAGGAGCAGTGTGTTTTTTGCACCGCTTTATCTTGTAATTTGAACTTCATCCATAGACAGTATTACTGCATCTTTATAATTGTTGTAAATTCTTATTGAATCTTTTAGAGAGGAGCAGTGTTTTTTTTATTTTATTTTATTTTATTTATTTTAGCGAACTTAACAGCTTTCTACTTAAAACTACACATATATCTTAAACATAAACAGCCAATTATAAAGTTCGACAAATTACATCGCTTTATCTTGTAATTTGAACTTCAGGCTAAGTTAGGGCTAGTTAGTGAAAGTGAAAGTCAAACCTCAGACGAACCACTCCTGTTTTCTATCCGTACTTACTTACGAGTACATGAATAGAGCATTGAAACTTATTTGTACAAACTGTCTTAGCAAGTATAAAATAGAGTGTAAAAAACCCCCCTATAGAGCCGAAAGGGGGGTGTTCGTTCAGTATCCATACCCGAATAACTTTCACTAAGGGGCCAAAACTGAAATCGCAAAATAAATCGGCTGTTTCATACATTTCGGTCGTCTTTTTTAATTATTTTTTTAATTTTTTGAAAAAATGTTTACAACTTACAGGCTTAACCTAATTGTATTGTAAACAGCACACAAACATATTATAAACTTACAAAGAATATTTATTTTCTGATTGAATTTTATGTCCGTCTTGAACTTTTGTATGGAACAGCTGATGTTATTTTTGCGATTTCATATATAAGTTGTTCAGTTACGGATTACGGAACACCCCCTTTTCGGGTCACAACGGGTTTTTGTTACACCCTGGAGATAGAAACACTCTATTGTACATAAAGGAAAAGTACAAGTTAAGGCCTGCGCAGACAATAGACAATCCGCGGCGTACTTTTTTGTCTGTGAAAATAGAACACATGGAACTGTATCGCGCAACGTACACGGCAGACTTTTAGTACGGCGTGCAAAAGTCGCGCCAAAGTACGGCGGACTCCGGCAGACCGGGCCGTGCAAAAGTACGCGGGAATCCCCGAAAAAAATAGAACGTACGTGCCAGTAGGAAGCAACGCACACAACGGACTTTAGTCTGCGTTGAGCGGCCGAGTGATGTGCATGCACTATGGAGATCGACCCAAATCTTATAATTGAGGCTGTGCAAAAAAGTACTCCATTGTTTGATACACTCTGGGTCGTCTCTTTTTCTTAAATTTCAGTGCATTGTAACACAACGTAATCTCAGAAAATTCTCTTCCATAGCGTGCGCTTGCCTACAGTTCCGGCGGGCAAATGATTGTATACCGTGTGCGTTGAGTCTGCGGCAAGTCGCCCGCAGACTTTTTTTTCGGGCTTCACAGACTTTTTGTCGTCCGCAGACTAAAGTCCGCCGTCTGCGCAGGGCCTTAATGAAATAGTAGCATTAAATATTTAATGTAGGTATTTACTATCAACAATACATCATATACTAAAAGCTTCTGAAGCAATAGCGTGTTTCGTTGCAGCTTTTTTAATGGAGACAAGTAATTTATATAAAAAAACAGAAATAAAGCTTTCAATAGTGTTCCAGTAGTATCAATCAAAACTGCAAGTGATGGTTCAAACACAGACAGTTGTATAATAGGAGCTTAGTACTATGGTAACTCGAGCGAATGAGTTTATTTCAATGATTAACGTTATTTTATGCAATGATGTGGTATCTATGTTGTAGTATGGAGTAGGAGGGTTACTTGCTTGCTTATCGTATGGTTAGTGGCCAACCTATATGTCAGAGTTGTTCAGGCTTCCCGTAGGCCTCTGACATGGCTTAACGACTGCTGTCGAACGACAACAACCGGGACCGACTGCTTAACGTGCTTTCCGAGGCACGGAGGAGCTCAGATGAAATATACCACTAGCGGTCACCCATCCTGGTACCGACCGCGCCAACGTCGCTTAACCTGCACGATCACTTTCGGACCATGCTCGCAACTAGGCTCCGAGCTCCTCAGTTTATGGAGTGGCAGACGAGTAAACAACCTGGGGCCCAATTCGCTTAAATAACAACGTTTGTAGTTCTATTTCTATCCAATTTCAATTTAGTTTTCGTTCCAATTCTATTTGGACACCAAATCGCATTCTGCTGACGCATTACTCTACCACTTCCACCTTTCGATTTACTATCGATCGGGCAAAAGTACCTCGACAGGAACTTGAGTTCGATCGTTATATTTGACAGTTGAAGCGTTTTGTTACCGTTCAACTGAGATTCAGTATAAACTAAACGTTTTATTAGAATGCACAAATACGTTACTGTTCGATCGATCGTTGACTCCATCGGAACTTAACTAAAATTGTATCGTTAGTGGATAGTAGCATACTAAACACGCCATAACGATGCAGTTTAGATTCTATTTAGTTACATTGTATTTAGTGGAATCGATCTCCAGGCTGATTCCGCCTGCACAGAGTTATACTACCCTCTAAGACCATACTATCTACTTTCTAACTATTATAATACGAGTGTTACAATACAAATTAACATACATTTCAATTAACAGCAACATTCAAATGTTGCCTACTCGTTCTGTTGTTTGTACCAATCAATTGTTTATCAACATCACATAAGCATCGTAATTATTACCGAATGAAGATGTCTCATAAAACGCGTCGGTGGCACAGTGGCTAGGACACCAGATTCCCATGCGGGAGGTCCGTTTACGAAACCGTGCAGTGCCATGTACCAATGAGTTTTTCGTATTTTTCGAAGACTTACGTACATTTACCGACTGCTCTAACGGTGAAGGAAAACATCGTGAGGAGACTTGCACACTGAGATGACCAGTGTGTAAAACGGGGTAGGCACAAAAGATCCTCAAGGCTCGAAGTGCCGCTGGGTTATTCCCGGCCCCCTATCATAAGATATCGAATGAAGATGTCTCATAAAACAGTCACAAGTCGAACAGTAATCGAGATCGCGACCAATGGTAGCTGGACAGTCGACCTTTAACTCTATAGGTCAGACCACGAGGTGAGAGCATTGTTCGAAGGTATGCTGAATGGAGTAGAGGTTCTGTTCCGCGTTGTTGGAGGAAATATTCAATTCAATTCTTTTATTTCAAGTTGGTACGAATTGTACACTTTTGTTCGTCAATAATATACATTCAAAATAACAATAAAATTAACAATTAAAATAATAAACAAAATAACTAATCATAATCGATGCTGATGGGGCTGGCGAAATACTGTAGTGCATCAGTCGTAAATAATAAAATACAATAAAAATACCGTGAAACAGTATATTATTTAAGTCTAATCATCTATTAATTAGGTTTACCTCGACTTTTTGATTTTTTGTAACATTTTATAAGGTTTTCTCTATAACTACTTGTAATAGTTGATAATTTACCGTCAGATGGACTTTCAGTTTGTCTGTATATTAAAAAAAACAGTAACCTTATAGAGCTTTCGTCATTGCCGTATCTCAGTTCAACAGCCTTCTTCGATAAACATAAAAAGGTCAGATAAACTTAACAACAATCGTCTATTAGGAATAGTTTTAGGTATGTTTGACATTAGGTACTTATTGTGAATCAGGGAAATGTTAAATAATTGACATCATTAATATCATCAGTTAAGTCAACAATACCTACTGTGTTCGTCTTTTCTACAGATGGACAGTAGACCACAGGTCAACCTACCCAAAACGTTAAAATTTGAGAATCTGAAATGTATCAGGTTGAGATTTAATCGAAGGTTTTTGACAGATAGTATACTATAGCTTGTAATTGACTGGACATATTTTCTGTATTGATCTTTTGTGTTTTGAGAAGTAAGAAAGGAAGGTCTGTAACTTTGTTAATATCTTTCTTATGACTAATGTACTCACCAAAGCAGGAGAATCCATAGGCCCAGCTGTTCTGGACCTCGTCTTCCTCCGGTCGGTTTCCACGTCAGAATTCTTGTAGAGATCACTGTCCCTGTCCGAAGAGTTGTACCTTCTCTTCTCCTCTTTGCGTTCAGTGTATCTTCTGTCTTCTTTTATTTTTCTTTCGTATCTGTGGAATTGAAAAGAAATGTATTATAAGTGTGATACACACTCAGTAAGGCTAGATTGTTAACAATTTGATGTCGAGTTGGGATTTGGAGGCTTATACTTAATTAAATTTTTATTATTCTCTTACCTGCTCAACTCACTCTCTCTATGTTTCCTTTCAGGATCACTGTCCCTAGGATCTGAGCTTCTGTATCTTAAATCTTCTTTCAGGGTGGGATATCTGTCGACATCTTCCCTAGAACCTCTGTGTCTATTTAGGTCTTCTCGAGAGCTCCTTTGCCTATCTAGGTCTTCCCGAGGACTTCTATGCCTATTCAGATCTTCCCTGGAACTCTTGTATCTTCTCTCTTCTTCTTTGGGATCATAATCTTTCTTCCTAACATCAATGTCACTGGGTTCAGGGTCAGTATATCTGTAAAGATTACTTTTTAGTACAGTTATATTATAATCACTAGCAGCGCGTGCGGCTCCGCCCGCGTAGAAAGGTATGAACTTTATATAGGTAGGTTTTTGAGTTTTATATAAGTAGATATTATTATCTTACGTTACATACATATTATCGTAGTATATCGTGGATCAATGCAAGCGCAACTTTGACTGTGAAATAATAAGAAATGTTACACGAATAACATTTTAATAGTAGATACGTAGAATACGTATGTATGCAGATACGTAGATGTAAAAAAACCAATTGACTCGGTTTTATTACCAGTACTTCGGACCAATTCTTAAAATATCCTTCTAACAACGAAATATTTATTTCTGATTTGAAATAAATTATAAATGAACATGCATGAAGAAATAGATGGAACATTTATAGAAAGGTACACCAAATATCATCCTACATCTCAAAGTCTGCATCGCATCAGTCATATCTCTGATTGCTGATGTTTATAAGCGACAGTGCCCACGTATCATCATGTACCATCTACCACTCTGTCGAAAATTATTTTAAAAAGATACCTTCTGTATTCGGAGTCGTCTGTGGCAAGATGTTCAGGGCTCTTGAGTACCCGAGTGCGCGTTTTTGGCTGGACTACTTCCTTCTCTTTCTTGCTCTTCTTTGAAGAGTCGCGAGAGAACAGCTGTTTCACCTGTAAGACATGTCTTTATATTAAACATCGTATCTTCTTTGTTGTCCAGAATATTATTAGATTTAACATGACGCCATACTCTCATCTCTCAACGATTTACTGACATTGATGTTTTACTCCTATTTCTATCAATATGCCTGATAACATTACATAAAAACATATTTATTAGTCATTAAGGTCATGCTCACCTTCTCAAGTCCAGAAAGTTTCTTCGTAGCCTTTGGCGGTTTTGCACTGACTTTCTCATCATAAGGACTTTTGTTGTTCCTCTTTGGATCTAAATGCGATCCATCATCGGCACTTATCTCTCTTGGAATATATTCCTTTCTATACCCTTCGTCTGTCGAGACCTTAAACCTTGCCAAATATTCACCGTTAGCGTATATTTGCTCACTAGGATAATTGTCCTCTGTATGATGTCTTTCGCTCGCCAGAAAGAGAGACGTGTTTCGAACATCGTCATCACTTTCATGTCTTCGAAGTCTTCTGTGGATATCGCCGCTAGATTCTTTGCGGAAGTCATTTTCGATGCCCGAATCTACTAGACGATTGTCGACGTCGAATCGACGAGGAGATCTGTCATCGCGGTAATAATCTCGACTATCGCCTGAATCATGACGTTTGATTCCGAAATCTTCTTTATGGTACTTGTCCTTATTCTTTACGCGACGTAAAGAATTGTGGTAAGATTCAGCGTGCTTTGCAGTGTAGCGAAGGTTCGCGTAATCATCTTCTCTTTCTTGAGCTATTTCAGGATTGGACGCGTAATGTCCTTTCCTTTTACCGAAGCCGTCATCTCTGCCTTTGTACTTTTGTCCTGTTTGAATAATATCATGACTAGAAGTGAAAGGTTTTCTTACTTTATACTTCTTCTCTTTATATTCATTTGGAGACAGAATAGGCTTGCCAGTGTTGAATTCAAGACTAGGAGGTTCATATTCTGGCTCCGGAGGGAATATCTTACTGTTGTCTTTAAATCTAGGATCTAGATTATCGATAAATTCGCGCCTGTCTACTTCACCTTTCGGAACTCTCTGAAAAGTTCTAGATTCAGTATTGTATTTTACTTTATGATTATCGGAATCATATTTGTTGTAATCTTCAGTTACACTACTTTCAGCAAAACCATCTCTTTCTAAAGTATGTCGAATGTATCGAGCAGTCTCATTTACGTATTTTTCTGTGGCTTTCATTCGTTTGTTAGCTTCATAGATGGGGTCCGTTTCGGCAAGATACCTAGATATTGGTTCACCTGTATTTCTTTCACGGTCTGTCCTGCGAGCATTCAGTCGAGATTCTAATAGCTGTCGCCTGTGACTTAGCTCATTAAAATCTAAATCGATTTTATTATGTTCGGGTTCAACTTTCTTTTTAGTATCCATACCATCGGCTCTTCCTCTAAAAATCTCAATTAAGTCATGAGATTTATCTTTTGCTGAAGGATACTCATTTGCGTATGTGGGTTCAAAATCGTCAAAACTAGTGAGTTTGTATTCTCTAAACCTGGGTCTTATAGGTGAATCTGTAATTATGGGCCCTTCTAAACTGTTGAAGTTACTATCATTGTTTTTGTAATCATAGTCATAACGATTGGCGGAGTACTTGTGTCTCTCCTCATATCCAAGTCCTTCGTCTTCATCTGAAATGTTTCCATGTTTATCCCTTGAAGGGGAATAGGTCTTATGTACGGTTTGTTTACCCAGATTACTTGATCCTGTATCTCCATGGTCTCTAACCACATGGGCATAGACAACTCCTTTACCATTCATTTTGTTAATAGGCGAAGGAATTCTGTCTGGACTGGTATTCCTTAAAAATAAATTTGGATCTGGATTTACGCTGGGTTTTATGTAAGAAAATGGCTGATTAGAGTTAGTTCCGTTTTGTGGTGAAATCAAATGAGACTTAGGGGGAGGAGAAAGTTGGTCCTCTTTCAGAATTCTGACAATATGATCTACCGTATGTCCTCTAGTCAATGGTGGTTTGTCAGGCGGCTTCTGGCTACTATGTATCATTTCTTTGTCAGCATAAACGTTTTCTTCTATCTTTCTGATACTTTCTTTAATTCTTTCTTTAACTTCAGCAGGTTTGAAATCTTTAGCTGAATCGATTTCATCTACCAAAAGGGTCTTTTTGGCTTCTGTTTTACGTTTCGGGGTTTCTGTTATTGGCGGAGATGATTCTTTATCTTTTTCTGATGACTTACCTCTTTTTGTTCTTACCGGTGGTTTAGGTTCCGGTTTCTCAGGAGTCTTGTATCTTGGAGGTTTTTCTACAGGATTTACTTTTTTAGTATCACTTGGTGGACTTTGATCTTCAGAGTTGCTACTTGTTTTTTGAGCTAGCTTTTGTTTTTGATAGATTTCTAGCGGGGGAGTTTTCTTAAAATAATCGTCTCTCGGTGAACTTTCGATTATAGGCGATAATTGAGTTTTTTTGTTTCTCAGAGATTTAAGAAATTCTTCAGTTTCACTTCCAGATCTTTTCCGAATAGGTTTAGACTGTGTATTCAGGTTTGTGTTAGATTTAAGGTCTGACACATCACTTTTGCTTCTTTTAACAACGGCTATCGGCTTAGTGGTAACAACGATAGGGGAATTTGGACTTTTATTTCTCTGCGCTCTTCTGAACAATGTTGAGAGGGAGGTTCGTTCTCTGTTTTTCCTACTCACATCGCTTGTGGATCTACCTAAGGGTGTCTTTCTTTTTCCTTCAGGGCTGCCCGCGTCGTCGCTGTTTCTTCTATCTCTGTCCTCTCTATATTTTCTCCTGTGTGGGAGTGAGAAGAACTTCTCAGGTGGATGGTCGGCTGTGCAAGAGAGGCTGGAGGCCTGGGCTAGTACTTTGTTGGCTTCGTCGATGAGCTCTTGCTTGGAGAGGTGGGTGAAAGGCTCTTTTCTTACGGTTGGCTCTGAAGAGGTGCCCCGCGACTCCCGCGGTTTACCTGAAAGGAAAGTACGGTGTGAATAAGTTCATAATAAGTTATAAAAGTTAGATTATTATATTAGGATTAAAATGGGTGTTAGAATTTCAACGCTGTTGTCAATCTTAGACCGACTTTGTTTGATTGTGTATTTTTTATACTCGTAGATGCATAATTATAACTTATATTCCTTTTTAATTCCCGGAGCATTTGAAAAAGAATATAAGGAAAAAAGCATTCATAAAGCAATATTATATATATCCGAAATGAGGAGATCCGGCATAGAACAAAAGTTATCGACATAGCTCATAAGATTAGCAAGCTGAAGTGGCAGTGGACCGGTCACATCTGTCGCAGAACCGACAACCGCTGGGGTAGACGAGTTCTGGAGTGGAGACCGCGTTTGGGCAAACGTAGTGTGGGACGCCCCCCTGCTAGATGGAGCGACGATCTGCGTAAGGTGGCTGGCAGCGACTGGATGAGAAGAGCCGAAGATCGGGCTCAATGGCGCGCCCTGGGAGAGGCCTATGTCCAGCAGTGGACTAGAATAGGCTGCTGATGATGATGAAAGCAATATTACATTAGCCCCAGAGTTATAAAGAAAAAAACAAAATGTTAATGTCCAAGGATCCCACAATAAATTGTTTAAGTAAGTAGGTACCTATTAATAAGATGAGGGAAAAACGAAGAATTATAATAAAGGCATACCAGATGCAAAGGTAAAATATCAGATAAAAACTTGAAACTAGACGTTGGCATAGTAAATTTTTACGGATAATTTCGGTGATATCTGGACGCATGGCAAGATGGCAACCTTGGCTACGCTAGTAATATAAGCCACATTAATCAGGCTGTCAGCCAAACCGACAGTTTTTATGAGGACTTGAGGACCATTGAAATAGGATCCGGTTGGACTACACAATATTCTCGAGACATCTAAAAATATGTACTTATTTTATTAATTAACCTGATGTGTGTTTGTCTTGTGGCAAAAACTTAGGGTAATTATGTAGTCTTTCTAAGTTTGTGGCAGGAAATCGAATATAAAAGTGGGTTTTCATTGAAATTTTAAAAGACATTTCATGTGAAATTCCGACCATTGAGCAATCATTTTGAAATGTGGATTTAACTATTCGTTGACTACCGACAGGTTTGGAAATTAACTGTTCAATTTAATGCTAGAAGAAAAACTCCTCTATAGTGACATTTTTTATTTTATTTTATTTATGTTTTGATAACATAGGTACGCATAGACACGTCAAGGCACAATTATTATCCGTTATATTATAACCCATCATAAAGCACCAATGGCCCTACAGTCAAAATAATAATGAAAAAAATATTAAATAGAAAATGTGTTTACAATTTTACATGATTACTACTTACATGCTACTAGCTGCTGTAAAAGGGCATTGTCAAAATAAAAATATGGCTGCTGCATAAGGCATTGTCAAATAGAATGTACAATATGTTATAATGGTTTGTACACAATTTCAAATTTAAATATACTTTACGCTACTAGCTGCTGTACACGACATGAGCTTTACTTCTAGCATTGTTTGCTTGCTTATCGTATGGTTAGTGGCCAACCTATTTGTCAGAGTTGTTCAGGCCGCCCGTAGGCATCTGACATGGCTTAACGACTGCTGTCGAACGACAACAACCGGGACCGACTGCTTAACGTGCTTTCCGAGGCACGGAGGAGATCAGGTGAAATATGCCACTAGCGGGTCACCGATCCAGGTCGCTTAACCTGCACGATCACTTTCGGACCGTGTTCGCAGCTAGGGTACGAGCTAGCAATAAATTGAATAGTAAGTGGCATGTTTATTTTGTTTAGTTTATTCACCTGTTTGCTAGAGTTCATTATTGGGGACTTTTAGTCCTTTATTTTTATTTCACTGGTCCGTATAACTATGTTCTTAAGTAAGAAAGAAAGAAGAAAGAAATATTATTTATTACCAATACACATATACAAACAACTAGGTACAGAAGATAAAAATAATATTAAACAAATATATTACAAAATCAAATAAATAAGCAAAAGTAATTAAGTTGGATGAAGATGGCGTGCAGCACCGGACAAAGGGGACTGCCTCAGCCTGTTGCCGCAGCGCTTTTAGCACTGCGGCGCTGATTGTCAGGCATCCCCTGAGTGCCAGGGATCACTCCCTAATGATACACTACCGGAACATATAAATATATAACGGAAATATTAATAAACAGAAGTAAAATATTAGGAAACGAAGGAAGGTACTTAATTTTTAAATTATACATTAGAATACAGGAAGGTATGTATGTAGGTATTATTGTATAAAATAGATAAAAAATAAATAAAAATCAAGCAAGCAATGAAGATGAAACTGAAGGAAGGATAGGTACTACTGTTCGATGAAGCGACACTTGTATTTGCTTTGTCTATGGCAACGACTTTTGTATTTCAAGCAGGGTACTGGAACTGGTGTCCATTGTTGTACCCGGACGTATTCTGCACGGAGCTGAGTACCCTAGTAATCCTTATTAGGCTTCTACTGTCTCCACATGAACTTTACTTGCTGTGACGTCACACCGTGCAGCCTTTAGTCACCGCTATATTTAGCCCGCACTTTCGGTGTAAACAACTCGGCAGCGCCTGCGACCAGTTTTTGCTCTCCAACTAATCTCTTTATGAACTTTTTTTGGTATTTCGGCAACCGACTTGATAAGGTTTCTGGGTTTTTTGACATTTTCATTCCGGTGAGAATGTGTTGCGAAGTTTGAAGGACATCTTGTTGAATTATGCGCTCCCGGTAGTTTTATGTGAAATTGGATAAGGATTGCACGAGAAATAAATGATAATTGGGAAGAATCAAGGCTATATCTATATCCTACCCTATCCTATTCCTCAAGAAATACTCAGAGACAATTGGATACGCCAAGTAAATTTTGCACTTTTTGACAAAAACATCATAGACTCGAAAAAAATTGAAATGCACTTAGACCTAGCTCTATGTTATGCTCACTGGATAATCAGGAGTCTGATCCAGACCCAGCAGCAGCTACAAAGTATTTTCATCGCACCTCTAGTGCTGGAAAAAAATCGCTAAGATTCGTTGAGTCTTTCTTAAACGCGAATAAAACCATAGAACCTATTACTTTTCTAAAACCTCATAGTAATGAATAATGAGCATAACGTACATATAGGGTAGTAACTTATCTTACGATAGAAGGCCGGGAATAACCCCAGCGGCACTTCGACCTTTGAGGATCTTGTGTGCCTACACCATTTTACACACTGGTTATCTCAGAGTGCAGATTACCTCACGATGTTTTCCTTCACCGTTAGAGCAGTCGGTAAATGTACGTAATCTTCGAAAAATACGAAAAACTCATTGGTTTATGGCACTGCATGGTTTTGGAACCCGGACCTCCCCCGCATGGGAGTCCGGTGTCTGTCACTGTGCCACCGACGCTCTTCTTAGGGTAATTTAGTAACTTATTATAGTCCGGGAGCTTTGAAATGTCTGCATTATTTCTTGACCCCTGAATCTTATGGTACAAAGATCCCTATGAACCCTATGTAGGTCTCTTCACTGCCGTCGACCGAAGTCCCGGTGACTTCACCACCTATTCACCATTTCAGTTACCATTCATTAGAGGTTTTTTGCTAGTCGAGTGTCGGATTCAGAGGTGAGTAACATGCGTGGGCGGCGAAACTGTGCGATCTCTGCCTTTGTGCGTTAATAGTCACTCAGAGTCAGTACACGGAACAAGATGCAATGAACTGTTAAAGTGTAACTTTTTTCTTTGGACGTGTCGTGTTATTGTAGCTAGAAAAATAATTTAGCATGGATGTAGAGATTGAAACTTTTGTTTACCATGATGTCAACAGATCTATATAGGTAATTTTTCCACCTAGCTTTTCAGCTGGGAATGGGGAGAGCATCTACTACTGGAGAAACTTTGTTTTTGACTGATGAGAAGGGAGGGGGGAGGGAGCAGACCTAAGAATGATCTCTACTATTCATGTAAGAATAAGAGTAAGGAATTAAGGTTCAGAACCTTAATTAGACATTTATCTGTAAATTTGAAGGTGGTAGAGCCTGAGATACTACCCTTTTACCTATTTTTTATTTTTATTTTTTATTTACTACTAAACCCGCATTTGACCTCGATCTCGCTTGATGGTAAGTGACGATGAGGTCGACGATGGAGCATGCGGGTCCAGTAAATGCCTATTCACTCTGGCCTTGAAGATCCCAAGGTTGTAGGTTTCGGAAAATACAGACGCCGGCAGGCTGTTCCATTCCTTAGCCGTTCGCATAATGAACGAAGAAGCAAATCGCTTCGTACGAGCAGATGGGATATCAACAACATAAGGATGGAACCCCTCCCCGCGCCTGGTAGTCCGAAGGCGGAATGGAGATGCTGGAATTAGGTCGTGCAATTCCGATGCGCACTCTCCGAAATGTATCCTATAAAATACCGATAGACATGCAACCTTGCGCCGATGTTCCAGACTTTGCAGCCTAGCTTTCACCAGCGATTCGTCACCTATAAGGCGCTTAGCGCGTTTCTCCACTGAGTCAAGAGCAGTCAGTTGGTACTTAGCTGAGCCGTCCCACAGGTGGTAGCAGTACTCCATGCACGACCGGACTTGGGCTTGGTAAAGGTTTAAGAGGTGTCCCGGCGTGAAGTACCGCCTAACCTTATTTCTACTGTAAAGCAGCTTTGCTTGCATCGCTGTTTCGGTTTGAAGAGTAAGAAAGCCAGCACATGTAATTACCGGTTCATGAGGCATTCCGATCAAAGGGTTATCAGCGCAAGCTTTGAACAATTGGGTATTTGACTAAATTTTGTTTATTCCATCAATCAACTTACATGGACATCATGAAGGATCTAAAATTTGTTTTTCCATATCTCAACTAACATCACAGATATTGATGGTTAGAGGAACTCGCACGCTCGACGAACGCTAGTGTGGGGGACCCAGGACCTGCTTGTATGACGCTACAGCACAGTGACGTCATAATGTTTTATTGCCGTTTCTTTCTATCGTCTGATTTTTTATTGCGTGTAGCAATTTGAAGTAATTTTATTTTTCAACGAATTTCAATTTTTCTTTCACATTTGACCACCCATTTATGTCTATTTCTTAGTTTTTAAGAAATGGATTTAATATTTGTTACTTGGAAATTGCCGAATTGTGTCTTTAATTTTTCTAAATCTATCTCCTCTTTTTTCGGCCTCATCCAAAGTATTTGAGGCCAAAGCCAAAGCTAGCCAAAAACCTTGACCACTTACCATCAAAGTTCAAGTTACACGATTTTTAACTTTACAATTTGTTAAATAAATAAACAGATGTGGGACGAATACTCGTACGTATTCTAATATTTATGGTGACAAATTCAGAGAACTCGATTCCATATGATTCGTAGTAACGGTACAGTTTTTGCAAGTCACCACCAAATATAGTCCCACTAATGAGCACTGATTTATTCTTACAAATAACTTATACTATTACTTCTTTATTACAGCAGCAGCAAAAAAGGAAGGATGTTTCATCATCATCAGCAGCCTATTCTAGTCCACTGCTGGACATAGGCCTCTCCCAGGGCGCGCCATTGAGCCCGATCTTTGGCTCTTCTCATCCAGTCGCTGCCAGCCACCTTACACAGATCGTCGCTCCATCTAGCAGGGGGGCGTCCCACACTACGTTTGCCCAAACGCGGTCTCCACTCCTGAACTCGTCTACCCCAGCGGTTGTCGGTTCTGCGACAGATGTGACCGGCCCACTGCCACTTCAGCTTGCTAATCTTATGAGCTATGTCGATAACTATTGTTCTATGCTGGATCTCCTCATTTCGGATTCGATCCAGCAGAGATACTCCGAGCATAGCTCTTTCCATAGCACGCTGAGCGACTTTCAATTTGTGAACCAGTCGCACCGTCAGTATCCACGTTTCGGCTCCGTAGGTCATTACTGGTAGGACGCACTGGTTAAAGACTCTTGTCTTTAGACATTGAGGTATGGGCGACGAGAAGATGTGACGTAACTTCCGAAATGCTGCCCAACCCAGCTGAATTCTTCTGTCGGCTTCTTTCTCGAAGTTGTTTCTACCTAATTGCACAGTCTGCCCTGTGCATTGTCTGTCTGAAGGATGTTTACTCGTAGTTTATTTTATTACCTATTATTACTATTATAAACTTTAGTGCTTGTTTGTACACACTGCTTAGATTAGATCGGAGATTTTCTTAGACGGAATTAGTCTACCTGATTGGCCGATTATTCATTTATTTTTTTTGTAACCAATCAGGTGCATGTATTTATTCTGTATAGGTACGTGAAATTCTCGAATTAACTAGTGCACAATTACCCGTGTTTCACGATGAGTATCTATGTCTGTTTGTTGAACGTTTCGTATTTCATCAACCGATGATCCGATTTTGATAAGGTTTACTTGTTTTTTAATTTTTTTGATTCTGTACTGAAGGTTCTTAACCATTTTTGATCAAATTAGTGAAGTAGTTTTCTCTTAGGCCATTGACTGTCTTATATCACTCTGGGGATGCCTGACAACCAGCGCCGCAGTGCTAAAAGCGCTACGGCAACAGGCTGAGGCAGTCCCCTTTTTCCGGTGCTGCGCGCCATCTTCATCAAACTTAATTACTTTTGCTTATTTATTTATTTTTGTAATATTTGTTGTGTTTTTTGTACTTATATTTGTTGTTTGTATGTGTGTATCGGAAATAAATAATCATTCTTTCTTCCTTTCTTTCTTTCTTTCATTGACACACTGCGCCGCACTAGAGCTATTACTACTGGATTGTATGTAAACCGCGCTCGCTTTACACACTGAAACCGCGTCCCTGCGCGGACGCGCAGTACTCTAGCCGGCTCAGTAGAAGCGTACGGCGCGGTTGCACAGATTTCTACGCCTAACCGCGGAACCTCGTCAAATTCCGCCATACCGCCTCCGCCCACCGCGGCGAAACGCGGAGCAGCAGTGTGCGAATCGTCTTAGATGTTACTGATAAGAAATTTAAAACGATAATATATGTTTAAGAAATCGGTTTTGCAGCAGATGTGACAGATTGCTTCTCCCGATTCGTTGTGAGTTTCCTTAACCTGTATGCCCAGCAGTGAATGATAGCGTCAAATAAATATCCTAACAACCATTTAAACACACTTCCTCGTAAAATACCTGAGACGCTATCGTGCGAGACAACTAGCTTTTTTCCTCGTTTTTTTTTCGATTCCTAATGGACGATATGCTCTATGATCAAGGCCATGTCTTGAACGATTGACAAATACAAACAGCTTCTAGTTTTTAGTTAACTGTTCATGTTCGTACCAGTTCTGTCAAGGATATCTGGTGATACAGGTGGGGTAAACCACAGGTAAACCGTTAGGCTGGGACTACACGACGACGGTTCCAGCGACGGTTCGGTTCAGGAACCGAGCTGGCCGGTTCCAAGTGGAACCGTTGTACGTGTAGACGACAGCGCATTTTTGTTTGAAGCACTGGTTCTATGGAACCGCCCGATACTGGAACCGTCGCAGATCACGTCGTCGTGTAGTCCGAGCCATAGAGCGTCGGTGGCCTAGTGATAGGGCGCCGGGCGCCCGTGCGAGAGATCCGGGTTCAAAAGCATACCATATACCACTGGGTTTTTCGTATTTTTTCGAAGACTTACGTACATTTACCGACTGGTCTAACGGTGAAGGAAAACATCTTGAGGAAACTTGCATGTCTGAGGAAAAAAAATCCGAAGGCGTCTGAAATCCACCAATATAGCACTGGGTCCGCTCGATAGATCATGGCCCGTATCTTTCTTATGCAAGGGGAGGTCTGTGCCCCAACATTGGGGATGATAATGAACTGAAGAGAGGGTAAATCGGATACCGTATTTTTTAGTCTGTAACATGTAGAGTTGGATGTGACATTTGTGCAGTAGATTATATATTTCTTTAGGTATTTCACGATTTAAACCTACCCGTAGTGACAAAATATTACCCAAACGATAAAAAATACAATTACAAGTGTCGCACTGGGGTTAATTGGTGTAAGAGCTAATTACCTACAGTTACATAGGTATTATTACTAGTGTATATCACTTTGGCTTGCATTCAAAAGATTTTGAAATTCACCCTATGTAGATTGCTCGCTAGAGAAGTTTTGTTTTATATGGAAACCACTACCAGTTGGCGTATGCGATGTGAGCAATTTTTCCCATATATTAATCGTTTGAAATGTCAAATGTATGTAACTATAAGAGCAGTTTGTACCTTTTGGCTCGCTGTCAGTGCTCACACCATCATTCTAGAGGAGAGGGCGCCACTAGTCCTGTAGATTTCTGTGGTTGCACTGATCTGCACTGAGGAAGAGACGTGCCGATATTACGATATTTGCTAATATCGTCAGGTCTCTTCCCCGTTACACCTTCGTGTCTTGATAATTCCCTCAGCAAACATTCAGTCTATTACTCAGAAAGGCAAAGACCTTCCTCTAGTCATAACAACCGCACTTGTTCAAACAACACTTGTAAATCGATGATATCATTGACTAGAAAATTATAGCTAATACCATTGAGTGATGTAGGTGGTATCCGGATTAGAAATTGTTCGCGAAGCTTGAAAGCGACAATGGTTCAAAGGCTAGGGTACGAGACAAAGAGCGTCGGTGGCACAGTGGCTAGGACACCGGACTCCCATGCGGGAGGTCCGGGTTCGAAACCCGTACAACGGTTCCATGGAACCGCCCGATACTGGAACCGGCCTATGAAGCGTCGTCGTGTAGTCCGAGCCATAGAGCGTCGGTGGTCTAGTGGCTAGGGCGCGAGCGCCCGTGCGGGAGATCTGGGTTCAAAAGCATACCATGTACCAATTAGTTTTTCGTCCGACTCCCTAACGGTGAAGGAAAACATCGTGAGGAAACCTGCACACTGAGATGATCAGTGTGTAAAATGGGGTAGGCACTAAAGATCCTCAAGGGTCGAAGTGCCGCTGGGGTTATTCCTGGCCCCTTATCATAAGATAAGATCATAAGATAAGGTACAAGACAGCGGCGCAAGCGGCGCCGGATCGAGTCTACCTTTGGACCATTGAGGTGAACACCTAGGACAGGCATTTTTACCTACCTTTTAGTGGTTCATGAAGATTATTGGTTATGTGTAAATATTACCAATGTTAATAAGAAATAGAACTAAGTGACCAGGGAACTGGACGTTCGGGGAAATGGACGTTCGGGGAAATGGACTTTCGGGGAAATGGACGTTCGGGGAAATGGACGTTCGGGGAAATGGAGGTTCGAGGAATTGGACTTTCAGGTAATTGGACTTTAAGGGAATGGATTTCACTGACTGGAGATTCGGGGAATTATTTATTTTATTTTATTAAATAAGGAGAGCAGACGAGCAAACGGGCCACCTGATGGTAAGTGGTCACCGTCGCCCATAGACATCTCACCTCACTTTATTAATATTAGAGGGTTTTTGATGCGCTGCTAGCCTTGAGGACTAAGATGGATTGCCTCATGTGCCGGACATTACGCTGGCTCTCTTACCCTTCAAACCGAAACACAGAAATTCAAGCATTTCTGCTTCATGGCAAAAATAAATAAGGGGGTGGTACCACCCCAGGCGATCCTTCACATCTACCTCTACCATTCTTTTACAAGCTAGGCCATACAATTTGATATTTAAAAAAAATTCTTTTATATTATTTGATCGTCTATATTAATTCTTTGTTCTTGCTCATAGTTCTTGTTTTACCATTGGAAAATGATAAATTCGATGAATTTCTATGTTTTTACAAAAACTGCCCACTATGCGATGAAAAAACATTATGTCAAAACAACTCTTCTGTCACTTTGACATTCCTGTTAGATGCAGCGCCATCTATATCGAATGGCAGAAACTTAAGGTGGAAATTCTCTCGTTAGGAATCTTCGTTTCGTCGTTGATGTGTTTAGTTCGGCAGGGTTTATAGAAGAGCAGTACTTACAAAGCCCGTGTGCTCCATCTTTAGCCCCATCATCACTTTGTGAAACTGTTTATTAGTATCATTTGTCTCGATTTTAGCATTCTTTTAAAATATTACGGTTTTCTATGTCAAACTCAACAATAGGCTCAAACAATGAGCCCTGTGTGCGTTCATAGTAAGGAATTCATGGAAACTTATATTATATGTCATAGGTCATACAGAGCAGTGGCAAATCTCACTATTCAAACCCAGTTTTTTTACATGGGTAATTTCATAGAATGATCACAAACACATCTATTTGTGAGGATGGAAATAAAAGAATTTCAATTCAAAATTCCTATTTTACCTCTAACAGAGCACTTTTTTAAATCGTTTTTATCACACCACTTTAGCACTAACTATCTAGTCTTCCTATTCACACATCTCATCCTCTAAACCTCCTTGTTTGACAAACATACAGTCGCCCACACCAAAGCGATCTAAAACGAAACGAAGACAAACAGCACGTACTATTCAAATTGAATTGTATAAAGTCCGATGACGTGAGGCCGATTGTACAAAAAGGCGCTAAGTGGGCCTTGCATGTGTTTAGCAGATTGTTTATACAGTTCAACAGATTGATACACAGACGGACGGACAGTCATTAGAGCGTGGTGAGCCTTGGCTACTTCCGTTTAACGTGTTTTATGTAGCTTAACTTCGCGGGCGTAATTAAAACATCCTGTACGCTTCTTAATTTAAGACTTTACTTTAAGTTAAAATAAGTTAAGATACAGAATGTCTATAGGATGGTAGGTAGTCACCATCGTCAAGAGACGTCGTCTACTAAGACGCTATATCATAAAGTAAAGTGTATAAGTTTATTTAAATATATTTCAGATACCGCTGTAGTGTAGTGACGAAGTGGAAAAAGACTAACGACAGCGGTCAGCTTTAGACGGAGACCATTATCTTATCTTATCTTATAACAGGGGGCCAGGGATAACCCCAGCGGCACTTCGACCCCCAGGGATCTTTTGTGCTCACCCCTAACAGGACGCTGTACAGCTTACAGGAAGGAGCCTATAGTCTTCTGGTTTCGGGTAGGCTTTCCCAGAAGTCCCATACACCCTCCAGCCAGCGAGTCACATTCGCACAGCAAGTGTTCCATTGACTCAACGGTGTCACCACAGGCTCTGCAGGTGGGATTGTCTGCCAGTCTCATCTTGTGTAAGAGGATCTTAGTGTCAAAATGGCCTGTGAACGCCCCTACAATGAGACGGGTGAGACTCCTGCTATGGTACATACGGAGACCATTGACGCGAGGTGCTGGATAAGCGATGGCGGCTCTTTAGTATCAGAGGCCAAGATCCACATCAGGCCACGGTGTAAGTAAAACCTCAATCAACAATTCACTATTTATCACAAACAAAGTCAACAAACAAACCACTTTGCCTCAAGAATGCACCAACAAACGTGTAACAATTGCCAACAAATCGATAGAGGGCCGAATGCATCGCATACACTGTGATTATATTCAAAGCGCATACATAACACATCACATTGCAACGTAAGTATTAAATCACGATGCGGAGAATTGAAACAATGCGTGTATTGTCTAAGAATTCGCGTCGAGAGCTCTGACACAGAGCAGAAACCTATTGGTCTATCTGTACGGACACAATATGTTCCATGATCTGATGCGTACCTATAACAGTACCATCGAGATCCTGGACCAATTCATTGGCAGACTGGCGACGGGGATGTTCGCTTGAGATGAGACCTCGTCGTCGAGGGGGAAGACGACTGAAGGAAGAAACAAGAGCGAAAACCAAGACTGGTCACCGGCTCACGCTGGTCGCTTGCTAGGCCTCCCCCAACGGGGTCTCCCCCGGCAGGTTAGGACCGGGAAAGGCGGCGTGAAGAAAGAAGCCACGGTCACACCCACTCCAGCGACCGACCCGTATTAGCGGGTCGTGGATGACACCACCGTCAGGGGGCCGTTGCCCCGAAACGGTTAACGGAAGAATGTTGAGTGAGTAGTACCATAAGCCAAAGGCTCTTTGAGGACTTAGGTTGGCTAAGGAATTGTACAAAACTTCAAGTTCACTTGGAGACAGGGTCAAGTCGAGTCCCGTTTCAAAATTAGAATGATTAAATTAGACCAGTCCCTAATTTTAGTGAATTTTGAGAATCTGCTGGTCAGTCTGCTCATAGCGTATCTAGTGGCTAAGATGCTGGAAATAGGAGTGGTCCAGGTGTAATTCCAGACAATCCATGTACCAGATAATATTTCAGAAGATTCACGTAAAGTAGAAGACATACATCAAGCTATACTGTTTAGAGCCATGTCGAATTACATTTTTCTTTTGATTTCTTGAATGTGTCAAGCAACAAAGACCAAATTACCCTGATGTATTGGCCACTATACATTTACGTCAGTGAAGGTGAAGGAATACATCGTGAGGAAACATAGAGATACGAGGTCTAGGAAAGGCTTTTGAAATCCACCAACCACATTAGCACTGAATTGGAATTGCAAGGTGTATCATGGCCCATACCCCCTTGTACCAACAACAGGAGACGGGTGACTCATCAGGCTGGTGGCAAACGCACTTCTATAAGTGTGTCATCGTAAAATTATCAATATTTGCACAGCAGAAGAAGCAGGATTCTTTAAATCTTGGTTAAATAAAATACCACCATTCAGAAACACTTCTAGTCCCTCTGCCAATTCTCTGCTCTGTGGCGATACAAAAATCAAACCAGTTATGATTCAAGGTCAATGCAAAGAATTTGAGATGTGGGATGAATGTCAAACTGTTATGGAATTGAAATGTTGTTCGGGACATCCTTGATTATGGTGTAATATAAGCAGTAATCATAGGGTCTGGATGAATCAATTTAGATTTGAGCACACGTGGGTTTAAATCTTACCCATAAGTTGAAAGAGGCGGAGTCAAGCCATGGTCAAGTTAGATGTTTGAGTGTTTAAGAGCTCTTGAGAAATTTGGTTACAGACTCTAGCGTGACAATTATTTTTGCAATTGCTCTCCATTAAATACACGTTATACATAACGCAGACATAATACGCAACACTTAATGTTAAAATGAAAAAAAAAACCAGAAAATCGCAGGCACACTTTACCACCCATCTTCGCGAATAGGAATATAGCCAATGAGATACGTAAGAGGCCGTTCATTAATTAGGTAAAGGTCCTGATTTAAAAAAAAACTTTGTTCAGAAAATATTTTTTATTTATGTCAAATAATAACGTGTTTTAGTGTAACTGAACCTTTTCTATAGACATTTAACTATTTAACGTTTTTTAGAAAAACTCCAGGTAAAATCTTATGTAAGAAGGGGAGGGGGTGGCCAAAATCGTCCTTACGTAATTAATGTACTTACGTAATTAATGAACAGCCCCTGAGGGCACAGAAAGCTGCAAAATTAACAACTAAAAGCCACAAAGATATGCATGTATGATGATAGTATTTTATTCTGATTCGGATTTGGATTTGAAATCGTTGGAAAGTAATTGAATCCAGAGCAATCTTTTATATTTCAAATAATCTGAATCATTGCAACAGTTGCCAAAACTTGACCTATCCATTTTCAATTAAGTTAAACTAGTAACACAAGGCTCATTAACCACTGTGATCAAATGACATTAACATAATACATTAATCAGTTTAATCATACATTTAATTTCTCTGATCTGTCCGAAGCTTTCGACACACTCGACCACAAAAGGAAACCCCTTTCAGGTCAATGCCGGCACAAGAACGGTCCTATATGTGTTGATAACGTCATTGGAGACCTTTTTGGGCCTGTCTGTGTGGAGCCAGATTTGTATCTGCTCGCCCCCACGCGTTCTCTTAATGACTGCCTCAGGGTTCTGACTCGGACCGCTTTTATTGATATTGGATGGTTAAGTGAATGATTTCTGTTTTGATAATTTGTTATTGGCATGTAATCGTTGAGTAAGCACAGAAACGGTATTCATTGAGTAATGTAAGTTTGTCGTAGTTTTTCTGCCCACACAAGGGAGCAGACGAGTTTTTGTAATGTTAGCGGGGACTTAGACATAATTAAGATTGTTTATATAAAAAGTAATGGTAGATTTTCCTTTATTTCTTGTATCAAACCCAATATTTCATGCTTGTCGGGAATAGCTACAGTAGTTTCGAGCAAATTGCCTATTGCCGTTGAGCCTTATTTTTTTTAAATAGATTTCCTCATGGTGGAAGACATCATGAGGAAATCTATAGGCTATATATCGTTTACCCAATAATCGTAAATCAACACGTAAATATTACAACAGATTGCATCTCAGTTTAATCAAAGATTGCGGCCCAAATCTTTAACCAAAGCATATAACATTTTGACCTTTATTTTAGCGCATCTTCTCCATTTTAAATGCCAATGAAGGTTACATAACGAGGTCCACAGGTTAATATTATCTAGAGCTTCCAAAGAAGGTTCCATCTGATTAAGTTGCATAATATTATGGCATGCATCATGGCCGGCTTAGTTTCTCGTGATATTCTCATTATGATGGACTGCTGTGGTATGTATCGGCTCTTTGTTTAGAAAATACCACCTTGTAATTATGTACCTACATTCTGGACAAATAAATTAATCTGAATCTGAATTTGCTAATCGTCCGTTTGACCTAGAACTTTGGATGATGTTTCTTTTAACTTTGTAGATTAACGTAATTTTTTATATGTTTTGGATTTTTACCTGTCACTCACTAAATAATAAATGCAGCAGAAATAGTGGTTCCTCATTACTTCATTAGAATTCTATGAATTAGGTTCCTTGTGAGACAATATACATAAATGACACGTAGTCTCTTTCACCTATTTCTGCCGCAGTGCAGTAATGCTTGCATTGCTGTGTTCCGGTTTGAAAAGTAAAAGAGACCGTCTGTTTTTCGTCAACATAAAAAAGCTAGACTAGCTAAACATAAGCTAGCTAGAGAGCGTCGGTAGCCTCGTGGCTAGGACGCCGGACTCCCATGCGGGAGGTCCGGTTCGAAACCATGCAATGCCATGTACCAATGAGTTTTTCCGATTTTTTCGAAGACTTACGTACATTTACCGACTGCTCGGTGAAGGAAAATATCATAAGGAAACTGCATGTCTGACGAAATTAAGAGGTTTTCGAAGGCGTGTAAAATCCACCAATCAGCACTGGGCCCGCTAGGTGGATCATGGCCCGTACGCCCTTGTTCAAGGGGAGGTCTGTGCAACAGTGTCTGGGAAGGGAGGTCTGTGCGAACTTAGAATCCATGCACTGGTGAACTGTTGGAAGATCGTGAATACATTTTCTTTTATACCAGTTAAATGAAAGCAGCTTAGCTTAATTGGAGGCATCAGACAACAGTGGATTACTACCCGTGTCATAACATAATACGAAATATTTCGCAAACATGTCCATATCTGTAGCATAGATCTTTTCTGTACATGCAAATATACACCGCAGTCGTGACAACATAAAAACCACACAGTAGGCATATTATTTCACAAACAGTACTGCTCTTACGGATACTCCTATCATAGAATGTACAGGGCAGGAATAACGAATACTTATAAAAGTGGCACAGTTAAGAATTTTATTACTTTTGGCACGAATTTTGCGGACTACTCCGGAATAAGTCGAAAATTCTATTGGAACAGGTAAGTAAGTGTAAGTAAGCTTGCAAAAAGTGAGATGGAGTAGAACTGTCAAACAGATTTTTGAAGGAGAATATAATATGCAGTGTTGGTCGAAAAAAATTAAAAGTTGGAGAGTGAAACACCGCACTGTGAAGAAATATTTAGTAAGAAAAATACAGTCTTCATTCTGAGCAATTTGATATCTAAAGAACTAAACTTACTTAACTTGTCTTTAGTGAGCGTCGGTGGCACAGTGGCTAGGACACCGGACTCCCATACGGGAGGTACGGGTTAGAAACCTTGCAGTGCCATGTACCAATGAGTTTTCGTATTTTCAAAGACTTACGTACATTTACCAACTGCTCTAACGATGAAAGAAAACATCGCGAGGAAACCTGCACACTGTGATGATCAGTGTGAAAACGGGATAGGCACAAAAGATCCTCAAGGGGCGAAGTGTCGCTGAGGTTATTCCCGGTCCCCTATCATAAGATAAGACAACTGGTGTTACTGGTTGATTCTATTAACTGTAGTGCAGTATTCATTACAATGCATTACATAAGCGATCAGTTTTAACCCTCAGGGGACTAGCGATTACAGCTTTGTCTTACCGGTGATTACAACCTGGTTTGGTGATTACCACTACGTAGAGCCACCAACTTTTTCTGCCGCCGGCGTTTTTAGAGCACGCGTTTTGAAAGACACCTGATGACCTGGGTGATCATTAATATTCACAGATAGCTCCACCCTTTTCTGTTTTTTATAAATTATGTACTACTAAACTAGCATTTGACCTCGATCTCGCCTGATGGTAAGCGACGATGAGGTCGACTATGGAGCATGCGGGTCCAGTAAATGCCTATTCACTCTGGCCTTGAAGATCCCAAGGTTGTAGGTTTCGGGAAATACAGACGCCGGCAGGCTGTTATATTATATTGGTAGCATCGATTTCTATAAAATCCTTGGTTGGTAGAGTCCAGCTAACTTGGATAATTTATGAGATATTTTAAAAACAGAGGGAAGGGGTTGCCAGTATGCGTTTATTAAATGTTTCTGAAAATCAGACAGGTCTAGTGCAATTTAGGGTTAACGACCTCAAACGTTATATTAGTATGGATACGGCCGCGGGATCGCTTGTATATATAAAATATTTGATTGTATATATAAAATACTTTTTCTCTACTAAACTACATAAAGAAATCATCTCATCATCCCTTTTGCGAGAGAGAGACAAAGAGATACGACTATTAGGACTATATTCGGGATTTGTACTGTGCTAATTAGCCAGATATTAGTTTGTATACCTACACTATAAACAATAAGTAATAAATCTGTATTAATTTTAAGTACTGAATACTGACATGTCTATGTGTGCTGTAAGTACCAAAAGATGAATAAATGACATGAAATGAAATTTATTGTCTCTTTCTCAGAACGCTCTTCATCAGCCATCGCCTTTGTTATGCCGAAACAATACATTTCTAAGAATTTTTATCAAGTGTAAAGTAAACAACAACATGACGGCAAATTTAGCCTCGTAAAAATCTCATAAGAATGTTTAATAATATTATTGAACGTTATTACTGTCCAATGTAACCAGCTTTTTGCGAATTTGTAATCCCGGGATATCGTTACTTGTTGGGCATGTCCATCTTCATATTACGTCATGGAATTCCGCAAAATTGCACTACCTAATCCGATCACTGCTTATTAGACAGACTCTATTCCGACATTTAATTAAATGACAACAGAATAAAGTAAGGGTAAAAGTCTCAAAGGTAATTTAAATTCAAAAATGAGTTTTTCGGTTCTTAGAATCACTTACTTAGTCGTGTATGTGTCCGTTATACCATTTAAATGCTACGTGCGTAACGTAACGTAATGTAACGCGCTCTTTTTATGTTGAGGGACCACAGACGGACCACCCGATGGTGAGTGGTCACCGTCACCCATAGACATTTCACCTCACTAAGGTGCAAGAGGGTATTCCATACGCCGCTGTGCTGACCCTGAGCAGTTCAATAGAGTTCCTCATGTGCCGATAATTACGCTGGCTCTTTTACCCTCCAACCGAAACACAGCAGTGTAAGCATGCTGCTTTATACCTCCCCAGGCGACCCTGGACATCAGGATCTACCACCATCAATTCTCTTTACGACATAATAATGTTAAAGATGATGGTGATATTATAGCACACGGTAATATTAGAACACTAGATGATTTGGACCGCGACGGTAATATTATCACCGGTCCACATCAAAAGGAGTCCAATTTCAAAAACAATTAACTCAAAGTAGCTTCACTAAAAATATTTTTTGTTGGGGCAAAATTTGTCATCTTTTTTTCGTTGAGCTGATGAGAGACACGACATCACAATATGTCTTACGGCATGTCACCTCCTTGTAACTGGTTCGAACCGGTTTTCGTCCAAATTAAAGAAGCTTGTTAGTCAGGTATTAAATAATTTCTGACACCGATTCTGGTGCCTCGTGTCTGGAGATTCTGGAGAAACGTCACCCTCACTGTAGCATAATTAGCATATATTCTTATCTTATGATAGGGGGCCGGGAATAACCCTAGCGGTACTTCGACCTTTGAGGATCTGTTGTGCCTACCCCATTTTACACACTGGTCATCTCAGTGTGCAGGTTTCCTCACGATGTATTCCTTCACCGTTAGAGCAGTTGGTAAATGTACGTAGGTCTTTCGAAAATGGCACTGCACGGTATCGAACCCGGACCTCCCGCACGGGAGTCCGGTGTCCTAGTCACTGTGTGCCACCGACGCTCTTAGCATATATTAGTGAGTAACAGTTTTAAATTTGATTTAGTGGCCAATCCGGAATAGACGCCATGATTAAGAATTACGATGGATTCGTTTCGGGTTTACCGCCTGCTCTAATGGTGAAGGAAAACATTGTGAGGAAACCTGCATGTCTAAGAAAAAAAAGTTTCCGAAGGCGTGAGAAATCCACCAATCAGTACTGGACCCGCTTGCCCCCCTTGTACAAGGAGAGGCCTGTGCCCTAATAGTGGGCACGTTAATAGGCTGATGAGAGAGAGAGTTTCGAGTTTTGTTATTTTTAGACAGTAAGCAAATACTACAAGTGATAAATATTGTACCAATAATTGGCATCACATTCTTTTAAAAAAATATATATTTTATTGACTACTACCCCTGCATTTAACCTCGATCACGCCTGATGGTAAGCGACGATGAGGTTGACGATGGAGCATGCGGGTCCAGTAAATGCCTATTCACTCTGGCCTTATATTCGCATTCTCACTAACGAGGCGTTCCATATTTACAAATTCTATTTCACGCTTCAAGGAACACGGGGACAGAGAAGTCTCAGCAGTTCCTTTAAAGAAACTTCCAAAGGAACTACTGAGAACAATCATCATCAGCCTATTAATGTCCCCACTGTTGGGGCACAGGCCTCCCCTTGCACCAGGGGGTACGGGCCATGATCCACCGAGCGGGCCCAGTGCTGTGCGGTGGATTACACACGCATTCGAAAACTTTTAATTTCCTCAGACATGCAGGTTTCCTCACGATGTTTTCCTTCACCGTTAGAGCAGTCGATAAATGTACGTAAGTTTTCGATAAAATCCGAAAAAACTGAGATCAATTCCTTTTGATAATTGATATTATTATTTAATACAGTCAACTATTAACAGTCAAACCGTAGAAAAAAAACCTGTGAAACCCACCAGGGCGCTAGAGATCTTATCTTTCAGTTCTCAGGATCCGCCCGATCGATATGCCATACAAGTTTTTGTGGACAACAAAGTGATTTGTTAATTTTTTGTTTCAGTGTACGAGTAATGTATGACATGGATCAAGAATTCATCATGCGATGATAATTATGTGTTTCCTGCTAGATGGAGCGGAGCATTCATATATGCAGAGTCAGTCTATGGGTGGTACCACCCTTTTACTTATTTCTGCCGCAAAGCAGCAATGTTTTTGGTATTTCGGTTTGAAGAGTAAGAGAGCTAGGAGTAGCATTTAGACTTTTTAGACTTTCATCAGTGAGTAATCCATAATTAGTTTTTAATAACAACCAATTTCCCACTTCCTCACCATGCTGTGTTTACACGTTAAGGGTTACGACCTAGCTCATAACTTTATAATTAATTCTAATTATTTACACTTCATTGTACAATTTATACTTAATAAAAACAATTAAAATGAGACATTGTACAAAGAGTGAACTTATCTCTAAAAGAGATTTCTTCCAGCAAACCCGCGAAAGTGAAAGATGCGTTATAATTTAAACACCGCCTAAATTGTACTTCACTATCTCCTTTTCTATCTCATGTTTGTTATTTTATATTTGTGCAAAAAAGTGTATTTTACTTTTACTTTCATCATCATCATCAGCCCATGTCGTCCCACTGCAGGGTATAAGTCTCCTCTCTTTTGTGCCACCCTATACGATTCTGTGATAGTCGCATCCAGGTCTTCGATGCGACTTTGGTGATGTCATCCGCCCATCTGGCTGCTGGACGACTTTTACTTTACTTAATTTAAAGGTAGACAGACATACTGTGGTATTTATATTGATTTTTCTGTAATTTCTCTGGTTGTAATCTGTTGTGTTTACTTAATAAATAAATTAAAATGAAATTAATTAAATACCGTCACATGAGGCACTCCATCTATGTCATCACCTCAAGGTTAGTTCCAGAAACCCTCTATAACATGAAGTAAGATGTCTTTGGCGACATTGACCACTTATCATCAGATATTTTTCTCGTCTGTTCTCCTTCTTCTTAGTAGTATTCCTCATTGGTGAGGGCCGTGATCATTCTAAGGAATTAATCACATAAGACTCTTTTGGCAGAATTAATGGGGTGTTTTGGCATTGCCTTCCCCATTTCACACACTGGTTATCTCAGTGTGCAGGTTTCCTCGCGATGTTTTCCTTCACCGTCAGAGCAGCTGGTAAATGTACGTAAGAGACACGACATCACAATATGTCTTACGGCATGTCACCTCCTTGTAACTGGTTCGAACCGGTTTTCGTCCGAATTAAAGAAGCTTGTTAGTCAGGTATTAAATAATTTCTGACACCGATTCTGGTGCCTCGTGTCTGGAGATTCTGGAGAAACGTCACCCTCACGCTAACATAATTAGCATATATTCTTATCTTATCTTATGATAGGGGGCCGGGAGAAACCCCAGCGGCACTTCGATGTTTGAGGATCTTTTGTGCCTACCCCATTTTACACACTGGTCATCTCAGTGTGTAGGTTGTTTCACAATGTTTTCCTTCACCGTTAGAGCAGTCGGTAAATGTACGTTAGTCTTCGAAAATGGCACTGCATGGTTTCGAACCCGGACCTCCCGCATGGGAGTCCGACGTCCTGGCCACGACGCCACCGACGCTCTCACCGTGTTCTCGTTATACAATATAAAACATACATATTCACATCCTAGGTTTCATTATACCTACTTTAATTTTTTTATCTGCTTTTAACAGTTTTGCACCGTCATTTGTTTGGTCGTGATCATGTTGACCTCTTTTATTTAGAGGTCCGTTATTGATATCTGTATCAGGTTTTTTTTTTAATTCTATGAATTGTTTTTGAATAAGTCTTCTAACTTTTAAATTAATTCATTAGTGTACTTTCTATGAACTCTAAAAATATTGGTATCTATAGGTATTATTACAAACAAATACCTGAAGATCTGTAAACGAAACCGGTCGTAATTAATGGAATACAGTAAAAACCTGTGAAACAGTATATTATTTGAATCTAATCTAATCATATAGGTATCTGTTTATATTTTCAGAATATATGACGGTTAGAAGGATGGAAAAAACATTTCAGTAGGACTTATAGTTTCAGAGTTAACCAATGGTTTATCATAAAAGGACATACTTGTGTGAACTTCTAAACATTCCAATAATTTAAATATTGAACAATTAAAACATTATGGTAGTTATTAAATCATAATTAAGTAAATTTCATAAAAAAGAAGGATTTAAAATGCCAAACAAAGAAGGAAAGAACGGTTAATTTACAATTAACATTAATTTTAATATTCCGTTAGATTTCACGATTATTCTTAAAGTTATTTTTAGTAGGTACCGACACATTAGAAAATTGTTGGTCTTTTCCCAAATACCTATAAATATTAGGCATTTTCAGTTATTTATTAATTGAAAATTAGTGTGTTAAAATATGTTTACAAATTAGTCTACAACGATGGGTTTCTCGGAAACTGCCGTTTTACTTTTTGTACCAACATTGGATCCAGAAAGGTATCGTGTGTTGCAAGAAACGTCCATAATGTTAAGCCTTCCTTAAGTCTCATGTCATCTCTATCTAGAGCTATGGCGTAGAAAAGGACTGCATGTATTTTAATGAAGATTTTAAGGACGTTTCTTGACGGGTAAATTGTTTGTTCATCTTTACATTACTTCAGAAAGCATGAACAGCAGAACAATTTTTAGTAAGTTGTTTTTGAGAAAGTTTTGAATACAGTATATAGGTCATATTCTCACTTAGTAGATTAGAATTAGGTTTTTTATAAGGTAAGAATTTAATCTGGCGCTAATCTGACCAAAAGAGAATCCGACCTGCGAATAAACCCATCACCGTAAACCATTTAGAATAGTCAGTTGTCCCACTCACTCAAACACAAACGGCATTAGTTAGACAGAGATGCAAATACGAATAAGAATTTATAAGACAGGCATTTTAGTGATGAACCAACATCCCAAGACCGACTCACCGAATCGTTTGACGTGAACGTCCCTATTGAACGAAACCGACCTCGGTTTGGTCTCTTTCGGTTCCTTCGTTTCGGTTTCGGTTTTATTTTCGTCTTTGGCTACCTTATCGCCGTCTTCGGTATTGTCAGACTTGATGCAAGTTTCATCAGTCATTGGGTAGGAGGTACCGGATGGTTGGTACCTCTTGGTTTCTGGTTTCGGTTACTGTCAACTAGGCGGTTTGCGTTTCGGTTTCATCGGTATTTGTTTATCTGTAAAGAGTTTTACTGACTTTGAGTTCAGTCAGTGAAAAGTGTGGACAAATCTAGCATTAAAACAGGTTGCTTTATACCTACCTAGAAGCGTTTCTAGCTGAAATGAAACTAGATGTTGCAACTCTAGAAAAACCCTACAAAACCTTACAAAAACCTTGCAAATCAGAACTTGTTGCAAATATCTTAGACATATGAAACCATGAAGATTTTTACTCAGATTTGTTGCGCATCCAGGTAGAGACAATCCTTTCATATTATGACAGTCTCAGCATGCGTGAATATCATGGAAAATACTTTAACTTACCTCTTGATAATACTTCGAAACATGGGTCCGGATGCCTCCCCCTTCAGCTCCAAAACACTGGGGGAAACCGCATTTTACACCGAAGGTCCTGCGACAAAGAAAAAGCTCATTACATACCTAAAAAAAATCGAGCATTCAACTAATCATAAAGTATAAAAGACAGTCGGATATTTATCAATAACACCACATTGAAAGAATCATCTAGAGATCGCAAAAACGGTTACAGCTCAGTTAAATAGATCAATTAATATTTTTTTTGTTAACAACTGTATCGTTTGTGTGCGCTATTGGTAATAAATTCTTTCTTTCTATCGTGAAACACTGGCTACAAGTGCAAAGGGCACTTGTTATTGTTTTCCGTTTCCCTTTCAAATCAAATCAAAATACTTTATTTGTCAGAATACTGTATAGAAAGTAAAAGATCTTAAAAATATATTAAAGTCAAAGTATTCAGCCTGTTAAAAGGCGTACAAAATGTCAGGTACCTACATAGAATATCAATCTTATTATATTTATTTTGAAGTCTTCTCCATTTTATCTTAGTTTGAGAAAATTAGACATTATGAATATTACATTAATTATTCTTTTAATAATGAACGCAACTTTAAGTAATCTCACATTAATCATAGATGTCATATCAATCAAAAATAATTTGGCTGCAAAACGTCGCAACCTACATTTATAGCATAATGATCTATTAGACACTTACTATAGCGAATTGTAGTATAGTTCACTATGCAGGTCAGAGTTCAGACTGCATGTATGTTAAATCTCGCACATACATAATGTATGAAGTGTTTCGGATATTTGTGCGGTCGCCGCCGAGTGGATTGCAAAACACAGTGTTGGGTTGGGGCTACTTTGTGAAACAGTTTCTTAATTTTATGACGGCTTCACACGGTTGAATCCAAGAGCAAGGGGAATGATTGAAATTCCAGAAGTCCTTAGAAAAAAATCGAGTCACGGGGTTTGGTAACCAACTGACTATACGCTTGCATTACGTTAATAAAAAATAAAATATAAATTTATTCATACTTATACCGTTTATTGCTTTTCATGTGTAACAATTGGTCTTAGAAAATATATTATATGTTCATACATGAAACCCTGAATAGGGCACCGCAATATAAAATAAGAAATTATAATAAATTATAATAGTAATAAATGCTAACGAGATAAATTAAATTAAATGTCATTATAAGTTATAATTGATTTTATAGTTAGGTACTGTTTTTATCATCAAAAACTCCTGCAGTGATTCATGCAAACAGTGTCTTACATACATACATAAACTCACATCTACAACACAAAATATATAGATTTTTTGTCTCCATAATCCCCGAGGGGGTAAGACAGAGGAACCACCGACAGGTAGTTCCCACTTTTCGCTGTAAGATTTGGTGGACAAACGTGATAGGTGGCGAGCCTATCGCCGCCGCGCCGTCTACTAGGTGGAGAATGGTATCCACAACGTCCCTTGGTCGCCTCGTACGACACCCACGGGAAGAGTTGGGGTGGTGGTATTCTTTATAGCCGGCACGACACACGTCTTAATTTTACATTTTCTCAGGTTTCCCTGGCTCCCACACTACGTCGTATTTTTAATCGAACGAAGTAAACTGACGTTTCTCGCCATACTAATGTTACGTCAAACCATACAATGAAAACGTCAGTTTACATAACAGTTTGCAGTTTACATTTTGCGAATTGTTTATTTTGCGCCTGAACCACTAGTTAGACCTACTGAATTTATAGCGCTGCAAACATAAAAAGAAAGAATGTTTACCCGAACCGAATGCTACAAATATTCTTACTTACAAAAATCTACACGATACTATGACGTGAAAATACGAAAAATTAAACAATGAATTTGATTCTATTTCTCATGGGGGGGGGGGGGGGGGGGCAATGAAATTACTAGAATCAATGGGCGTGAGGTATGATTCAGCCCATTATGCACTAATTGGTCTAGTTTGTCTGACTGCCGGCTAGAATGCCTCAAGGTGCAGTGGTCGAGGTCGCCGCATATCTTCCTTCATTTCTGATTTCCTAGTACCTGAAGGTGAGTATTTTAAGGTGGTATGACTCTTTTCAGACCCAGCCTGGAGTGATACCACCGCTTTACCTTTTTCTGCCGCAAAGTATGCTTGCATTTCTGTTTCGGTTTGAAAGGTAAGAGAGCCTGCACATGAGGCGCTCCATCTTAGCCCTAAGTTTACAGTCTAATAACATTATAGTGAGGTGAAAGTCTATGGGCGACCGTTTCACAGAAATTGACTAGTGGCGTTCTCTCCTCTAGAATTAAAATATGACAGCGAACCAAAGTTGACACTTGACATTTCTATGTCTGTCTAATAAATGCGGTTTCTAAAGAAAGCTTCTCACCCTATTATGGCCGGAGCCACACACGCCCTACTCGTGTGTGGTGATATACGACCAATCTATGCAGAGCGCGCCTTCAGGAGATCGATTCCACTAAATACCTTCCGCATGGCATTAAGCTCGCCTCATGTACTATTTTTGTGCATTAAAGTGTTTAATAATAATAATAATAATAAATACCTACAACGTAACTAAATAGAATCTAAACTGCATCGTTATGACGTGTTTCGTATGCTGCGATCACTAACGATCCAATTTCAGTTAAGTTCCGATCGAGTCAACGATCGATCGATCAGTAACGTATTTGTGCATAGCGTATATGTAAAACGTTTAGTTTATACTGAATCGCAGTTGAACGGTAACAAAACGCTTCAACTGTCAAATATAACGATCGAACATAAGTTGCTCCCAAGGTACTTTCTAGTAAATCGAAAGGTGGCAGTGGTAGAGTTATGCGTCAGCAGAATGCGATTTGGTGTACAAATAGAATTGGATCGAAAACTAAATTGAAATTGGATAGAAATAGAACTACAAACGTTATAATTTAGGCGATTTGGGCCTCTGGTGCCCGGACCGGCCAAACCAAGAGGCGCCCGTCCCGGTCGCTGGCTAGCCGGACCGGGCGAACGGCCCCGTGTGTGTCAAGACCATAGATTTGTATTAAATTAGCGCCTCCAGGCGATCGGCCCGGGCAAAACCGATACAGATAGCGAACAATCTGCATAGGGAGAATTTCAAAATATTCAGGTAAAACTGTTGTAACGATGTCGACTTCATCGTCCATATCAACCACCTTGCCATCAATTTCAACCTCATCGTTAGCGTTTATCTCACCTCATTTCGTGTTGGCATCTTCATTTCTTCATCTATATTTTCAAAATTCAAATCATATTCCCATTCCAATTCTAAATTCCATTATTACATTAATTTCATTGTTTTCTTTGTACAGGGTGGACCAAAAGTCCGTTAACATTTAAAATGGTTATAAAAAATACAAATGCTACTTTAGTGAAAAACTGTTTATTTAATAATAAAGTAGACAAATTAGGATTTCACTTTTTAAAAATAACATCATTCAAATGTGACCCTTGTTCATCCTGGCACACCTGTAACCGGGAACGGAAATTTTGCATGACCGCCCGACAAGTGGTTGGTGAAATGTTCTGCATTTCCTCGCGTATATTTTCTTTTAATTCCTCAATAGACACTGGGTTGCTGATGTAAACTTTACTTTTGAGATATCCCCAAAGGTAAAAGTCCATTGGAGTTAAATCCGGGCTGCGGGGTGGCCAGTGAATGTCACCTCTTTTGGATATGACTTTTTGGCCAAAAATTTCACGAAGTGCTGCTATAGAGTCATTGGAGGTGTGACATGTTGCCCCATCTTGTTGGAACCAAGAGCTTCGATTAAAGCCTGAGAAGTCCTGTAATGCTGGAGCAAAAAAATTCTGTAGCATCACAATGTATCGCTCTGTATTAACGGTGACGGCGCGGTTTCTCTGATCTTCATAAAAATATGGACCAATGATTCCGCTGGCTGACAATGCGGCCCATACAGTAACCTTGGGCGAGTGTAAAGGTTTTTGGTGCTTCAAGTCCGGGTTAGTGTCACTCCAGTATCTGCAATTTTGTCGATTGACATGTCCATTTAGGTGGAAGTGTGCCTCGTCTGAGAAAAAGATGTTATTGAAGCTCGTAAACCTCTCAAGCACTTCGTTAGCAAACTGCAGTCTCTGAGCAGGGTCATTTGGCTTTAAAGCCTGTACAATTTGAATTTTGTAAGGATGTAAATGTAAATCTTTGTGTAGAATGCGATTTAGAGATGTTCTGGGCACATCTAAAGCACTAGACCGCTTTCGAGTAGAGAGACCAGGTTGTTCTCGAACAGACGCTCGTACACGCTCTATGTTTACTGGATCGCGCGATGTCCTAGGTCGGCCGGATCGTGGTTGACTTAAAGTCGAACCTGTTGTTTCGAACTTCTGTACCCATTTTTTAATCGTTTGAATTGTTGGTGCTTGATTTCTGTTCCGTATATTGTAATGATTACAAAATTTCCGTTTAGCTTCGGTCGTAGAATCGTTGTTTCGATAGTACTCGCGTACGCAAAATGCGCGTTGCGCTCCGCTGAATGACGCCATGGTACTAAATCCCTATTAGTAGCTCTCGCTTGTAGTAACACCCCCCGCGCCAATACCCCGCCCGCGCCGACGCAGCGACCTATTCAAATGTTAACGGACTTTTGGTCCACCCTGTATTTTTCACTTTCTCTCTGTATTTTGTCCTGAACGGACGTTTCTCCGTTTTATAAAATTGTCTCCTACTACTACCTATTTTCTACTATTGTGTTGTTCTGTTCCTTAAAAATATAATACCTATTACCGAGTTCCTCTATTACTTCATCTGCACACTGTCCTAGAACCCTGCTAGCCGGCACCTAGAGGACAGATTGTAGCACTGTTAGGATTTCACGTTTAATAATACTTATATTAAATCTAGCTGCATGTCCCACCCAACACCAGCGTTTAACAGCTAACATGGCACCTAGGGCTATCTACGCCTAAGCACTCTTATGATTATCTCATTCGTAAAGCGTGCAATACAATAATATTGCCAACGCTTGTAGGCGTCGTTACCAAATTCACTAAATACACACCACTCGTGTGGGAGGGCAACGCGCCAAGTTGCCATCGGCCGAGGTCACATGTCTTCCCGGTTTTTGATTTCCTAGTACTTTTGGTTAATTTCCATCATGATATCTATAAGATTTAGGCTCTGAAAACATGTTGTTTAAATAAATCTCCTGGATATGGTATGACTCTGTGCAGTCAGCTTGGGGTGGTATGGTACCACCCTTTGACATAGGTAGAAATACTGACACAAAGCAGCATAGCGTGTTTCGCAAGGACCTTATGTTTCGGTTTGAAAGGTAAGGGATCCAGCGAAATTACCGGCACATGAGGCACGCCATCGAAGTCGTCATATGGTTAACAGCGCTTTGAAAACTCTCTAATAACATCCTGTGCGGTGAGATGGCAATATGTGCGACGGTAATCGCTTACTATCAGGTGGTTCGTTTGCTCGTTTGCTCTCTATATAGCATAGCACCACCCCAACTCTTTCCGTGAGTATCATACGAGGCGACTAGGGATCTTAGTGGATACTGTTTTGCACCTAGTAGACGGCGGCAGGCTCGCCAACTTTGTCCACGAAAAGTGGGAACGACTTGTGATTGAAAATGGTTCTTCTGTCAACCCCCGGGATTATGGACGTAACAGTTATGCTATATATTCCTCTAACCTTTCTTTAGCGTCTATAGGTTCCATATTAGGTATCCAACTCCACTACTGTTTGTCCTAGTGCCTTTCATGACGTCATTGTTCACTTTTGGCCCGCTGACGAGCTGATAACGTCATCAGACCTTAATGCAGAGTTGTCATTCGGTGTGAGTAATGACTCATTATTATACGACCAGTGACCAAGATAAAGTGGGCGACTTGATTGTGTGAATTAGATATAAAGAGTGTAGCTAAACTTCCAAAGTTCCAAACTTATAATGTTTCTTCTTCATAAAAATAACAGAAATGAGCGATATAGAGAAAAAAAGGGGTATTCCTCGTGGCCTAACTGATTTGCCTAACAGCTCTATAAATTAATTCAATCAAATCAAAATCAAAATATTTTTTTATTGTAAGTAAGTACCTTATAGTACATTTTTACAACGTCATTTTTTTAAACTCTACCACCGCTACGTAAGGTGCTATAGCTGAAAGAAAAGAAGCGGCGCAAGAAACTTTCAGCAGCACATCTTTTGAAATAAATATATATCTTACAATAATTATGAATACAATCATATATGTACACAATGTGCAGAGCTGGAGCTGAATTTAGGACCAAGCCTCTTTATCATTTAAGTAGTCTTTATCAGTTAATAAAATAAATTTGTTATTATTTGTTACTTGAATAACAAGTTGCACTAGCATATCCATATAAATCCAATAATAGCTACTACAAACGATGTGCTTATAGTAAACATAAAAAAGGTAGTAACATCAAAACTTGGGGCTAAGTTTGAATCTAAAGAACCCATAAAGATAACTGGTTAGACTTTTTGATCAGGATAAAATTACAGAGCCCATAACTCATAGTTGTCATAGTAAACTTACTGCCTGATAACGCATCTGATGCGTACACGTCGATTTATGGTCTCCGGCCATTGAATTAGTGTCTGTGGAAAAATAACTGAAGCGGAAAATGTCACCCACCATACATTAGTGCAGAGGACGGGGTTAGAAGTTACACGCATATTTGTAACTACACAATACATATTTGGGGCCATATCGATGTGGTGGGTTTTCCAAGACTATCAAGAGCCAGTCTTCAGCCTCATCGTCACTTACCACCAGGTGAGCTTGAAGTTAGATGTAAATAAAAATATTATTATATATTTATAGACAGGCATCATATATGCTGATGCGTCAGTCATAGTGTTGGAAAGTTATAAGTTCTTAGTTTATTTTTATAGATTTCACAGTTCACAGTTTTTACACAGTCAGTCATTGTTATTTATTTAAATTAAATTTTTGCATTTAATTATTGTTTTGTCATAAGATTAAGATTATGGTTATTTATCACTGCTTTTTGAACCAGTTGTCTAGTCTATTTTTAAAGGAGTTCACTGAAGTGGCAGACACGACATCATCGGAGAGCTGGTTCCATGCTTATACTACTCTATCACTTTAAAAGTGATATGCGACGTTGGTTGCATATCATATCATATTATGGTGTTACCATATTATGGAATACAATAAATTATTGATTATCAAAAGTGTATGTTGATTGTCGACGTAAATTAAACAGTTTGGCGCTGCTAGTGGCGACAATTATCAGAATCGTAGCGTATTGGTTGTCAAACTTTGTTACAAGACTGTTGCGTTATGGCGTTACTCTTCCATCTGTATTTAAATTAGTTGTATCTGACGAAACGGCGGGTAAAATTAAATGTCGTGTAGAAAAAATGAAGTAAATAAACCTTGCTCTATCTTTGAAGGGGTAAATTGCATGGTCCTGCTTAAGAGTGGTAAAGCCTACCTATAAATTTGGTATGGTAGTTATATTTTAGTTTTCAACTTTACATAGTAATATAATGTCACTTAATATTTTAGAAAATTTTAAATGTACGAGTACCTATAAAAAATCGCGGTAATAATACCGTAGAATAGTGATTAAATAAATCACGGTCCGACGAATTTATTTTGTAGAACATACAAAATTGAATACGAAACGCATACTGTTAAGGTGTATCTACCTTAACAGTATGCGTTTTGTATTCAATTTTGTATGTTCTTCAAAATAAATTAAAAAACATACAAAATTGAATACAAAACGCATACTGTTAAGGTGATTCTACCTTAACAGTATGCGTTTTGTATTCAATTTTATATGTTCTGCAAAATAAATTTAAAAAAACATACAAAATTGAATACAAAACGCATATTGTTAAGGTGATTCTACCTTAACAGTATGCGTTTTGTATTCAATTTTGTATGTTCTGCAAAATAAATTAAAAAAACATACAAAATTGAATACAAAACGCATATTGTTAAGGTGATTCTACCTTAACAGTATGCGTTTTGTATTCAATTTTTATATTCTGCAAAATAAATTTTAAAAAAAACATACTAAATTGAATACAAAACGCATACTGTTAAGGTGTATCTACCTTAACAGTATGTGTTTTGTATTCAATTTTGTATGTTCTTCAAAATAAATTAAAAAACATACAAAATTTAATACGAAACGCATACTGTTAAGGTGATTCTACCTTAACAGTATGCGTTTTGTATTCAATTTTGTATGTTCTACAAAATAAATTTAAAAAAACATACATAATTGAATACAAAACGCATACTGTTAAGGTGATTCTACCTTAACAGTATGCGTTTTGTATTCAATTTTGTATGTTCTGCAAAATAAATTCGTTATTGCAAATAACAATAACTTTGGTCAAATACCGGTAACAGCTACCGATACTTAACAAAAATATTTATTATGTCTGCTGAAAATATGAAACAAATAATGTATAGTGGTATCTACAAATTCGATTTCTTTTTCGTTCCATATATAGTCCTCCTCGTCGAAACCGACGACGGCGACCCCCTTCAGTTCCTAGCATGCGCTCGGATGTGGCTGGCGAATCCGAACTTGCTCTTGAAGACCCGGTCACAGCGATCGCAGTAGAGTTGTCCGGCACTGTTGTATTTGTAGTGGTAGGAAGGCTTTGGGCCGGTTTTCCTTACATGGCGTTTGGTATCAAGAATAGCTAGACGGGACTCTTCAAACTGGGCTACACTTTTCCTGACACGCGTACGCCACTCTTTCGTTCTATACAAAAGACATCAACGCGCGTCATTTCAATTAAATTAATTTTTAGATTTAAATCAATTGCACTGAATATACAAACCATTACATGAAATAATGTGTTTAATCTTTGTTTATAAATATTGCATAAATATTTTATATTTGTTTGTAAATAGTGCTGTTAAACGGCACGCGTTTATACAAACTTAAATTGGGCCTGAATTTTAAATTTTAAACACATTTTTATATAATTTAAAAATAGACTATATAAATTTATCTTAGAAAAATGCTGTTATAAATTGACTGACTTCCTTAGTGATAAGCTGTGACGTAATCAAAATTTAATTAAAGTTATCATTTTTTTAAAATTTTTTTTTGTCATTTATATTATCATTTGTTATGTAAAAATATGATGATTTTGTTTTGTTACTTTTATTATTATTTTGCTAATTTATTATGATTAATTACTTTATTTATGATGATTTATGTTTGATTTATTAATTGAACAAATAATGTGTACGCTTTCGTACAGAATATGGTGATACTGAAACACAATGTAACATCTGCATTACCCATGTTTACAAATAAATGATATTTATATTTCTTCTATTTCTATTTAATTTTATCATATAGTTTAATCATTAATTTACACATTTTTGTTATAAAGTTTGTGGTAGGCAGAACGAATGGAGCGCTAGTATTCCGTTTCTAAACACATTCGACTGAAAACCATCACTATAAGGCCACATGATCCTGTTCCAGCGAGACGGTTCGGTTAGCTTCAACCAATCACGAAGCGCTGATTTCAAGTGGGGGAGGGCGGAACGCATGTGATTGGTTGTAGCGAACCAAAGTGTAATCCAGCATTAGGTAATCTCAACACTTACCATGAGTAAAGTAAAGTAAAATACACTTTATAGCACAAATAGAAAACAACAAACAAAAGATAGAAAAGGAAATAGTGAAGTACAATTTAGACGGCCTTATCGCTAAGAGCGATGTCTTCCAAGCAACTTCTTCTTGAGATGCAAGAAAAGTCCGTCTCGTGTCATCTCTATCTAGCTAGAGCTATGACGTAGAAAGGGATAGTATGTATTTTATTGAAGACTTAACCTTAAGGACGTTTCGTACAACTGACCGAAGACACTTAACTAAACTTAACGAGGTAAAAAGCATCTTTTTGCTCACATTCGGAGTTCCCTCATAAATTATTTATTACCGAGTTAACAATGCAATATGGCCGCCGAATTATAATGCTGCGCTCGTTTGGCTATAAGGCAATAAAAATATTTGGAGCTGATGTTTTGTGAACGGTCTCGGACGGTGGATTTCTATGCGGGAGGCATGGGTTCGAAACCATGCGGTGCGACTCTTTTTTAGGGATCCGTACCTCGATAGCGAAACCCTATTACTGTCGTTAGGCACTACGTCTGTCCGTCCATCGGTGGAACCTAACCTACCCTGCTCAGAAACTAAGCTTAACATTATAACAACATCGTGATAGTCGAGCTATTAGCGTTTTACAAAATTCGGGAAAATTTGAAAAACCAACTCACCAGCGTCTCAGCCCGAGACCACCCGTCGGCGCCGACAATGTCCAAAATTCTGGCAATTTTTTATATCACCGAAGCACCAGCACTGTATCAGCACTGCGAGGAGTCCATGGAGGTGATAGTTCACGAGCGATGACGAAATTCGGTGACACGCGCACAAATCGCTGCTGTCTCAAGGGCTGTGTTTCCGAGACTGTGACAGCGAGTGGCAATCAACGATAAAAACTACCCTCACTGGACATTAATATTTGACAGAACGAAACAAAAACGAAAGCTAAAACTACCTACAATAACTGTCGCTAATGTAAACAAAACTTATGAACTAGGTATGCGTGGTACGGATTGTAGAGCCAGTACCCCCTTGTACCAGGGAAGGCCTGTGCCCCAACAGTGGGGACATTAATAGGCTGATGATGATGATGATGATAGGAAAAAAAACATGTCTCAATCTCGTGTATTTTTTGCTTGATTTCCAAAAATAGGTACAACATAATATAGTAACGACAATGTTTGCCAAAAAATGAGTATAAAAGACAAATAAGAATTGAGTTCTTACAAAGGCCCCGAGAAAGTGCTCAAGATATAAAACTTACATTGAATATAAGACAACTTAACTATATAACTTATATTACTAAACTAAGGCTAAGAAAATCCCCGGATGTGGGGGACTTAACCCAATTTTTTTATCTTTAGCTTTCTTAGCCTTAGTTTAGTTTTAGCTTTAGTATTATTTTAGAGTTATATTATATTTTATTTTCTTGTTGTAAATAAGATGTATTAACTTATATTACTTATATATATACTTTAAGTTATGTTCCGAAACATAATTCTTTCTTTTGTGACTGTTTATAAATTTAGTTGGGTTGTTCGTTCGGTATTGTAATACGCTCTGAGAGGTTACGCTGGGCGAAAGTGATTTTAAAGTAGTTTGCCCTGTTGTCGAAATAAATTCTTCTTTTTTCCAATTTTTTTTATTGTTCATGAAGAGTAGAGTAGACGAGCAAACGGGCCAACGTGATGGTAAGTGGTCGACTTCGTTCATAGAGATCTCATCTCACTGTAATGTTATGAGAGGGTTTTCGATTTTTAGAGTTTTCGTAGTATGACCAGATTATAATCGAATATATAGAATAGAATAAACTTTTTGCACAAAACTTAATAATAAGACTTAATAGTAATGGTGGAATACAATATAGGCGGTCTTATCGCTAAAAGCGATCTCTTTCAGACAACCTTCAAATGAAATGAAATGAAATTTATTTTATTCGCACGAAACACGGTACATATAAGATAGTAGTATTGTTTGAATAGATCATACATGTTTCGACATTATTTTGGCATGCAGAAAATTTTTACGACATGAAAAATAATAATAGATTAAAAATCGCAATAATAGAATAAAAATTAAGTCCTCCAACTAGCCATAAGGTTAATGTCGAAGTTAATGATTACTATCAAAAAATTCCTTTATTGAATAAAATCATTTTTCAATTAGCCATGCTTTCATACCAACCAGAATATATCCTTGTCATACTAATATAATGCATGTAAACACTTACCAATTGTTGGTGCTTCCCAAAATGTATAATGTATCTAAACCATGATTATTCCGATTCACGCATATTTATTTTCGAACTAAATGCGTTCTGTTATGGGAATCAATTTATTTTACTTGGCACTTAACTTAGTATTGGGGTCTAAAATATCATTTGGAGAGCGTTTAAACTGTAGCCCTAATAAAACCTAACTAACTAACCTAACTAATATGCATTTAAAAACAGACTTCGCTCACACTTGCTGTCGGTGCAATTACTGTTGCCCTAGTCTGAATCTGTTCCCTTTATTCCCTTTATCTCCTTCTTAGCATTCCGTACTGTACCCCTTTAGTATAATTATATTTATATATATGTGTGTTACATATATTGTGAGTAGGTATATATATTTATTTATTTAATAATCAATACGACCTATCTTCAATTAAATTTATTTGTGTCGTATCTTTGTCCTCTTGGACAGGTTGTGTCCAGCCATCGGTCATGGTCCAACAGAATACCAGCGCTGTGGGCATTCTTGTCTGCAGCAATAAGCTGAGTTGAGGCCCTTTTCACAACAACAGCAGACCATCATACATGATTTAGATATGTTTACCTTTGACTACATTATTATTTTATTATAATTATAACTGTTTCGGCCATTGCTGTGTGTGAAATAAACATATTACTTACTTAGTTACTTACTAAACTGTCTTGGTGCGACAAGGTTCTTCGAGTTATTATAACTTTATAAGTACACTGAAAGAAAGCTTCTTTGATTTAGAGCATATAAAGTAACTTTATTCATTTATTCGTTGAAGTGAACAAGCCTACTTTATATGCTCGTATTGAAACAAGTTCTTGTTTGAAGTAAACAATATTTTCGTTCAGTGTATCTATTGACCAACAGGCCTCATTACAAATTAATTAAACAATCAAAGTGGCCAGTTGGACCCCGATCGCGTGTTACAGTGGCAGGCAAGTTGCCAGCCACTGGCTCGCCTTGACACTCGCTGTTACAAATGGTATCGTGCTGGCTGTCTGGTTAATCATACTAGACACTTCGATATCGGGTGAAACGTACAGTGATTGACCATTTACGGAACGACCACAATCAATTAGATTGTAAAGCTTGAACAAGCCACTAAAAGCTTCCATCTTAAAATGGAACTGGGCTGGTCACGTCTGCCGCATGCATACTGACAGGGAAAAGGTCGCCATGCAGTCGAAGGCGAAGGGGTAGGCCTAGGCGTATGTGGAAAGACAAAATGGAGGGTTACCAGCAAGGATGGCAGAAGGATGCTGGGGACAGAGAAAAGTAGAAAAAAGGAGGGGAGGCCTTTGCCCAGCGGTGGAACAGCTTATTTATAGGCTCAAAAAAAAAGTAAAATACACATTATTGCACAAATAGAAAACAACAAACAAATTATAGAAAAGGAAATAGTGAAGTACAATTTAGGCCTTATCGTTAAGAGCTATCTCTTGCAGGCAACCTTCGGGCAGAGGAAATGATTTCGAGAAAGAGGTAGTATGTAGCAATCATTATGTAAAACGTTATAATTCTCTTAGAATTAAAAAAAACTAGAATTTTAAAATAATAATCCTGTTGCGGTTTTTTTTAATATATTTTTTTATTAAATAAGGAGACAGACGAGCAAACGTGCCACCTGATGTTAAGTGGTCACCGTCGCCCATAGACATCTCACCTCACTGTATTAATATTAGAGGGTTTTTGATAACCTTGAGGACTAAGATGGATTGCCTCATGTGCCGGACATTACGCTGGCTCTCTTACCCTTCAAACCGAAACACAGAAATGTCGATTTTAGACCAATTTTGTCACCAGATCTATCTCATTAACGGTAGGTAAGTACTATCTAGATAGGAACTTTAAAGTTGCCTACAATGTTGGTCATAACGAATACTTGTTACATCACATTACATCAACTTGTTACATCATTAACAACTTGTAAGTTGTGATCAAAATACTACAGTATGAAGCTTTTTGCAACGGCGGCGGACTATAATATCCTTGTTTCCCTTACATAACATAAGCATATTACTTTGTATATCGCAAGGCCTACAGAAAATTAAGCTGTTAATAACCTCAACATCAAAAAATTTAAAAATACCCACAAGAAAATCCGCGATACCATAATTATCGTCGGTTATGCGAAGTATAAAATTATTTCTATCACGCGACCACTCCGACTTGTAGTGGTCCTTCCGAGAATGTGATAATAAACAAACAAATTAGTTCACAGGAACTCCTTGGTCGTGTGGATGTGGATAATATCTTCATCAAAGGGACATGTAATTTTTTTCTTTAATTTTGGACTCTGCTTGTGTACACACTGCAATTTGGCCAATGACCGTGTTAGAATCTTCAAAAATCAATCGAACGTTTAGCGTTTACCAACGTCGAGATTATAGGAGAATCGTGTACACTAGGAATGCCTAGTGCTTTGCATTCCAAGTGCAATTGCAGGTTAAGTTGCCGATTTCACTCTCATTTCACTGTCTTATATAACGTTCACTTAGCACGGACGATTTTTAGGTAAAATACACTAGTTTCACGAAAAAATAACCACTACAGTTAAAACAATAAAATAGGACGTACACGCCATGACAGCGTGAACGTTCAACATAACCTCCCCGTAATCTTCTTTACAAATCCTTTTTTGTCAGAGGAATTTCTGAGAATAAGAGCCAGAATCAGATTTATTTAAAAGAGATTCCCAAAGAAAGATAATTATGTACTTTTAATGGCTCCTTTTGGCTACGCCACACACCGTCAGATTCGCCTTCCCCATTGATTACCAAATCCAGAAGGCTACAATCGTAAAAGGATGACAAATTTGACCTCCTTAAAGAAGTATTAGGTAAGGAGAGAGGGTGGAGGGATGGCAAATCCGAGGGTGAGTGGTGGGTCCCTTCTCCCTACCATAGGAAAGTACTCGTAGTCATAGAATTAGTGTCGTAATACAGGAGTTTCAAGGCTTCTACTCGTTAATCGTACTATAGGATCCTATTACCTATTGGCATAAATTAATAACCTAATAATTGGCTTATATGAATCCTAATAGGTCAGAGCTGTAGATCTAAGTAAATGATGACGTAACTTGGAAAAAAGTGACTGCATATCGGTACAATCGCTCAAAAAAGTGAGTGATGATACAAGCTCTATTGATGGTTTTCTAAGGGAAAGTATGAGCAGTATCTCTATCAAGGAAACGAACCCAGAACCCCACCAGAAGAAGGAATTTATGTCTAAAATCAAGACATCGTTAATCATCATCAGCCTATTATATCCCCACTGTTGGGGCGTAGGCACGAGGACCCCCTTGTGCCTGCGCCCCAACAGTGGGGCCATGATCCACCGAGAGCGGGCCTAGAGTGCTGATTGGTGAATTTCACACACCTTCGGAAACTTTTAATTTCCTCAGACATGTTCACCTCAATGGTCCAAAGGTGGACTCGTTCCGGCGCCGCTTGTGCCGCTGTGGGACCAGGAATAACCCCAGTGGTACTTCGACCCTTGAGGATCTTTTGTGACTACCCCATTTTACACACTGGTCATATCAGTGTGCAGGTTTCCTCACGATGTTTTCCTTCACCGTTAGAGCAATCGGTAAATGTACGTAAGTCTTCGAAAAAATCCGAAAAACTCATTGGTACATGGCATGGTTTTGAACCCGAACCTTCCGCATGAGAGTCCGGCGTTCTAGCTACTAGGCCACCGACGCTCTACAACGACTTTGTTAATACATAATACATTTAGCGTTACTATTCATTAATTTAGTTTAAATTAATAAACAATGAATTTTGGTTTTGTCTATTTTCTGAAATGTCATGAAACTCATAAATCAACAAAATAAATTATACCCACTCGTTTATTATTTAACGCGACCTTTACTATTATAAGTTTATAACATTTATAACTTAAAACTGGTTCTATATTTTAAGAGTGTCTCGCTATATCTCGCATGATCTAAATTGAAGTCGGCATCAGCAAATAAGACAAGTTTATAATTTCATAAACAACGAAGCATGTAAAGTGTGTTATTATGAGTTAAAATATTGTTCGCAAAGAAAAATCTGTGATGTTGTCGGTCGGAAGTTATTGTTACAATATAACGAGAAATTTTTACCTGAGTTTAAATATTATAAAGTTTTTAATCGCGTCCAATGAACGAGCTCACGTGCTCGAATATCTTGCAACAGATTTATTATTAAAACTAGTGATACTAATTGATTCTCTAGCTTTTAAACTAGGTCTAACTAGATTATCTTCGCTAATATCATGCGGGCCTAACGCTGATTGGTGGATTTCACATGTATATCGTATGTCATGATCTATGTCATAGATTTCACTCGTATGTCATTTTACAAAAAAATACAGATCGTAGGTAACTATTATTACATTTATTACCTACGATCTGTTTTTTGTTTTGCTGTTTTCTACCTAAGATTGATATAATGTTAAGTAAATTAATGTACATTTATAATTGGCAAATGTTCAAGTAATATTTTATTATTTTTATTAGTTCTGAAAATCCACGTGTGGATCGAAGAGGAAAAAAAGGTGTTCGTGGATCCACATGTGGATCCGAGCTGTGGATCCAAGTGGACGGAGCGGAAAAAAGTTGTAAATTTAAGTAAATAATTTTAAATAAAATAAAATAAATAAAATGTCTTTATATTATTTCAATTTTCTCAGATATATAGGATTTTCCTCAATATTTTCTTTCAAACTTAGAGCAGTAAATTAACTACGTAAGTTTTGGTTTAAAAACTTATTGACATGGTAATCGAACTCTGATCTCCTGTTGTGTTGGTGTTCGTATACGAGGATAGGACCTATTTACGACTGTGTCGATAAAATCCATCTCAATCAAAATAAGGAACTTTATACACAATCAACTTTAGACACAAGCATCCAGATAAATTAAAAATATTTTTTTTATTGAAAACATCACAATACTTGTAAATCGAACAATACCCTGACTCCCAAACTAGGCGAACCTGAAATGGAATGGAACAGCCTGCCGGCGTCTGTATTTCCCGAAACCTACAACCTCTGGATCTTCAAGGCCAGAGTGAATAGGCATTTACTGGACCCGCATGCTCCATCGTCGACCTCATCGTCGCGTACCATCAGGCGAGATCGAGGTCAAATGCGGGTTTAGAAGTAAATAAAAATAAATTTAAAAAAAACTGTATCTTGGGAGACAGTGCTTTCACAAAAAGAAGGTCAAAGGTGCTTTCAATAAAGGTCAGCATTCATCCCATAGACAATAGATCCCCAGACTCTCCCATAAACGCTCGACGTTTCCGAGTGTTTTTCTACGTGACATTGGCAAATTGCAAACTGCAGAAGCCATTTATTAAAAGAAGGAATACTTTTATAAAACTTCCATCAAACAGAAATTCTTAAAATCTTGCAGAACGAATCCTAGAGTCAAAGTTCGATTTTAGTATTTCCAGATAAAAAAACCAGACCTATGACCCAGATCCATCAGCTAGTTAACAAATATTTTAGTATTTCAGCCAGATAAAAAAAACCAGACCTATGACCCAGATCCATCAGCTAGTTAACAAATATTTTAGTATTTCAGCCAGATAAAAAAAACCAGACCTATGACCCAGATCCATCAGCTAGTTAACAAATATTTTAGTATTTCAGCCAGATAAAAAAAACCAGACCTATGGCCCAGATCCATCAGCTAGTTAATAAATATTTTAGTATTTCAGCCAGATAAAAAAACCAGACCTATGACCCAGATCCATCAGCTAGTTAACGAATATTTTAGTATTTCAGCCAGATAAAAAAAACCAGACCTATGGCCCAGATCCATCAGCTAGTTAATAAATATTTTAGTATTTCAGCCAGATAAAAAAACCAGACCTATGACCCAGATCCATCAGCTAGTTAACAAATATGTTTATTTCTTGATCAAGAATACGAGTATTAAGTTACTCGTGTAGTTCTCACCTATAATTTTGTAATTCTTAGACGATTAATCATTTTAATAAAACTGGGTTAAAAAAACAAAAAGTGCGTATTAATTTTAGGGGTGAAATAACTCGCATGTAGCTAAACTATACTTACATAATTATCTTGAAAATAAATCGTTTTTTCGTGCAAATACTGGCCTCATTTGCTTGAAAAGGAGGCAGACTTTTTTCATGAATTTCATATAATAAAATATAATAGTCGGATAATTAAGGATTTATTTACGATTTTTTTAAAGCCACGTTCTTCCAAGCCATGTGTTAAAGTCAAACGATGTATATTATATTACTTTTATTTTACTAACTTTACTGTGAAAATGAAAAAAAAAAATGAAAAAGTTTATTCACTTATACAGGGCACAAAAAAGGACCTCCGACTTACAAACTAGGTCGAAAACCTGTATCTTGTAAGTCGGGATTCCGTCGCACTTTCTGTGCAAGCAAATTACAAATTATATTCTTAACCTAAAAGGAATTTGGAAAATTTTAAGTAATAGTAACCTATTTCATACTTCACACTGTCGCTAATCTCTTTAATGTCCAATTAACTTCAGAGGTTACCTGGAAGAGATCGCTTTAAGCGATAAGGCCACCTTTGTACATATCGTGCTACTATTCCTGTAGTTTTTACTTTTCCTGATTTTGTGTACAATAAAGTGTTTCTATCTATCTATCTATCAAACGAATGATTGTTTAGTCATTATTTTGTTGAGAAGGTGATTTTTTTAAATAACTTTCGACTACCTAATGGGCTTATTACACTTGACTGAATTCAGTATGACCGAATGAGTTAGCCGACTGATTCAGTCAAGTGTAGTACGGTTAGTCTGCGATTTACACCATAAACAGAAGCCTGTCTAAAAGTCGACTAAACCGTATACTGAATTCAGTAAAGTGTAATAGCTGTAAGGCTCAATTTACATTGCTGAGGAATGGAATGGAAGCGAATGTTCGCAACGTAATTGTACATAGCATAATGAACTTTATGTCAATTGTGTAACATACACACTAAATACGAGCCAAAAAAGAAAAGTAGCTAGGGGAATTCTCGAGAATGCGCGAGGATTCCCCGGAAGACGCGCGACCTCTTTTTTGGCACGTATTTAGTTTGTATGTTACACAATTGACATAAAGTTAATTATGCTATGTACAATTACGTTGCGAACATTCGCTTCCATTCCATTCCGCGGCAATGTAAATTGAGCCTTAGAGTAACTTTTGCTTTTTGTTTACAATTATTGATTGTACTAGTGTGGTCTATTACATTCTACAAATGAAAAAAAGGCAAATAGCAAGTAAAAGGCGTCGAGAGACGGCCTTGTCTCCGCTTTATGAGTCGTTGCTCTAAATACTGTTTTGTTGTCTGAATGAGTTACAATGTAATTGGTTCATATGGTGATACAGAATACCAATATTGATTACTAGCACGAAACCTTTGTTTAGAACAATTGTTTAGTAACTTGATTAGGTAAGTATACAGGTAGCTTGCTTTTTGACATGGGTTATCAACCTATACCTTTATAACCACCCCATTCCTTCGCCCAGCAAATCGTTCTGTGAATATTATTATATTCCTATGAATAATACTTATTCCATTTCTTCAAATAAGGTAATACTAAAATGACACTAAAATACATATTTAAGCTAACATTACAAAATACCTAACTATTATACAAGTAAAAGTCCTGGCCCAAGTCGCTCCCTGCGGGGAGTGTCCCGATGAGGCTGGCGGCGTTGCCCCGCTGTACAGTGAGGCTTATACGCTGAGCAAAGTAGAGGCCAGCCTTCTGTTCCCGGGATTCTTACGAATATTATTATACTCTTATGAATAATATTCCATTTATTAAAATAAGGTAATACTAAAATAACACTAAAATACATATTTAAGCTAAGATTACAAAATACCCAACTATTATACAAGTAAAAGACCTGGCCCAAGTCGCTCCCTGCAGGGAGTGTCCCGAGGAGGCTGGCGGCGTTGCCCCGCTGTATGGCGAGGCTCGTACGCTGAGCAAAGTAGACGCCAGCCTTCTGGTCCCGGGATTCTTATGATTATGAATATTATTAGATTCGTAGAACGAATTGGTTAAGAGGCCCTTTCGTTGTCGCATGTTGTTTCAAAACTCAGCTCCGCTACCTCCTCCTTCCTCACCCCTCTAGAAATTTACCTAACAGAGTTTCGTAACAGAGTTATGTTAACATGACATTTTCTATTTTACTAATCACAGACTAACAAAATCGATATATTATAACTTTCAGTAATGGCGCTTGACTATGAAAAAGAAGTGTAAAAGATAATTTGTGTGTTTATGAAAATTGAGAGTCTATGAATAGAATTTTCCTCATCGCTGAAGAAGTTGAAGAAGACTATGAGCTATAGTTATCTTGTATTTTTTTGAAATTAACCAAGAAACTTCGGTTAACCAAGAAATTAACCAAGAAGCTTCGGTGGCCTAGTTGCTAGGACGCCGAACTCCCACGCGGGAGGTCCAGGTTCGAAACCATGCAATGCCATGTACCAATGAGTTTTTCTGTTTTTTTCGATGATTTGCGCACATACCGTCTGCTCTAACGGTGCAACATCGTGAGGAAACCATGCATGTCTGAAGAAACGAAAAGTTTCCGAAGTGTCTGAAATCCACCAATCAGCACTGGGCCCACTCTCGGTGGATCATGGCTCGTCCCCCTTTGGTCAAGGGAGGCCTGCGCCCCAACAGTAGGGACATTAATAGGCTGCTGCTGATGAACCAAGAAACTGATGTTTAATTCAATCTTCTGTAAATACCAATTAGTATTAAATCGATGATATTTTTTTATATTTAAACTATATGTAGGTACAGGTAAGAGATACGAGTAGTTATTTCAAGATGTAACCTGACTCAGGGCTCAAAATATATGCAAGCGATGATTGGTTTGAATTTAAATGTTTATTTATCCCACTATAATTCTCAACAGCTGTTGTTCCATTCATATGTGAATAAAGTTTCTTTAAGTGAATGTCAAACCGTCTCAAGGCTTAGTGCCAACGCTTTACGAACTTGTGTTATACATCGATAAAAGATATGATTCGTATTGCAGCGATAGAAAAATTGTTAATTGTATTTATTAGCGCAATCGTTAAGTATTCTGCCTGTAACTTGGCTTATGTAGATAGAAAATATGTTTAACGAGATCTCGAAGTATTCCGAAATGCCCGAAATCCACTGAGGGGATTTTTAGGGAGCTTAGAGGAATAGGAGATCTAATCTTTAAGAGATTTCCCCCCCAAAAAAGTATATGACGATACCTTCGACGAGCATGCGGGTCCAGTAAATGCCTATTCACTCTGGCTTTGAAGATCCCAAGGTTGTAGGTTTCGGGAAATACAGACGCTGGCAGGCTATTCCATTCCTTAGCCGTTCGCATAATGAACGAAGAAGCAAATCGCTTCGTACGAGCAGATGGGATATCAACAACATAAGGATGGAATGCCTATTCACTCTGGCTTTGAAGATCCCAAGGTTGTAGGTTTCGGGAAATACAGACGCTGGCAGGCTATTCCATTCCTTAGCCGTTCGCATAATGAACGAAGAAGCAAATCGCTTCGTACGAGCAGATGGGATATCAACAACATAAGGATGGAACCCCTCCCCGCGCCTGGTAGTCCGAAGGCGGAATGGAGATGCTGGAATTAGGTCGTGCAATTCCGATGCGCACTCTCCGAAATGTATGCTATAAAATACCGATAGACAGGCAACCTTGCGCCGATGTTCCAGACTTTGCAGTCCAGCCTCCACCAGCGATTCGTCACCTATAAGGCGCTTAGCTTTTCTTATTTATTTAATAAAAAAATCATGCAAGTTAAGCAAGTAGACGCGGTCAGAACCTGGATAGGTGACCGCTAGTGGCATTTACATCAGACCCATCCGTGTCTCGGAGAACACATTAAGCTATAGACCTGAATAACTCAAAAAATAGGTTGATTAACCAAAAAGATGAACTATTACTGGTTGTTAATCTTGGTTACAAGTCATTTTCCCCCTAGTATATGCCTAGTATTGCCTATAGTACGAAAGGGCAAAACAATTTTTTTTTACGTATTAATCTTTCGAGAAAAACGACAAAATTATTTGTTTGAAAATTTTACAAATGAATGAATTATTGTAATTCTAACACTGAAATAAGAAGTATTAATGAAACTCGTCGGAATCATAACGACATGGATAAGTTTATGCCACCAAGGCGCAAAATAATGGGGTTTTTCTTTAGTATGGAAAATTTTCATATAAGTAACAGGGTTATTTTTTCGTGGTACAAGTGACCCACATACCCCTTTCCAAATATTTGGCTACTAATAAAAAAGGACCTTATATAAGAAGTATACTCGTACCTCCAACATGTTGGTATAACTAAAACAAATACACTTGTCTGTGAAAATTAATGATTGTGACAGGATCAGATTTGGCGCGCGATGCGCCTGCGACTGTAGGCGATAAATTATTGCCTGAGAACCTTTGTGGGAGGGCGCTAGGCTGGGCGGAATAAATACTGCTCATTTACTAATTAGGAATTCCTGCATAGTTTTAAATATTAACTTTCAAAAGGTAGGTAGATTATGTATTTTGTGCATTTTAAGTTCTTAGTGTAAGTGTTGTATTTATTGTAGGAACGCGCTATGCGAGGACATGGGATGACGTAACGTAAAGGGAAGATCTTTCTCCAGGCGGGGTGTTGTGCCTGGTGACCAGATGTCCTGGTCCAACTATGAATGTTTGGAACTCGTATATATACGAAGTCCCTGGAAAATTTCGATAGCGCGTTCTACACCGATGTGAGTAGGTACTAATCGTAGTGGCGCGTCGTGTGTCGCCACATTATTAATATGAAAGTCAAAAGATTTAGAGAGAAAAAAATTGATAGAGCGTGTAAAAGAAAAAAAATATGGGTTATGCGCTGATGAATCATCTCCTTCCTCCTGTATCACTGCCCAAGGCCCTCCCCGTCTTCGCTATTATCTAGATAATGCCTTTCAAAATCAAAATGGTTTTCATTGTAAGTAAGTACCTAATAGTACATTTTTACAACGTCATTCTTTTTTACTCTACCACCGCTTCGTAAGGTGCTGTAGCTGAAAGGAAAGAAGCGGCACAAGAAACATTCTGCAGCACATCTTTTGAAATAAATATATATCTTACAACAATTATGAATACAATCATATACACACACAATGTGCAGAGCTGGAGCTGAAGCCCACTTGGCTGCAGGACGTCCGACATTTCTCCCCAGATTTAAAGTAAATTAGAAAAACGTCATGAGGAAACCAGCATACGAGATAACGAGGTATGAAACGGAGAAGGCAATGGCAAACTACTTTATTAAATCTGTCTGTTTATGTGGTTATTTCCAAAGAATGATCACGAACGAACCTCATCAATGTGGAATATGACTAATTAGGTAAGGTATGGTTTGTCATCCTTTGGGATTAAAAATCTTTCTGAATTTGGTTATCGTTGGGGAGGGTGAATCCGAAGGTGAGTGGCGGGTCCTTCTTCCCCCACTAATTTAAATACATAATTAATAATGGATTTCCGCATCGGTGGCCTAGTGGCTAGGAGGTCCGGGTTCGAAGCCATGTACCAATGAGTTTTTCGGATTTTTTCTAAGACTTACGTACATTTACCACTGTTCTAACGATGAAGGAAAACACCGTGAGGAAAGCTGCATATCTGAGGAAATGAAAAGTTTCCGGAGGTGTGTGAAATCCACCGCACAGCACTGGGCTCGTTTTCGGTGGATCATGGCCCGTACCCCCTTGGTCAAGGGGAGGCCTGCGCCCCAATAGTAGGGACATTAATAGGCTGATGATGAACACCTGATTCCACCAACTCATAAACTATCGGCAACAATGCCAAATAACGTGTTCGAATTAAAGATTCATTACAATTGGAATACAGTCACGGAATGTATTTGTACGGAACATGTTCTTATAAAACAAACACCCTCTTAGGTCAAACGCATATACCTTCTCCGTTCCATCGTGGATAAAAATACTTTTGAGCGGGAGGCGGTATTGATGCTTTTGATATTTGATTGTTTGTCATTTGTTTTGGGTCGGAACAGTCTCAATAACCTTCAAAACTTTAATCTACCTACGTTTTTACTGTATTTTCTATCTGTTCTTTACATATACACATACACAGTTCTCAACCTACGCGCATAATAATATGACAACCAAACGCAGTGACCTTGTCACGCGTAATCGGTTTAATTGTTCCCGCGTGACATGTCCTGACCCTTGTGCTCAGGTGACCCAATCAAGGTCACTGCGGTGACATTATTCTTGGACCTGACTGACGGTCAGTTTCAAGAACGTCTTGAGATTTCATTTACGCTTATGATTTTTATTAAGGAATTTTACAAGTAGTTTTTATTCAACCTTAAATATACGCCGTAAGTGTGCTGAGACTATTTATTGTTATTATATCATTGGTAGCTGTTGTCCACGATATCGTATGCGTAAAATATCATAAATATTGAGACTCTACGATCAAGCATTGGAAGAGGAACCTCTATGTCTACATGGATCCTGTGGTTGGCTCTAAGTGAACGGTTTCCACCTTAGTCCATCGATCAATTTTATGTAATAACTGATTTTAAACACTCACAAGTTTACTTGGATCCTTCGAATTACGAACTTGTATATTTTTCGGTTGTTATTGTCTAAATTCTCAGAGCGGTAAAGAAAATATTTTCAGGAAACCAATTCTTCGGATCAGACCCTGTTCTATTCAGCCAAACCACTTTTAATTCTATCAAGAGAGTACTCTAGTTAATTAATTAAATTAACTTTATTTTGTAGGTAAACACAACAGATTACAACCAGAGAAATTACAGAAAAATCAATATAAAGTTATGAGCTAGGTCGTAATCCTTAACGTGTAAACACAGCATCGTTAGGAAGTGGAAAATTGGTTGTTGTACAAAATTGAGTTGGGAAAGCAAAAAAATACTAGTGAATGTAATGACAAAAAATAACAATAATACCTACTGAAAAAAATGAAAAATAAAAACTTAACTCATCATCAATTAATATGAAAGTTACGACCCTTATTACTACAGGTGTAGTATACGTTACAATCACCCCCAACTAATTACACCCAACCTTGAATTCCACAGATAACTCAAACAATTCAAACGTCGAATCGAACAGACCTTACTCTCGAATACAAAGTGGTCCGTTTGCCAGCTCATAATGAATGCATAATGAGCACGTGTAGCGCTAATATTGACTGTCGCGTTCAATACGTGATTACAAGGTCACGTCGTACTTAGTGTGCATACAGTTCACCGCTCAAGATGTCATTTTTGTATAATAATGTAGAACGCAGTATACGAGATGTGTGGTGTACTGTCCTTGTTCGCTATATTTATTTACGTAGGTAGATACTTAGGTAGTGTAAGACTTGAGGCTTGGCTAAGGTTTATGGCATTCGTGGTTTTTCCTGCTGCATCTCGGATCGGAGTTTTCTTAACCGTGAGGTTTTAATAAGATAAGATAAGATTTATTGTGTAAAAGTGTAGGTAATAATTACAAATATTGCAGATATAGTTGCATAAACATGTCACACTAAACTTTACCTTTACAGGCATATACACCGAATTCACAAGTTAATAATGTTTATACAGATTTTGAGAAGAAAATAGAAAGGAAAAAGTGAATGTGGAAATCTTTATTAATGTATGTAATCCATGGTTCGCTAACATCAGCATATTATATCTGGTATTCCTTGTTTGGGGCATATTTTTTTCCTTATTTGCTTCTATAGAAGGAAGGTAGTAAGGTGGTATTCCCTGCATTATGTCAGCCTGAGGAGGTATATCACATTTTTTATTAAATAAGGAGAGCAGACGAGCCAACGGGCCACCTGATGGTAAGTGGTCACCGTCGCCTATAGACATCTCACCTCACTGTATTAATATTAGTGGGTTTTTGATGCGCTGCTAACCTTGAGGACTAAGATGGAGTGCCTCATGTGCCGGAAATTACGCTGGCTCTCTTACCCTTCAAACCGAAACACAGAAATGCAAGCACTTCTGCGTCACGGCAGAAATAGATAAGAGGGTGGTACCACCCCAGGCGATCCTTCACTTTAGGATCTACCACTATTTCTTCCGCAACGCAGCAAAATGCTTGCATTGCTGTTTATTGTTTATTTGCTATGTCCCGGTTAGAAGAGAATACGAGAGCCAGTGTTATTACCGGTACATGAGGTACTCTACTCTATTTAATAATTCAGGGTTAGTAGCGCATCAAAATCCCTCTAGTAATGTATAGAGAGAGGTGAGATGTATTTGGGCGACGGCGACGGTGACCATTTATTGTCAGCTCGTCTCAAACTGTCTTTAAACTCACTTTTAATGTAAGTGCATAAAATGCAATTTTAGTACCAGGATTCCAGAAACGGAGTAGAGGTTTCCAGACCTAAAAAACTAGAAGGGAAACAGATCTATCAAAAACAATCAGAAAGGAACCTCATTACCACACAAGTACGTAATTACATGCGAATAACCGACCGAACCTGTCCCTCAATTTCAATCGCATATGCATGCAATGTGATCGCATATGCATGCATGCATGCTTCGCCACCCGGGCGACATAATTATTGATAGCTGTCGCAACTGTATTGTAAGGTAATAAGGTTTGTAGTTGATTGTTTATGTAGTGGTACTGGGAGTGGTAAGTTGCTTTATTATTATCACGTAGTGCGAGTATAAGGTAGAATACAGTATGGTAACAGTGGAGAGCGTCGGTGGCTAGGGCACCGGACTCCCATGCGGGGGGTCAGGGTTCGAAACCGTGCAGAGCCATGTACCAATGAGTTTGTCGTATTTTTCGAAGACTTACGTACATTTAGCTACTGCTCTAACGGTGAAGGAAAACATCGTGAGGGACCTCCATTTCGGACCCCATTTTCAATAAAGATAAAATTATTTCATTTTTTTTATTGATATCTCGGTAGGTAACTATTGGATGGTAATGCATTTTTTTTTAATATCTTAATTTAGAGGCTTTGGTACACGACAAGGTGACCATGTCAGCCTCGTTAGGGTCACTAAGAAAAGGGACGGTATTGTAAAATTATATTTGATCGGATAACAAACGTTTTTAAATTTTAATTACATATCGGATCGAATTACCCAATTTCGGAAAAATACCCGCGTTGTTGTTACCCGCTGCCCATCTCTACTCTCATCCACAACTTAACTCAAACACTACTGCACCTCAGTATACTGTGCACATTGTAATGCAACGAGCTTGTTTGCTGATCTCCTGGTAAGGAATGCTTCCTCATTTGCTATACTCTGGATGGTTGGGCCATTTGTCACGAGTGCTGCCTACATTACAGCCCACTGTTCAAGATGAGTACAATCAGGTACGGTTTCATGACCTCTTGTTGAAAAGAACCTTGGCTGAAAGAAATAATAGTCTCAGCTCAAGAAAGGGGCAAGAAAAGGGCAAGAAACAATGCCCCTTTACTACAAATATATTAAATTTATTATTTATTAGTTTAGATAAATGACAAAGCCCCTTTACAGCTGCTACATTCTTAATTTTTTAATTTAATTAGACAATGTACATAGTTATTTTGCTAAATTTTTAAATGGAAATCGGCTGATCTGTTCGCTGCAACCTACGCTAGGTTTCTTGAACTAACTTCATAGTTATGTTGATAATGGAATTGAGACCCGAGCATGAACGTAGCTAATTTTGTTATAAATTTTTATAACATCTCATCCGTGCAGGTGACTTTGTCATTCATTTTATTTACCGATAATACATAAGACAAGTCTATATCTATAAACATAACAATACAAATAAAGTGCACCGGGGTGCGTGAGCGCGGCCCGCAAGGTGACTCGATGACGTCACCAGCGCGCGCGCAGTTCTGCAAATTGTTTTATGGGTTTCTGAGGTCGCGGAGTGGGAGCCGATGGGTCATTCATAGAAATGTACGATGCTTGGTTTGAAAATATCACTTGCAGTGTGATTCAAGGTTTTTTAACCAGCGACCATAAGGTAGAGGTGTTATAAGTTTGACGCATTTTTCGTCTGTCTGTCGGTTTCTCTGTTTATCAGTGGCATTAAAATTTAATAACTAATAATCCGATAATATTGTTGAGAGTGTTCTTAGCCACATCTAAAAAAATTGGATCAGGGATGTCCAAGATCTTGTGTCTTTGATGCCAGATGAGGTCTCTAAAGAACGGTAATGACTAGATGGTTCGAGTTTGAGCTCAAATGTTTAGGACCATAGCGCCCTTCCTATATCTGGAACCTTGAGGACTAAGAAAAAGTAAGTGGATCTCCTCCATGGTAAGTGGTGGTTTCATAATTTTGTAAAGATCTCATGGTTTGCCATGAAGGTAAACCAGGATGACTATAAAATTATGCATCCTGCAAAGCTGCAGCAAAACCGAAGAGCGTGAATGAAGAAGAAGAAGCGAGAAAGGTTTGTCAGGATCGTTGCAGGTGGAACTCTTCAGTTTCTGCCTACTCCTGCGGGAAACAGGCATGAGTTTATTTGTTTGTATGTCCGTGAAACTGCAATGCAAGGCATGCAATATAAGGTAAATTAACACTAAAATACGGAACAAATCGAAAATATAGCATGATGTAACTAAAATATAAAGAAACAATCTTAACCTTGTATTAAAACCGACAAAAATCAATTTTTTAACATAATATTATGTAAAAACTTAAACCCCACATTAAATTGTAAATTCACTTCCTACACAGCAAAAAGCGAATAGAATCCAATATTTGCTTATAAAAGCAAAAAATAAGGTAAATCAGGAACGCCGTCGTCGCGTGGGCAAGCACGCGCCAAGGTGACAGGCGCCGACCAATCAGAGCGCGGCGTAGCGTGACGTCACATGCGCCCGCGCACCAACGCGCAGGTTAATGATGTTCTTAGAGTTGTATGAATGAAATCTGTTTAAAGAGGTGCGAAGATGTTTATGATTTTGTTGTAGTGTGTTTTGCGTTGTTATGAATGTTCTAGTAAGAATTATTACGTTCTTTGGTATAATTACTAAAATTAGCTGAGAAATGAGTAAATAACGGAACATTTTCCTGTCTTTTTCCATGACGCGAGTTTCCACGACGATTTCAACGTTGAAGTCGATTCTTTTTTAATCGCATCCGCACTGATAAGGGTCGCGCATTGTCATTTTATAGAATTTGACACTTTCAGGAGAAAACTCAAACACTATACAATTGACCTACAAAAATCGGACACTGCTCCGTACATTCTTTAGGTGCCCTCTAACTACTGTCTTTCACATTCTGGATGTGCTCGGTAATCTACTGTGAACTACATAATACCATGTAAATACACCCGCACCATGCCATCACCCTCCCACACACTCAGTACCTCACATACACACTAATATCCTCATTCATACAAACAAACACATTCATACAACACAACACGCACACACTGTTGCTTTCTTCGTCCGTGCAGTCACTGAGGGGCCAGCTGAAGATCAGCGCTGTGGCTTGCCTCAGCATTATGCTGAGCTGGTGTACCCTTTTTGGCACTGTACTACACCAGATGTTCTGTGCTGCATGTATACTTCTGTATTGTGTTCTATATTCAGGTGTTTACAGCGCTAAATAAACGTTTTCAATTTCAATTAAATCTAATGGGGTGATGTGATGGTTTGCCATTGCCTTCATTTCTCACATTAATTATACAATTTTACGATCTAGTCTTTATATTGTAGTAGGTAGTCTTTATACTGTGCTAATTATATCAGTGTGCAGGTTTCACGATGCTTTTCTTCACCGTCAAAGTAAGAGTCAATATTTTTTAATGCAAATAAGGTGTTACAGAAAAATTTTGAACTTATTTTTTAATCCACCACCTCTTCGTAAGGTGCTGCTTTTGCTGATATCAAAGCAGCGGTGCCAGAAACAATCAGCAGCACATTTTTAAGCAACCTCTTAACTTATTAGGCCGCGTAAAATCGATGTTATTATAAAATAAATGATTACTTAAATGATAAAGAGACTTGGTTCTAAATTCAGCTCCAGCTCCAGCTCTACATATTGTGTGTGTATATGACTGTATTCATAATTGCCGCCAGCTTCCTGGGGCCACTCCCTTCAGGGAACGACCTGGGCCAGGTCTTTTACTTGTAAAATAGTTAGGAATTTTGTAATTTTAGCTTAAGTATGTATTTTAGTGTTATTTCAGTATTACTTTATTTTGAATAAACATACCTATACCTTTAAATTATTGTAAGATATATATTTATTTCAAAAGATGTGCTGCTGTAAGTTTCTTGTGCCGCTTCTTTCCTTTCAGCTATAGCACCTTACGAAGCGGTGGTAGAGTAAAACATGACGTTGTAAAAATGTACTTTAAGGTACTTACTTACAATAAAAATTTTGATTATATTTTATTTGTCTTCAACGACTTGTTTGTTAGATAAACACCAACCTACTTGCTAATACAAAGAAATACGTGTGTATATACAAAGTAAGTATTGCATGACACAGTTGCAAGCAGTGTGTCACCGGCACGGCCGTATCGTCTCATCCATCTAAGCAAAGAGTCGTCATGCTGAATTCATTACCATTACAATTCAACGTTGCACACTGGTTTTATACCTATGTTTATTATGCTGTGGTGTAAATGCTAGCACGGAGCGAAATATTGTCTGATAGCAGAATTCATTGATTGAAAAATAATAACAGATAACAGGGGTTTAATTCTGAAACAGTGGCTACAATAAAGAAATCGGACTGGTAGCGCCAAAGATTTTAAAATTGTATTGTATTGTATTTATATATCTTAAAGTAACTAAAACCGACTGCTCTGACGGTGAAGGAAACCTGCATGTCTGAGGAAATGAAAAGTTTCTAAAGGTATGTGAAATCCACCATTCAGCATTGGGCCCGCTCGGTGGATCATGGCCCGTAGCCCCTTGGTCAAGGGAAGGCCTGTGCCCCATCAGTGAGGACATTAATAGGCTGCTGCTGATGATGATGAACTAAAACCGTTACAAGATATGTCTTTAACAACAATATTAAATATAGTCAAACAATAATATATAATTAAATTATATAAAGTTACAAGTTTTTGTTATAGTATCGGTCAAAAATTCACCGCAACTATTCCGATTTCCGTGAGTCGAATCCTTTAGAATGATGATGTGAGCACTGACAGCGAGCCAAAAGGTTTGGGCAAATGCACGTATAGTATGGTCCCATGCCCGACTAATGTATGGGAAAATGCTTAACATCGCATGTGCAACTGGCAGAAGCGGTTTCCATATAAAACTGGTCTATAGCGAACAATCTACATAGGATATTTATTAGGTATGAATTTCAAAATCTTTGGTAGCTACTAGAGCAGTACCCGGGATTTTCACCTCATCTCTAGCGTTGTCTTTCTTTATCGCGAATAAAATCAGAGTTGCCTTCATCATTTATCAGTCTATTAATGTCCCTTCTAATGGGGCATAGGTCTCCCCTTGCACAAGGGGGTACGGGCCATGATCGAGTGAATTTCACACGCCTTCGGAAACTTTTAAATTCCCATAACATACAGGTTTCCTCACGATGTTATCGTTCACCGTCAGAGCAGGCGGTATGTACAAGTCTTCGAAAAAATCCGAAACACTCATTGGTACATGAACATTGCATGGTTTCGAACTCGAAAAATCCGAAGTCCAAGGTCCTAGCCACTACGCCATCGATGCGACGCTCTGAATTCCGCTCCAAATCTTTTAACTTTTCCATAATATGCTAACCTTTGGGATTCCCTCATCTCTTCCCATAATTTTTTCCTATGCTTTTCATTCTAACATCTCATTCCCCAAATAATATTTCCTCAGGTTTCCTCACGATGTTTTCCTTCACCGTTAGAGCACTCGGTAAATGTACGTAAGTCTTCGAAAAAATCCGAAAAATTGATTGGAGGCTTTGCATGGTTTCGAACCCGGACCTCCCGCATGGGAGTCCGGCGTCCTAGCCACTAGGCCACCGACGCTCTTTATATGATGTTGAGAGAGTTGTGTTACACTGATGTAATGTAGCTAACATTGCAACTGTAACTTGAACAAATCGCAAATTCGTGATCACACATTATCCAAACACAAACTAACCGAATCGTACGACATATGTCGTAATGTGGACACATTTGTCGCATTTCTGTGACCAAGGATCACGACTTCGCTCTAATATAGGCCGCATACGTGTTAATGCCATTACTGAGACTAAAACTATTGCGAGGTAAGAGTTTGCTCACATTAAACCGCTGCAAAATAAATTAGGTCTAACGAGAATTAGAAATTCTAATGGTCATAGGGGCACTTTTTTGACCAGATAAGTACCTACCTAAAATCTACTTATTTTTTCAGCGTACCATGCGTAGGTATACTAACCGTGAGTTAACATTAAGGACGTTTATTGTCATAGTAAAAATAATTAAAAAAAGTTTTTTCATTTTAATTTTTTTTCTTTTTTTTCGTCTCGTGTCATCTCCATCTAGAACTATAACGAAGAAAGGGCTAGCATGTTCAAGTACATTTATTTCAATAATAATATACATATTGTGTTTGAAAATACATTAATTATATAAATATAAGAACTAATAATAATCAAGCAAAACAACTTAAAAAATTAGCAAAATAATAATCATGTGTGCAAAATAGCTAAAATAATTAAAATTCAATAAAATTCATGTATTTTAATGGAAACCTTTAGTACAAGTTGCAACTGAAGGTAAAACGTTTGGGTGTCTCTACATGTCCGTTTTGAAACATAAAACGGGACTGGTCTACAAATACCTTAAAAGGATAACAGAACCGAGTCGTTTACTTTTCGTAACATGCTACCATGTGTCACGTTTAAGTATAGACGGACAAGTGGTCACCTGCACTGCATGGCGGTTTAAATCGAAGGTCGTGTGAAGAAACCGCATTTATAATACGAGCGCTTAACCTCTCATTAGTTAAACGAATCACGAAAAACAATACTAACTGAGAAATGAACAAACCATGAATTGGGTTTGGATGATACGAATTATCAGAAGTTAGAAGAAGCCCTCATGGATGGCTTTCACGCAATTATCCGAAAGAGGGTTGCTTCCCTGATGCACCGTGTACATAGCAATCCAGCAGCATCCTGGTGACGACTGCCGAGTCCCCGATCTTGAGGCACTGGATATACCTGCATGTCAATGCGAAGTAGTCGTCCAGTGCTTTGGGGTCGGTACCATGGGCTTGGTATCATTTCTTTAATATAATTTTTTACTAACATAGCTTTAAGTAATATAATATACTAACTTTGTTTATATGGACCCTGTCTGATATAAATATATAATAATAATAGAGAAATCGTTAGGTTACTGGGCCCCTCAGATCCAAGATAGGTACTTAATAAGAGATTTTAAAAAACATTGCTGATATAAACACATTACCTACCAATATTCTTCAACTAAACTAAAATTCACCTCAATGGTCCAAAGGTGGACTCGATTCGGCGACGCTTGCGCAGCTGTCTCGAGCTACTGTCGCTTCACTATTGTTTCGCTTACGGGTATTTATTGTTTAAACTGCATAAAATATAAGTCGAACTTTTCTATGACAATAATACTGAGATAATATCTAAGTTTTATTGTGAGTTTTACTCTGTGCTTTTACATATAAAGACTGAGTGGATCGCAATCCATTCCACCAAGCAGGAACCGAACCCGAAACCTTTACCAAAGAAAGCAAGTGTGCACTTGCAAATGCCACGGGGTTCTAAAATGTGTTCCAGCAGTGTTTATAGAAGAGTCAGTACTTACTAATCTCGCGTGCTCCATCTTCGACCTCATCGTCACTTGCCATCAGGTGAGATTGGGGTCAAACACTGGCTTAATCAATTTTTTTTAATCTAGTGATTTGCACTGCAATTAGGCCAATGACCGTGTTAGAATCTTGAAAATAACTCAACCGTATTGGCCTCTGGTTTGAAAAATACAGTTTACCAACGTCGAGATTAAGGGAGAGTCGTGTACACTAGGAATGCCTAGTGTCTTGCATTCCAAGCGCAATTGGAGGTTAGGTTGCCGGATTCACACCATCTGTAGTATTTCACTCCCATTTCACTGTCTTATATAACGTTCACTTAACACGGTCGATTTTTAGGTAAAATACACTAGTTTTACGAAAAAATTACCTCTGTAAACCGTTTTTAAACAATAAAATAGGACGAACACGCCATGAACGAAACAATATAACCGGCTTAATCTTAATTAAAATTATTCAACCGACTCCGGACCTATAGACTGAGTGAACATTCAAAGACATTACCTGTTCCACATTCGTCGTTGAGCAACGTGCCAATGACTCAAAATGAAGTTAGTATGACGGATGTCCTCTTCAAATCAATCTCGATCTCTTAGATCTATTTATAATATAAACGATTTCTTTTGACCTAGTCTATTTATTTACATAATAATAAATACGGTTACGGTTTAATACATTTATTTCTCTAAAAAAGGATACAATCCATTTAGCTAAGGGAAATACAAAGTAATTAACAATGTGTACGGTAGACGTGATTTTAAGATTATTACTTATTAATTTCTAGTATATAATACTCTGTTATTAAGGTTAATCTATGTAATTGAAGAGCTGTAATTTTTCTGAGCTGCGGGTAACCAGAAGACAACAAAATATGTAGTACTGTCCACAATGGCACAAACTTACATTATTAATTCTATAGGTACGATCCAATGCAATTAAGTGTTCGTAGTAGGGGTCACCAATTGTAGGAACGATCCAATCCAATTAAGTGTTCGTAGTAGGGGTCACCAATTGTAGGTACGATCCAATCCAATTAAGTGTTCGTAGTAGGGGTCACCAATTGTAGGTACGCGCTATGATGAGGACATGGATGACGTAACGTCAGTTGTATGAAAGGGAAAAGGGAAGATCTTCCACCAGGCGGGGTGTTATGCCTGGTGACCAGATGTGCTGGTCCAACTATGGATGTTAGGAAAATTTCGATAGCGCGTTCTACGCCGATATGAGTAGGTACTGTATCGTAGTGGCGCGCGTTGTTCGTCGCCACAATTCTATAACTAAAACTAAACTTAGACTTAGAAGAAAATTTAAACTAATGATAAAAATATTGGGCTATGTCCCCCACATCCGACACTGTACCCAAGAGAGTGGCTGCGTTGTCCCTTCCTCTAAGTGCGTCGAGTCTAGTAATTCAACGCTGTTAAATTGTCTTTAATGCTACCCCTGTAATTGAAGGTGGTTCCTCTGTCTACCCCCCTCTGGGATTATAGACGTGAGTTTATGTATATACGAGGATGAATTATATACAATTGCTCAGTTGTATGCCATTAAAACTCTGCTGCGATTTTGAAACGTTAAAAATGTAAAAGCTGTGAAAGCCTTTGATGATGATGATGATTAATGATGGGAATTGTTTGCTTTGTTATTCAATAAAGAACATTAGATAATATATACCTTCGCATTACAACTCTTCGTACCGAATTTGAAACTATATTTTTTTGGCTAGTTACGAGTCTGAAAGTAGATGCAAGTTAAGCTACATCGGGTGCGGTCAGAACCATGATGGCTGATCGCTAGTGGCACATTGTCATCTGAAGTCCCTTCGTGCCTCAGAGAGCATGTTAAACTATCCTGGCCGGACCCGGTCCAGTCGTCAAGCCATGAAACAGGCCTTCGGGCGGCCTGAACATCAATGACTGTAAGTAGACCACTAACTACACGACAAGAAGAAGATGTGATTCTTTCTAAAATAATAAACAATCAGAGCATAATAAATAACGCGACGGCAGACGGTCAAAGCGACGGTAAGTGGTGAACGTCGAAACACCTGCTAAGGCCCAACGGCCTTGGATCGGCCGGCTCTAGTCTTGTTCGATCAAACGGAACAGCTAGCTCGTATTGTCTTCTCAGTGGACTGTATCACAGACGTGATGGATCTATATTCTACAGGTGTACTGTCGGTGAGATCTCAGAAGAGGATTCGGGTATCGGGTTAAATCGGACTCTATCTCTGTCGCACTACAGTCTTAGTACATTCGCGTATTGCTTTCAATAACCGAAGTGTCAAGACCCGAAGCCCCTTATAAGAACTCACGTCTACATTACAAAGTTACAACAGTCACACCACTAGATTTTGATGGAATTAATTTATTAATTTAGATAAATGACAAAGCCCCTTTACAGCTGCTACTATATTAATATTTTAGCAAAATTTTTAAAATTTAGATCGGCTGGCCTTTTCGCTCCTGTCCAGTTATGTTTATAGTTAACATGAATTGTGTTTGAATTTTAAATTTATTGTAAAAACAAGACGTAACCAAGAGAGTTCCTGGTGTCCCGATGCTTTTTAATTTATAAATGAGTATGTGTATGAGTAAATCTTAACGCCACAAAACATCCACATCTTTGTTTTCTGAATTACAAATATATATAAACAGACTTTCTTAACGTTTAAGCTGCAGCAAACGAGGCAATTAATCTATTAGTTCTCTGATTTCCTACACTGGTCACACAGACCGTTACGTAGGAAACCATGAAGCCATCATATCAGTCGGGCTCCTGAAGAAAACCTATATACCCGTACGAGGAAGACTTATTCTCGTATTTAGCCGCAACGTAAAATACAGTCGTCAACACCCCAAGAATAATCCATGCCATAAATCTACCCACATTAATCCCTCTTGCTACACAACGAATAAAAAAACTATAAAAAGGTGTAAAAGTGCACTTACATGATTGACGGCACATACGCTGCGCAGGCGGCGCGAGGCCGCACTATTTGTAATGTAAACTATTATTACAGCTTGATATCTCCATCTAGATGCCAGTGCATATTTGCATGTAGCTTAAGAAGGTTTAGACATGATCATGAGGTACGCACGGTGTATTAATTCATACCAACCAACATGTACTCGTAACAAAAAAAAGCAAAGTAAAGTATGTTTTATTAATGGACATTTATATTTAAGTGCTGTGCTGTGCTGTGTTAAAATTTAAAAAAAGACTAATCTGCCCTAATGCGGAAGAAGGCGACGCTAAATGCGAAAATAGCAAAAAAAAAAACGCGACAAGTTGGTTATTTTTAAAATTTCTGAAGATGTCCGGAAATTGATTTTTTTACTTGAGAAAGACCATGTAATAAATAATTAATTTACAAACCAACATAATATTTGCACTAGTACATATGTGAATAAAAATAAAAATAAAGAAACTTAAATACTAAAGGGAGAACACGTCGTCTAGATTTCCTGCCGATAATTCCTATCTCACAAAATTCAGAAGTCATTATGGTTGGTGCTTTCAAATAACTTATAACACCTTGCTTAAAAGTAGGCGATTTTACGATATCGATCGCAGATCTGAGTCGCAGTATAGTCTCAGTTTGGTTACAGAAAATAAATAAATAAATAAATAAATAAAATAAAATATTTGAGTAACATAATGTAAATTTATAATTGACAAATGTTTAAGTAACATTTTATTCTTGTTATAAATATAAATTTCAATTAAGTTAATTTAATTTTTAATATTCTTTAATCTAATTTAATGAATCTAACTTGTAATGTGTGTGTGTATTAGAAGACCATGTTTTGTGCTTCTGGAAATAAATATTTTCAATTTCAATTCAATTCAATTTCAATAAATTTTAAGGTAATAAATTAAAATAAAATAAAGAAAAGGATACAATAGATTATATAATTCAAGGCAGATAAATCGAATTATGAGCAGTTGGTCCAATTGCTCAGTTTGTACAAATCCTCAATTAATTCACGATCAACAGTCAAAAATCACCCAGTATTTCGCTCCATATCAAATAGTAGGAATTTTTTTATTGAATCAAAGCAAACCTCTAGTAGTTTCTCAGCTCTACATAATTAAACACTGAGTTCTCCGCGTAAACGGCCGGTTATTGTTTAAAATTAACTGCGAACTATCGCTCACGCTCGAGTTAACCTTTGTTAAGATACGCGCTTCCACTGGACCCTTTTTGTTTTAGTTTACTTATTAAACCCATGTTTATAGCCCTAGGTTGATTGGTGTTTTTATGTAGCCTTGAGTCAGTCATAAGCAGTCATAAATAAAGTTTGAAGAAATTAATTGAAATAATATTTAGGAGGTTCTCTTCTTCTTGTGGTCATTGTAGTCAATGGCCAACCCACACCAATAAGCAAAGTAAGCAGTTGCTTTGGCATCAGGTCTCGGGGGCACCAAGTCCACAGCCAAGACGTGACCGTTGCCACCAGGCCCCATCTTCGAATCCATAATCCGAGTCTGCTGCGAAACTTCGAGCTCGCTTCGCTCGCTTCCGTCATAGCCTACTAGGCTTCTAACCCAATCCATCATTTGTTGGATCTGCACAAAAATTTTGAGCTCGGCAACCCATTGTCAGAGTGCCCTACTCAGGGTTTCATGTATGATATTATATAATATATATTTTGATGACCAGTGTGTAAAATGGGGTAGGCACAAAAGATCCTCAAGGTAGATAGATAGACATTTTATTCCATTAAAGATACCTACACAAATTGGAAAATACAATTGCATAAAACAGATTATCTTTTCGGTTAGGGGTAATAGGATAAGGTAACCAGAAAAAACGAGCGTCGGTGAGTGGCTAGGACGTCAGACTCCCATGCAGGAGGTCCGGGTTCGAAACCGTGCAGTGCCATGTACCAATGAGTTTTTCCGATTTTTTCGAAGACTTACGTACATTTACCGACTGCTCTAACGGTGAAAGAAAACATCGTGAGGAAACCTGCATGTCTGAGGAAATTAAAAGTTTCCGAAGGCGTGTGAAATCCACCGCACAGCACTGGGCTCGCTCGGTGGATCATGGCCCGTACCCTCTTATGCAAGGGGAGGCCTGTGCCGCAACAGTGGGGACATTAAAAGGCTGATGATGATAATGATGATGATGAACCAGAAAAAGTGAGGAGTAGAAAACTATCGATTTTTTGTATGGAGTTCTGTGTTTTAAGGAAGGGGGAGAGAGCCGAAGGACCGAGAATCCCAGTTTCTGACCAAGGGCAAACAACCAAGGGAGGATACTGTACCTATTATTATCTAGTAGAAGATTTGGCTCGAAGATCGAAGTCGAGTTACGCCAACAAGTCTTAAGGTGAAAATTCACAGTGTAATTTCATACAAACTTTCATGCACTTTTCTGTCTAAACCATCAAATTTTTTTAAGAATTAATGTTAAAAAAAATCCCTTCAATTTTTTTTATTGTCTCGAAACGCTGTATCTAATATCAAAACGCTTATAAAACAACATAATGATAATGACCCAAGTATTGTTTTTCGCAGCAAACGGCCCGTGCAATGCGTAGTTTACCAAGGCTGTTTACTTTCTCCCTCGCGCATGCGCGATGTGGGGCGAGCGATATACCAGGGAAACTGGGCTGCCATGCCGGTAGACAGGGTAAGCTGCCGTGAAAGATTGTTTATTTAATTTGGGAATGTTTTAGGCCGCTAAAGTTTATGCTTTGTAGGACGGATGATGCCTACTTTTCGAAAAATTCAGTTGATGACGATCTATCTAGGTCAGCCAAAAGAAAATTGGAGCTCTATGAGGCCAGTTCCGTTACATGACGTTCAATGAAAACTGTCTGGATGAAAGAAAAAATAGTCTCCCCTGGTGGCGGAAGTTCGTACCTTCATGGAAAAATTACCTAATATTATGTCCAAGTTATTTCCAAGGACACTCCCTAGTAGCACAAAGTGGTCGAGTAAAAGCCAGAAGAACGTGTTTTATATAGCCCATTGATTTCTTTGTAGTCGTATAGTGGCTCTGTAAACGCTTACACAGGTGGATTAGGCGCAGACTTATATAGCCTTTCTGTTGTGGAGAAGCTGTAAAGTAGCTATCTAAGTTGCATTTACGAGATTTTATTTGGCTTAAAATTATATAATTGTTTATTTTCGAAGTTTAAAGTAATAAAATGTCAACTGATACGTTCAACACATTATTTGGTTAACTGTGCAAAGACGTGCTGCTCGAATTGTCGGCGATTCCTGTCGGCGATCCTTAGTCTACACGTACTTTCATACTACGCACTTGTAAAATGTGGAATGATCTTCCGTCCGAAGTTTTTCCGCCGCGCTACGATATGGCACGCATAAATAAACCGTTAAAAAAGTTACTTCAAGGCCGGCAGCGCACATGCAAATGCCCCTGGTGTTGCACGTATCTCTAACCGACGGTTACCGCTTACCATCAGGTGGCCCCATCTGCCAGTCTGTCTAAGCCTAATTATTAAAAAAAACGCTTAAAAAGTTATAAGTGAATTAAATGTATTTTACAAAGTTTTTAAATGACAGTTATAAAACGCCGAGTAAATGTGCATTATAAAAGAAAATTAAGTAAATGAAGTACAAAATAATTGCTGCATAAGTAGCTATATTACGATTGCTTCATATAATAGCTATGCAAACATTTACACAGCTAATTTAAAAAGCCTTTATATGATAGCAATTTAAAAACGCTGAATAAACGTTTACACAGCAATTTTATTAAGCTTATGATGAAATAAAAATAATCAGCTATAAAATGTGCCTGTATTGCATAAATATATTGCATAAATCGCGACAACGTAACTTTTAGATGACTTTAGCTATTTAAGGATATTCTTAAAAGGCGTTCGTCCTACATGTAATCATTATATTATTATTATGAATTAATAATTTGTGATCCTTGTAGGAGTTCTTGTCTGACATGTAATCTAATGAGTAATAGTTAATTAGTTTTGTATCCATTTTTCTAATTTCTTATAAAATGTATCTATTATATAAACGTGCACACCACAATGTGGTAGGATATTCTGGAACTATCTATGTAATTTTAAGATCCTTCATACAGTATATTCTAGCAAATAAAATTCATTTCATTTCATTTCTACCTGGGGTTGTCTGTCTAATTCATATGTTTTTTTTAATTATTTGATGGCTTTGACTTTGAACCAGGAAGGTCGTAATATAATAAAATTGGAGCTTTATGTTCGGAACCTTTAGAACTTCGAAATTCGAATGTATTAAGCACATTTACGAGAAAAACTAATTTACCAATTTTTAAGTGTGTGCATTAAAATATCTATGAACTTTCTTTAAATCTAAGCCTGTATTAGCAATTACGCAATGTGGATAAGAAAATAAAGACATCGCATACCACGTCCGGAACTAAAGAACACATCATTTAAACGCGCAGTAAAAAACAAAAGTAACATTTTGTATTGTACTCCATAAACTCATAATAATAACAGCGCATTATGTAATTCCGTCATCGCAGCGGGCATGGAAAAAAACACCATGACATGGCGAGTTCAGTATGTGGGAACGTATAGACTTATGGTGGTCGCTCTCCACTGTGGCTATGTCATCTACTTGGTATGGTAGGTTCAGTGCGTTCTGAAATAATAGTAGATTGTCTAACTAGTGCGGGAATGAATAAATTGTCGTAACGAGTATATCGCATCACGAGCCTTAGGCGAGTGTTGTAGCGACACAGGGTAGCCAAGATGTATTTCGTGAGAAAAATTACAGTACATTTAATAGTACCTCTAAATTAGGTACAGTCGACCACAGGCTATAGTATACCATCTGTCAAAAACCTTCGATTAAATCAAAACCTTATGCCTGCGCAATCATACCTTTCAGATTCTCAAATTTTTACGATTTGGGTCGGTTGACCTGAGGTCGATTATACATGGGGAGTGAGCGTTCCATATTATCATGGGCTGAAATGGATAAACTGTTCTAACGACACGTGTCTTCCTCTGGACGCAGATTTAATTTAATTTGTTAGTGTTTCGTTTCTTTATGCAGATCGATGACAGATATATAAAATAAAAAATTAAAACCGACTCTACTGAAGTTGGTGACTAATATTAACATATTAGAGTAGGTTTCTATTATAAATGATTTTTTCTGTGCCTTCGTCACATAATATAATAATTAAAAGGAAATAGTGTACATTAACCTTTACAAGAAATTAATAAAAAGCGACAAGTCACTTGAACAAATGGCGGCCATAGACGAAGCTCACTCCATTCTCCATGCGTTAAATAATTTGAGCTTTTTGTGCCACCTCGAGCATTACCGGCCACCGGTTAGATTAGGGACCAATCATGACTTATAGTTTGAATAATTTGTACCTGTATAGTGCAGTGATTACTTCTTTTAGTCAGCTTGCTACATCTTCGACTAAATTGGTACTTGGTGAAATATTAATTTTAATACAAATACAAATATACTGTATCGCACACCCGGGACAAAAACAAAACATACAACATACAGAGAGGTACAATACAATGTGCAGAAGGCGGCCTTATCGGTTTAAGCGATATCTTCCAGGCAACCTTCAGGTGATGGAAAAATCATAAGATACATAATATACGGATGCAAAAAGCGTATGAAACAGATACTACCCTCAAATAAATAAATAACAATAATAAAAAATAATACAAAAAAATATGCAAACCGTTAATTTAATTTTTATTTATTTATTAGGTAAACACAACAGATTACAACCAGAGAAATTACAGAAAAATCAATATAAAGTTATGAGCTAGGTCGTAACACTTAACGTGTAAACACAGCATCGTTAGGAAGTGGGAAATTGGTTGTTGTACAACATTGAGTTCGGAAAGCAAAAAATACTAGAGAATGTAATGATTAAAAATACCTATTTAAAAATAAAACTTACAAAGTAGGTGCGTGGATAGCTTACTTGAGGACATCCTTAACCCGTCTTTTAAAATCTAATTATAAACAGGAGCCCGGTTTTACAACCACGTAATCTCATTATAAACTATATTGCAGCAACACGACGTTTCGTATGTCACTAATCACGAAGCGTTACGTTTTAGCCGCTCATATGTGTTAGCGATATATATGTTATGGGGAAGGCAATGACAAACCACCCAATTAAATCTGCCACGAGAGTCGTTCTATGTGATTAATTCCTTAGAATGATCACGACCCTCAGCAATGAGGAATACGACTTAGAAGAGAGATATGTTAGCGGGTGTTAGCAGAATACTTTAGTTGAAGATGTAGCGATAGGAAAACGTACGATGTGAAAAAGTACGACAAACGTTACTTATATAAAAATAGTGGAATAGAAAGAACTCAGTTTTTATTAAGAATCCGAGCTTTATACATAAATTTTCGATTTTTACTAATCCATTTAAAAAATCTAAGAGTAATAATGGACGCTCGTTGATGTCTTTTATATGGAACATTGCGTATTCATAGAATAATCATTATTTTTCTACCCCCTATACCAAAAGAAATGGTGTTCAGAAATAGGTAGATTTGACGTGATATCTCTCTTTGGCTCAATTATATCCTATTCAACCGATGATCCGTTTGGATACCATTTTGTATTTGAATATTAGGTAGTTTGTCGAGAGTTCTGATAAAAATTGGTACAGTGGAACTGTCCACTGAAAAATTTCTTAAGAAAGTCTAATTGGATTATAGAAATTGTAAAAATAGATACCTACATACCTACTTACTCCGCTAGTGAAGGGATCAGAATAATATATAAGTACATAATTCGAATTTGGACTCGTATTTAGGACCATGGTATTTTACCGACATCTGGAACCTTGAGGATCTGATGATGGCCAGAAAAAATTAAGTGGATATCAATAACGGTACCTAAGTCAGGGGTTTTCACCAAAGTTTAGTTTAGCGTTGTTAATTCCCAGCCATTAAAAGTTCCATTAATAATAATACGAAGTGCAAACGTTGGTGTTTGGACGCGCAAAAAGCTGCGCGGGCGGCGCGTGGGCTGGAGGTTCCTGAGTGACCTTCGTGACGTCAGCGGAACTGAGGTGGTGACAAATACACTGGTGAGGGGGTGGGGAATGTGACAGATGACAAATATTTTAGCGGACTGGCTAGGTGTCTGTTCTCCGAAATCGAGTTAATTTCCCAGACGCATTTAATATTTGGCAAACATATACAAGAATAGTTAAAAAATATTTAAAATAGGTTTTAACCATTACGAAGGTACCTAGTGGAAACAAAGGCTGACAGAAAAAATCCCTAATTAAAAAAAACTTCCTCTTAATTATTAAGTTAGATAGGTACGAATGTATGCCTGAACTCTTTTCATATCACATTTGAAATTATATGAATGAAAATAAATATTTTATTTTCCAGAAGCATTATAGTCTTCTAATACAATACAATACAAATTACAAATTAAATAAATTAAATTAAATTAAAATTGTTAGTTAAATTAAATTAAAATTATAATATTTATTGTTCTTTAGATTTTTCGCAATCTGTATGAGTGGGCAATAGCTGTAATAATGTGGGCAATGAATGACTGGGAAATCACTGCACTTAACAATGTTTTTTATAGATTTGTTGAAATAAGTATACCTAAATAATTGAACGGAATAATGGTTAATTTACTGTGGTAGTTCACTGTGTGATTCTTCTACCTACCAAAAATTCCAAAATTAATTAATAAAGAAGAATCAATAATAAATAAATAATCATAGATTCATGAAGGTAAAAAAATATGTTTTTTTTTTTTAAAAAAATACAAAAATATTTATTAACCCAAACAATATTCAACTTATAATAGTGTAATGTGTAGTGTGTGTGTGTGTAGTGTTTGTCCATGCATAGATTTAAAAATAAATAAAATAAAATATAGCGAGTCGACGAAAAGAAACGTGGCCGAAAAATAAACGAATGCGTATAATGTGTTGTAATTACTGACCACTCCGCCGCAAAGGGCCCGCGCATGAACATTCGAAATTAGAACCCATTTGTATTTGATTGCTTTTGGCCTTGGGTTATGGGTCATTTGGGAAGTTAATTTGGCTGGAATTTTAGGGCTAATATAGACGGGGCGAAAAATTCTACTAACAATCGAAAGGCGACGAAAGAAGCTTATAGCAAGAGTGAGAATACAAGCAACTTCCCGGTTAAGATTCGAACCCCCCAAATTCAGAAGGCACCAATGCACTAAACTAAGGAGATCGTTGCTTCTAGACCGATCGTAAAGAAAAGATACATCGTCCATAATTGGAACGGAAACAAAGCAATGCTAGTGTTTAATGTTACTGCTTTGCAGCAGAAATAGGTAAAAGTATACTAATACCAGGATGACTCTGCACAGAGTCATATTACCTTTAAAATATGTCAAGAAACTCACTGTGTAATCTAGAATTAAACCCTGGTTCAGATCCGTATCATCACCGACGGTTCCGTAGTAAAAAATTCTATTATTTTTGTGTGGCTATAATATAATAGTACAGCAATAAGTTTCGATAGTAACTTGTGTACTTGTGTAAGTCCTCTTTAAAATATTAAGTGCACTGAGTAGTGGGTATGTCCATAGTATAGGTACAGTCGCCTACAGATAAAATAGTTAAACAAAAATAGCACCTCGATCAGGATCTTGTTGCGTTCGAATTTTTTTTATTTTTTTTTATTAAGAAAAACAAACAGATAAACTAGTACATAATAATAGACAAAATAAATAACACAAAAGCCAGTGAAGTTTTCGCTGAAAGTATACAAAAGAGCCGAAAAACTCCTCTCCATGCTAAACTGTTCAAGGTATTCCTGCAAATAAAACATTAAAAATTGGCTATTCACACTTGATTATTTTAATACTGAAAAAATATTATTACCAATTAGTTGAGTCCTATGGACGCACACTGACCCTCACACCTACCAACATACACCCCCTCACACACACACACACATCACACACACGTCATCTCACGCACACACCCCTCACATACACCACATACACGCATACTTAACTGTTTAATTTAGCATTGCCTTATGTTTTTTCATAATTTATTTATCGGAAGAGACTGGTCCCCACAACACAGGGTATCCTAGTGTGGGAGCCAGGGGAATCAGAGAAAATGTAAAAGATACTGTCTGCATTAATAATTTTTTATTATATTTTTGATTTTTATTTTTTAAGTACTAAAAATAGCTAATATTGTGATATCACTCGGCTCATACAACTACATCTCTATTTACCGATCGCATAATACGAGTACATTATGTTTTAATATCTTTAACTTTAGAAGGAAGAATTCAGACACATGGCTGTATATTTTGTTAATATAGTATTTCAATTAATTTCAAAAATAAAGTTTAAATATGGCAGAAATATCTTGACTACACCTTACGATCGGGATTTGACAGTCCGCGATTGCTTTCTATTGGCCCATTTCTCCGGATATGTCAAGTTATTGAGTGAGATGGCAATATTGAAACTCATAACATAAGACAACAAATATTAATTAAGGATTACTTAGATATTTGTACGCTAAAAGTACCATATTTTTGCACGGCCCTAAATTGTCATATGTAACACCTAATTTATAACCAAAAATTGAGCAAATAAATGTATTTTATTTCATTTTATAATATTAAAGAGAGATTGAGCTATATTTGACAGGAGGTACAGACAAAATCTCAATCATACCTGTTGCGTCCGTATGCGTCTCTGCAGGTGACTGTACATAATGCGCAATGGTCTGCGCACCGGCATTTTGCTATTGTTTTGCGCAACACGCTGTATAGATTGCTGTGCTCGTAGCCTTAAAGGGTGTTATGGATTTATGATAGTTTATAGCGGTGTTCGTTGCAAAGTTGGATCATTTTTAAAATCTAGATACACTGAAAAAAACCTGTACAGCGCTTATTAAGTCGACTAATTAGACATGCTTCTGTTTTCAGACCGTAAATTGCAAACTAACCATGCTTGCTTATCGTATGGTTAGTGGCCAACCTATTTGTCAGAGTTACACGACTGCTGTCGAATTACAACAACCGGGACCGACTGCTTAACGTGATCTCCGAGGCACGGAGCAGTTCAGATGAAATATACCACTAGCGGTCACCCATCCTGGTACTGACCGCGCCCAACGTCGCTTAACCTGCACGATCACTACTCCTCTCTAACCATGCTGAAACTAACCACCAATTAACTAGAAAATCTTTGCTTTCTCGAAAATCTAGAACGACTGAAGTTTAAAAAAGTATTTAAGAATTATAAAGACCATGTATTTTATTGAAAATTCTTACCTAATTTTGTAATTTAATTCTATCATGACATGACCGAACGAACGTTCAAGGGGAGGAGATTATTTTTTCTTTAATCCAAGAACTGCACACATACCAAATAGGATATGTATAGTTAGTCTATAATTGCGATACATATATACCTACTCGCGTATTTATATCGCTATTAAATTCGTGATTTGAATAAATTAATGTTTATTATCAATTATCAATAATCAATCCTTGAACATATCCGCAACGGTACTTTTAGAAAATTCTTTTGTTCTTTTTAATGATACCTACTCAGTACAAACGTGGTTTATAACGTTCCATACATAATTTTACAAATTCTTGTCGTAGGTATCTACTTGTGGAATATTTTACTGAAATATTGTAGCATCGCCTATATAAAAAACTTTAGTTAGAACCTTAAATATGATTAATTTGTAACTTTCAATGTACAAATAAAACCTTATAAAAAATTAATTGTAATAAAGGTAAAATAATATTTCAACAATGCACGAATATGACATGATGTGTAAAATGAACTCTATAGAAACGAATAGGTGCACCTTAAGTACTCGTAATATTCAAATTAAGAAGTAGCTTTATTTATACGCTAATTAAAATCAAAGGCAGCCGACTTACCGAAAAAAAAATCCTTTCCAACAGCGACAGTTCGAAACAAGGAAAAAACTTGAAAACACCACCACTAATCACTGCCCGAGATCTACACCAATAGATCAACCAGATAAACACTATAAAATACCTTTTATTTTTAAAAAAAACAAAGTCGCTTCTATAAAATACCACAGACAACTTTTTAATTTTGCTGGCCACTAAGTTTTTATTCTTAATTTTTTTAAACACAGGCACTGGCGCGAATTTTCAAGTTTCAAGATGGCGTCAAGTAGCCCGCTCTCCGCAAGCTCTCGAGGTCGACTGAGTGGTTGAAATTGGCGATGTATGTGAGTGAGAGAACATACAAATAAGGCTTTGCCGCAAGGAGGCCGTGTTAGCAAGGAAAACTGCTTGAATTTATTAATAATTGGACCGCTTTGTCGCTTACTCCAATTAAAAAGATTGAAAAGGTATGTTCACAATAATATATTTCATTTACCTATTAAATCTTCATCAGAGTCCTATTTCACAAAGCAACAACCAACAAGCGATGTTTAACAAAAAAAACGTCCTTTGTTAAGTCTTCCATAAGTCTCGTGTCATCTTTATCTAGAGCTATGGCGTAGAGAGGGATTGGCATATATTTTAATGAAAGACTTAACTTTAAGCACGTTTCTTTAACTACATTTTTAGAGGGCTCACTTACCCATTTTTTTTGAGTTATTGAAAGAAAGAAAAAAGAATAAAATTGAATTTTAATTTATACTTTTTTAACGCAAAATTTATTGAAAAGTGAAAATGCGTCTAAAACTTTGTATAGCACTATTTCATGCACACATACTATTTACTGCAATAGTCGCTTCTGAAAAGCACAACGAAAAAAAATCGATTGACTGATTCACTGCATCAACGCCCAGTTTTTACCTTTTCCTATGATGGTTTTATAATTTAGTGAAACAAGTAATAGTTATAAGAGAATAATGGCGCCAGGTAAGTTTCTAACAAAATGATTTTCTTAAAGTAGCTTCTTAATTAGTTACCTACAATTTTGTTTACAAAGTTCGACTTGACATCTGTTGAGTTTTGTGGCGCCATCTTGGCATCTTGCTGCCTTGCCTATCTGTCAGTTTGGCATCACTTTTCTTCCGCGTTGGAAAGTTTTCTCGTTAGATATTGTGTGAACCGTGTTATTTTCTCTAAATTGAACTTGCAATCACAGTTTCGAGTTTATCTCTAGTGTTATGTCACAATAGATCGTATGCTAAGTGAAAATTCATGAATACATAATGACTGCCGCATCAGTGCAAAGCCAAACGAAAACCAGCACTGCAACGCCAGCAAAACCTCAAAAGAACTATGGAAAGATTGTTCTCACGCTGTACAACTGTCTCCTACCGGAATCGGTGTTTAAAGAGACACCGTCGCAAACCGACGGCCTCGATATCGAAACCGAGACAGACTTACGAATTCTGGGATGCGAGATGATTCAGACCGCCGGAATCCTGCTCCGACTGCCCCAGGTTGCCATGGCGACAGGTCAGATATACCTCCAAAGGTTTTATTACTCGAAATCCTTCGTAAGATACCCAATGGAGATCATGGCTATGGGTAGTATTTACTTAGCATCGAAAGTGGAAGAAAAACCTTGTAGAATACGAGACGTGATCAACGTGTTCCATCACATCAAGCAGGTAAAGGCGCAGAAACAGATAAGCCCTCTGATTGTTGACCAGAATTACATAGAGCTCAAAAATCAAGTAATCAAAGCAGAACGTAGAATTCTCAAGGAGCTCGGCTTTTGTGTTCATGTGAAACATCCACACAAACTCATTGTGGTCTACCTCCAGCTTCTGCAATACGAGAAGAACCGGCAACTCATGCAAATGGCTTGGAATTACATGAATGATGCTCTCCGGACCGATGTCTTCATGAGGTTCCACCCAGAAACTATTGCTTGTGCTTGCATTTACCTGACAGCCCGCAAGATCAGTTTGCCTCTGCCGAACAATCCACACTGGTACCTCTTGTTCAAAGTCCCCGAGGAGGACATCAGAGAAGTCTGCACGAGGATATTACAGCTTTACAGACGAACAAAAGTCAATCCTGAGGAATTAGAAAACAAAATTGATACTTTAAAGAAGATTTATCAAGCGAACAAACACATTCAAGCTCAGAAGGATCGTGATGCAAAAGCAGAGGAAAAGAAAATTGAATCTCCAACTGCATCAACTTCTAAAGACCCTAAACGGGACTCAAAGAAGGAAAAGTCACCGAAAACACCACCTTTGATGCCATATCGTCATAAAATGAAGAGGGAGAGGCGATCTCGGTCTCCTTATGATCGCAAGAGAGAATACTCAAGTAAAAGACACAAGTCTCGGTCGAGAGACCGTGAGTTGGACAGGTCACGGGAGAGAAGGTCTGATGATAAGCGTAGCCGGACATCTTCAAGGAAGTATGATGAATATGAGCGTAATGAGCGTACTAAGTCAAGTAGAGATGGTAGGGAGGAAAAGAGGAAACATTAGTGAAGTTGTAATAAGTGTAGCATAAGTTTTATTGTAATAAAGGTATTTGTAATGATTAGAAATTGTATTCATTCCAATTTTCTTTATTTCATACTTAGAATATATATTCTAAGATTTCATATACCTGTCTTCATATTGGGGTCTATTTAACTGTAATCCGTAATAACTACAACAAGATAATTTAAATCTCATCTTATTAATTTTCCCAGTATTTGTGCCTATTCCCTTACACAAGGGTGGTATCTACCAAGCAGGCCCAGAGCTGACTGGTGTATTTCACACCGCTTCCATAACTTTTTTATTTCCTCAGTTTCTTTTCCTTTACCGTTAGAGCAGATTCAATTTCAAAGCCTTTTATTGCTAACAACAGAAGGGTGTGCAAAATTATATTTAACTTAACTATGTATAAACTATAAATAAATTAGATTTTAAACTTACACATCGGCACCTTCTAGGTTGGCATGTCCTGTCGACACAGGCCTCCTCCAGCAGATTCCAGTTATTTCGTTCTCTTGCTAATCTTAGCCATAGAGGACCCGCTACCTTTTTAATATCGTTAGAGCAGATAGCAGTCTAAATGTACGTAAATTTTATAAAATCTCGGTACATGGCATTGCATGGTTTTGAACCCAGACCTCACGCATGGGAGATCGGTGCCCTGGTCACACTAGGCCATCGACACTCTTAATTTAGAATAGAATAGACATAAAAATTAAAATCATTTCATAGGTAAAGTCGCAAGCCATTTCATGAAGTGTGGTTCGGGGCTAGGGACATAGTGTAATTCAATACCCTTGTCTATGTATCTATTGATCTGCATTCACAAAGTTGCTAAAAATCTTAGACAGATTCGACTATTACAGTGGTATCTGAATAACTTTTTTATAATTCCTAGAAATGCCTACGAGCTTCGTGAAACGCGACATTAGCCATTAGGTTCAAAAAGTTTAAATATATAATAGATAATTATTATAGTTTCTTATCAGACAATTTCAGATTTCCCTTGAATTTTTGAATTCGCAACCCGAATTGGATTTTTTTCATTTTATAGAAAGTTATGTCCCAGTAGTCAACTATGTAGCACGATTTCACGATTTGTTTTTGTTTAGTTCATGATTTATAATTTTCGTACACATCTGCATGTTTCTATTTTACTAAGTGCATGCTGTGTTCACGGGTATTTATCCAAATTATTATTATTATCATTAACTCTTTATTGTACACACACAGAATATGTTACAAACTTAGACCATAATATGTGAAGCACAAAGACCGTGACTTATCTCTAAGAGAGATGTGGTGACACCGTTGAGTCAATGGAACACTTGCTGTGCGAATGTGACTCGCGGGCTGGAAAGCGTATGAGTCTTCTGGGGGTAGCCTACCCGAAACCAGAGGACTATAGGCTCCTTCCTGTAAGCTGTACAGCGTCCTTGATGCACAGTATCTTTAAGGAACAGGAAGAAGACTAAGGTTAGGGGTGAGCACAAAAGATCCCTGAGGGTCGATGTCCCTGTCATAAGATAAGATCTCTAAAAGAGATCTCTTCCAGCAAACCCCATAAAGTGACAATTTGATATGAAAGGCAGGCGAAGTGTGCACCTATAGGCTAAATAAATATACCTACTTAATAATACAAAATAGAAAATACGTACATAAATATAATACAATATATAAATAGACTATATACTAACATAGAGAAATAAATTTAATTACTACCGATTACTTTTAATCAGGGTTCTTAGAGAAATAAATATAATAGATAGATAGAAACACTATATTGTACACAAATACAGGAATAATATCACGATATGTACAAAGGCGGCCTTATCGCTTAAAGCGATCATCTTCCAGGCAACCTCTGAAGTAATTGGACATTAAAGAGATTAGCGACTGTGTAGTGTGAAGATATAAAAAAGGTTACTATTACTTAATACAGAGTAAATTTAGTAAAATAAAATAAATAATTATGTAGCATTTATTTATATATACATAATATAAATAAATATTTAATAAATAAACACATAATAGATAGTAAACAATAAATAGATAAATATAGATAATAATAAAAATAAAATGCACAATTACAATGACAAATAATGAAGAGTAAGACTCGCTTTAAACGAAGCGAATAATTATAATATAATATTATTAATTGATTATTATTATTGTAATATTTTGATCACTATTTCAGTTCGCGCGACACGTGCCGGGGTATTTTTACCCATTTTCCCTTTCCACGTTACAGTATGGAGTTATTTCAAAGCGTCTATAGAAGAGGCATTCAGTTTATATTTAGAGCGGGAACCCGACGCTCGTATAACGCGTTCCGTTCGCTGTTTGCCCTTTAAAAATAACCTAGTGACTTATCTAGTAAACTTATTATAAATTAAAATAGTTAGAACTAATTTAATCATTGGTGTCTTCTTTGGTGGTTTCGAGTTAGATTTCTAGTCTAGTTAGAGCTTAGAACAAGAGTTAGTGGCATGCTATTGTCATCTGTACATAAAACTGTACAGCGGCGATAAATTTTAGACATGTAATGAAACAGATAAAAAGGTACAGAAAGCAATCGTATTTGGGTTATGTGGTGTATTTATTAGGTATTTACTGTTCGGATTTTATGTCATTTTCAGAAAGTTTCCGGGATTTTCCTTATTCGACTGACGTTTACTGGCTGAAATTTTACTATCGCAAGAAAGAAAATTGCGTATGTAATTCAGTAATCACTACTACTGTGCCCGTTTGGTTTATGATCTTTTTTTATTACATAAGGAGAGCAGACGAGCAAACGGTCCACCTGATGTTATGGTCACCGTCGCCCACAGACATCTCACCTCACTGTATTAATATTAGACGGTTTTTGATGCGCTGCTAACCTTGAGGACTAAGATGAATTGCCTCATGTGCCGGAAATTACGCTGGCTCTCTTACCCTTCAAACCGAAACACAGAAATGCAAGCATTTCTGCTTCACGGCAGAAATAGATAAGAAGGTGGTACCACCCCAGGCGATCCTTCACATTACGATCTACCACTACTAAATCTGTATGTAGCCCCACCGATATATGGTACCCCCTAATGCAAGAGAAGGTATGTGCCCCAAGTTAGCCCAACAGTGGGGTCGTAATACACTGATGATGATTCATTCTTATGTATAACCGGATGCAGGAAGCTGTTGCTCATGTATTGAGTAATAAATAATCTTTCATTACACTAAATGACGTTAAATGCTCGTGAAACTTCAATGTATCAGTGTAATACTGCTACAGGTGATTCACGGCATTCGTATGCGTTACTTTGGCATGACCAGGATGTCGGATTGTAATCCTGACTTGATGGAAAAATGTCGAAATTAGTCGGAAAAAAACAGATTTAGTCGGTCCGCGGTTACATCGTTATGACGCTTTATTTGTGGCCGTGCCAGAGTAACGTTATTCTGGCATGACCATTAAATATCGCAAGAACCACAACACTTAACAAAGAGCTGACTACTATCAGAAAAGGTGGTTATTTAGTCGAAGCTAGTCGCAAAAAACCAGCACTAGTCGCTCCTCCGTTTAAAAGATAAATAAAATCTTTTTAGTTTCATGATCACATTACATTATATTATGCTAAACGTTGGACTCCGCACTAGGCAACAGCCTGTATCGCGGAGGCCGTATTCAATTTTCAAAATACAGGGTGGACCAAAAGTCCGTTAACATTTAAAATGGTTATAAAAAATACAAATGCTACTTTAGTGAAAAACTGTTTATTTAATAATAAAGTAGACAAATTAGGATTTCACTTTTTAAAAATAACATCATTCAAATGTGACCCTTGTTCATCCTGGCACACCTGTAACCGGGAACGGAAATTTTGCATGACCGCCCGACAAGTGGTTGGTGAAATGTTCTGCATTTCCTCGCGTATATTTTCTTTTAATTCCTCAATAGACACTGGGTTGCTGATGTAAACTTTACTTTTGAGATATCCCCAAAGGTAAAAGTCCATTGGAGTTAAATCCGGGCTGCGGGGTGGCCAGTGAATGTCACCTCTTTTGGATATGACTTTTTGGCCAAAAATTTCACGAAGTGCTGCTATAGAGTCATTGGAGGTGTGACATGTTGCCCCATCTTGTTGGAACCAAGAGCTTCGATTAAAGCCTGAGAAGTCCTGTAATGCTGGAGCAAAAAAATTATGTAGCATCACAATGTATCGCTCTGTATTAACGGTGACGGCGCGGTTTCTCTGATCTTCATAAAAATATGGACCAATGATTCCGCTGGCTGACAATGCGGCCCATACAGTAACCTTGGGCGAGTGTAAAGGTTTTTGGTGCTTCAAGTCCGGGTTAGTGTCACTCCAGTATCTGCAATTTTGTCGATTGACATGTCCATTTAGGTGGAAGTGTGCCTCGTCTGAGAAAAAGATGTTATTGAAGCTCGTAAACCTCTCAAGCACTTCGTTAGCAAACTGCAGTCTCTGAGCAGGGTCATTTGGCTTTAAAGCCTGTACAATTTGAATTTTGTAAGGATGTAAATGTAAATCTTTGTGTAGAATGCGATTTAGAGATGTTCTGGGCACATCTAAAGCACTAGACCGCTTTCGAGTAGAGAGACCAGGTTGTTCTCGAACAGACGCTCGTACACGCTCTATGTTTACTGGATCGCGCGATGTCCTAGGTCGGCCGGTTCGTGGTTGACTTAAAGTTGAACCTGTTGTTTCGAACTTCTGTACCCATTTTTTAATCGTTTGAATTGTTGGTGCTTGATTTCTGTTCAGCTTCGGTCGTAGAATCGTTGTTTCGATAGTACTCGCGTACGCAAAATGCGCGTTGCGCTCCGCTGAATGACGCCATGGTACTAAATCCCTATTAGTAGCTCTCGCTTGTAGTAACACCCCCCGCGCCAATACCCCGCCCGCGCCGACGCAGCGACCTATTCAAATGTTAACGGACTTTTGGTCCACCCTGTACATGGGGATATAAGACTGGTCATGCTAAAGTAACGTTATTCTGGCACTTCCACCAGTACTCCTTTGTAGCTTTTAAACGGCTAAATAGTTTCGAATAAAAATCTGTGACACAAATATCTGCAAAAAATATATCTGTCGCACCATTTCAAAAGGATTTATATTTAATGAGAGTTTTAATAACATGATACAGCGCGATTTTGCAATGGCATAATTTCACGGTATGATATGCCGTGCAGTGCTTTTATTTAATTTCACAATCTCGCAATTAGCCGCTCGGCCACCTCTCCCAATGCCGCCCTTTGAAATTGGCCCGGAGCCCCCCTCCTTCGCTACGCCACTGTCATCAATTAATACAGATGAATCAATAAATTATCACTAATCAAATGATACCGGATACCAAAACACGCTGTACGCAGATGCTAACGAGTGATAAGTTACTAGGAAGGCAGTTCATTTGTCTAATTACTGGTATCGATGTATCCTAAAATTATCATATCATATCATTAATTCATAAACAATCAGAAATTGTTTGAATATTTACATGTCAAAAATAATAATTAGACTCTCTTTATCTAGTCATCTAAGTCTACGTAGGTCGCTGAAACTTGGTGATGCGTAATCGTTTATGGCTTCTTTCTGTATAGAGTCCAGCAGCATCAGGGTTATATCCTTTGGTACTTTGTCGGTTTTATTTATTTGACACATACGAATGTAAAGAAATAAATTAATATAAAAAAATAAATCGAAATATATATTTATATTAAGGACGTTACGGAGCTTTGACTCCGACTCCGAAAGGTTGGAACTTCCGATTGATTTTACACCTCCGACTCCGACTCCGGCTCCGATAATTTTGAATCGGAGGTTATACTGAAGATGTGTGAGCAAACATATTCAAATATCAATATTTTATTAAATAGTGTAGGACTACATAAAGGAATGTTTTATTTCCGCAAACGTTATCAATAAAAAATATTGGTCAGTTCAGATACGAAAATTTAAAAATGGTTTAAAACATATCTCTTCTGAAAATCTCTCTTCTACCTCCGACCCCGGTTCCAAATCCGATAAGTCAAATTTAAAACCTTCGGTTTCGACTCCGGTTCCGTTAAAACCACCTCCGTAATATCCCTAATTTATATATATATTTAAAAAATATATAGTTTGAAATGGCATGTCTATCGATAATTTTGTATTATCAACTTATAGACCATAGACCAATAATAAATAATATTTTAACTAGCATCTCGTGGCATATTTACAAATACAAATAAATTTATTTTGCAACTTAAATTAATACAAGAGTGGTTGATGCGCTAAATCCCGCACTAGGATACCCTGTGTCGCGGGATTTAGGCTCTTCTATTTAGGAACGATTATGATTTATGAAGGAAAAATAAATCATTAAATTATCACATTCCCATGTCTAAAAGATGGAATAGACGAGTTGATGAGTATCTATTTCCGCCTCAAAGCAGCAATGTTTATATTACTATGTATCAGTTTGAAGAATAAGAGAGCGTAGTCACCGGTACATGAGGCACTCCATCTAACTCCTCAGGGTTAACATCGTATTGAAAAACTTCTGGTAATATTACTCGTATAGTGAGGTGAGATGTTTACGGGTGACTTCAATACCAGAAACAAAAACAAACTTGCAGTCTCACGCTTTAGACTTAGTAAAGTAAACACATCATTTATAGGTCACTGTGTACGATTTTATAATAAGATACCTGATACTGTAATAAATATGACAGAGAAAACATTTAAGACCCATATAAGACGGATCTTATGTAAAAAGGGTTATTTTAAAATAAATGACTACTTAAATGATAAAGAGGCTTGGTCCTATATTCAGCTCCAGTTCTGCACATTGTGTGTGTATATGATTGTATTCATAATTATTGTAAGATATATTTATTTCAAAAGATGTGCTGCTGAAAGTTTCTTGCGCCGCTTCTTTCCTTTCAGCTACAGCACCTTACGAAGCGGTGGTAGAGTAAAAATATGTGCTGCTGAAAGTTTCTTGTGCCGCTTCTTTCCTTTCAGCTACAGCACCTTACGAAGCGGTGGTAGAGTAAAAATATGTGCTGCTGAAAGTTTCTTGTGCCGCTTCTTTCCTTTCAGCTACAGCACCTTACGAAGCGGTGGTAGAGTAAAAATATGTGCTGCTGAAAGTTTCTTGTGCCGCTTCTTTCCTTTCAGCTACAGCACCTTACGAAGCGGTGGTAGAGTAAAACATGGCGTTGTAAAAATATAAAAAAACTGTGATTTGATTTGACGGTGGCCAGTTATCATCAAGTTGCCCGTTTGCTCATCTACTCTCCTTATAAAAAATCTTTCGACACATGTGACGTCACGAAGATGTACCTACTTCAAGTAAAGTGTTATCTATTACTGCGTGTTATCAGCACATCGTACAATACCAGACCAGTGCTCGGCGCGATATACAACCCACCACACCGCTAAGATTACAGCAGTACTGATATTTCATTCTGTGATAATGATAAGGGGCAAAGGTGTAATGTTATCTGACACTTCATTAATGGACAAGTGTTTCAAGTGAAATTGTTTTTTTTTTGTTGTTATTTGGAAATACAGTGTTTTGATTTCGATCAGATGTGTTGTGAACGGCTCGAAGTATGGAAGAGAGGTTAATTTAAAATGTTGAATGGAATATTGGAATTAGAAGCGTTCTGAAAATTATAATTGTTAATTATTAAATAAATAACAGATATCCTAAAACTAAATAGTAACTTTTTAAGACAAAATAATTATATAAATAAGTATTACTTATGATCAGATTTATAAGATGTATACAACTAATACATTCCTTTTAATGATCTACCCACTACTGTATGCCTCCTCTCTTTTAAATTCATTTAATGATATTTTCAAATATAAACAGACTTTAATTTACACTTTACTGTACAACAATAGACTTAATAAAAACAATTAAAATGAGACATTGTATAAAGGGTGAACTTATCTCTAAAAGAGTTTTCTTCCAGCAAACCCGCGAAAGTGAAAGATGCGTTATAATTTAAAGGTAGACAGACATAGTGACTAGACTTTAATATTACAATACATTAATTTATTAATAAATAGAAATTTACACGTCAGAAAATAATTAATTAAATATTTGTTATACACTTTGTATCATTATAATTAATTATTAATCATATAAAGAATTATAATTAAATCAAAACATTGAACTAAATTACTTACTTAATTCTATTTCGGAACTTTCATTCCGGACCCCATGCTGTGACCCCATAGATTGTAGTGACTGAATTAGCTTAAAAAATTTCTAGCATATAATAGTGAATAGTGTATTCCATTTGACCTAGATATTGTTGAAGTAAACATGATTCTTATCTTGGGATGGTGTACTAAAAACAAATGAGTAATCTAAAGTGTTAACTGGGAGTTAGTGTTCCTGACGTTTGAACGTGGACTTAAACCATAGTTAATCATTATGGTGCCTCTGAGTAAGATCGCGCATCGAGCCTGCTTTATAATGAGCAGAACACTATATATGACATGTAAGTATGGGTTTAGGGAATAGTTAGGTACGGTGGGCAAAAATAATGGCCTAGTGGTTGGGACGCTGTGGTTAAGCAGTCGGTCCAGGTTGTTGTCGTTCGACAGCAGTCGTTAAGTCATGTCAGATGCCTACGGGCGGCCTGAACAACTCTGACAAATAGGTTGGCCACTAACCATACGATAAGCAAGCAAGCAAGAACATTATAAATAGAAAATCATAATACCTACCTAATAGAGCGTTGGTGGCCTACTGGCTAGGACGCCGGACTCCCATGCGGGAGGTCCGGATTTCGAAACCATGCAATGCCATGTACCAATAAGTTTTTCGGATTTTTTCGAAGACATACGTGCAATTACTGCTCTAACGGTGAAGGAAAACATCGTGAAGAAACCTGCATGTCTGAAAAACTTAAAAGTTTCCGAAGGCGTGTGAAATCCACCAATTAGCACTGGGCCCGCTCGGTGGATCATGGCCCGTACCCCCTTGTGCAATGGGAGGCCTGTGTCCCAACAGTGGGGACATTATTAGGCTGTTTATGATGACGGTGGGCAAAAATAATGGGTACACTGGGAATAAATTAAAAAATTAATTTGAAGCCGCAGCAAGATCGTGGGTTCGTATCCTGCTCGCAGTTAAAATATTCAACCACTTTTTCTAATTTATTTCAGAAATACCAATATTGTTAACAGCTTAATAAATAAAAATTGGGTACAGTGGGCTTTGTTAAATTAAGCTTCGACTTGTCATTTGTTGCAAAGCTGTGGATTTTGTGTGACGCATGACGTGGTTGAAAGTAGTCATGCAGTAGAGGGCGTCGGTGGCACAGTGGCTAGGACACCGGACTCCCTTGCGGGAGGTCCGGGTTCGAAACCGTGCAGTGCCATGTACTAATGAGTTTTTCGTATTTTTCGAAGACTTACGTTCATTTACCGACTGCTCTAAGTGAAGGAAAACATCGTGTGGAAACCTGCACACTGAGATGACCAGTGTGTAAAATGGGGTAGGCACAAAAGATTCTCATGTGTCGAAGTGCCGCTGCATTAATTGTTAGCATCGTCTAGTGCCCAGAGGGCCATAAAAACATTATGAGTCGCATGATTAGAACCAAACTTAGGACCCTATTTATCTCCATCCCGTTTTTTCAGGTTACAACACTGAACCAAACTCTTTTAACTTCCAAATTGTTTCCAGGCTGCTGCGGATGCTGCTCCGCGCTGCGCCCGCGCTACAAGCGGCTTGTCGACAATATCTTCCCCGCCTCTCCGCAGGACGGCCTCGTCAAGTCCAACATGGAGAAACTCACCTTCTACTCGCTCTCCAGCCCGGAGAAACTTGACAGGATCGGAGAATATCTCTTCCAGAAAGCTTCGAGGGATATCTACAGGAGACGGCATGGGTAAGGACATCTGTCATAGTAGTAGTAGTACGCTAACATGGAGAAGTTGATCTAGTCGCTCTCCAGCTCGGAGAAACTCGACAGGATCGGAGAATATCTCTTCCAGAAAGCTTCGAAGGATATCTACAGGAGACTGCATGGGTAAGGACAGCTGTCATAGTAGTAGTAGTACGCTAACATGGAGAAGTTGATCTAGTCGCTCTCCAGCTCGGAGAAACTCGACAGGATCGGAGAATATCTCTTCCATAAAGCTTCGAAGGATATCTACAGGAGACGACATGGGTAAGGATAGGTGTAATAGTTTCTGCCTTTTTTGCCAGTGAAAACGGTGTAGTCTATCTAACATGAAGAAGCTCACCTTCTACTCGCTCTCCAGCCCGGATAAACTCGACAGGATCGGAGAGATCTCTTCCAAAAACTTTCGAGATATAAGTAAAGTAAAATACACATTATTGCAGAAATAGAAAACAACAAACATAAGATAGAAAAGGAAATAGTGAAGTACAATTTAGGCGGCCTTATCGCTACGATCTCTTCCAGGCAACCTTCGGGCAGAGGAAATGATTTCGAGAAAGAGGTAGTAGGTGTGCAATCAATATGGAAAACCTTATACACAGAATTTTATTTACACAACAATAACATACTTATAAAAAATTCCAAGGAAATTAATTACCATACTATACTTACTAAGTAACAGAACAGTGACCACAAACGGAACGAGTGGATCAGACAAAGGACGAAGCTTAGAGACGTGGTAGACCTCATCGCAAGCCGGTAATGGAGATGGGCGGGACACATTGCACGGATGGATAGGGACCGGTGGACCAGAAGAACGCTGGAGTGGAGACCACGGCAAAACACGCGGGGACAAGGTCGCCCACCTGTGAGATGGGTGGACGACATTCGGGGAATAGCGGGCCACAACTGGATGCGCACCGCCTGCGACCGTCGGAAGTGGAAGAAGTTGGAGGAGGCCTATGTCCGAAAACGGACCACACGTGGCTGAGATAGATAGATAGATAGACTTACTAAGTACATAAAATAAATAGGCACATATATATGTATACTTAAATAAATAAGGATAAACGTACATAAAATAATACATAGACTACATAAACTGAAATATATAATGAGTACATAACATACACGAAAAGCAGAATAACAACAATATATTTTCAGGAAAAGATATGGGTAAGGAGAGCTGTAAAAGAGCGGTGTAGTCCATGCAGGTACTGATAAATTGGGTCTTGAAGAGTGCGTTGAAGTTGTGGCGTCGTGGCTAGGACGTCGGACTCCCATGTGGGAGGTCCAGGTTCGAGTTTTTTTCGAAAAATTTACGTACTTTTACCGACTGCTCTGATGGTGAAGGAAAAGCTTGTGTTGTTTATCTCTCTTTTCTCTCCAACGACACATGTCTACAAGGACGCATCGTTGAAAATTGAAACCGTTAATTTAGCACTGTAAACACCAGAATATAGAACACAATACAGAAGTATATGAAATGAAATGAAATTTATTTGCCAGAACATAGTGAAAATTATAGGTGAATTAAAAAGCATAGGTATCATATGTTCCACCGACAACGGTATGCAAATCTTTTCTGCTGTTTGTTAGTGTCGTTGAGATACTCTTTTATGGAGTAATAACATTTGTCTAGAAGCCACTTGGAAATATTAGTTTTAAATTGGCTAGCAGGATCATTTTTAAGGCGACTAGGCAGATTATTATACACTAAAATTGCCATACAGAAGGAATTCTTTTTATACAAGTCTACTCTGGAACTTGGCAAATAGAGACGGTTCTTGTATCTTGTAGACCTCGGGAAGACATCAGCGTGTGTTTTGAAATATTGCGGATATTGTCGAACGAAAATACACATCTGCTTAATGTACATACATGGTATGGGCAAAATTTGTGAACATTTAAAAAGAGGTCTACAGGAGTCCATGTAATGAGCTCTGCACAAAGCACGCACACACTTTTTTTGGACGATGAGGGTCCTATTTGCTTCGACCGAGTGACCCCACAACAGGAGCCCGTAATTCAGTACGGATGACACATGCCCATAATAGGCCATAAGGGCTACTTCCTTTGGTTGTTCGTCTTAGTTTTATAAGTGCAAAAACAAATCTATATACAAAGATTAATACATGCAGCACAAAACATCCGGTGTGGTACAGTGCCAAAAAGGGTACACCAGCTCAGCATAATGCTGAGGCAAGTCACAGCGCTGATTTTCAGCTGGCCCCTCAGTGACTGCACGTACGAAGAAAGCAACAGTGTTACCGCATTGCGGCTCAACTAGGGATCAACCAGATAAAAGTAGGTAGTTCTAAATATCCCATCAAACCTTATCTAGGTTACGGAACCTTGTAGAAAAGTACTTGAGACACTTTAATTCATTGTCAGTACGAAATGTGTCACGGATAGCTACTGGTAGTGAAGTGGTGAGTGAGATAAACATTATCTTTTATTGTTATAATTCATTGAGTGATACTGCAAAATTGCTTTCTTATGTTAAGTAGTTATGGACATTGAGGTGTAGGGACACTGTGTACAGACACAGTGCACACTGTGTTCTACATTGTGAATTATTATGTCAGCAGTTTTAAATGTCACGCGGCTGCGCCCGCGTCGGGCTGGTCGTGTCTCTACCGCCGTCATGTATGGTGTACTGTTTGGAAATATAAGTATCGGTTAACAAGTCCAGTGTCTCATTGAAGATGACTCCTCGAAGTCATACCCTGGCTAGGACATAGGTATAGACACGTACCGAACTCTTAGACCAGTAAAGAGGTGCAACTCATATATATCTAAAGAGGCATGGATTGTATGAAGGATTCTATGCAGAGTCAGCCTAGGATGGAACCATTAACCAGTTACCCATTTCCGCCGCTAAGCAGCAATACGCATTGCTGTGTTTAGGTTTGAATGCTAGGAGAGCCAGCGTAACCGGCGTACGAGACTTCATTTAAGTCCTCAAGGTCAGAGCATATCGGAAACCTTTAATGACTTACCATCAGGTCATCATTGGACAATATTTTTTTTGTGTTTGTATTTATTTGCGTACTTCAAAATCAAAAGTATTGTTCTGTGTTTAATACTGAATAGTGTTATTTCGCCTTACAAAAGAGTTTTTGATACAGCCTGTCTACTTATATATCTCCACTTAGAGCGTCGGTGGCACAGTGGCTAGGACACCGGACTCCCATTCGAAACCATGCAATGCCATGTACCAATGAGTTTTTCGTATTTTTCGAAGACTTACGTACATTTACCTACTGCTCTAACGGTGAAGAAAAACATCGTGAGGAAACCTGCACACTGAGATGACTAGTGTGTAAAATGGGATAGGCACAAGGATCGAAGTGCCGCTGGGTTATTCCCGGCCCCCTATCATAAGATAAGATTTCAGTAATGATCATACATTGTCAAAAAATAAATAATAAAATGTTAGCATGTCACGATCATACATTAATATTAATAAAATTTCTTACTTAAAGTAAGTAAAAAAAGGCAAAAAGTTTAAAAAAAAATATTGCAGAATATAAATCTACAGTATTTCAAACATCATTCGTCAAGGAACTCATTGACAGAGTAATAGGCCTTTTGGATTAATAATTTTAATTTAATAACGAAACCTCCTATTAGAGACGCGCAGACTCTTGACACCTTCAGGAGAAAACTTAAAATCTATACAATTGATCTACAAAAATCGGACATTGCTCCGTAGATTCTTTAGGTGCCCTGTAACTACTGTCCTTCACAATCTGGAAGTGCTCGGTAATATTATGCCTCTACTGTGAACTACCATCCACACACATAATACCATGTAAATACACCCGCACCATGCCATCACCCTCCCACACACTCAGTACCTCAAATACACACTAATATCCTCATTCATGCAAACAAACACATTCTTACATCACAACACGCACACACTGTTGCTTTCTTCGTCCGTGCAGTCACTGAGGGGCCAGCTGAAAATCATCGCTGTGGCTTGCCTCAGCATTATGCTGAGCTGGTGTACCCTTTTTGGCACTGTACCACACCAGATGTTCTGTGCTGCATGTATTAAACTTTGTATACTTCTGTATTCTGATGTTTACAGCGCTAAATAAACGATTTCAATTTCAATTTAAAAAAAAAACATTTGTACGTTTTAGTATCTCCACGCTATGTCCATTGCGGGGCAAGCAGAGAGACTGGAGCGCTATTAATATTTATGTTGGTACGCCTCTACCTCCTAGACAATCATTCGCCTCTTCACATGTGCTTGCACTTGGTAACGATAAACAAACAAACTAATAGGTATTCAGGTTATTCCCCGGCTTGTTTACTCTACGCCAGACATGAAGGATGATCAAAACTTTGTTAAGACTTTGAGAATTAGTTTGTAAGACTTTGAAAACGTCTCATATTGCGACTACAGAGCTTGTCGTAAAGATTGCGATTTGAGACTTTTAAATAAATTATTTTTAATACAAGCTAATGTTCAAAGACTTTAGTGAAAATGGCAAAATTAGTGATTTAAGTCACTTGTTTATCGAAATAGGATTGATTTTATGCAGATAATCGTAAGTAGCAAGGTTATATTTAATACATAACACTTAACACTAAACATTATTAACACTTAACTTCCCACACTCACACACCCACTCACCGTACACTACATATGCACACTTACATCATTACACACTCCCACACAACCTAACACACCCCCACCCATACTCACTCTTACCATTATCTTTACTAAATTCCTCTCTGATTAAATTTTCCAAATTCCTTTTAGGTTAAGAATATAATTTGTAATTTGCTTGCACAGAAAGTGCGACGGAATCCCGACTTACAAGATACAGGTTTTCGACCTAGTTTGTAAGTCGGAGGTCCTTTTTTGTGTGCCCTGTAATAAGTAAATACACTTTTTCATTTATTTATTTTTCATACAAAAAGTGGTTGATGCTCTAAATCCCGCACTAGGAAACCCTGTGTCGCGGGATTTAGGCGCTTCTATGTAGGTACAATTTTGATATATAAAGGGAAAATAAATAAATGATAATAAAATATTGGTATGCAGCTTAACGCTTATATAGATGTAGGTAGGTATAGACTGTAGGTATATGTTGCACCTTAGCTTAGCATAGAAATTAGGTTTGTCACGTAGGTATTTGGGTACGCAAATAAGCTAGACACGATGGTAAAATTAGGCTGTAAGCTTTTGTGAATAATTTTAAGCTAAAAATATGCTAGGGTGCAAAAATTAAAGGCTTGCACTAGGAGTATTTTAGGTAAATGTAGGCAGCAAGTGGATGTGCATTAGCTAATCTAGGCTGAAAATAGGAGGCTCTGTAGGCTAGCACATAGATCCGGTAAACACAAAATGTAGGTTTGCTTCTCGGATCTACACACATCGAAGGGGAAGAAACATTCAAAAAAACGTTCAGAATGGTGACCACAATGGCCGCCGTCGAGATTGCGAGCGGTCAACGATACCGGTCCGGTTAGGTGCTCCTCGGTGCCAACAATAATTATCACGTCCATAATCCCCGAGGGGGTAGACAGAAGAACCACTTCCAATCACAGGTAGTTCCCACTTTTCGCCGTAAGATTCGGTGGACAAACGTGATAGGTGGCCAGCCTACCGCCGTCTACTAGATGTAGAATAGTATACACTAAGGCCCTTAACTTTGCAGGTTCGTGATAATAGCAATGGAGGCTATGGACCAGCTGCTGCTGGCGTGCCACTCGCAGACCCTGAACCTGTTCGTGGAGAGCTTCCTCAAGATGGTGCAGAAACTTATGGAAAGCACAGACCCGCAGCTGCAGATCCTCGCCACACAGAGCGTGAGTCACAGTCATTATCAGGCCAGATCTTTGCGCTGTGCCGTATGGCTCTAAAGAATAGCAACACCCCAACTCTTCCCGTGGGTGTCGTACGAGGCGACTTAAGAGCGCAGCTAGCTCCTTTGTGTTTCTTTCTCACGATATATCTAGCCATAGTCAATCGGAGCGTCGTGGCTAGGACTTCGGACTCCCATTCCGGGAGGTCCTAGTTCGAAACCACGCAGTGCCATGTACCAATGAGTTTTTCGTATTTTTCGAAAGACTTACGTACATTTACCGACTGCTCTGACGGTGAAGGAAAACATCGTGAGGAAACCTGCATACTGAGATAACCAGTGTGTGAAATGGGGAAGGCAATGACAAACCACCCCATTAAATCTGCCTCGAAAGTCGTTCTATGTTATTAATTCCTTAGAATGATCACGACCCTCAGCAATGAGGACAAATGACTTAGAAGAGATAGTCAATCGGAGGCATCCAGCATCAGCTCACTCTGACAAAGATACAGTCGACCGCAAACCAACCTACATAAAACGTAAAAAATTGTGAAACTGAAATGTACCATTTCACTCTGACGGATATAAGGTTGAGATTCAATCGATGAAAGAAGACAGATGGTATGCTTTAGCTAGTGGTCCAATGTACGAAGACCCAAATAGAGTCCACTGTCCCACACACTGTGAGCATCTCCTTGTACATCCAACGTAAATTCGCGTAAATACGTAGCCGAGCAGTACGTGCGCGCGTGCTGCACCGACAGAGTTGTCCTGCAACTGGTTTCTAACCACGGTCCAGAATGCCGACGTATTTTCAGACCCATGGAGCAGTATTTGCAAAAAAATTACATTGTTTCTAAATTCGGGTGTTAATCTTTAAGATAAGTAAGTTTTTTAAGTTTATTTTGTACCTGTAGGTATAAAGTACACATATATGGTTACTGAATGTCTGGTGCTTTGCAACATTATGTAAACCAGACATCATTAATGTTATAAAGAAATACATACCTATAGCAACGTGTTTAAGTAAATAATTGAGAAAGTTTAAAAATACATAATTAAAATACATCTCTGATTGATTTATATAAATTCCTTTTTATTAGTTATCTTTATGTGTGTAGTTAATATTTTTAGGTGGCAAGTCGGTATATTATATACAATGTCTGTGTACATCTGAGAGCAATAATGCACCCGCCAGCAAACTGTTAATACAGTTTGACGGAACAAACTCTGTAGAGACAAAATGTAAATTAATATTTTTTTCTTTTCCATTTCATTCAGTTGGCCATATGAAACTGTTATAACTTATTGTCAGTGCCCTTTTATCGTTCTAGAAGAGAAGGCGTTCTAGTCCAATTTCTACAGTAATCGATCGATCACGCCTGTTATAATTTGTAGCATCAGCGATTTTACATAAATCATATTCTATTCTAAAGTAAAGTAAGGTAAAATACACTTTATTGCACAAATAGCAAACAATAGATAACAAATAGAGAACAAACAGATCACAAAGCACTATGTATATTTGGCAAAAGGGGGGAAAGTCAGCAAATACTGACATACTCGGGTACCAAATATGCAGCGCTGTTTTTCATTTCACCCATTATGTCAAGATGATAGTGGGAGCGATAGTGATAGTGGGATTCTAACCTATTCTATTCTAAAATGTACTATAAGGTACTTACTTGCAATAAAAACATTTTGATTTTGATGATTCCACAGTTCGTCCGGTTCGCCAACATAGAGGAAGACACTCCATCATACCACCGGCGCTATGACTTCTTTGTGTCGAAGTTCTCGGCCATGTGTCATAGTAACCACAGTGACAAAGCCGCCAGGGACAACATCCGGCTTGCCGGCATACAGGGGCTACAGGTAAGAGAAGAAATTACCGCATCACAATGTAATAGGAGATAATCCTGCATTGCTTTACCACTAGAGGCGCCAGCCTGTGGCGCCCTCACATAACCCGGTCTCCCCCCTCCCAGGAGGGTGGGTATCTTTGGAAGATTCCCCCCGTTACAAAAAAAAGGACGCAGGTCTCTCAATAGAGAAATTTGTGATTTCTTCAAGAATGACGTTTCGTTTTGCTTTGATTTTTACGAAGTGTGCTAGTGGCTCCATATACGCAACACTTTGCGTTTTATGTCCTATTAGTGAAGAAAATGTACAACCAAATTGTGGGTAGCTGTTACCGTTCTCAAAATGATGTCATGAGGTGGCGAGCTAAAAAGAGATATGCTATCGCGTTGGTATAGCGCTTTCTCTTTTTAGCACCCCATCCCATGATATCATTCCATCGTATCAGAAACCATAATGACTGCTTAATCTTTGAAGTGTATTACTAATCAATTTTTTTATGTTCCAGGGTGTGATTAGGAAGACAGTTTCAGACGACCTGGTGGAGAACATATGGGAAGCGCAGCACATGGACAAGATTGTACCCTCTTTGCTTTATAATATGCAGGTATGTCTTACTGCATAATGGGGCGCCCCCCTTGTGAAAGCAAAAACTAATTTATCTTTGAATCTTTGTACATTTTTTGACGCTTGGACGCCTCCAAGGGTCCATAAATGTATCCCCCCTCTTTTTATACGCCCGTGCCCCGACCAAAATGAGAGGTGTTATAAGTTTGAAGTGTTGGTCTGTTCGGCAGGGCTGTTCTTAACCATGTCAGATAAAAATTGGTTTAGTGTGGGATCTTTGATAAAAGACGTTATGGCAATGCCATCTAAGTGGTTTGAGTTTGAGCTTAAACGTCTAGTATTAGACGTAATGCCATTCCCAATATCTAGAATCCTAGGGGATCTTATGATGATCAGGAAAACGTAAGCGGATCTCAATAATAGTAAATCGTGTTTTTTCGACAAGACGAGTAGACGAGTTCTGGAGTAGAGACCGCGTTTGGGCAAACGTAGTGTGGGACCCTGCTAGAGGGAGCGACGATCTGCGCAAGGTGGCTGGCAGCGACTGGATGAGAAGAGCCGAATATCGGGCTCAATTACGCGTCCTGGGAGAGGTCTATGTCCAGCAGTGGACTAGAGTGGGCTGCTGATGATGATGTGTTTTTTTAGGTCTTTACGTTGTCAGTTTTACATAGTGTATAAACGATATTAAACTTAACAATTTCCCCACACAGACAGCGGAGAAGTACGAGACGGTGTCCTGTATGGATACAGACACTCGGGATGGCTTGGAAGACGACCCGCCGCGCTTGGCTGAAGCCTGTCTGAGGGAGCTGGTGGGCCGCGCGTCCTTCGGGCACATCCGGAGCGTGTTGCGGCCTGTTCTCACGTGAGTGGAATATCTAAATGGTTAATACTTGCGGTTGTTGGTACTTGGTGAAACTTCTAGTACACGATTAGGCTTAAATAATATACTGTTTTACGGGTTTTCTATTGTATTTTAATAATTACGACCGGTTTCGTTTACACATCTTCAGGTATTAGATTGATATTGTCGCAATTGTTAGTTGGTTAACTTTGTATAAGAACTGGCTGAAAATCATAGGAGCTTGTAGTCTAGTTGCGATCACGGTCCGAAAGTGTTCGTGCAGGTTAAGCGACGTTGGCACGGTCGGTACCTGGATGGGTGAACGCTAGTGGCATATTTAATCTGAGCTCCTCCGTGCCTCGGAGGGCACGTTAAGCAGTCGGTCCCGGTTGTTGTCGGTAAGCCATGTCAGAGGCCTACGGGCGGTCTGAACAACTCTGACAAATAGGTTGGCCACTAACCATACGATGAGCAAGCAAGCGCTGTGTGTTTACACGCAAGTGTATTCGCTCAAGCATCAGCTGAGCCAGGTGCCTGTTGCCAATAGTATTATGGAGTGAACTAAATATGTCGATATAGATAGATTCTTTCTTTCTTTTCTTAGTATACAGGATGTAACATTAAGAACGGTCAGTATGGGAAAGTCTGAAACTATAAGACATACGAACATCTGTTCTTAGGAACCATGTCATCAATTTTAGTAACAAGAAAAACTGTATTCATACATTTAAAAAAAAACCTGTACTCAGCCTGGGAATCGAACCCGGTTGTTTTGAAAAAAAAATCCAACACTATTTCTATTTGGATATCGACTGTGTAGGTGTTAAGGAATAAATGTTAGTATGAAACGTGATGTTTAAAATTAATAAAACGCGTTGTTTCCATATCTTTTAATTTATTTGAAAAAAATACACCCCGCTCCCCAGATCTGCGAATGAAATCTGTCCTGGACAATAATAATTATTCCTAAACTAGGTTCTGTCTGCCCCTTCGGGTATTGTGGACGTGAGAGTTATACTTGCTTGCTTGCTTATCGTATGGTTAGTGACCAACCTATTTGTCAGAGTTGTTCAGGCCGCCCGTAGGCATCTGACATGGCTTAACGACTGCTGACGAACGACATCAACGGGACCGACTGCTTAACGTGCCCTCCGAGGCACGGAGGAGCTCAGATGAAATATACCACCCAGCGGTCACCCATCCAGGTGCTCGCAACTAGGCTACGAGCTCTTTACCAGGCTACGAGAGTTATACGCGTATATAGCGGGTTTATGATTTGTATGCAACTCGAGATTTTTATATGAGCGTTATTGACAGCGCCATCTCTTGACAAGTTTCGAGTACTACTATTACATATAATAATAGAAGATTGTAGATTTTATTGAGGGTTGTTTGTTGCAGCCACTTCGACCGCCACGAGCTGTGGGTGCCGAATGATTTCGCTGTACACACTTTCAAGATCATCATGTTCTCCATACAGGTAACACCATTACTTATCACTTGACCGACTTCAGTATGATTGACTGAGTCAGTCGAAGGATTCATTCAAGTGTGATGGCATTCAGTACGGTCAGTCTACGATTTACACCATATAAACAAAAACCTGTCTAAATCGTCAACTGAATTCATTCAGTCGAACCTATAAGCGACAATATTTCAATCTCACGAGCGATTTAGAGCCTCTCAGTTTAAGGAGAGACATCGGCTCTTTCTGCGTCTTCTATCGCGTATACAATGGGGAGTGCTCTTCAGAACTATTTGACTTGGTGCCATCTTCTACTTTCTTGAATCGCACCACTCGTCGGCGGCACAATTTCCACCCGCACTTTCTTTCTTTTCTTTTCTTTCTTTCTTCTTTCTTTTTTCTTTCTTTCTTTGCCTTGGGTGTCTACCACGACCCGTTTTACACGAACGTTTTTGCCACGCACCTGCAAAATGTGGAACTCTCTTCCACCCGACGTTTTCCCGCAGCGCTGATCTGACTTATTGGCATTCTTCGTAACTTATGATGGGGGGGGGGATGATAACCCAGTGGCACTTCGACCCTTGAGGATCTTTTGTGCCTACCCCATTTACACACTGGCCATCTCATTGTTCAAGTTTCCTCACGATGTTTTCCTTCACCGTCAGAGCAGTCGGTAAATGTACGTAAATATACATATAAAATACATATATAAACGTATGTATAAATGTACGTATCTTACGTAAATACGAAAAACTCATTGGTACATGGCACTGCATGGTTTCGAACCCGGACCTCCCGCATATGAAATTAGATTGACATCGTTTATTTAATAGAAACTAAACCGCATTTATAATTCGACAAGGCCAGGATATTGTCGCACGTGGCAAAAATCGGAACTAACGCCTCCTTCTATTAAAACGTCACTTCATGAACGTTCGCTACGTACAAACTGGCGCCCCCTGCAAATGCCATTTGATCGTTGTCGTGCGATGCGGGTTACGACGAACCAATATTTCGCGCTTGTGGGACTGAGATAGCGAGCGAATAGATTTCGTGTGTAACAAAGAGAAGGGTATTAAATAATAATGCCGGGATTTTAGCGAATACATTGCTATACAAATTTGTTCAGGCGTTGTATTTGCTTCTTGAAATGTGATTTAATGTTGTTTTTTTATGTTGGTTGGTTGTGAACTCTCGTCAAATGATTTTTTTAAAGGTAAGCCGACAGGAATCGTGTTATTTTATTTTGTTTTATAAATTTCATAAACTCACATGTACAGTTTCATATCACCAAAGCATATGTGAGCTCAATTATATACATAACACCACTATATGTCTATATTGTTCAAATATATTAACATATTCTTATAAACTCACCAGCGCAGCCGCAGCCAAGAATCCTTGAGGGCCCTCTGATGGTCTTCCAAGAGCTGGTTTCTTTGTGAATCTTGTCCAGATCGGCGCTGGAGTGTTTTTTGTTGATTTGGAGAAGTTTATTTACGTGTGGCACGAGATTTTGGGTTTATAATGAATAGTTTTATCGGAGCGGCGGGCCGACAGCGCCATGCTCCTCTCTCGATCTTTTTTAAGTTGCGGATTTTTTCCGCTAGGTGCGAATTGTCCAGAGCTATCTGTTTTGAAGCGCGAAAGTTTAATTTTGAAAAACTTTCTAAATTGGTGCAAAGACGAATACGAAACAGAGTGTTATATGGACCCCTCGCCGCAAGCAGGGGTAGATTTAGTAGTGGTAGATCCTACTGTGAAGGATCGCCTGGGGTGGTACCACCCTTTTATCTATTTCTGCCGTGAAGCAGAGATGCTTGCATTTCTGTGTTTCGGTTTAAAGGGTAAGAGAGCCAGCGTAATTTCCGGCACATGAGGCAATCCATCTTAGTCCTCAAGGTTAGCAGCGCATCAAAAACCCTCTAATATTAGTAAAGTGAGGTGAGATGTCTATGGGCGACGGTGACCACTTACCATCAGGTGGCCCGTGTGCTCGTCTCCTCTCCTTATTTAATAATTAAAAAAAGCATCGCATTCCTTTTTTATCCACCTTTGGATTATAGGTGAAAGATTATAAAACCCCACAACTGTATTGTTCCAGGCTCAATACTCGTACAGCGTGGTAGAGGCGTTGATGCAGCATCTAGACGTAGCTAGCAACGGCTCCACGGACCCTAAAGCCAGGACAAGAGTTCGCGCCGCGCGAGCTGCCGTGCTCAGCAATATCGTAGCTATAGCAGCTGGGGACAGCGTTGGTAAGTTATCTTGTCATCGGTCCCTGATCTATCTAGACCTGCGTCCTTAAGATACTCAGCCTCCTGGAGGAGAGACCGGGTTTTGTGAGGTTTTACCCCCTCGTGCATATTAGAGGGCTCTGGGATCTTCAGAGGAACGCACCGGTGCCCTCCCCTTGCCTTGGGCTCTTGCTGGGTGGTGTATGCAATATCCCTAACTATTTCAGGGAATTCGGCAGCAAGCAATCTAATCTAATCTATTGTAGACAGCCGATTTATTAACTGATGTTTTACCTAATTGGCGGTACATGCAAATAATAACTACCTACTTACATCAGTGAGTAATGCGTATTTTATCACATATCTACAATATATGGGGTTCTATTTTATTAGCGGCAAATATTTCTAGGGTGTCATCTATAGGATATAACAATAAAAATAGGGCATAAAAATATTTTTTTTTAATTATTAAAATTTCGAAAAGACGTCAAAATTGTATGTTTCAAAATTCTACAAATGAATGAGTTATATGAAACTCGTTTCATTCATAACGACATGGATGAGTTTATGCCACCAAGGCGCAAAATAATGGGGTTTATTTTTCTTTAGTATGGGACATTTTTATACAAGTAACAGGATTATTTTTTCGTGTAAAGTGGTACAAATAACCAGTACATACCCCCTACAAGTATTTGCTACTAATAAAAAAGGACCTTATATGTAGTTTCAATTTTAAAATATAATATATTTCATTGCAGGACCTTCAGTTTTGGAGATCATCAACAATCTCCTTACCAACTTGAGGGCTTCGGTGGCCAGAGATTCCGAGGTAAGAAGAATAATAATAAGTTTATTTGTGCGGTAAGATGACAAAGTATTCATAGTCCATACACCAGTAGGAACATAAGGGAGAAAATCTTCCCTTAGGAAGATCCTGGGAACCGTGAACGGGAGCGCAATACAACGTCTGGCTACTAGAGACACGTTTTGACCTCGATCTCGCCTGATGGTAAACGACGATGAGGTTGACGATGGAGCATGCGGGTCCAGTAAATGCCTATTCACTCTGGCCTTGAGGATCCTAAGGTTGTAGGTTTCGGGAAATACAGACGCCGGCAGGCTGTTCCATTCCTTAGCCGTTCGCATAATGAACGAAGAATCTATTTGAAAACTGGCTTGAACTAATTTAATAACTACCTACAAAATAATACATTACAATAAGCAAAGGTTATATTAAACTAAATAGAATTAGTGAGCAAAAGGTAACAATAAACGCTGACCTCTGAACTAGGGAGTTCCTGTACCTCGGTACCTTTAATACTTCTCAAAATATGTTCTATAGCAAAGTTTTGTAGCAAATTTTTGTATTGTCGTTCGATCCTAGTGAACGCAACTCAAAATCAATACAAAGCAACTAATCAGTTTACGCTGCGATGACGACATATAGAACTACAGTACTATTCTAACACGAGCACGAGCAGTACGATATCCAATAATAAGTTACTAGTCTTGTAATTTTTTTACATTTTTTAATGTTTTATTATTATTATAATTTTTTCTCATTTATCTAAATTGTAATTTATAAATTACTTACCTCTATACGTTTGGTTTAACAATTACTGCCATTAAATTTCTGAAAAGTTGTATCCCGATGGAAAGTGTTGGCATCTATTATCTTATCTTATGATAGGAGGCCGGGAATAACACCAGCGGCACTTCGACCCCCGACGATCTTTTGTGCCTACCCCATTTTACACACTGGTCATCTCAGACATGCAGGTTTCCTCACGATGTTTTCCTTCGCCGTTAGAGCAGTCGGTAAATGTACGTAAGTGTTCGAAAAATACGAAAAACTCATTGGTACATGGCACTGCACGGTTTCGAACCCGGACCATGGGAGTCCGGTGTCCTATCCACTTTGCCACCGACGCTCAATTTGGTTTAACAATTACTGCCGTTAAAATTCGGAAAAGTTGTATCTCGATGGAAAGCGTTAGCATCTATCATAATTCATATCTATTCATATCTATCTATTATCTATAGGTCAAAATAGAGAAAAAATAATAATTGTACAGTAAATAATGATAAAACACGCCATGTATTATGAGTTTATGAGCATATAACCGTATTTATACCTGAACATTTTTAAATACATTCCTTTTCCTTTCCAGAAAGAAACCGACGAGAAACTATACCAAGAAGCGCTGATCAACGCTCTGGGAGAGTTCGCGGACCACCTGCCAGACTTCCAGAAGATTGACATCATGATGTTCATCGTCAGCAAGATACCCTCACAGCGAGGGAAGGGCACGCGGCCTGACGCCATGCTGCAAGGGATCCTGTTGAAATCACTGCTCAAGGTTGGTTGTATGTTCACTCAACTCGCCAACAGATGTCGCTGTACAACGCGCTATCGAAGTTTTCTGAACATCACTGGTGGACCGGCATTGGTCCCCAGGCCAACCGCCTGGTGGAAGATCTTCCCTTTTTCCAATTTCTAGTTCCTCTTTACTACCAATCAGTTCAAACAACTTGCCGCCTTTAGGCATCCAAAGCCACTTGCACATTCCGTACTTATATGCGATATATGGTTCCTTATATCACTTATATGGAACCATATATGTAAATTTCATTTATTAGTAAATACGTAAATACTTATATGTATTATATTATATTTTATCCTATTATTATTCTCCTTTCTGTCCTTCTTATGCTGTTATTTTAAAAAAATACAAATATTTAAAGAACATATACTATGTAAAAAAAATTAACGCTGTAAGATATCCTGCAAAAAAAAAAAAAGAAAAAGAAAATTCTAAATTTAGCCGTATTATACTACTAAAATGTCGTTTTAAGTTTAGGTCGTGCTTCTTTAGGTCTTTTATAGTGTAAGTTTTTGAAGACGATTGTTGATTTTATTATCATTAGACCTATAACGTTTCAATATTGAGAAATACGTATAAAAGTAACGTATTATTTACTGCAAAAGCCAGATTTTACAAATATACAAAAAAAATTTTTTTTTAAATAACATTTTTTTTCGTAAACATCTCACCGTCAATAACTGGCTCTTGCAGTAAATAAATAAATAAATAAATAAATTTAGTAATAAATTTCAATTAGGGAATTGAAATTTTTGCACATCATATTTATGATAAAATACCTATAGGCTACCGGAGACGATCAATTGCGATTGACAATTGAAGAGGATGGCGCAATACAAAAAAGCGAGAAGGTTGTAAGCGCCTCTCGCTTCTTTGTATTGCGCCGTCTCTCTTTAATTGTCAATTGCAATTGATCGCGGAACCATTTAAACTTTCATCTGTCTAAAAAAAATAAGTATAGTTATGCATAAAAAATGCAAAAAAATACGTTTACAAGAGTAAGTTTCTTGCGCCGCTTCTTTCCTTTAAGCTACAGCACCTTACGAAGCGGTGGTAGAGTGAAACATGACGGTGTAAAAATGTACTATAAGGTACTTACTTACAATAAACACATTTTGATTTGATTATTTTTAATTATTTATTTATGAGGTAAACACAATAGATTACAACCAGAGAAATTACATAATAATCAATATAAAGTTATGAGCTAGGTCGTAACCCTTAACGTGTAAACACAGCATGGTGAGGAAGTGGGAAAAATAATAATAAAAATAGAAATTTATTCACACAGACAGTGTCTTTTACATTTTCTCATATTCCCCTGGCTCCCCCTCACTAGGATACCGTGTTGTGGGGGCCGGTCTCTTCTTTAAGAATGCGTGTATGTGTTTGTGGGATGAGGAAAATTGGTTTTTGTACAACATTGAATTGGGAAAGGAAAAAATACTAGTAATAGTATTTTTAGTAAGTATAAAAAATAACAATAATACCTACTGAAAAATAACCGGAACTGTGCGATATGTATCTAGTTGCAGTTATAATAAGTATAGGTACCTAGCTATAGTTACGGTGCGCTGCGTCCCACCGCCTTTAGTTTATTATATGCAGTATGCAAATAGCTACCGCGTTTGACTGTTGTCCTCTCCTTATCTGTCGTGCGGCTCCAATACCTAACAGGAACATATAAATAAATAACGGAAATATTAATAAACAGAAGTAAAATATTAGCAAACGAAGGAAGGTACTTAATTTTTAAATTATACATTAGAATACAGGAAGGTATGTATGTAGGTGCGTGGATAGCTCACTTGAGGAAATCCTTAACTCGTCTTTTAAATACTAATGGCCTGGGATTTTTTTTGATACATCCTCGTATTTAGTTACCTGATCGTGTTCCCAGGTGGGCACAACATACAAGACGGCGGAACTAAGCAAAGCCTTCCCGGCAGCATTCCTGGAGGCTCTCCTACGACTGTCGCACGTGGGCGAGTCCGGCACCCGCGCGTTACTACAGCGCATTCTTCACACGCTGCTGGATCGTAGACAGAACGCACGGCTCCTCGCACAGCCCACGTCAGTATCTATTTTTTATTCTATAAGACAGACATTTTTTATTGATAATGTTCATTAGTTTTCAAAATGTGATTGGAGCGTCGGTAGCCTAGTGTCTAGGACACCGAACTCCCAGGAGGTCCGGGTTCGAAACCGAAACCATGCAGTGTCATGTACCAATGAGTTTTTAGTATTTTTCGTAGACTTGTACATTTACCGACTGTTCTGACGGTGAAGGAAAACGTCGTGAGACCTGCACACTGAGATGACCAGTGTGTAAATGGGGTACGCACAAAAGATCCTCAAGGGTGGAAGTGCCGCTGGGGTTATTCCCGGCCCCCTGTCATAAGATAAGAAATGTGAATGAATGTGTGGGACAGTAAAATAAAGTATAATAAGACGCTGCAACCCGATCCGTACTTGGCTGGTTTTTGAAGAGCCATACTGCGTCCGGGACGGCTTCTTCTTTGGTTCGGATGGTGCAGATGCGTGGAAGATTCTCCAGATAGCATTGAAATGTGTCACACCAGCATTTTAATGAAGCATTGAAGAGTTGTTTGTTATAGTGAGGTGAGATGTCTATGGGCGACGGTGACCACTTACCATCAGGTGGTCCGTTTGCTCGTCTGCTCTCTTTATACAATAAAAAAAAACATTGGGGACGTTCTACTCGGCTCGGCCTATTTATAATTAGTTTTTATTTTCTTACAATGTGTGGCGACGCACGACGCGCGCCACTACGATACAGTACCTACTCACATCGGCGTAGAACGCGCTATTGAAATTTTCCTAGGACATCGTATATATACGAGTTCCAAACATCCACAGTTGGACCAGCACATCTGGTCACCAGGCACAACACCCCGCCTGGTGGAAGATCTTCCTTTTTCCCTTTCATACAGCTGACGTTACGTCATCCATATCCTCATATAGCGCGTTCCTACAAATATTTTAAAAAAAATAAAAAATTATTGTCTACTAAACCCGCATTTGACCTCGATCTCGCCTGATGGTAAGCGACGATGGAACATGCGGGTGCAGTAAATGCCTATTCACTCTGGCCTTGAAGATCCCAAGGTTGTAGATTTCGGGAAATACAGACGCCGGCAGGCTGTTCCATTCCTTAGCCGTTCGCATAATGAACGAAGAAGCAAATCGCTTCGTACGAGCAGATGGGATATCAACAACATAAGGATGGAACCCCTCCCCGCGCCTGGTAGTCCGAAGGCGGAATGGAGATGCTGGAATTAGGTCGTGCAATTCCGATGCGCACTCTCCGAAATGTATCCTATAAAAGACGGATATACCGACGATGTCATACGTCTCATGTAACTGTCAATGTATTCCAGGGTGGAGTACGCCGAGTTGGGGTTGACAGTCGAGAAGTGCTCTCGTCCCGACCTGATCTTCATCAGCAAGCACGGATATGCTATCTTCAGTTCCCTCTACGACGGTAAGTAGACATTCTCTGCGGAAGCGGTTTTGTTTGGGATCTCTTTATTGTACCAAAGAATATACAATTTAAAACATTTGAATTATAATATTTATTTATTTTCTCTTAGGGAAATTAACAAACAAATACATAAGTACAATAGACTTAGAATACATAGATAAAAATATGCTAATAATAAATTTCCACTTATAAATAACAGTATAAATATAGAACTTAAAAAGAAGTCATTATTACTCACTTATATATAAAAGAGAAGATTACAGATACAGGCCGATTGTAAAATAAATAAATATAACAATATTAAGAATATAAAAGAGACATATAAAAAAAAGAATTCAACATTTATGTGACAGAGAGTGTGGGAAACTAGTCATCCTTAAAGTAGTTCTGTGTCAGGATTCGTCTAACTGTAGTGGTGCTGGTGCAGAACAAGTCCAGGTTGTGTACGATACACAACTTATTAAAGTTGATGTAACTGCGGGGCAAGAACGCATTCCGTCTATAGTTGGTATTGGCAGTTGGTACCTCCAATACGGGACGCTGTCTGAGGCCAAGTTGATTAGTGCGAAGGTTAAGTTTTGTGAGCAGTTCGGGACTATCGACTGTCCCATTAGCAATGTTCATTAAATAACAAATATCATTAATGTTTCGTCTAGCATCTAGTGGCAGAAAGTGGTAACGTTTACAGCGATGTTGGTAATCAGATGATTTTTGATGGCTTTTATATTATTAAATAAATTTCAAAAATAATGTGATACGAATCATATACACTTCTTATTGGCATCGATTCAGGGGCGAATTCAATTTGGGGGACCATCGTTTTTTTATTAGCCTATAGACTATCCCACTGTTGGGCAAAGGCCTCCCCTCCTCCAGACATCCAAAGAAACATCTAAAGAAAAAAGTTACACTTTAACAGTTCATTGCATCTTGTTCCGTGTACTGACTCTGAGTGACTATTAACGCACAAAGGCAGAGATCGCACAGTTTCGCCGCCCACGCATGTTACTCACCTCTGGATCTGACACTCGGCTAGCAAAAAACCTCTAATGAATGGTAACTGAAATGGTGAATAGGTGGTGAAGTCACCGGGACTTCGGTCGACGGCAGTGAAGAGATACACAAGGTTCCTTGTACCATGGGATTCAGGGGTCAAGAAATAATGCAGACATTTTAAAGCCCCCGGACTATAATAAGTTACTACCCTAAGAAGAGCGTCGGTGGCACAGTGGCTAGGACACCGGACTCCCATGCGGGAGGTCCGGGTTCGAAACCATGCAGTGCCATGTACCAATGAGTTTTTAGTATTTTTCAGAGACTTGCGTACATTTTCCGACTGCTCTAACGGTGAAGGAAAACATCGTGAGGAAACCTGCACACTGGGATGACCAGTGTGTAAAATGGGGTAGGCACAAGAGATCCTCAAGGGTCGAAGTGTCGCTGGGTTATTCCCGGCCTCCTATAATAAGATAAGAAAATACATCTATTCGTCTATATTATTTTCAGGTCTGCAGTTGGAATCGAACACCGTGGAGAACATAGAAGCGATATACACGACTCTCGCACTGCTCTGCATCGAGCTGGCGTCCGAGGAGACGGCGTGCGACATGGTGCAGCTGGTGCTGGCGTGAGTAGCTCTTGGAATGTGATGATATTACTTTTAATTTCCTCAGACATGCAGGTTTCCTCACGATGTTTGGACTGGACTTATTTAAGTATATTCGTCAAAACTCAATTCAAATCCGTTCAGTAGTTTTGGCCGTGATTCAAACAAACGGACAACGTTTTTATTATATGTATAGATTGCTTTGTCGAACCCTCAGAATCCTCTTATTTTTGGTTTCGTCCCTGACCTGCTGTTTCGCCCGCGATGCCTTGGCCCTGGCACAGCTGAAAACCAGCGCTGTGGATCTGCCGTACCGGTCGGACCGCAGCACATGCTGAGCATGTGTCCTTTTAACATTGTGTTGTGTTTTCATGTTAAGTCTTTTTAAGTTTAATCATGTATGCATAATGCAATGTTAGATAAATGGGTTTTTCTTTATTTTTTTCTTACCTCAACGATTTACTGCTTACGTTTTAATCATTACAGCATCCAACAGTCTGCTCTAGCGAACCCAGTGCTGACGGTGGCTCAACAGTGCCACCTCCACTCAATCTCCATATCCTTGGGCACATTGCTGCCACATGTGATGATGCTGCCGCGACTAGCAGACTATTTGCACAAGGTGAGTGCACTGGCAGCTAGGTTACGTATATACGTTCCAAAAAATGAATGAATAAATGAATGAATACTCTTGTAGGAACGCGGTATGTAAGGAGATGGAATAACGTAACGTCAGCTGTATGAAAGGGAAAAGGGAAGATATTCCACCGGGCGGGGTGTTGTGCCTGGTGACCAGATGTGCTGGTCCAACTGTTTGGAACTCGTATATATACGAAGTCCCAGGAAAATTTCGATAGCGCGTTCTACGCCGATGTGAGTAGGTACTGTATCGTAGTGGCGCGCGTCGTGCGTCGCCACACTCTTTATTGCACAAAATTAGTGTGATACAGTGCGTACAAAACGATTAATACAATCTAGGCGGTCTTATCGCTAAAAGCGATCTCTTCCAGACTGGTAAGTATGCGAGTACGGATGGACACACAAGTGAAACCACGGGTAGCTAGTAACGCACTGACGCTTTATTGGAAGTAAACCTCATAGGTGTGCTGGCGCAGCACGCACACATATACACCACAGACAAACAGAAATGTGTTCGGGGTGACTGTTGACGAAGCAATCCTGGGACCCTGGTGTACCCATATAAAAAAAAAATTCTGTTTGTTCTGTTTTTGTTATTGTGTGTTTCACTATTATATAGGTAACTTATGTGTGATGTAATGATTGTATTCCAAGTAGTTGAATTTAATGAAGTTAACTTTGTTCTATTTTTCTTTTTTATTTATTTATTTACACTTTATTGTAATAATAATAATAATAATAATTTATTTGATACATTTCATTACATTATATTTACATTAAACTATAGAACTCCGCACTGGGCAACAGCCTGTATCGCGGAGGCCGGTTCAATCTTATCTAATAATTACATCAATTTATACTAAGATATATTTATTTATGAGATATTGTACAACAATAGACTTAAGAAAAACAATTAAAATGAGACATTGTACAAAGGGTGAACTTACCTCTAAAAGAGATTTCTTCCACCAAACCCGCGAAAGTGAAAGATGCGTTATAATTTAAAGGTAGACAGACATAGTGTTTCTTCCAAATTTTGTCAGTTTTATATTTTCCCATGTTTAATTTAATTTAATTTATTTATTAGGTAAACACAGCAGATTACAACCATAGAAATTACAGAAAAATCAATATAAAGTTATGAGCTAGGTCGTAACCCTTAACGTGTAAACACAGCACGGTGAGGAAGTGGGAAATTGATTGTTGTACAACATTGAGTTATGAAAAAATACTATTGAATGTAATGACTAAAAAACCTATACCTATTTGAAAAATAAAAATAATAAAGTAAAGACTATAAAGTAGGTGCGCGGATAGCTCACTTGAGGACACCCTCAACCCGTCTTTATACCCCTCATGTTCTATAACATGTTCATTTCCACTGGTCACAGAACAGATCTGTCCTCCGAGATACAGGAACTTCCTAGTTCGGAGGTCAGCGTTGTAAAGTAACTGGTTGTTCACTAATTTTATTTAGTTAGTTTAATATAACGGAGATTCATGGCGTAACTCTTAAATATTTGCATGCCAAAGCTGGCGAAATATGCGAGACCTAATATTGAAGATTTGTCATCAAATGTACCATATTTCTGGCGAATAAATAATTAATTCATTCATTGAGCCTAAGGTTATCCTTGAATGAATTCAGTCAACTTATCAGTCAACGATTTCTCGGATCGATTAATTAAAATTGAAATCGTTTATTTAGCGCTGTAAACACCAGAACATCTGGTGTGGTACAGTGCCAAAAAGGGTACACCAGCTCAGCATAATGCTGAGGCAAGCCACAGCGCTGATTGTCAGCTGGCCCCTCAGTGACAGCACGGACGAAGAAAGCAACAGTGGGATGCAAGGGGGGTCACCAACATCTAGACCTCCAAATGTCAAACTCACCTGCACGTGGTGCATCCTGCCGATTAACGAACGAGTCCCTGGCGACCGACTAGTGGCGGTATAACCACTCGAATTATGGCTGGGTCAAAATATCAGAAGCACGATGACGGGCAGCAGCGTCATCGGGGCAAGCGACCCGGCTACTGCGATCGCCAACCCGCAGGCCTAGCGTGGCGATTATGGCATCACCTCTTATGGACAGCGCAAAAAGTAAACGGCCTCCAGTTCCCGGCCGCCCCACTATTCCTGGTCACGGTGGCGGCCATGGTAACTGTGGGGCAGGGGGTGCGAAGAATCCCCGGGCTACGGTAGGCTACCAAAACAAACTGACACTGGCGACGTATAACGGACGAAGTTTACGGCTGGACGAGCACATTGCGCAGCTCGAGGTAGAGTTGGAGAAGATACGATGGCACGTTCTGGGGTTATGTGAGGTCCGAAGAGAGGGGGAGGACACATTAACCCTTGAATCAGGCCATCTACTCTACTTCCGAGAGGGTGATCAACTTTCCCAGGGCGGTGTCGGGTTTCTCGTCAATAAGTCCCTCATAGACAATGTTGTTGAGGTCTCCAGTGTGTCGACAAGGGTAGCGTATCTTGTCCTTAAGTTAACCGAGAGATATTCTCTCAAGGTTGTACAAGTTTACGCACCGACCTCGACACACTCGGACGACGAAGTGGAGGCTATGTATGAAGACATAGCCAAAGCCCTAAACAACACCAGTAAGGCACATTTCAATGTTGTCATGGGGGACTTCAACGCGAAAGTGGGAGTACGGACTTGCAGCGAATCGAGGGTTGGGCCATACGGCTTTGGAGGCAGAAACCACAGAGGGCAAATGCTTGTTAACTTCCTGGAGATGGAGGGCCTATTCTTAATGAATTCTTTCTTTAAGAAGGGACCCCATAGGAAGTGGACTTGGCAAAGCCCCGATACTGTGACGAAAAATGAGATCGACTTCATTATGACGGATAAGAAGCACATATTCAGAGATGTCTCAGTGATCAACAGGTTCAAAACCGGTAGTGATCACCGACTCGTCCGAGGCACTCTGAATATTGACTTCCAGCTGGAGAGACGCCGTCTAATGAAGCCCACGCTCCGACCTACTCTGCACCAGGCCGTGGCAGGCTCCGACCGGTTTCAGCTAGAACTGAAAAACCGATTCGATGCCTTGGAAACCACAAATAACGTTGACGAGAATTTCCAAAACGTGGTGAGGACTATTAGGGATGAAGGAGTAAGGTTTTGTCGGTTGCAGCGCACAGGCACGAAGTCGAAACTCTCGGACGGGACTCTGGCACTTATGAGGGAAAGACGCGAAAACACACAAGCCACATCGTCAGAACAACGAGCACTCAATAAGAGAATAAGGAAGCTGACACGACGCGACCTCCGAAGCTTCAATACACGTCTCATAAAAGAGGCGATCGAGAAGAATAGGGGGTCAAAAGTGTTCGTTCAGCAACTCGGGAGAAGCCACCTGACGAAGCTCAAAATTTCTAGTGGCAGAACCGTCACCTCCAAGCCAGAGATACTCGCCGAGATCGAAGACTTCTATGGCCGACTGTATGCTGCTCATGCTCCGCGGCCTGATCCGACAATCGAAGATCCTAGAGCCACGTTAACCCGACACTATACCGATGAACTGCCAGATTTTAGCCTAGGCGAGCTCGAGCTGGCTCTCAAACAGCTTAAGAATGGAAAAGCCCCTGGTGAGGACGGTGTCACTTCTGAGCTCCTTAAGGCAGGAGGAATCCCTGTACTGAGGGAACTTCAGAAGCTCTTCAACTCCGTCCTACACAGTGGGAGAACTCCGGAGGCGTGGAACAGGAGCATTGTAGTTTTGTTCTTCAAAAAAGGAGACAAAACTCTGCTCAAAAACTACAGACCCATCTCGCTCCTGAGCCATGTATATAAGCTGTTTTCGAGAGTCATCACGAATCGTCTTGCGCGGAGATTCGACGACTTCCAACCTCCGGAACAGGCCGGATTTCGGGGAGGCTTTGGCACCATAGACCACATCCACACTGTGCGGCAGATTATACAAAAAAGTGAAGAATATAATCAGCCCCTGTGTCTTGCATTTGTGGACTATGAGAAAGCCTTTGACTCCGTCGAAACCTGGGCTGTTCTGGAGTCCTTGCAGCGTTGCCAAGTCGACTGGCGATACATCGAAGTGTTGAGATGTCTGTATGACGCCGCGACGATGTCTGTCCAAGTACAGAACCAGCAAACAAGACCCATCCAATTGCGCAGAGGAGTAAGACAGGGAGATGTTATATCTCCGAAACTGTTCACGAACGCATTGGAGGATGTCTTTAAGACCCTGGACTGGAAAGGACACGGCATCAATATAAACGGCGAGTACATCTCACACCTACGTTTTGCCGATGATATAGTCGTAATGGCGGAGTCGCTGCAGGAACTTCAAGAAATGCTGGACAATCTCAATGCTGCTTCACGACGTGTCGGTCTCGGGATGAACTTGGACAAGACTAAGGTCATGTTCAATGACCATGTCGTTCCGGGACCGATTATCGTCGATGGTACGGCCCTCGAAGTTGTGCAACAATACGTCTACCTCGGGCAGACTATGCAATTAGGTAGAAACAACTTCGAGAAAGAAGCCGACAGAAGAATTCAGCTGGGTTGGGCAGCATTTCGGAAGTTACGTCACATCTTCTCGTCGCCCATACCTCAATGTCTAAAGACAAGAGTCTTTAACCAGTGCGTCCTACCAGTAATGACCTACGGAGCCGAAACGTGGACACTGACGGTGCGACTGGTTCACAAATTGAAAGTCGCTCAGCGTGCTATGGAAAGAGCTATGCTCGGAGTATCTCTGCTGGATCGAATCCGAAATGAGGAGATCCGGCATAGAACAAAAGTTATCGACATAGCTCATAAGATTAGCAAGCTGAAGTGGCAGTGGGCCGGTCACATCTGTCGCAGAACCGACAACCGCTGGGGTAGACGAGTTCTGGAGTGGAGACCGCGTTTGGGCAAACGTAGTGTGGGACGCCCCCCTGCTAGATGGAGCGACGATCTGCGTAAGGTGGCTGGCAGCGACTGGATGAGAAGAGCCGAAGATCGGGCTCAATGGCGCGCCCTGGGAGAGGCCTATGTCCAGCAGTGGACTAGAATAGGCTGCTGATGATGATGATGGACACATTTGTGTGGCGTGTGCATGGCATGTGGCGACGCACGACGCGCGCCACTACGATACAGTACCTATTCACATCGGCGTAGAACGCGCTATAGAAATTTTCCTGGGACTTCGTATATATACGAGTTCCAAACATCCATAGTTGGACCGGGACATCTGGTCACCAGGCACAACACCCCGCCTGGTGGAAGATCTTCCCTTTTCCCTTTCATACAACTGACGTTACGTCATCCATGTCCTCATCATAGCGCGTACCTACAATTGGTGACTCCTACTACGAACACTGAATTGGATTGGATCGTACCTATACTTTCATGCTTTAATTTTATAGTGTTATTATTGTATTGAAAGCAAATCAGACACATGCCGGTCACATCTGTCGCAGAACCGACAACCGCTGGGGTAGACGAGTTCTAGAGTGGAGACCGGGTAGTGTGGGACGCTCCCCTGCTAGATGGAGCGACAATCTGCGCAAGGTAGCTGGCTATGAGAAGAGCAGATCGGACTAAATGGCGCGCCCTGGGAGAGGCCCTATGCCCAGCAGTGGACTAGAGTGGGCTGCTGATGATGATGAAAGCAAATAAACGTTTTTTCATTTCATATAATATAGTGGCCGGTAGTGGCAAGAGTGCGATCTTCCCACAACTACTATTCTTTCTTTATCACTCTCATACAAAATCCCGAAACAGAAAACCATTGTAACCAATTTAACCTTGTGCGTGTTTCCGTTTCCAGATAGTGGAGGCGCGGAGCGAGGAGGGGTCGCACCTGCTGCCGCCCCTCCTGGAGGATTACAACCACCTGTCGCCCTCCAAGATGCCGGCCAAGCTGCCCTTCCTCATGATTGACCAGGTAACGCCCGCTTAGTACTGTGACAACGCTCTACGATTGGTAAAGTAAAGTAAAATACACTTTATTACACAAATATAAAATAACAAACATGAGATAGAAAAGGAAATAGTGAAATACAATTTAGGCGGCCTTGTCGCTAAGAGCGATCTCTTCCAGGCAACCTTCGGACAGAGGAAATGATATCGAGGAAGAGGTAGTAGGTGTGCAAGGTTGCTCTACGATTGGTTCTCTCAACTCGCCAACAGATGTCGCTGTACAACGCGCTATCGAAGCTTTCAATGGATTTCGCATATACAAGTTCTGAACACCACTGGTGGACCGGCATTGGTCCCCAGGCCAACCGCCTGGTGGAAGATCTTCCCTTTTTCCAGTTCCTAGTTCCTCTTTGCTAGAGAACGAGCACACTCCATAAACAGAAAATCAAAACGAAACGTCATTTTTGAAGATATCACAAATTTCTCGTTATTTGGATTAATTTAAATTCTCAAAGTTATTAGTAAAATTGTGATGATATCTCGACTTCATATGGCCATTTCAAAATAGCAAACCTAATACATCTGTTGAGACAGCGTGGCGCGAGTCTGAAGGGACATGTTGATATTTGGTTTTATGTGCTAATTTAAAGTTTATTAAACAATAATCTTGTAAAATGATCCAATATTAATCAAAATAATCATTATTTATTTCAAATTAAGCAATAAATATAGGTTATCTTATGTTTAGAACAAAATCATCTTTAAGTCGTAATATCTGATAGTCGTGTTCCTCATTGCTGAAGGTCGTGATCATTCTAAGGAATTAATCACATAGAACGACTCTCATGGCAGATTTAATGGGGTGGTTTGCCATTGCCTTCCCCATTTCACACACTGGTTATCTCAGTTTGCAAGTTTGTTCACGATGTTTTCCTTCACCGTCAGAGCAGTCGGTAAATGTACGTAAGACTTTCGAAAAACTGAAATACTCATTGGTACATGGCATTGCCTGGTTTCGAACTCGGACCTCCCGCATGGGAGACCGACGTCCTAGCCACGACGGCACCGATGCACTTTAACTCGTACACGTACGTCTTATTTTTTAATGTATTTTTGTGACTGTGCTAGTGGCGCCTCTAGTGGTAAAACGTATTTTATGTAATGTATTTTATTTTATTGCATTGTGTTAAAATATTCCCTTTTTTACTTCCATCTTAGTCCTCAAGGTTAGCAGCGCATCAAAAACCCTCCAATATTAATACAGTGAGGTGAGGTGTCTATGGGCGACGGTGACCATTTAACATCAGGTGGCCCGTTTGCTCGTCTGCTCTCCTTATATAATAAAAAATAAAAATAAAAAACTTATAATTTAATTTTCTGTTTTCTGGTTATTTTCATTTCATTACTTTTCAATTGTTATTTTTATATTTTTTAATGATTTTAATTATGTTTTTATAAAACTTGTAGGCACTATGGGTGTATAACCTGATAATAAAGACATTTTATTTATTATTTTATTATAAAACATTGCAGGATTATTATTAACATTGCATTTTATTATAAAATAAATAAATAGTCTTTATACAATACAATACAATACAAATATACTTTATTGCACACCCGGGACAAAAACAAAACATACAACATAAAGAGACGTACAATACAATTACAATACTTTATTATCAGGTTATACACCCATAGTGCCTACAAGTTTTATAAAAACATAAGTAAAATCATTAAAAAATATAAAAATAACAATTGAAAAGTAATGAAATGAAAATAACCAGAAAACAGAAAATTAAATTATAAGTAGAAGTAAAAAAGGGAATATATTAACACAATGCAATAAAATTAAATACATTACATAAAATACGTTTTACCACTAGAGGCGCCACTAGCACAGTTACAAAAATATTTAAAAAAGTAAGACGTACGTGTACGGGTTAAAGAGCGTCGGTGGCGTCGTGGCTAGCACGTCGGACTCCCATGCCGGAGGTCCAAGTTCGAAACCATGCAATGTCATGTACCAATGTGTTTTTCAGTTTTTTCGAAAGACTTACGTACATTTACCGACTGCTCTGACGGTGAAGGAAAACATCTGGAGGAAACCTGGAATGAAAAAAGGTATCGTTTTAACACAATACAATAAAATGCATTAACATTAAACATAATAAAAGTGAATTTCCTATTTTGACTATGCAGTAAATAAATGCTTAACTTTATATTTTTCAAATTCCTTGTAGATGGCGGTATGCGAGTGCCTGAAAGCTAGCGGGGTGGACGCCAGCCGGCTGCAGTCACCCTCACCGTATGCTCCCGGCACGGGTATCAGTCTGGCGCACCGCCACAGCTGGGTGGAGACTGGTACGTATCTTTAAGAGGTATATGAGTTGTACTTATTGTCAATCCAAAAGTATTAATTAAGGTTGCGAAAAGAAAAATAATTAAACACTAACTGTAATCTAATATTGTAATGGGGGTAGTTCTTTTACACCTATTGTGTATTGAGATAGGTATATATATAGTTGGGCAATAGGGACAGCTGACTCACCATTACGTACCGTGTCGTCGTGTCACCGGGCCCTGACTGACAACCAGCGCTGCGGCGGGGGCTAGCGTCTAGCCATATCGTCACAGCATAATGCTGAGTCAGGGACTCTTTTGCCACATATGCAAGTTCATAATTGTAAACATACTATACAAAATGTAAAAAAGTAGCTCTTTTAAGTACCTAATGAAATGTAATCGTGTTATGTATATGTGTGCAAATAAATTTTAATTCATTCATTCATTCATTCATACCTCTTTACTGGCCTAAGAGTTCGTCACGTGTCTATACCTACGTCCTAGCCAGGGTATGTCTTCGAGGAGTCATCTTCAATGAGACACTGGACTTGTTAACTGATACTTATATTTCCAAACAGTACACCATACATGACGGCGGTAGAGACACGAGCAGCCCGACGCGGGCGCAGCCGCGTGCCATTTAAAACTGCTGACATAATAATTCACAATGTAGAACACAGTGTGCACTGTGTCGGTACACAGTGTCCCTACATGTCTATGCTCCTCTATGGTTTTGATAATTTTAAAAAAAGGGTAAAAGGAGAGCAGACGAACAAACGGACCACCTGATGGTAAGTGGTCACCGTCGTGTTGCTGAAAGTTCAGCTATAGCACGTTACGAAGCGGTGGTACAGTAAAAAAAATGGCGTTGTAAAAATGTAAAGTAAAGTAAAAGTAAAATACACTTTATTGTACAAATATAAAACAACAAACAAGAGATAGAAAATGGGTATGGGGGTAGGTATTTTTAGCGGAAATACCCACTGGGCTTTATTTACTTTTAATTTTTTTTTATAAATAAAATAAATAAAAAATAAAATGTCTTTATTGTCAGGTTATACACCCATAGTGACTAAGTTTTACAAAAATATAATTAAAATTAGAATTAGAATAAAACATAAAAAATTAAATAATTAAAATAAAAAATATATAAAAATAATAAAAAAGAATTGAAAAGAAATGAAAATAACCAGAAAACAAAATTAAATTAAAAGTAGAAGTAAAGAAGTGAATAATAAAATACATTAAACATAATAAAAGTGAATAAAAGTGAATTTTCTACTGTTTATTCGCAGTCTGGTGCATCTTCAGCCAGTGTCCATAGAATCTATTTCTATGGATATCCTGACCGACAACTTTCAACTTTATCTGTTAATTATTTCTCCAATCATTTAGTTTTACAAATAGAGACACCAACATTACTCACACAATTCTACTTCGCCAAATCACATAACTTACAGTACATTTATGTACAAACCACAACACACACTCCCCACCACAGCGCCCACGACACAGGATTACCTTGTGTGGGTGCTGACCGTAGACTCGGTATTAGGAATTATGTATGATTTTTATTTTATTTAATTTTTTGTTGTATTCATTGTACCTTTCCGTTTGTAGTGTTGTCGTTAAATAAATTTATTTATTTATTATTATTAAAAGGAAATAGTGAAGTACAATTTAGGTGGCCTTGTCGCTAAAAGCGATCTCTTCCAGGCAACGAATGCAGAAGAAATGATTTCGCGAAAGAGGTAGTAGGTATGCAAGCATTGTGTTATGTAAGGTAACAGTACATTTTTACAACGCCATTTTTTACTTTACCACCGCTTCGTAAGGTGCGCAGCGCATCGAAATGTATCGAATTGTAAAATTACTTACAATAAAAACATTTTGATTTGATTCGTTTTGATGTTGTTAGAGGGTTGTCGATGCACTGCTAATCTTGATTACTTGCATGGAGTGCCTCATGTGCCGGTAATCGCAGCCTAACACTAAAATGTATGTTCCAGGAGCAGCCCAGGGTCGCGACAGCCTGGCGGACATCGCGGGGCCGGTCACGGAAATGGACAGCGCTAACAGCTCGCCCGGCGTGCAGCGGGTGAGCTCTTTTACAACCGGGGTTGGGTACTGTTAACGTTAAAATGCCGTTCAAGTATTACGTAAGCATCAAAGGGGGGTAGGGGGTTATAACTTTGCTTATTTTTGATGACAACGGGGATGGGGGACACCAGGAACTCTTGGTTACGTCACGCTTTTACAATAAATTTAAACATGATTAGACTCAAATAATATACTGTTTCACGGTGTTTTTATTGTTTTATTAATTACGACCGGTTTCGTTTACACATCTTCGGGTATTTGTTTAGATGTGTAAACGAAACCAGTCGTAATTAATAAAATACAGTAAAAACCCGTGAAACAGTATATTATTTAAGTCTAATCGTGTACTAGAAGTTTCACCAAGTACCAACAACCGCAAGTATTAACCATTCTGGACAGGAGCGAACAGACCAGCGGATTTACATATAAAAATTAGGTTAAAATATTAAGATTGTAGCAGCTGTAAAGGGGCTTTGTCGTTTACCTAAATTAATAAATAATAAAATTAATATATCTGCTGTAAAGGGGCATTGTCGTACAAATAATCGTCGGCACAAAAAGACTAAATACTCCGCCGTGACCCGCATGCTCGCCGTGGCCAGCCTGTGGCACGCCCGCACGCCGTAAAAAGCAACAAAAAGCGATCAGCAGTTAATAACAATTATACTTGTTTATGAATTATAATTAAAGACTTTCTATAATTAATTCTGTATAAGCTTTGCTTACTTTCGCTGACAAGGGGGACGGGGACGGGGTGGTTAAAAATAGCTAGAATTCTGCTTACGTAATACTTGTAAGGCCCCTAATTGAATTTCATCATCAGCCTATTAATGTCCCCACTGTTGGGGTACAGGCCTTCCCTTAAACAGGGGGGTACGGGCCATGATCCATCGAGCGGGTAGTGTTGATTGGTGGATTTCACACGCCTTCTTTCACGATGTTTTCCTTCACCGTTAGAGCGGTCGGTAAATGTACGTAAGTTTTCAAAAAAAAAAAAAAAAAACTCGGTACGTAGCGCTGCACGGTTTCGAACCCGGACCTCCCCTGCTTGGGAGTCCGGTGCCCTAGCCACTGTGCCACCGACGCTCTTTTAGTTGTACTATTAATACAATTAATATTCGTTCCCCGTGACTCAACTTAAACGAGCGATGGAATGGTATCAAATACCTATAATATATGGTCTATTAATAAAGGATTTTCTATTTCATGAATAATTAGTTGAATCAAGGGGAAAAAAATATAGTTGTGCATTGATCAGTTGGTCTACGGGGAAAAATCCCCTTGGTACAACCAGTTGGACCATGGGTAACACCCCCAAAATTGTAGTAGGCAAGTGGACGGAACTAAAGCTATACAACTTATAAATAAATGAAATATAATTATAGTTAAGCAAATGGGTCTTTTGACGCGTCGACCAGGCGCTTTGCGAGGTCCTTGAAGACGCGGTGCGCTCCCGGGCCCCAGGGCCCCAATGTTTCAACCCCAAACGGCTCAAATATGTATGTTTCACCCAGATTGGTATATTTGCGCCGTTTGAGGGTTTCTGCAGCAGCGGCCGCAGAGCCGGCTCTATAAGAAGTGGCTGGAGGGTGAGACGGGGCAAGGGTGTCGACGCAGGTGGCGTCCCACACCAAAGGCCGTCCCAACTTCCAAGGTACGAGGGTCATTCCGTCGGGCCTCTTGCCATCGTCGCGCGTCAGTCCGCTCGGTTCAAGAACAGCTGGCGCTCCGGCGGAGGAAAGTGCTCGGCGTATGATGTCGTTGAGCTCGGCATGGCGGGGAATGACGCGTCAAAAGACCCAAATTTTTTATCTTTAGTTTTCTTAGCCTTAGTTTATTTATTTATTTATTGTTTAGTTTTAGCTTTAGTTTTATCCTAGTTAAGCAAATACATCTTTACATCTTTGATTCCACAAAATCATCGGTCAAGCGTCATCTGTGCAAGACTTTTCTAAATCACTTCTGTGTCTGTTGTCATTCAGCATCAGGTGAGTTTGAGGTTAAACGCGAGTTCAGTCGTTAATAAAACAATCCCGAGTTCCTTTACCCCTCCCCACTTAAATCCTTTATTTCCCCTCCCTTAAAACTGAAACCCTGTCGCAGCGCGCGCAGCACGACGATCTGGATGAAGAGTATCGCATGTTCATTGAGAAATACAACCACAACCACCGACCCTCGATGCCCAACTTCGGAGCATATGTAACGCATCACATACTATATAACCTTAAAAATAATACTTCATAATTTTATGACCAGCATCCTAATTCCAGCATCTCCATTCCGCCTTCGGACTACCAGGCGCGCGGAGGGGTTCCATCCTTGTTGTTGATATCCCATCTGCTCGTACGAAGCGATTTGCTTCTTCGTTCATTATGCGAACGGCTGAGGAATGGAACAGCCTGCTGTCTGTATTTCCCGAAACCTACAACCTTGGGATCTTCAAGGCCAGAGTGAATAGGCATTTACTGGACCCGCATGCTCCATCGTCGACCTCATCGTCGCTTACCATCAGGCGAGATCGAGGTCAAATGCGGGTTTAGTAGACAAAAAAATAAATATAGAAAAAAAGACTAAATCCAGAAGGATTTACAATCGCAATGGGTGACAAATCCAACCTAAGGATATGATAAGGATGCAGGGAGTGTGAAATGGAACCTAAATAGTCCTCATTTTCCGTTCATCCTCTAGGTACATGATTGTCGTAGACCTCCCCCCCTTTTACCTCCCCCTCCTCAATCCTAAACCCTCCCCCCCAGCGCAACGACAACGAGTTCATGCACTGGCGACATGAAGACACCCGCATTAGTACACACGACACGCGGCGCGACCGGACCAGTGCATCCCAGGTCTAATGCCATCCAAATAACTCTAAATCAAGAATTTAAAAAACATGCGTTAAATAACGAATGACAGAGGATGCAAGAGAAGCATGCCAAGATATAATTTCGTGGCGCTCCATTCTGTCTGCCTACCCCGCAAGGGACATTGCGTATGTATGTAAGAAACCCCGACTTACCATTGTGGAGGATACCCCCTTACTTTTTCGTGATCATCATAAGCTCCCCAAGGTTTCAAAAGTGGAATAGGTTCGATGGCCCAAAAACATTTGAGGTCAAACTTGAACCATCTAACTGTTACCGTTCCAGAGATCTCACATCAAAGATTCTCCAAGATCTTGGATACCCCTGATCCAATTTTTATCAAACATGGTTGAACAGATAATCGGTTCGAATTTGAGTTTAAATGTTTAGGACCGTAATGCCATCGATATACGGATCCTTAAATAAAGCTAGCCAAGCCCACCGTCCAGAAACACATTTGCCCTTACCTTCTTTATGTATATAAGGTCCTTTTTTTATTAGTAGCAAATATTTGGAGGGGTTTGTGCTGGTCATTTGTACCACTTTACACGAAAAAATAACCCTGTTGTATGAAAATTTTCAATACTAAAGAAAAATAAACCCCATTATTTTGCGCCTTGGTGGCATAAACTCATCCATGTCGTTATTTCAGTATTAGAATAGCAATAATTCATTCATTTGTAGAATTTTCAAACAAACAATTTTGTCGTTTTTCTCGAAAATTTGATAAGTAATTTTTTTTTGCCAAATTAAAGGCATTTATTGCATAAGTATAGGTACATTAATAGATCTTACAAATTTTATTCGTTCACTATTCTTGGCGTACAATGTAATAGTTACATATTTAATTAATTTCTGATGTATTATTTGTGACTATTATTATTAAAATCTAAAAAAAATATTACAATAAAATTTAATACCACAGTGTCAAAGCTATCGTTATCTAGCTATCGTTATATAAATATTTTCCTTAGAAGTTTATCAAAGTTTATGCAGATTTGGATACGTGTAAGCGTTACTGCCAGTTATTTCTATATACAGTTATGTATAATTATTATAATAGGTATATAATTTATAAAAATAATAATAGTTTATAATAATAATATATATTTATTCAGATAATTCCGCCTCACTTGTAAAAATATTCCCTAAATTTAGGGTAGAGAAATCCTATGACGTCACTCAATGCTGATAGGTGTTTGAAATTACGTTCCATTTCGCGCTACTAAAAAGCTAAATATCTCAATAAATACAAATATATAAATATTACTACTCACAATTTAATCTTTTTATGTACTATTCTATCGACTGCAACACATAGTTTTAAATTTTAAAATTCATGCAAGTTCCCTATCATAACCTATAGATGACACCCTAGAAATATTTGCCGGTAATAAAATAGGACCCTATATTTCCAGCTAACGTAGGCAACATTGAGAGATGTTAATCAAATAAAGTTGAGAGCTATAGCAAGCTGTGGCACGGCCATTTCAACTGTCATCCACAGACGCTAAAAATTAAAAACCTTTCCCACTCACTTGCCCACCTATCTTCTAGAACCTGACTTGTCCTTTTAATATTAGTTACGTTATTATAAGGACATATAAGTTAAGTTATATTCTGTGATAATGGGATTCTATTCAATTAACTGCGAGTTTAGTAAACTAACTAAGTAATACGTTTACTTCACACACAGCAATGACCGAAACAGTTATAATTATGTAGTCGAAGGTAAACATATCCAAATCATGTCTGATGGTCTGCTGTTGTTGTGAAAAGGGCCTCAACTCAGCTTATTGCTGCAGACAAGAATGCCTGCAGCACTGGTATTCTGTTGGACCATGACCGATGGCTGAATACAACCTGTCCAAGAGGACAAAGATACGACACAAATAAATTTAATTGAAGATAGGTAGTATTAATAAGTGAAATATATATACCTACATTTATCATAACACATAAATGATATACATATAAGGGGTACAGTACAACTAAAAGGAACCTTTGTACATTTCCAGCACCCAATGCAGGCCGAGAACGTCAGTTTGGAGGCCCTACGTCGCGCAGCCAGCGGTCCCACGGAGGCCGAGAAACGGGAGGTCGAGAGGAAGAAGGCCACGCTCAATAACGCCTTCCGGACCGCGCCCTTCGACCACTTGGTGCATCTCACGCAGCCTAAGGTCAGTTGTGTCTAAAGGCCGAGATTGTAGGCCGAGAGAAAGAAGGCCACGCTCAACAACGCCTTCCGGACCGCGCCCTTTGACCACTTGGTGCATCTCACGCAGCCTAAGGTTAGTTGTGTCTAAAGGCCGAGATTGTAGGCCGAGATTGTAGGTCGAGAGAAAGAAGGCCACGCTCAACAACGCCTTCCGGACCGCGCCCTTCGACCACTTGGTGCATCTCACGCAGCCTACGGTCAGTTGTGTCTAAAGGCCGAGATTGTAGGCCGAGAGAAAGAAGGCCACGCTCAACAACGCCTTCCGGACCGCGCCCTTCGACCACTTGGTGCATCTCACGCAGCCTAAGGTTAGTTGTGTCTAAAGGCCGAGATTGTAGGCCGAGAGAAAGAAGGCCACGCTCAACAACGCCTTCCGGACCTCGCCCTTCGACCACTTGGTGCATCTCACGCAGCCTAAGGTCAGTTGTGTCTAAAGGCCGAGATTGTAGGTCGAGAGAAAGAAGGCCACGCTCAACAACGCCTTCCGGACCGCGCCCTTCGACCACTTGGTGCATCTCACGCAGCCTAAGGTCAGTTGTGTCTAAAGGCCGAGATTGTAGGCCGAGAGAAAGAAGGCCACGCTCAACAACGCCTTCCGGACCGCGCCCTTTGACCACTTGGTGCATCTCACGCAGCCTAAGGTTAGTTGTGTCTAAAGGCCGAGATTGTAGGCCGAGAGAAAGAAGGCCACGCTCAACAACGCCTTCCGGATCGCGCCCTTCGGTCACTTGCATGTATTTCACGCAAGCCTAAGGTCAGTTCATTGAATGAATTCAGTCAACTTATTAGTCAAGGATTTACTCAGATCGACTGTAATTATAATTTACATTCTGTAAACAGAAGGCTGTGTAATGTGTATAAGGTGTCTCGATCCGCGACCATTTCCGCTCCCACTTATGAGCTTTAACCGCCGCCTTACATCAGGTGATATATTGTTCTGCGTGTGAGACGAGCGCCACACACAACGACGCTGCAATACGTCGTGCTGCAGCTTTGCGCATGCGCGGGCCCTCCGCGCGCCCCGCAATGAGCGCGTGCTATCCGCTACGCCAACCGCCGATGGAATAGCACGCACTCATTGCTTTGTATTGATTCAAATCGCTAACGTATTTTATATAATTTCGGTTTACGGTTTACGGTTTTTCATTTCAATTTATTTTTATTTAATTAAATTAAATTTGTAAATCTTTGTAATTCTAAATTCGCGTAATTAAAATCTAATTTAAATTGTGTTGCTGAGTTTCCATCGACGACATCAAGATTTCTTGCTGGCATCCACACAAGCTTTCCTGCTTTGCATTCGGGTTCGATTCCCGGACACGACTGTTAGTGAGGACACTCAACCGGCCCTCCTACATTATGGATCTGGATCGTCACAGACTAATCGTACTGAATGCATTTACACTTTACTGAATCCCATCACACTGAATTCAGTCAAGTGTAATAATTAAGCGCGAAAAGGCCGAAGTTGTAAGCCTAGAAGCCGAGAAACGGAGGCCTAGAATCTTTTCTGGGCCTCCCGTTTCTCCGGCCAAACGTCTTCCGTACTGCGTTCTTGGACTACTTATTACGCAGCCTTTTTTTTATTGACTACTAAACCCGCATTTGACCTCGATCTCGCCTGATGGTAAGCGACGATGAGGTCGACAATGGAGCATGCAAGATCCCAAGGTTGTAAGTTTCGAGAAATACAGACGCCGGCAGGCTGTTCATGACATTAGTTTAAACCTATTCTAGAAATATTCCTGGCCTTGTGTAATAACCTGCCTCTACATTCCAGTACGAGATCCAAGACAAGCTGGAGGAGATATTCAACTCTATCGCGGAGGAGCCCCTCCTGCCGTTGTCGGGCGCGTGCTCGCCGGCCGGCAAGTCCTACCAGCAGAGCGTGCCGCCCTACACCAAGTACTTCCCGGAGCTCTTTCTCTACTAGGTGAGACTACTTCAGACTCTTTCTCTCTCTTTTATTAACTAAAACTTCCTTCCTGTTCTTTTAAATACCAACTGCTGCAAACTTCTCTACCGGTAAGTGCCTCAGTATCTCCTTAAACTTTATCTGCTTGAAATACAAGTCGTTGCCATAGACAAAGCAAATACAAGTGTCGCTGCATTGAACAGTAGTACCTATCCTTCCTTCAGTTTCAATAATACCTACATACATACCTTCCTGCATTCTAATGTATAATTTAAAAATTAAGTACCTTCCTTCGTTTGCTAATATTTTACTTCTGTTTATTAATATTTCCGTTATTTATATGTTCCGGTAGTGTATCATTAGGGAGTGATCCCTGGCACTCAGGGATCTAATTTTACGTAGTTTTAATTTATACGTAGATTTTACAACACACAGGCGGCAAAACTGACTTGATAAACTCTAGTTAAAATATACTCTAGATAAATCCAAAATTATCACACATTATTAATCATAAGTCGCCTTTTCATATATTTTTTTTTATTTTCAGTTGGTGAAATATCGTTGGACGGAATTATTATGGTAATAATAGAATAATAATGCAATTTTATGATAATATTCAACTGAATTAACGCTAAGCCAAACTGCCTGTTGTGTATTGACTACTGAATATGTAGTTTTAATGCTGCGTACTTAACTTCCATTTCCATGCCAATATCATCACTTATTATATGATCATCCAGTGCCATGTACCAATGAGTTACGTACATTTATCGACTGCTCTAACGGTGAAGGAAAACATCGTGAGGAAACCTGCATGTGTGAGGAAATTAAAAGTTTCCGAAGGCGTGCGAAATCCACCGCACAGCACTGGGTCCGCTCGGTGGATCATGGCCCGTACCCCCTTGTACAAGATGAGGCCGGTGCCCCAACAGTGGGGACATTAATATGCTGCTGATGATGAACCAAGAAACTGATGTTTAATTCTTCTGTATAAACCAATTCTTATTCAAGCGGTGATTGGTTTGAATTTAAATGTTTACTTATCCGACTATAATTCTCAACAGCTGTATTCAATATAGGAATAAAGGATCATGGCCCTTACTCCCTTGTGCAAGGGGAGGCCTGTGCCCCAATAGTGGGGACATTAATATGCTGATGATGATGAATGATATTAGCTCAAGTATTAGTATACGATCATCGTTAATTATTTATTGTAATACTTGTTGTTATTGGTACTTAGGACATTCCAATTATTTGTTTCTTGACATTATAAAACTACCCTTAATAAGGATTTGGTTCCAGTGCGCCTAAAACGCGTTTTGCCTAACTTGTCATTCCAAGTCGCACTGTGCCTAAGTAGCACTGTGTCTAAGTAGCATTGTGTCTAAGTAGCGTTGTGTCTAAGTAGCATTGTGTCTAAGTAGCATTGTGTCTAAGTAGCACTGTGTCTAAGTAGCACTGTGTCTAAGTAGCACTGTGTCTAAGTGGCACTGTGTCTAAGTGGCACTGTGTCTAAGTGGCACTGTGTCTAAGTGGCACTGTGTCTAAGTGGCACTGTGTCTAAGTGGCACTGTGTCTAAGTAGCACTGTGTCTAAGTGGCATTGTGTCTAAGTCGCATTGTGTCCACCATTTTCTTCATATTCAATATAAATATAGCAAAGTTATAGTTTCTGTTAAGTGAAGATTTAATCTTAATTTTGTTTAATGTTAATTATATTTAAATTAATAAAAATAAAATGTATTCTCAGTTTATCATCTTTAACAGCTCTTTCATTTTCATAGTGCGATAATTAATGCTATAAACTCTCGAAAATTGGGGTTTATGCCGTTTTGTCATAATGAAAACATAGGCAAAACGAGTTTTAGACATATTGAGTTTAAGACATAATGCGTTTTAGACATAATGCGTTTTAGACTTAATGCGTTTTAAACATACCGCATTTTAGACTTAATGCGTTTTAGACATAACGCGTTTTAGACATAACGCGTTTTAGACTTAATGACAACATAGGCAAAAAGCGTTTTAGGCGCACTGGGACCAAATCTTAATAAGATGTGAGTGAAAATCCATTTGAAACTACAAAAAAAATCTAATTCACAACCAACCGCGTATGCTGTCAGCATCCAAGTCAGTAATTTCAGATTAGAATTAATTTATGCGGACTTTTATAATCAGTGGATTTTCTCTGACGTTCTTATAGGTAGATACTTTTGTAATATTATTTTCTTTAGAATCTCGCTTATATTATTTAGGATTTTATTTCAAAATCCTAAACCTATTTAGGTTTGGTCAGATCTATTTGAGAAGGTTCTGTGGTTGTACGGTCGCGGTAGGAAAGTGTTTACCTCCGTAAGATTTATTATCGTCGGTCTGAACAATTTTGACGGTCACTAACTGATCTGACCAATCACTATTTTCCATTTAGTATAATTTTTAATACTGACTTTAACTGTTATTTATATGTATATCGAATACGCAATACTTTTACATGTATAATAATTAATTAATTATTAAATAGTCAATTTATATAACTATTCCCAGTAATAATGTTGTATTCTAGTAAAGTTATTAACTATTTATTAAGTTATTCTCAATGTTTATAATTAATACAGTAATCTTGTATTTAGGGTCGATTTATATGAAAACGCTCAACCGCCCGCCGCGCGACGTACTCGATTCATAGTAAACCGCGCGTATGAACCGCGTCATCGCGCTGTTTCAAATAAATCGCGTAATTAGAACCTGTGTATTTTGGCGAAAACGCGTCGCGCAGCGGGCGGTGATTGAGCCAGGGGCTCGCGCGGGATAGCGGTTGTATAAAAAATTGCGGATTAAAAAATGCAATACCTAAGTGCTTTTTGCGTAGTCAGGCTAGGATTTTGACAATAGAATAAGCTCTGGAACACAAGGATAACTTGTTCTTAGGATACGCACTGACCTGTGGACACCCGGCGTGGCAGTCGTCTAGGCTTCGTTTACAGCTCTTCCTGCAGGAACTTTCATGGGCAATGTCCAGGCACCACACATAGAGTCTTAGCATACAGATTGCAGTGGGTTTCAGGTGTTAATTAGCGGAAAATTAAGTATTTAGCGAGTGCGGGTTCAGATCATGCGATCAAATCAGCTGTCGAAGTCCAACTGGTCGGTTAACGACCAATAGTTAAAGCCGGACGCGGTGACGTCACATCAGGTGATAACGTGCGTATGAAGGTATAGGTAAGATGACAGGGAGAATGAAGCGCTTGGCGCGACCAAGCGGTTGGGCCTTTTAATATATAAATCGACCCTTAGATGCATATTGTTATTCATAGATACCTTTCCATCCTTTTAATTCTACACATGGTGTAACGTTATGGTATTTCAATGATATTATTGTCAACTGTATTACGTTCTATGGAATTACATGACATGAATAAAATATTTTGTTTTGGGAGTGGTGGATCCTATGCTAAATATTTTTCTAATCTGCACTCATGTCGAGGCTGAGGCATCCCATAGAAAAAGATTGAACGATCAATGTGAATAGATTTCAGTGAAATTAATATAAATGGTTGGTAGGTAAGGCATAGGTTAGGTTATATTAAACTAGATACAATTAGTGAGCAAGTTAGTTTACAATAAACGCTGACCTCCGAACTAGGAAGTTCCTGTATCTCGGAGGACAGGTCTCTTATGTGACCAGTGGAAATGAACATGTAACAGAACACGCGTTGGCCAAGTCAAAAAAATATTAAACTGGCAAAATTTGAAAGAAAAACAAAAAAGAACAATAATAATATAGTAGGGGTGGTGGGAATGCATTCTGTGTGTGTATGTGTGTTTAAGGGTGTGTGTGTGAGAGGAGTGGGTGTGTAAGGTGTGTGAGAGGGAGGGAGGGCGTGTGTGTGTGTTTTTTTTATTATTGTGTTACCTTTAGAAGTTTCTCCGTGCCCTCGTAATCAAGACCACTAAGCCAATCTCGTACCATTTTCTTTATGACGTGTTTTGGTTTCGAAGCAGTTTGCTTGTTACCAGTTTGATTGAGTTGTCCATAAAGAAATGAATAATTGACGTGGTGCAAAGCTAGTTTTAATCTGGGTCGTAGGGTAGTAAGCACGTCTACCGCCGTAGTCGTAAGCGCAGAATGCTAGCATTGATGTAAAGTTGTCTAACTGACATAAAGCCTGTTTCTTTGTAGAGAAGTTCAGTACGGTACCGACGTGGTCGTGGACATAACCTTAATGACAGATCTATGCGACCACTCGAGCAGATGTGTACCAGCAGCACTCTCCAAACAACAATGCAATAGACCAAAAGGGAATGGCAGAGAGCCATGTCCTGAGAGACCTGTGACAGGAGTTTGGTATCAGCTACATCGCGGAGTTCTCTAAAATAGGTAGGTATCAATCTCCTAATTCTCGAGGTAAGAGCTGGTATTTGTGGCTGCCAATTTAATTTTTCGTTGATGAGCACTCCCAAGTACTTGATAGACGTTGTTCGTGATAGGGTCTGCCTATCCGGACCCAAGGGAATTTAAATCCCTCCCACTAAGACGCATAGTATTGCTCATGCACGACATATTCGGTGATGTGGTCAAGGGATAGGTACAAGGGGTTGAACACAAAAGATCCCCATGGGTCGAAGTGTCGCTGGGATCCCCGGCCCCCATCCAAAGATAAGATAAGACGTTGTTCGGGTGAGCAAACCGCACTTGCAGTTAAGTTTTTTTTATGAGGTAAACAAAAGATTACAACCAGAGAAATTACAGAAAAATCAATATAAAGTTATGAGCTAGGTCGGAACCCTTAACGTGTAAACACAGCATGGTGAGGAAGTAGGAAATTGGTTGTTGTACAACATTGAGTTGGGAAAGAAAAAAATATTAGTGAATGTAATGATAAAAAATAACAATAATACCTACTGAAAAATAAAAATAATAAAGAAAAAATTATAAAGTAGGTGTGTGGATAGTTTACTTGAGGACATCTTCAACCCGTCCTTAAAAAACTAATGTCCTAGGATCTAATAAGTCTATCGATGGCTTATTGTTGCTGTTCGAAGAGATTTCGTTAAACAATCTACACATTCGCACAATAGGGTTATAGAACGATGTGTTGTTCTTAAAAACATTTAATACAAATGTTTAGTTAACTTAGCCTAGATTTGGACGTTATGCCGAAGTAGATGAATTTTGTTTTTGAGACATTTATTGTCAGCAAATTTCTCTCCAACCTCGGAGACAAGTGACAAGCAGGTCTCTTGTGTTGGACTTCATTCCAGGAGGAGCCATGAAATATCAGAGCCATCGGCAAAGGCGAGTATGTGGCCATTATTGAGTTGCAGATTACAAAGGCTATTGATATAGGCCGACGATTTAAGCAGCGTCGCGATGGCATCGCTTTTCATGGCTAAACAATCATATTCGGGAGCGGCACACACGCCCGCACGCGCGGCAAGCGAGTGGTGCGCCGGGTAGATGAGTGATCTCTCGGTGTTTGTTTGCTCTCCTGGCCGCCAGTACGAATAAGTGGTTCGAACACTTTCCATCGTGTTCCTGACATCCTCACTGCCAATCATCGTGACTGATTGCTGCTTAAATCGTCTGCAATTGACGTAACAGACCTATGATGATGATATAGGCCAAAAATAGTGTGGGGCTGAGTGTGCCGCCCCGTGGTATTCCGCATCTGATAGTGTTGCTGGAACTACTGACATCTGCCACTCTGACAACCTGCTGTCTACCAGTAAGGTAGTCCCGAAACCATTCCAGAGGTTTAGTTTGCTTAGACTTGGAATTGAGACTGTCTGAAATAATTAACGTACTGATTAGTACTGAATACTACTGAATTTGAAATATTACTTGCAGAATCTTAGGCAAATTTTTTAAACGGTTTATTGTACCAAAACTGGCTTGGATTCCTATGGTCAAAGGTGCGTACTATCGTGTGAGTTTACTCTGATTGGTATTTTTGGGTTTTGTATACATTTTGATTCGTGTAGTGACAAATTATGGAAACTACCTTTAGTGGATTGACGTTTCGTCGTGCGCACCGGCTGCTCGAGCCTCGAGCTCAAACCAGTCGCGGCTACAAAGAGAGGGAGGGGAACGTGGAGCGTAACAAACAACAATGATACTTATTGTTTTTTAAGGCAAAAGGAACAGCCCATACAGCCATGTCTGATGTAAACAACTCTTTCAAGTCTTAAAATGCTGGTGTGATACATTTTAATGCTATCTGGGAGAATATTCCACGCTTTTGCACCATCCGGACCAAAGAAGAAGGCGTCCCGGATGCAGTATGGCTCTTCAAAATCCAGCCAAGTACGGATCGGGCTGCAGCGTCTTATTTGACTCTACTTCACTGTCCCACACATCTTGTAGCAAGAAACACCATTCTTACTAGAAAAGCACTACTGTAAAACAATTTGCAAGACAAAACGAAACAAAGCTGACGTGAATGGCACAAAAGCGCGGGAGAAAATCTAAGTTATCAATTGTGTGATTTGAGGATTGTTTTTTTTTTTAATTTAACAAGGCATTGGAAACACAGGCCATCAGCCTAAACATTAATCGATTTAAATCAGTTTTTAGTTTTCAGCATCAAAATGTTGTGGTGTAGACACATTTTAACACTCCTAGGAGTTATGACGGAAATTTCAACCGGTCTAGTCTCTGGCGAATTCTCATGGCCCGCCGCAGAATCACAGAGTGAAACTACACAACGAACCACTAACGAGAAGTTTAGTTTAGGAGTTCAACACATTGTCACTGATACTGAAGTTTGCTAGACAAAACTACACCGATTTTAGAAATCAAAATCACCAGAAAACAATTTTTGAGCAATAAAATAAACACCGTAGAACCTTCACCAGCGACTTTCCCGCCAAAAACGATTCGATTATCGATATATCGCTTTCCGAATTAAACATTATTTCTTGACTAAAACACGTCTGTCTTCATTGGAGTGCGAAGGAAGAGAAGGTATCTATAGTTGTTATTTCGTTTGTACTTACAGTTATGGTATTAATATACATACATAGGTCTAGGTTGTGGTTATAAGTTGATTAAATGTGGTTCAGACGGTATATCTGTCGTTTTATTACTATTCCCTTCGGTGTCCCACGATTACTTATATAGCTATTAATCAAAGATGTCTAAATTGACCCTATGTAGTTTTTTTTTCGTACTGATAATTGCTGTTGGTCCTAATGACCTTTACAGCTTCACCGGGGTTTTTGGGGCGAGCGCTAAGTGCGCTCCAGCCTAGAGGAGGACTTAAAAACTACTATAAGAAGCGACTGCCTAAGGGCGTCGCCAGGTGGGTACGGACCTCGGCTTAGGACGTCGCTGGGGAGGGAGGGGTCGGGGAGAAGCGGCCTGGAATACGCCGATAGCGCGTGTAAGCGCCAGAAGCGGGTCGCCGCGGTATGTAGGTGCTGTGTGTGAACTACTATCGGGTGGGGGAGTGGCTTCCGCGATGGAGATCGTGATGGCGTCGTCGGGGTCATCTAGGACGTGTCTAGGCCGACGTCGTCGACGGGATGTAACCCTATGTAGTTGTAGGCTAAAATCGTTTTATATGGAAACCTCGTCTGCCAGTTGACGCATGCGATGATGTGAGCATCATCCGCATACATTGATGGGGCATTTAAATGTCAAATGTATGGTATGGAACTAACCTGTCGTTTTGGCTCGCTGTCAGTGCTCACATCATCATTCTCAAGGAGAGGACGACGCGTCATTTCTGTGCTGTTGGAAGAATTTCTGTTGAGTTTGAAAGGAATTAGAACGAACGAAGGGATACGATTATGAAGGTACGAACATCCTTCGGTCATCTTACTTTTCGTGTTCCACTTATCCCCCCCGCTTCACATTTAGCACCACTCCAACTCTTCCTGTGGGTGTCGTACGAGGCGACTAAGGGTCTTTAGTGGATACTATAAGACGGCGGTAGGCTCGCCACCTATCACGTTTGACCACCAAATCTTATAATACTTAAAAAGTGGGAGCTACCCACCTATGATGAAGGTGGTTCCTTCCTCTGTCTATCCCCTCGGGGATTATGGACGTGAAAAATATGTATGTCGAAAGATATGTATTCATCAGTCCTGAGTAGTGATTCTTTCTTCTGAGGGTACGTAGAATTGAGGAAACAAGCCGCAGTCATGGAAACATGGAGCGAAACCGACATTGAAGGCTAGGGCGGCTAATATTTGCCGCTCTAGCCTTCGTTAGGTTATTTTTTATAACAACCCAGAAAAAACTGTATATGCTTGCCTGGAATTTCCTTGCGACATATACATAGTGCAAACCCACCGTGCATTCATAACATCATTGCGTACCCAAAGGTCAGCTGGTAGAAAACGCCTAATTACTGGCTCTTCTATAAACACTGAAAAAAAAACTCAATTTAAAACAATAATTTATTGTAAAATAACACTGATTTTTTTATCTATCTACAATCATAGTTTTAATTTACATATATAGTTTAGTTGTTATTTTATGATACAACTTGACATCAATTTCCGTAATACGATTTTTTAGTATAATTTTCTTCCCTAATAAAAACAGTCGATTCCGGGTTGGCCGCCAAATGAAACTCACGTTCACTCATATACAAGATTGTGGAGTGAGGGTGTTTTGTTTAGCGAGTGACATCCCACAGAATCGGTGCCAGTGTCAGGGAAAATATTTACAGGCCTTTACAATTTTTTAACTACACCTACAGTTCTACCGCTTAACAGAGTAGTATGGACCAAAGATTTTAATATCCACCCTAAGTAGATTGCTCGCAGAGAAGTTTCATATGGAAACTGCGTCTGCCACTTGGCGTGTGCGATGGGAGCATTTGTCGTGATACATACATAAGTCCTGCATTGAAATGTCAAATGTATGGAACTACACGGGCATTTGCCGAAACCCTTTGCTCACATCATCATTCTAGAGGAGGACTCACGGAAATCGGACTAGGTAAAGTGAATTTTTGACCGACACTATAACTCAAACTTGTAACTTTATATAATTTAATTTTATATTATTGTTTCGACTATATTTAATACTGCTGTTAATGACGAATATAACGGTTTTAGTTCATCATCATCATCATCAGCAGCTATTTATGTCCTCACTGTTACACACATGCCTCCCTTTGCGGAAGGGGGTATGGGCCATGATCCACCGAGCGGGTCCAATGCTAATGGGTGGATTTCACATACCTTCAGAAACTTTTCATTTCCTCAGACATTCTAGAGGGAGGGCGCTACTAGTCCGATTTATGTGTGCCGAGTGCGGAGTGGGGGGGGGGGGGGGGGGGACTACCCCAGGAACGTACTCAGTTAAGCGATAGGCCTGTTCAAACAAGCACCTATCCATTTAATTGTTTAATACAAATTGGTCGCAATCCGGCTTTACTTTGTTACCATTTACCAAATAATAAATAAAACTTCTTTGCCACACTTCTTTCTTTCACTTCTGTGAAAGGGTTCACATTCGAGCTTCCTTTCACATTGCCGCCCTACACCCGAGAGTGATCGCTTCCAGCCAACCTTGGCAAATGGCACGCCGAATCGCGACTTTGAACTATCTACAGTATGTACAGATCTATAAACATGATTGGTACAGTCTTTGTTTTCAATTACATTGTGACGGGAGAGTACAGTAGCAGACAAATCACGCTCTACTCTGTGGAACCCTGCCGCAATAAGATAAAGAGACAAAGTACTAAAGGATATAGCCTGATGTGTTATCCACTGTTTAATTGCAGATTATAGTAAAATACATCTTGCTAAGCGATTCAATATACAAGAAAATATATCGTACTGTACTGGTGTACAACACCAGGAGATCGATTCCACTAAATACAACGTAACTTAATAGAATCTAAACTGCATCGTTACGACGTGTTTCGTATGCTACTAACGATCCAATTTCAGTTCCGATCGATCGAACAGTAACGTATTTGTGCATTCAAATGAAACGTTTAGTTTATACTGAATCGCAGTTGAACGGTAACAAAACGCTTCAGCTGTCAAATATAACGATCGAACATAAGTTCATCCCGAGGTACTTTTGCCTGATGGATAGGAAATCCAAAGGTGGCAGTGGTAGAGTTATGCGTCAGCAGAATGCGATTTGGTGTCCAAATAGAATTGGAACGAAAACTAAATGGAAATTGGATAGAAATAGAACTACAAACGTTGTAATTTAAGCGAATTGGCCTCTGGGGCAATAACACCCACCTGTATACTTAAATATACAAGTTTTAATTTCGATATAGCTTTACCTCGATATAGTAGGCCTGGCCGGTTTACATTGGTCAAGTGATATGGAAAGTGGCCAGTACAAAACTACGAATACAGTGACGTTTACAGTACTCGCCACTGTTCGATTGGCTTACACCACTGTAATTACTCACTTCGGGGTTATGTTATTGTGTTCATGCTGTCATGGCGTGTTCGTCATATTTTATTGATTAAAAACGGTTTTCAGTAGTTATTTTTTTCGTAAAACTTAGTGTATTTTACCTAAAAGTCGTCCGTGTTAAGTGACAGTGAAATGGGAGTGAAATACTACAGTTGGTGTGGATCCGGCAACCTAACCTCCAATTTCACTTGGAATGCGAACACTAGGCATTCCTGGTGCACACGACTCTCCCTTAATCTCGACGTTGGTAAACTGTTTTTTCAAAACAGACGCCAAAACGTTCGAGTTATTTTCAAGATTCTAACACGGTAGTGGCCAAATTGCAGCGTTATTCACTAGCAGGGGCCATTCATTAAAGAAAAAAATATATCTCACTACGCTAAGCACTTGACCAATGTAAATCGGTCATTATTACTTACACAGGTGGTCCAAATAGTGACGTCAAAGGGAAACATCTAGACGCTTCGTTTAAGGGTGATTCGAGTAGGTCTAGATACAAGACTAGAATATTCCGCCGCGAGCGGGACTTAAACCCGTGACTGTACTTTCCGGTGTAAACCACCCTTTAGGGACTAGTAGCGACATCTATCAGAACCGTTGCAGTTAAAAATAAATAAAAGTAAAATAATCTTTATTAAAAACATCACAATGTTTGTAAATCGAACAATACCCTGACTCCCAAACTAGGCGAACCTGTATCTTGGGAGACAGTGCTTTCCCAAAAAGAAGGTATTCAATAAAGGGTAGTATTTATCTCATAAATAACTACCCACTAAGCATTAATAGTTAAAATGCTGAAATCTCTAAATCCCTTATTATCTGAAAAAAAATATTTCTATAAATAAGTATTTTCTTTAAATATGTAAGAATTCTCATTCGTATAGAATATATGTATATTTTTATTAATTCAAAATGTTTGAATCCATATTAATATTGAAATTATAACTTAGAACCTTTTTTGTGAACATCATCATCATCAGCCTATTAATGTCCCCACTGTTGGGGCACAGGCTGATTGGTGGATTTCACACGCCAGTGCTGATTGGTGGATTTCACACGCCTTCGGAAACTTTTAAAGCATACAGGTTTCCTCACGATGTTTTCCTTCACCGTTAGAGCAGTCGGCAAATGTACGTAAGTCTTTGAAAAAATCCGGAAAACTCATTGGTACATGGCATTGCATGGTTTCGAACCCGGATCACCCGCACGGGAGTCCGGCGTCCTAGCCACTGGACCACCGACGCTTTTTGTGAAATTGCTAGTATTATAGCCTATATGTTTATGTGAGTGCTGTGCACGTCTGTAATTGGATTGTATATTAGAACGTTACCATATAAATAAGCTCGAATAATCCTAAATTTTTAAATATCTCGGTCACTTTGTTACTGAAGACTTAAAAGATGATATGGACATTGAGAGGGAGCGCAGGGCTTTGGCGGTGAGAAGTAATATGCTAGTCCGAAGGTTTGCTTGTTGTACTAATACAGTTAAAATCACGCTTTTTAAAGCATATTGTCAAACATTTTACACGAGCAGCCTTTGGACGCACTACACTCAGAGATCGCTAAACGCCCTGCGAATCCAGTACAACAATGCCTTCAGAATGCTATTGAGGCTGCCTCGCTTCTGCAGCGCCTCCGGAATGTTTGCGGAGGCGCGCACCGACGGCTTCCATGCGATCGTGCGCAAGAAGACCGCCTCCTTGCTGCACAGAGTGGAGGGCGGCAACAATGGCATTCTGAAGATGATAGCGGGCAAACATGACTGTCCTATAATCAGACACTGGGTTCGTGTGTTGACCGGGTTCGGGTAGGTCCCAATGAACGCACCAACTCTCTGTCCCACATCCCACACGTCTGTCTTTAAGTTTCTCTTTGTAAATAATTACTAACATAGTCTTAAGTACCTGCATTGTTACTAACAAATATTGAACCTCTGTTGTTCCAAAAATAAATGGATTTGAAATGTATAATCTGTAGATGTGCCAAATAAATAAAATAAAAATTACAAAATATTATTATGAAAATTATTAAATATTGTTATTTTGATTTTTAAACTTCTATTATTGTTGTTGTGATTGATGAAAGAATGCAAAAATTTTCCACTATTTTAAATTAGTATTCCCTGTTGACGTTACTATATAGGCCACTCTGTATAAGACCAAAAACTTACCTCGAGACAATTTTAGAATCTTTCCTCAAACTATACAAGGTGTAGAGGGAATACCCACCATGGTGTAACGGTGTGAAAATTTTTTTTTCGACTTTGTCTTTCTACGTACAAATCGATTGATCAAGATTAGAATGAGAGGTTTTCCGAATGGTTCCAAGAGGCTCGCTAGATGGCGAAAAGGCTGGTAGTCAGAGCCGTAAAACTGCCAACGTTTAGTGTTGCAGTTTGTATAACGAAATTCTACGAGAGGCTTTAGATGTATGAGCGAGATCACGCTATAGAAAATTATGTTTTATCCCTTTTTATCTACGCATTTATTTCATTTTAGATACAATTTGAACGCGTGACGCGTGAATTATTATTGAACAAAAACTAACTTTAAAAAAAAACAAAAAGAAAACCTCCCATTAAACATGGAAGTCGTTTTTTTACCGAATTTCAATAGTTTTTACACGACATTGCCCATAGATTTTATGGGCGCTGTCACCTCTTTTTTATGGAATGATGGATTTTCCCAGACACCATGTATGACACCAGACACATTGTATGTTATTACATTAGGAATATTAATATGATAATTATAAGTAATTTACAAAAATATTAACAATCATATAGAATTGATTTAAATTAAATTATTAGTAACTTTAATAGTTGATATTGTCCAGTCACTTTATAAAACTTTAAAATTGAATTAACAAAAATATAACTTAAATAAAAAAGGTACCTATGTCAAATATTTAAGAGTTCCAAAACGTGTGTAAATATTTATTTTACATAACTTTAGAAATATCTTAAAATCTTTTTAACTGGCATGTACAGACTTTTGTAAATAGTTCCAGAAAAGAGATATCACGAGATTTAAAAGACAGTAAATACTATAGTATACATTGATCGAAAAATCGATGGAATTGTATAGAAACTACGTTTGTACATTTTGATTCCCCGTTGTACAGAAAACCCCTAGATCCGGTCAAAACGTCTGCACCGTAATTCATCGTAATGGGTTTTTGCACATCGAATATTGTAGGTAAAGGTCGAGAAGGAATATTTCTTAATTCCTTAACTTTGTGAATAAGCTTCTATAAATTCATGATACTCGTAGGTTTCTGGAGTTTCTGCTAAGAAAATATTCGGCAGGAATCGATTGAGCTTTATAGTCAGGTCAGACAGGTCAGGTGTCCGACAGGTCAAATGTCAGACAGGTCAGATATCAGACAGATCAAATATCAGACAGGTCAGTTGTCAGACAGGTCAAATAATAGACAGGAAATGTCAGACAGGTCAGTTATCAGACAGGTCAGTTATCAGACAGATCAAATATCAGACAGGTCAGTTGTCAGACAGGTCAGGTGTCAGACAGGTCAAATAATAGACAGGAAATGTCAGACAGGTCAGTTATCAGACAGGTCAGTTATCAGACAGGTCAGTTATCAGACAGATCAAATATCAGACAGGTCAGTTGTCAGACAGGTCAAATATTAGACAGGTCAGGTGTCAGACAGGCCAAATGTTAGACTGTTCAGTCAGGTCACCTAACTTATGTGGACTCTAAGGACATTTTCTGTCTACAAACTAGTCGGAAGGAGATAGTAATCAACTGAGCTTTCAGATATCAGACAGGTGGTGTCCAACTGGACAATCAATAGTCACATAGGTTAAACTAGTAATGTGGACCACTAGTTTTACATAAACTAGTCATGTCAATTTCCTTATTATGTTATAGGTGTGTAACAGAATAGGGAAATTGAAAAACGCTACCTGGTATCCATATCGTGCGTGAAAGATACGTAGTGTTGACAGCCGTTTGACGTTTTTTCAGGTGCAAAATATTGTTGCCAGATGAGTCTTTCGATTCTTTTTCAATTTTGCGCTATGATCTTCTGGTATACCTGTACCATAGGACGTTTCTGTTTAGAAATTGGCCGGTAAATCACTTTAGCCTTCGTCAGGCGTGGTGTCTGTCTGACTGGTCAACTATCAAATAGGTAAGCATCAGACAGATCAGTTGTCAGACTTTTCCGATGGCAGGTGAGATGTCAGACGGGTCAAACATCATATAGGTTCGATGTCAGACTGTTCAAATCCCAGACACACTAGTCGCTTGTTGGCTTACTATCAGATGTCAGACAAGCCGTCAGACTGGTCAGATGTGAGCCTGGCCCGTGTGTACTAAGGGAACCTGATCACGGTAGTGCCGACCGCGTCGTCGCTGCACGCGTGCGCAAGAGCACCCTCGAAGTCTTGCGGCAGGTAGACCTGCAAAATGGAGAAACAGGGATTTATATATGTTTCATATTCACGCCGAAGTTTGCATTTCTTAATATTTTTGGGTCCCTTTAAAGTCCGCGAAACGATCAATCGCAATCGACAATTAAAGAGAGACGGCGCAATATAAAGAAACGAGAGGCGATTACAACCTTTTTTTGTATCACGCCATCCTCCCCAATTGTCAATCGTAATTGATCGTCTCCTGTAGCCTTTAGCGAAGCTAGCGTCTCTTTCGAAAAAAAAATCATTTCTCCTGTGGTATCACATCAAAGAAGTGACAGTAAGATTGTTTCAAGCATGCAAATCGTAATTGTATTCTTGTGTATTGGCAAAAAGGACCTATGGATGGAAAAAATGGCCATCTTGTTGGAATGAGATTGCCTCAAACTGGTCAGCCGAATGACTATAGGTCGACCAGAATCTAATGCATAAAAATAAATAGTAGGAATAAGATATTCACATGGCAACACTATCTGACAACTGTCAATATATCTATATCTTTTTATATATATCTTTTTTTCCAAGTACAATAGAAAGAAGGTAAGAATTTATTTCCAATAGCGCACACATACAAACAATTAGGTACAGAAGATAAAAATAATATAAACAAATATATTATAAAAATAAATAAACAAAAGTAATTAAGTTTGATGAAGGTGGTGTGCAGCGCAGGAAAAAGGGCACTGCCTCAGCCTGTTGCCGCAGCGAAGTTAGTACTGCGGTGCTGGTTTTCAGGCATCCCCTGAGTGCCAGGGATCACTCCAATAGGGATGCCATATTTTAAAAAAACATTATTTTTGCATTATTGTTATCAGATTCTGGTCGACCCTTATAACAGATTGCAATAACTTCAACAGCGTGTTTCTTCTGACCACTATTTGTAGTATTCAGCCCCAGAGGGGGAGAATGGACGTAAAGGGACCATGTCTGGAATTTGGTAGGAGCATAGAAAAGTGAGCGAGGGAAAGAGCCTACGCAAGTACCGCACACATCTCCTGGATCCGCAGGATCTTGTGATTCTGTCCGTATAACCGATAAATTGGTAGGACTGTAGGGACAAGTTACGTTATGTCGACGCAGCATAACGTGGCTGGCGAGGCCCGCCCGCGCGGGCGGCCAGGCGTTCCCGAACCACCGTACAGTAATGTTCAGCAGTCGCTAAGTTTAATAGGTTCGAAATTGTAATGGTGTATTTTTTGGACAATATAAGGTAAAACTAATTTGGACTCTTTTATTAATCATCCTTCTGATCAAGCAAGAACCTAGAGCACTAATTCACATACTGAACAGATAGACATTAAAGGACCATGGGTTGGTGGAGGGTTTCACCAGGGCTAGCAAACTATCTAAACAGTGGCCGTAAATCTGAGAAAATGTAAAAGATACTGTCTGCATGAATAATTTTTATTTCTTTTTTTTTATACCTTGTCCAACACGGGCGCGACCTGGCCAGAGTCCACGAGCCTCGCGAGCGCGTCCAATCCTTCAGCCAGCCGGTACTTGTCTTCTAACCAGTCCGTGTGTGACCCGCCGCCCACCATCCACTGTTGAGGAAGATCATATTTATTTCATCATTTTTTCTGGAGAGTAGTGGAAGGAGGGGTGGAGCTGGATGGGTTGCAACAGGGATGGCTCCTGCCATCCTGTCAGGGTTCATGTTTCTCTGGGACAGAAAAGTGAAAAAAAGGAGGAGAGAACTTAGGCCAGCAGTGGGACAGCTTATAGGCTAAAAAAGGGGGCGAGCAAACGGGCCACCTGATTGTAAGTAGTGCTATAGTATACCATTTGTCAAAAACCTTCGATTAAATCTTAACCTTATGCCTCTTTCAGATTGTGAAATTTTGACATTTTGGGTTGGTTAATCTGTGGTCAGTAGAGGCCTTTAGCAGCAGCAGCCCCCCCCCCCCCCTCCCCACACCCTTCCGGCCAATTAATTAAACTAAACCTTGAGTTCGTTTAATATAACGGCAGCAAACACCGGAGATGTAGTGACCCGGAGCTTCTGTAGGGGCAGGAGGTTCGCCTCCAGGCCTGAACCCCCCCCCCCCCTTCAGGCTTCCAGGCACGTTTAATTGACTCTAAGTCCCTTACCCTTCATGCAAGCATTACCGTTTCGCGGCAGAAGTAGGAATCACACCAACTGACCCAGGCTTCTTCACTGTCATAGCACCTTCAGATTATGTGGTGTTGTATTTACCCTGAGCAGCCGTAGCGCGTAGAAGGAGGCGCCGAACACAAATGCGAAAGGCGTCGGTAGTCGATCCGACAGGAAGGGCGCGGGCCGCAGGTCGAGCACCGCACTGCGGGGGGCCGTCGCTCTGTGGAAATAATATTATGTCAGCCCTCCAACCTCTCCATGTGAACTCCATTATAACTACTGGTTACTCCATCATAACTACTGGTTAGTCCATCACAACTACTGGTTACTCCATCATAACTACTGGTTACTCCATAATAATTACTGGTTACTCCATCATGTGAGATATATTACTTGTTTACAACATTTTTGTGACTTAATTTGCACAGAAATAATATAATAGTATTGTATTTGATCTACTTTTACAAAAACAACGTCTTGTTAGTCATAAAAGATATTAAATAAGTGACTAGTTCACAATATGATAATTAATGACTATCAAAATGTATACAATATTTTTAAAAGTGTGTTTAGATTCAAATCATGTCCTTTGAGATAATAAAATAATAATTAAGTATTTATTTTGGAATACTGATGCCTAGCGGCATGGTGGTGGTGGTGGGAGGGGGTGCTTGAAATGCTATATAAGATGAGATCGTGAATCACGGGCCAGTTGTTCACCGGTGTTCTGAGAGGTCGGTACTCTGCCAGACCACTGTCGCTTATTTTATCCTAAATATCTCTAAGCTCGGCCGTGTTAAATTAGTGCTAGAATGTAGAAATCAGTGAGTGTTTGTGTAAAAATCGAGTTAAGTGTTATTGTATAGTGCGTGTTAATAAAAGTTTGTTAATTTGGTGAAATCAATTGTTTCATTACTGTTCGAGCACGGGCTGTTGTCAACAATCATAACTAATGGTTACTCCATCCCAAGTACTGGTTGAAGAAGAAGTCTCGAAGATCAGGCTCAATGGCGTGCCCTGGGAGAGGCCTATGTCCAGCAGTGGACTAGAGTAGGCTGCTGATGAAATACTGGTTATAGTGGTTACTAACCTCAACAAAGTGTTCAAGTGTTTCTATCTATCTATCAAAGCTGCAATGTTGTGCAGGTGCACTAAGGTGTACTAAGGTTAGTAAAGGGGAGTCGGCACAAGTTAGCATCCCAGGAGACTGTTCTGGTCGCGTACGGCGCTAGAGTGAGCCTCCCATCAGAACTAGTGGTTACTCCATCATAATTACTGGTTACTCCACCAGAAGAACTGGTTACTCCATCATCACTACCGGTTACTCCACCAGAAGAACTGGTTTCTCCATCATAACTACCGGTTACTCCACCGGAAGAACTGTTACTCCATCATAACTACCGGTTACTCCACCAGAAGCACTGGTTACTCCATCATAACTACTGGTTACTGCATCACAGTTACCTCAATAAAGCAGCGACGTTGTGCACCTTAGTAGCGGGTACCCCGGAGCCGGTACAAACCAGCACGGCATCCCAGGGGCCTGTCCTGGCCGCGTATTGTTCTAGGGAGAGCCACGAGGATGTTACGTGGTCGTTCGTTCCTTCCACGTCTACGAAGTCCTGGGCTCCTGGTGGTGAAACCAAATATATGTTAGAATGTTTAAGTTTGCGAAATGATTGTTTGACTTTTGTGATGTTTATACTACAAGGTGTTCCTAAGGGTATGCATTAACTTCACCAAACACTTCTGTAGCTTTTACATAATATATTTGACAATGGAAGTGATCCTCAAAACACTTCGTTTTCGAGATACTTGTTTTTTTTAAAAATTTGAGGTTTACAATGAGTTAGGGTCTTTATTTATAGTAAGGAAACCTGAAACAAAACAATAACAAACTATTTGCCTTTGGTCCATCTTAATTGCCCATCATGGCCCATCGTACAGTGGAGCCATGAACGTAAACATTATGGCACAAGAAGAAAAAAAATTACAACCATAGCAGGAGTCTCACCCGTCTCATTATAGGGGCGTTCACAGGCCATTTTGGCACTAAGAGCCTCCTACACAAGATGGGATTGGCAGACAATCCCACCTGTAGAGCCTGTGGTGAATGTGGCTCGCTGGCTGGAGGGCGTATGAGTCTTCTGGGGGTAGCCTACCCGAAACCAGAGGACTATAGGTTCCTTCCTGTAAGCTGTACAGCGTCCTTGATGCAAAGCATCTTTAAGGAACAGGAAGGAGACTAAGGTAAGGGGTGAGCACAAAAGATCCCTGAGGGTCGAAGTGCCGCTGGGGTTGTCCCTGGCCCCGCTATCATAAGATAAGATGTCACAAGAAAGGCAAAACGACTACGAAGTTCACGTCATCGCGTGAACGTGAACATCGTGCAATCCGTAGTCTTTTTCCCTTTCTCGTGCCATGGTGGAAGTTACCCAGGTCCTGTAGAGCGAGCGCGGCGTGCCTGGGAGCCGACACCGTGAGGTGCGCGCCCCACGAGTTTAGCAGCTGGATCAACACGCAGCCCTCGCCGGCCGCCGCGCCGCACACCGCCACGCTGATGAAACAAACATTCCATAATGGGGATTATGGAGACAAAAAAAATATTTTCCAGAAAAAAATTTAAATTATCGTCCCAGATACCGCTGGCGCAATGAAGTGGAGAAGGATCTGCGTGAGCTCCGGGCGCCTGACTGGCTCGAGACTGCAGGAGAGAGAGCGATGGCGCTCTTTGGTATCGGAGGACAAGATCCACTTCGGGTCGCTGCGCCAGCGGATTAAGTAACATGCCATCACCCTCCCACACACTCAGTACCTCACATACACACTAATATCCTCATTCATACAACACAACACGCACACACTGTTGCTTTCTTCGTCCGTGCAGTCACTGAGGGGCCAGCTGAAAATCAGCGCTGTGGCTTGCCTCAGTATTATGCGGAGCTGGTGTACCCTTTTTGGCACTGTACCACACCAGATGCTCTGTGCTGCATGTATTAAACTTTATATACTTCTGTATTCTGGTGTTTACAGCGCTAAATAAACGATTTCAATTTCAAATTATTTTTTAAAAAATATTTAAAAATAACCGCACCGCTTTCCCTTGCAAGTGTCAGGTGAATACTGCAACTCGTCCAGAGCAGACAGCGCCAGGGACCCAGCCCAGGGCAGGGAAGCCGCGCTGTCCGCTGCCAAGCTGCGAGGTCGCTTGCTCACACGGGTGCTGAAATAGATAACGAATATAATATTTATACCCTAGAAATGTAAAAGCCGCAACAGATCGATTTCAATCTTCGAAGTCAAACGCAAGGCGCGACTGACTCGCCGCTCGCACTCCGTTTTAAGCCCCGCCCTCCTGAGTACACATTTTGTGGCGCCACTCGCGTGCGCACGCGTGAACATAATAAAACCAATAATTTAAAAAATCATGGAAAATATTTTAATGAAAAACTTTGTGCAATTATCTGGCACCCAATAATGGTAACACTGAGTTGGTTGATGACATACCCTTGTGAGTGAATCGTCATGCTAACCGTAGCGGTTAAGCCTTTCTTCTTGTGCCATGGCTGTGATCGTCCACTGCTACTCACCTCCTGACGGTGAGCAGCTCCCCCGCGGCGCCCCCGCTCCACTCGCTCACGCAGCCCCACACTTCATCGCCCATCTCCAGCTCGCTGACTCCGTGACCCACGTCTAGGACCACACCTGGAATATTACGTCTTTTATATGGTCTGGTCTAGCGTTCTCTTTGTGAAGGTCATTTGATGTAAGTACCAAAAGGTCATAATTATACAAAGAAGTCATCACTAGCAAAAAATGATTTGAACCCTGTCCGCTGAGTTCGGGGCCAAAAATTTCTCTAAGACGCTCTGTTATGGACGGTCATTTTTAGCCCATCGTCGTCCACGCTTGCTTGCGTAAGCTTTGCACGCTCTGTACTGGTAATCTCACGTCATTTTTACTACACAAAGGAATACCACACCTGAGGATGGTTACCGGCGAACGACGGTAGTCGACGGTGACGACCATAGCAAAAGGTAATTACTGTTGTACTACAAGGTCATCATAATACCAAAAGGTCATCACTGTAAAAGGTCACATGATGTCCCACGGGATCATAAGTTAAGAGGAGGTTTACCCGCGAAGGCGCGGCCGACGGTGAGCTGCGTGCGCGTGAGCAGCGCCCGCAGAGCCGCGCCGCGCCCGCGCAGTACGCCGCGGTCCACCGGACATACGCTGAACGCCTGCACGCGGACCAGAACCTCGCCCGTGCCCGCGCCTGTCTCAGATAAATAGATACATTATTTAGATTATTTTGTATTTCATTATCATAGAAAATGTATGTCATGCCAGTGGATTTTATCAGTCGAAACTCGACTGCGCCTCGTTTAACAAACTAGCACTCGTGTTATAATGACTATAATGCCCTGGGCGTGCGGGAAGACAGCCTCCAGAAGCCTCTACTCTCAGCAGGAGAAATGCTAGGATAGTAGACGTACATGGAGTCACAGCATCCTCCATCAAATATCACACACATGACTGATCAAGATGCGAGTGAAGCGCTTTAGCTGGCGTGCATACAGAAACCTACTATAACGGCAATAGAAATACTAGGAGAACATACAAACCTGGAGCCACGGCATCCTCCACCAGTATCACGGTCTGGTCAGGGTGCGTGTGGAGCGCCCTGGCGTGCGGGCCGGCCGGGGCGCGCGCGGCCAGGCGGAGCCCTAGCGCTATGCCCGCGCCGCTGCCCACCGCCGCGCCGCACACGAATATCAGCATGCTTCGGCGCCATACTGCACATATTTATTAACATAGCTTGTTCAAACCTTTATTCTATTTCAGCCGCAAAGCAGCAGTGCTTGCATTGCTGTGTTCCGGTTTGAAGGGTCAGAGAGTCAGCGTAATTACCGGTACACGAAGGACTCCATGTAAATTAGGTAGGTTATGTGACCATCTATTATGTAAGTAAGTATAAAAAGGCGCAAAAAGTATAAAAATATGATGATTATTTATAATAAAATAAGGGAGCAACATGTCCACCGATAAACTGCTAAGCAGTTCGGCGGTATATAATTAAGACACTATTGTAAAAATTCTTTAAAAATTATTATTATTATTTTCTATCATGAATTCGATCAAGGAAACAAAGTTTTTAATTCACAATCACTCGCAACAGCATGCGGCGACGAATGAGAGACTATTTCTAGACCATTCTCTCGCCCGTTCTAAAAGGGAGGGGAAACACGTGTGGGAAGGGGCATAATCGTCATTAAAACCTAGCCGAAACACACTACATAACGGTATAATAATTGTAACTGTATGTCATCATAATATAGAGATATCGGAAGAGACTAGCCCCCACAACACAGGGTATCCTAGTGTGGGAGCCAGGGAAATCTGACAAAAAGTAAAAGACACTGTTTGCATGAATATTTTTTAAAAAAAACTTAGCATTATTCAGCCAAATTATAAGCGTTTCAAAGTAAATGATTTGTGTACACACTTATTTCCACGGAAAGCTTCCCGTAACTGTTATATATTAAAAGTATATAAACTAATAAATATTTCATATTTCACTTTTCAGCACTATACTGCCGGTAACCTATTAATAATTGTTCTATCGCCTAGGTTGCCTGGAAGAGATAAGGCCGCCTTTGTACACTTATTCTATGTAAATTTCTTGTGTGCAATAAAGTAGGGATGTTACGGAGCTTCGACTCCGACTCCGAAAGGTCGGAACTTCCGATTGATTTTACACCTCCGACTCCGACTTCGTCTCCGATAATTTTGAATCGGAGGTTATACCGAAGATTTCTTAGCAAACATATTAAAATATCAATATTTTATTAAATAGTGTAGGAAACTAGGAACACATTTATGTATTATTATTTATGTATTCCTACACTACTCTTTAAAGGAACATGTTTTATTGCCGCAAACGTCATCATAAAAAAAATTGGCCAGTTCAGCTATAAAAATTAAAAAACGGTTAAAAATTTGAACTTCTTCTGAACATCTCTCTTCTACCTCCGCCTCCGACTCAGACTCCGGTTCCGACTCCGATAAATCAAATTTAAAACCTTCGGTTTCGACTCCGGTTCTGGTAAAACCACCTCCGTAACATCCGTACAATAAAGTATTAATTTATCTATCTGGAGTAAGACATTTATCGAATTCATCTCAAAACATTACTGCGTGACATGAGCTGACGGTGACCGTCAGGTGGCCAGTTGCTCGTCTGCTCTCCTGAACAATGCCATGCCCTCACCTCGATCCTTGAACAACGCGACCAGCTCTTCATATAACAGCACGGGCGACAGCGGCGGCGCGCCGTCCCTGATCCTCTGCAGCGCGTCGCGCGTCCAGGCCGCTACGCGCGCGCGGCTCTCCGCTACCAGCTCGTGGTGCCAGATTTCATTGAACGCCGCACGAATCTATAGCCGTGAAAATGCTATTTGGAATAAGGTATGGCGATATTGCGTTTTCACATTACATTAGAAGATATCAACATAGGCGCTAGACGTCGAGTTGCGGAAACCAGCCCGTTACTACAACGACGGCGATTAGTATGGTGTCGTGGATGAGATACTGTGAAAGTGTCTAATCAGATAAATCGGACTACTAGCGCCCTCTCCTCTAGAACAATGGCGTGAGTACTGTCAACGAGCCACGAAATTGACACATAGGGGCTATCCATAAATTACGTTACACGAATTTCATGATTATTGGAACCACCCGCTCCCCCCTCATCCTCACCCTTGTCACAGATAGTCATATCATCCTTAGTTTAATCCAAAATGAGCAGTAACACTTCACATGCAATCTATTTGTACATAACAAAATTGTTTACACTTTACTTGTTCCAAGATGTCGTGTTCAGTGAGACCTTGGTTCTTGCATCTGGTTACTTTCTTTGGAACTCTGCGAGCACCGTCCTACTGGGGGTAAATCCGGCACGTATGGAACATAACTTGTTTTGTTGTTGATACCCGCTGGGAGTAGACGGGCAAGCGGGACCCCTTCGTGTACCTTCCGGTACTCTGGTTTGACAACGTTCAAGGAGTTTTCCTTTGGAGTTGCTTGAAGCTTGAGCTTGACCTCCCCTGGTGTGACGTCACATATTTGGCAATTTTAAATTTAGAAATTATTAAATTAAAACAGCACTTTCAAAATTATTTATAATTTCTATTTGAAATGTTTTTTCATAAAATCAACAATAAATCAAACATTTTAGAAAAATTACAAACCATCAAAACAAATGAACGATACAAAATTTAATCATCTTGTGTCCATGGCAATGACTTGCTTCATGATCCATTTACGCATATGACGTCATGAAGCTTATGACTTGTTCCCCCTCCTGTCCCCCCTTGTCACACGATGTCACACTTTGTTGACCCCCTCCCTACCCCTGAACGTGTGACGTATTTTATGTATAGCCCCATAGGATAGGTCATATATTTTCATACATTTGACATTTAGTGCCCAACTAATGTATGGGAAAATGCTCCAACTAGCAGACACGGTTTCCTTTAAAACTTCTCTAGCGAGCAATCAAAATAGGGGTGAATTTCAAAATCTTTGCATCCAATACTAAATGTATGAGATTTGACACCCGACGATATCGTTTTTGTTATTGTCTTTCGCGTCATGTCATCACATATCAGTCTTGGGAAAGGTCATCGCCAAGAACTGTTCAATTTAGTTCACTACTCTTTGACAAACTAGTTATTTCTTTTAGTTCGATAAGTATAGTTTGTTCATGAACTACACAAGACAAGTGACAAAACGCTGATTTTATTTAGTACAATAAATGAATTAGTTTCACTACTGAGAGAGCGCTCAGCCGCGCCGAGTCGTACCTGGTGCAGCGCATCTCGCTAGCTATTCAGCGTGGAGCGTGCACCTTCCCGCCGGGTGCGACTTGGGGCGGTTTATTAGATTAAGGATTTTGACACATGTAATATGTTTATATTATAGTAATAAAGATGTTTCACTATACACTACCGAACTTTTAAAGACTATTGAAACAGCTTGGTTAAGATGTTCCGTAACCAGTTGAAATAATTCACGTAGACAACTGTCCATGTTCCATTAAAGTGTTAACAACTGAAAATTTATCAAACTTATATTTGAAACAAGCATGGATCAAGCTGTCAACGTGAATAATTTCAACTGGTTTTGGAATGCAATACACACGGACCAGGAAAATAAAAACCGTTCCAAGAGTGCATCACTTGTACTTTTGTAATATACGAGTATAATATGAAGATTGCAATAATAGTTTTGTTTAAATCTGCAATATGGAGAGGGTTTTTATACTTTTGGTCAAACTTAATTATACCTTTCTAATAGTTTCAGAAGTATGGCTAACAATATCTTGAACTCGGGATTTGCTAGTGCCAGCCACAGTCTTAGCTGCTACCTGTTTGTGAAATAAAAAGATATCATCATCTTGAATGATGGATTAAGAAATCAAACACTCAATAAAGAACAGGAGATCGATTCCACTAAATACAACATAACTAAATAGAATCTAAACTGCATCTTTATGACGTGTTTGGTATGCTACTATCCACTAACGATCCAATTTCAGTTAAGTTTTGAACAGTAACATATTTGTGCATTCTAATAAAACGTTTAGTTTATACTGAATCACAGTTGAACGGTAACAAAACACTTCAACTGTCAAATATAATAATCAAACAGAAGTTCATCCCAAGGTACCTTTGCCTGATCCACAGTAAATCGAAAGGTGGAAATGGTAGAGTTACGCGTCAGTAGAATGCAATTAGGTGTCCAAATAGAATTGAAATGAAAACTAAATGAAACTTGGATAGAAAAAGAACTACAAACGTTGTAATTTAAGCGAATTGGGCACCAGTAGCATGTCAATCAATGTATTTATAAAATAGGGTACAATTTAGTTAGCAGCAAAGATGACTAACAACCTACTAATTGTATGTAGACTATAGTTAGAAGAACTATTATGTAAACTCAGGGTCATTACTCCTAGAAATTGGGGCAATGATACCAATGACGTTTCAGTGTCATTAAAAAAAACAGACAGAACTACTTCAGTACCAAAAAGTAGTTTTCTTACTATTTTTCTACGCTAAAGTAACGTGAACGACCTAACACCTTGCGCGCAAAAATACCAGGCAAGCATAACCTTCCAGGAGTTACTTACGTGTAAAGCTTCGAATTTTTCACCAGCTCTGTGCTTGAGTTCGTCCATATCAGGGCACCACGAGATAGTAGAGGTTCTGCCTAAACCATACTGACCGTTAATTCATACAAAAACCTTAACCTTTGGACAGAATTCGTCCCAAATAGATGCACTCCCAAAATAGATCAAAATGTCATTCAAAGTCACATAAAAACCCATTTTTATGGTAAAATAGTGAGAAACAATTTCATTTTTAATAGATTTTCTTTTATATTTATGCTGGAAAACGACTAAAAGTTATGTAAAACGGGAATTTTACCTTATCCAAACATAACCCTTTCGAGTTTCGACACTATTTCACGTTTGACAGCTGTCAGGTCAGCTGATAAGAAACGTCAATTTATTTACGTTCCATTTTACGTATCATTGGTTTCAAATACTAATAGGACTTAATTTTTATTGCAAAGGCTTTGCAAGAAATGGCTTCCTTATGTCTCATATCATCTCTATCTAGAGTAATGGCGTAGAATGGGGTATCATGTATTTTAATGAAGACTTTATGGACGTTTCGGCAAGGAAGGATCAACTATCTTCATGGGTTTGAGGTAAAAAAAGAATGCAACAGGACATGGCAGCTCATATGTTTAATCTAAAAACGTAACAACATCTAGTCTATCTCCAGTGGGATCGCGTTCTCGCCGCTGTCTGCACTCTCGGTCTGTTCGGACGGCTCGCCTAGCACCTTGTCGATCCACAGTCGGCTGTAGGATACCTGCGGAAAAGAACCTTCGTTATTCAAGTGGTTCTAGTCTAATGACGAGGTTTCTCTAGTAGGTAGAAACCAGGAAAGGTATATGTAACTTCGTTTTACGACTGTTTAGGCCGCCCGTAGGTTTCTGACAGCCTAACAACTGCTGTCGGATGACAGCAACATCGGAACCGACACAGCTTAATGTGCTCCAGAGGCACCGAGGGATTCAGTGAATAGGTGGCACTAGATCACTTTCGGAAAATGCTCACAACACAACTTCTACCATTTCTTTTGCAAAGTGTCGATCAACTACTCTATTCTTCTATCTGTGACTATTCTATCTTCTATCTGTGTCCTAGACTATTCCAGGTCTAGACTATTCTATTCTTTTATCTGGGAGTTCACCTGCCATCTTCATAATACTCGTGACACGTGAAAAGGCATTTGCTTCTACTTATGAACAGGCACTTCATACAATTTTTAAGCTGTCATTTTGTATTGTTGTCTTTAGAGTCTTAGACTGGCTAGCTTATCTGGATCTGATATAGGGAAACCTTATCTGATTTCATCAAGTGGTGCCTTCAGAGATGAAGGGCCTTTACCAACCTTAGCAAAAACTCCGGGTTTGGACTTGTAAGCACACTCTTCGGTGCCGGAGAACAGTGCGATGCCGAACAGTGTGCCGGCTCGGTTCATGCCGCTGAAGTGCACCGCTGGGTCGCCTATGTCGCCCTGGTACAAATTACATAACATTTATCTGACTAGTTGAGACAATAAATGACCTAATTAATTAATTCTCCATTCCGCCTTCGAGGTTTCATCCTTATGTAGTTGATATCCCATCTATTCGTAGGTACGAAGCGATTTACTTCTTCATTCAGCTAAGCCTTAGCCGCTAAGGTATGAAATAAAGATTTTGAAATTCACCCTATGAGGAGAAGGCGCTACTGAATAACTCAATATCTTAATTGTGTTCCATAATGTATAATAATAGGTGGACTTATAAGATGATTTCGCCATCGCCCATACCTCAATGTCTAAAGACAAGAGTCTTTAACCAGTGCGTCCTACCAGTAATGACCTACGGAGCCGAAACGTGGACACTGACGGTGCGACTGGTTCACAAATTGAAAGTCGCTCAGCGTGCTATGGAAAGAGCTATGCTCGGAGTATCTCTGCTGGATCGAATCCGAAATGAGGAGATCCGGCATAGAACAAAAGTTATCGACATAGCTCATAAGATTAGCAAGCTGAAGTGGCAGTGGGCCGGTCACGTCTGTCGCAGAACCGACAACGAGTTCTGGAGTGGAGACCGCGTTTGGGAAAACGTAGTGTGGGACGCCCCCCTGCTAGATGGAGCGACGATCTGCGTAAGGTGGCTGGCAGCGACTGGATGAGAAGAGCCGAAGATCGGGCTCAATGGCGCGCCCTGGGAGAGGCCTATGTCCAGCAGTGGACTAGAATAGGCTGCTGATGATGATAAGATGATTTACAGATCATTGTGGACCCCGCCGGGAACATTACAGCAACATTAGGACAGAGGAGGATGATTTTATATTTTTGTTAAAATATTATATAGAGATTTAGTTTTGTATTATTAATATTATTCTCTAAGAGCCTCGATTAAAAGTAATATTATATTATTATTATTCACTATCGATATTATTTAATTTAATTTATATTATTTATATACTAATAATATTCATCAATTCTGTAGTAGATTTTAGAAATTAAGAATTGTTTTAATTTTGTTATAAACTTATTATCATTAGTTTCTTTTTTTACTGAATCTGGTAGGTTATTATATATTTTAATAGACATTGCCTTGTAATATATTATAGAAGTTGTCAGCCTCTGTGAAACCTACAACATTCGGATCTTCCGGGCCAGAGTGATAAAGCATTTACTAAACCCAATGCTTTATCTTCCACCTCATCATCGCTTACCATCAGGCGAGGTGCAGATTGAGGTCAAATGTGAGACTACATAGCACACCCGAGGGGATAGACAGAATACCACTTTTAATCTCAGGTAGTTTCCACTTTTCGCCCTAAAATTTGGTGGATAAACGTGATAGATGGGGAATCTACCGCCGTCTACTAAGGTGTAAAATAGTAAGAAGCTGTATTAATTGATCCTCAGTCACCTATGTTGTTGATATCCCATCTGTTCGTACGAAGCGATTTGCTTCTTAGTTCATTATGCGAACGGCTAACGAATGGAACAGCCTGCCGGCGTCTGTATTTCCCGAAACCTGAATAGGCATGGACCTGCATGCTCCATCGTCGACCTCATCGTCGCTTACCATCAGGCGAGATCGAGGTCAAATGCAAATGGTCAAATGGTTTACTACACTCACGGGAAGAGTTAGGGTGTTGCTATTCAGGGCACCCACCACACAGCATATTGAGGGTTTGAATAAAAGTCAACTAACAGCGCACAAAGCAATGCCCTTGACGACGCTCTTGAGGCACATGTGGTCATGCTGCAAGTGGTAGTCATTCCCGTAGACCAGCCGACACTCCGCCCGAGGGATCTCCCGCACGATCATCCGTCTCAGCTCCTGGTTCTCGCCTTCGCGTATCTGACCTGATATCTGAAAGAAGATTTTTTTATCATATTACTTCTTAGTCGTTTTCCTCATTTATGTGCGCTGGTTACTGAAACTGAAGGTGGCATGACTCTATGCAAAGTTAGTCTGGGGTGGTATCACTCTTTTACCTGTATCTGGCGCAAAGCATGGTTGAATGACTCATTTGAAGCCGGCAGTATGAGCCGCGATAGTCAAATCAAATCAAAATGTTTTTATTGTAAGTAAGTACCTTATAGTACATTTTTACAACGTCATTCTTTTTTACTTTACCACCGCTTCGTAAGGTGCTGTAGCTGAAAGGAAAGAAGCGGCGCAAGAAACTTTTAGCAGCACATATATTGAAATAAATATATCTTACAATATTTAAGAATACAATCATATATGTACACAATGTGCAGAGCTGGAGCTGAATTTAGGACCAAGCCTCTTTATCATTTATATTATAATAACCCTTTTTACATAAGGTCCGTCTTACATGGGTCTTAAATGTTTTCTCTGTCATATTTATTACAGTATCAGGTATCTTATTATAAAATCGTACACAGTGACCCATAAATGATGTGTTAACTTTATTCAGTCTAAAGCGTGGGACTGCAAGTTTGTTTTAGTTTCTGATATTGAAATAGTTCAGTTGGATAAAGCACTGTCAGGGAACGGCAAGGTCGCAGGTTCTATCCTGCTCGTGGAAAAAATTCAACCACTTTCTAATATATTTAATGCTTGCATTGTGTTTCGGTTTGAAGGATAAGAGAACTAGCGTATTACTAAAGTGCAGTTAGCAGCGAATTTAAAACTCTTTAATAACATTATAGTGAGGTGAGATGTCTATGGACGACGGTGACCACTTACCATCAGGTGGCCCGTTTGCTCGTCTGATCTCCTTATGACAATAAATAAAGTTCTTGCCAAAGAATAACACTTACCACAGAGCCGTACCCAGTGACGACAGTCTCCCCAAAAAGCGGGGACAAGTCCGCATCAGCCGGCGCGAGGGTCACGGGCTGCATGCGCGGCGAGGGGGTGATGGGCAGGTTCACCTGCATACACACGCCTAGGTTATCTACTTAGGCCTGGACTCGATGCGGCCAGTTCCAGTCCTGATTCGATTCGTGTGATTGGATGCAGCGAACCGAACCAGGGCTGGACCGGACGCATGTAGTCCAGTCCTTAGGCTAGGAATATGTCGGTTATCTTAGGGGTAAAAAGTTTTTTCTTTTGTTACTAATTGTTTTAAAGATAGGTATTTTTAGATAGTACTAATTGTTTAAAGGTAGGTAGGTATTAGATGTAATGACCTATTCTTCGCTTAACAGTGCTAGCTAAGCCAAGCAAAAATTTCAATTTAACGCTTTTGTGTAATGCGTATTATATTATGTTGACGTAACCGCAGTGCTCTAAATGTTCCAAATTGTTAAAAATGACTAAATATACAAATATTTGTTCTTTGGTTACCAAATGAATTTGTTCCTATTGGTTACCAAATACACTCCTAGGTCTAGGTACTTAGGCTAGGAAAATGTTGGTTATGTTATGGGGAAAACGTTTTTATTGTTTATTACTAATTGTTCCGTAGTTACTATTTGTTATTAGGTTACCAATGCTATTGTTCCTTGTTTACCTTTTTTATTGTATAGGTACTAATCCCGCATTTGACCGTAATTACCATTTTATTCTTAATTACTAAAAGTATTATGTTTTTGATTCATTACCAAAGGAAGTGTACCTTTGTTACTATTGAAATCGAACAGCTCCCAGATCCCGAGGACTCCGAAATTATACACTGAACTTCAGAAGACTGATTATATTGAAATAATTAAAGTAGCTCGTGAAAATAAACATTAAATAAAAATTATTAACACTATCATACTATATCATTTATTGTATCTTGGTTACTATTTATTACAGAGGCACATACTGTATGTACTTATATTGGTATGTAATGTACTTGTGTGCAAAAGTAGTACTTCTACTTATAAAATGTTACGAAATTCAAAAACTTGTTTCTGAAAATATTGTTTACCAAAAGGCACTGTTCTTCGATAACCAGTTTTATTATTCTTTACGTTATTAAATTGTTCCTTGATTACCATAAGTTTGTTCCCTATAGTTTCGTATTCGTAATACTCGGGATACCAGGAATCCATACCTTGACCATGGCGAGATTGTGCTCCGGGTAGTACTGATCCATCCTGTAGTCCGGGTGTCTCTTCAGGTCCACCACCGACAGGATTCGTCCACCGAAGTCTCTGAACACTGACCCCATGCGCACTGACACTTCTTCTTTTATTACACTGTTGAGAATATTCAGCCATTATCAGTGGAGGATCCAGCGGGAGTAAGGGACCCATCCCCCCTCCCTATTAAGAGACGAGGCTCGATTCGCCTTGACCATTCTTTTAGTAGCATTTTCAAATTGCAGTTACCGATGGCCCCCTCAAATTTTGTTCTTGATCCGCCCCTGGCGATAATCCTAAAATCAAGGAGCTTTGAAAGGTCCTTGCCTAAAATGGATTGAATGACTAGTGTACGAGTGCAATCCGTACCGCGCACACCTAGTTCATAAGTTATGTTTACATTAGCGACAGTGATTGTAGGTAGTTTTAGCTTTCATTTTTGTTTCGTTCTGTCGAATATTAATGTCCAGGGAGGGTAGTTTTTATCGTTGATTGGCACTCACTGACACAGTCTCGGAAACACAGCCCTTGAGACAGCGGCGATTTGTGCGCGTGTCACCGAATTTCGTCATCGCTTATGAATATCACCTCCATGGACTCCTCGCAGTGCTGATAGGTACAGTGCTGGTGCTTCGGTGATATAATAAACTGCCATAATTTTGGACATTGTCGGCGCCGACGGGTGATCTCGGGCTGAGACGCTGGTGAGTCGGTTTTTCATTGGTATTTATTGCCTGCCCTGGACATTATCTCGTTCCCCTTAGTTTATTTCGCCCTCGAAAGATCCCTGGAATCGCTGGGGATCGCACAAATAGAATTCAGGAGCGAATCTAGGTAGACAAAAACTGGGGGCGTGGGGGGGAATCGGTAACTGAAACCGGAAAATAGTACTTACTAAAACAATGGTCAACTCAAGGGCTAGTCGAGCCTCTTAGTGCGAAAGTGATCATGCCGGTTAAGCACCGTTGGGCGCGGTCAGAACAAGGATGGGTGACCGCTTATAATAATCTAAGGCCTTCGTTCCTCGAAGAGCACGTTAAGCTGTCTTTAAGTCATGTCAGAGACGGCCAGAACAAATCTGACAATGGGTCGGCCACCACATAAATAAATCACTAATGCCAGGACAAGATAGAAGATAGATATATAGAAAGCTTTTTTTTAATTATAGATAAAATTTAACTTAAAAATTCACTTCAAATTAGGCTTATACCTAGGCTATATACCACAGCAACGAAAGGGTTGCGACTCAGCGTATGCAGAAGCCGTTAAAAATTCTTGCCCAACAACTGGTCCGCCTACCTTCCAGAAATAATAATAAAAAAAATTTTGCCAAAAAAATATACAATTTACTTACAAAAATCGGACACTGCTCCGTAGATTCTTTAGGTGCCCCGCAACTACTGCCTTTCACAATCTGGATGTGCTCGGCAATCTTATACCTCTACTGTGAACTACCATCCACACACATAACACCATGTAAATACACCCGCACCATACCATACATCACATCACCCTCCCACACACTCAGTACCTCACATATACACTTATATCCTCATTCATACAAACAAACACACTCATACAACACAACACGCATGCTCTCTTCGTCCGTGCAGTCACTGAGGGCCAGCTGAAAATCAGCGCTGTGACTTGCCTCAGCATCATGCTGAGCTGGTGTACCCTTTTTGGCACTGTACCGCACCGGATGTTTTGTGCTGCATGTATTAATCTTTGTATACTTCTGTATTGTGTTCTATATTCTGGTGTTTACAGCGCTAAATAAACGTTTTCAATTTCATTTTCAAAACACATTTGTGCTTTTAATAAGGATAATTATAGTTAGGTACTTACTAATCAAAGCACTGTGCCGCCGAGAGCACCCATTGACTACCGACTATCGCTCCTCCGCACCAGTGCTTGCCGTGCAACCTGTTGGAGAATAGATCTAAATATTCTTGCTATATCAGTGCATTATAATCTATAAATCAAACATTTTAGATAATTTACGAAACATCAAATCAAATGAACGATACAAAATTTAATCATCTCGTGTCCATGGACTTAGAACCCATTCCTTTATATTATTTATGACTTCTTCTTTTAGATTTACGCATGTGACGTCACGAAGCTTATGACTCGTCCCCCCAAGGGCAAAACCCCCCAAGGTCACACGATGTCACACGTTGTCGACCCCCTCCCTAACTTTAACGTGTGACGTATGTAATGTAAATTGCACCTAATTTACCTACCTACTTTTACAATTAATTTACAAATATTACCTATTATTATACAATGTTCCCTGGGTTATTAATTGATTTTTCCCTTTTTAATTGATGGTAGAATTGATACTTTTTCTCCTCGAGCCAGTCAAAGTGTAAAATAAAAAAAAAATGAAATAAGAATGTTACATGATGATGATTTCAATATGTTTACCTTTGACTACATAATTATTTTATTATAATTATAACTGTTTCGGTTATTGCTGTGTGTGAAATAAACATATTACTTACTTACTTTTTTTTAATTTTACTTTTTCAATTGAGTGTTCCGTACCTGATGGAGACTGTGTAAGGGTAGTCTTCTAGACAGACGAGGCCGGTCTCCGTCGTCAATCTCTTTCTCCTTATGTGTGTGAGGTCCTCCTCCACTTTGGGGGGGAATTCGCATTCTAATTCAACCTTCGACGTCGTCGCCGCTGTAACATTATCATCACCATTAAAATACATCATAATCTCTAATAATAAATACATAATAATTCCGGGAAATAGCCAAGCGACTCGTAGAGACATCCCGGGACCAGACGGCTGGCCTCTACTTTGCTCAGCGTATAAGCCTCGCTATACAGCGGGGCAACGCCGCCAGCCTCCTCGGAACACTCCCTGCAGGGAGCGACCTGGGCCAGGTCTTTTACTTGTAAAATATTTAGGTATTTTGTAATTTTAGCTTAAGTATGTATTTTAGTATTACTTTATTTTAATAAGCTCTAATAAAAGTCGGGCTATACTGATAATAAGTGTCTAAGTTAAATTAAATAGCGTTTATTTTTAATAATCGTTTCGTTCTACATTGTAAGGAATATTCGCATTTTTTTACGATTGATTATGTAAGTAAGATTGTGAAACAATATTTAATGTTTCACAAAATTATTCATGTACGTAATAACATCACTAAAATAGTGAAATATTGAGCTATGTAAGACTTTTTTAATGTTAAATTTAAAAAAATATATATAATAAGCATAAAAAATATATTTAAAAATAGGAAATAATAAAATAAAAAATATTGTCAAATTGTGAACTTTATCGTTGGTAAAAAACATCATTGTAGTGTGAAACATTTTTAAAATTAAAGTTTGTTAAATTATTACCCAACTTTTTCAAACAATTAGGTAGTGAAGTTCACGTAAGTTTTCACCATAAATAGCTATATATAATCTTAAAATTCCCACAACGGTAGAACAATTTTAAAAGCTGTTTTGAAAATGCAAATTAGATTTTTCTCTAATTTAATTTGAAATAGATATTTTTAAGAATTTAATTTTTTGAGGACAAAATTAGTTAGGTAGACTTTTTAAACAAACTTAGTATGCCACACCCGTAACGTTTGATTATTTTACGCATAACATTGTAATACAACGTCAAAGTTCTTACCACTCTCAGCACTTAACCGAAAACTAAAATTAACTAAAACTACGGAAACTAGAAATCTACGTAATGTACTCATAATTTTATCTATCCATTTTAGGAAAAACCGCCTTAAACGTCAAAATTCCCCACAGGTTTGGCACCAACTACTAACGTACCAGCTAGGCCGGGTTTGGAAACATTTGGCACAAACAATAATTGTTATTAGGTAACAAACTATTGTAAGGTTGGCGTGTGCCATAATTTAGTTAAAACAAACAAAGTTTAGTACTTTGGGCGTACGTAAGTTAACTGCCTACGTTTTCGTCGGTTTATTAGGCTCGGCTCACACTTGCCACTATTGTATTCTTTCAGGAGAGTTGTAGAGCATCACCACTGGCATCATACTGATACCAAAAAAATACAGATTTAATGCTCCTCCTGCACTTAATTATGGCATTTCATATTTAAATCAACTAAACTAACTAACTATTTTAATGACTCCGATGCCTCGGACACGTCACTAGGATGGGGGAGGATCGGTCAGTTAAACGAGCGTATGTGGGATGTCCTAACGGACGACGTCCGGTCGGACGTCCCAGATACCGCTGGCGCGATGAAGTGGAGAAGGATCTGCGGGAGCTCCGGGCGCCTGACTGGTTCCAGACTGCGCACGAGAGAGAGCGATGGCGCTCTTTGGTATCGGAGGCCAAGATCCACTTCGGGTCGCTGCGCCAGCGGAGTAAGTAAGTATATAAAACAAGACATTCGACGACGATTATTCTAGACTAGTTTAATGGTGATACGTTCCGGTTTTTCGTTTTCATTTTATTTTATTGCAGGTTATTGTACAGCAAAACAATTATAACACAATAATTCAAAATGAATTTCAATAAAATAGCACTGTATTATTAAACTATTAATATAAAGTTTGAATTTGAAATGTTACTAGAGCAGCGCGCATCCGAAATGACCCATTCACATAATTATTTGAAGTTTGTCATTTCAAAGTCAAACCGTTGTAATGTGGACAGAGCTTTACATGTACCCTACACAGGTAGCTACTTAATACATAACCTACCAGTAACGAATCGGCTAAAGTGTAAGGCATGAGGCATGAAACAAAATGAAGTATATGATGTACTATTTTTTATCAAAAATCTTTTACAAATTCTGGTGATTACATGGACTTGGATGTAGACGGGTGGAAATGGGAAGCAACACATCCCCCGCTCCGTAAAATCATCAACTCATAAGTACGAAAATTGACTCATTGAGTCATTTTTGAGTTTGTCCTAATTGAATCGGGGTAGACATTTCCGGCATGGCGGGGAAACTCAAGCTTCCAATTTTTAGGGTATTTCTATGGGTTATTTCGCATCCCTGTCTACATTATGTAGGTACTGTACAAAACATGACGAAACTAGTATCATTTTTTAAATAAAATATATTAAATATTGTTACAGTTTATTTATTTAACACGTAACTTAAAATAATATTAAGTCAAAAATACGATAAAGTTAATACTTTATCGTACACTAATGTATTAGACAAAAAATATTTATTACGTAAAAATTCATAAGTAAAATATGTTTAAAACGAAAGAAAAATGCGTTAATTTTTCATTAAATTAATTAACCTTTTTCAAATACTTTATATATTTATATTCAGACGAGCTAGCTACTTACTTTATTATACTTATATTAGACAATAATTAGTAGGTACTTATGACAACTTCAATAACCAATTTGACAATTAAAGACAATACCAAAAACGACTTATACAAACACCAACGTCAGACGAATTTAAAAAACACAGGCTCAAGCCCCAGGCGGGCTTGCGGTCGATTTAATTTTATTATGCCTTCCATGCCGGCTGCTTATCTGTCGTATTGTTCGCGTATTGAATGGAGTATACTTTTATTTGCTATATTTACTAACTATTGTCTAGACTGTCGTATTTAACACCTGCACTGGACAGGTTGATGTTTAGTCTGACCACATGGTCGGTTTTAGACTTGTGTGAAATTTGACAAAGTTTTTGTACAATGTTTGTTGTGAAGTTCAAATTCTGAAGTTAGATTTAAATCGCTACTGAACTAACAAATTGTTTAAGTTTTTTGAAATATTAGAAATTTTGCATTAAATAAAAGAATACTATGTCAGATTAAAATTAAGGATTAACAATAAAATAAAACAGAACAGTACAAAATCAATAAACAACAATGGAGTGTTAAACAAATCATTTCTGATTCATATTTATTCACGATAAAATTAAAATTAAATCCTTAAAAATGCGTATTATATCGGCATTAACATTGGTAATTTTTGTAATAGAATATATTATATGTGAGGAGTACGATCAAGACACCTTAGATTACAGCAATGAAAACTCAGCAGACTCTGAGAGTAACGAAGTGCACAATAATGACATAAATATTAATAACAATATTGACGAGGTTAAATCTACGAAGATTCAAGAATTGACTGAGGCTCCTGTGAAACATCGTCATAACGATACAGCGAAACTTGGAGACTTGCAAGATGAACTCAACGCGACTTTAGAAGGTTTGTTCTACTCCTAGTATTTATCTTAGCTAATAAAGGATGGAGTCATTAGTTAAAATGATCTATAATGATTATTTGTTGAAATTCTCATACCTCTCTGAGGAAACCCTTCTTTAAGAATTATGTGATTTAAATTTAAAATCCTTCAGTTGTCCTTTTTATATTATGTGAATCAAATTATTTATTTGTAAAGATAGGTTACAAAGATCTTAGGTTAGATTCTCACACTTTTAGATAGTGTGATTTGAGTGTTTTCTCTACCAGAAGACTATACTTTCCTGGCTCATTTCCTTTTTTCCTTTATTTTCGCGACTTTTTCTTGCTTTCTTTGATGCAATATTATTTATCTAACATATCAAATAATAACAAATAATCATCCAATATATTTTATTTAAAAACTGCCAAAAAACTATCATCATCTGTATTTCACTAGCCATCCCCCCGTACAACCTTCAAGATTGCAAGGACAAGCACTACCACGCCCCTTATAAGAGCGAAGAGGACCGCTGCACGAGCACCCTGGTCAACTACCCCTTTTCCGTCTCCATCCAGAAGAAGGGTGCCCATTACGCCACTGGCGCCTTGGTAGATAAGAGATGGATACTCACCGTTGCTGGGGAGTTCTTCAAGTAAGTTTGATACTAGGTTCTCAGATCCAGGAGATGGAGAGATTCAGGGGACCAGAACTGTCCCAGAAATTATATAAAAGACAACATTGGTAACTAGTATTGAGATGATACTGGAGCGTCGTGCGAGAATAAGTCACTAGAGCCTAAGAGAGAGGGTTTTTTGCATACTTGTAAGCAAGAATCAAAAGTGGTAATACTTGATGGATAGTTACTGTTGATAACTGGAAATTACTAGAGCATCTGTCAGCAAGAATATATTTTCCTCTCCCCGAAAGCCAAAATTAGAGGAATCTTCGAAATAATACTTGCTTTTGCCGGAGAGTTCTTCAAGCAAATTGTTGGGGCCTGAACACTGCATCTTTATCTTGTCTCTTTCACTCCTGTAATAAAGAGAAAAATCTGATGTAAAATCTTCTATATCTTCCAGTGTACGAGAGTCAATAAAACTCTTCAGAGCGCGACTAGGATCCGTGGACTGCAAGAAAGGCGGCACGTTAGTACCGCTCAAACGCGTGGAGCTCCACCCTTCGTATCAGCATGGGTCTCCGAACTTTGACCTGGCGCTGCTAAGGATGGCCCTGCCTGTGGACTATACGGACTACATCAGGCCTATAGGACTGTCGAATATTAAGACACAAGTTATCAGTGCGAAGTTCATGACTACATATTGGCCTAGGCTCATTGTAAGTAGCATTAATTGTTATATACAGTTCTATACATTTATGACTTTGAATAAACTGCTGGAAGTTTTTAGGTACAACACAAACATTTTCTCTTCTTTTTGGATTTATTTTGGCATTATCTTCAGGTGAGAGATACTTGTGTAAGAATAACCGAAGAGAATGTCAAGCAGGCTGATTATTACATAATTTTATTTAAAATTTCATGAGATGTATTCAATAATCACTTCAATGTGTTTACAGATCAAAGGCCAAATCCTCCCATCGTCAGCTAAGGAACGTATTAAGCAGAACAGCATGAGGGTTTCGACCCAAAGACTGATCCCATGGGATAAATGCAGTAGCCTCACTCAAGCCTCCAACCGGACCTTGGACGAGTCCACGTTATGCTTGAAACCAGTTGTCACTCACCATAGTATTTGTATGGTGAGTTTATTTTTACTTAATACTTATATTATAAAAAGCTATTGTCACGGCACCAATTTACTACAATGTTTTACAATTAATAATGTTCGCATCCAGGCATGTTACGTACGATCACATATATTTAGATCAGAAAGTGACTTCACCTAGTGATCTTACAAGTTCTCCAGAGGTTCAATAAATGAGTATTTGAATAACGATTATCCTGGTCATGGCAACAATTGTAACTACATTTTAATATTTATTTATTTTTATAAATTGGCATTATCTTTAACGTGTAATATCAGGAAAAAACTACGTGATAAAATTTCTGAGGTATATTTTAAAGTATTTTTTTACATTTTTATTTTTTTGACATGTAATATGTAATTTAATAATTTAACTTTATATTTTAATGCGTTTTATATAATTATTATATTTTAAATATTTGCATACCTTGTATATAGGTAAAATATGTTGATACATATGTAAATTTAAACAACACATATTTTGGCAAATAAATACATACTTACTTAATGTTTCCACAGCCCGATGCAGGCGCACCCGTGGTAGCGGAAGATGGCTTGTGGGGCATCACATCAGGTTGGACCTCACAGGACTGTCATTATCACCCAAGTCCTACAGTATTCAGTCGACTCTCCTCGGCCATCGTGCGCTCCTGGTTGGATTCACAGCTTCTCTCCATTTAAAATCATAGTTGGGGATGAATAAAGGAGAAGAAGAGATGCAGACTTAGATCAGATGTAAACAGAGACTACGTTCGAACAAAATTTCGAAAGATCGATTTTTAGAACCCAATTTTCGATTGATTTTCCGAATTTTTGTATCTGACACTTATCGTACGTACAACTTCTCTTTAAAAATTACAAATTCAACAAACATCGTAGTTATATGTTTGTTTCTAATAGATAGAATTAAGTTTTTTTATACGGATTATTTATTTTTGTTACATAAGTTAAAGATTTAAATATTAAACGTGTCATTTTTAAAATTTTGTATTATGATTCATAAAAAAAATAATTAATTATTTTTGTTTATTTTTATTACTATTATTTTTTATTTGTGCACGAGAGGGAGCGATGGCGCTCTTTGGTATCGGAGGCCAAGATCTACTTAGGGTCGCTGCGCCAGCGGAGTAAGTAAGTACGAGTAAGTAAGTACGAGTAAGTATAACTATTATTTCATTATAAACCTGAACCTGACATTATTTTCTGCGCCATGCGGCGTTTAATCGGTCGGCAGCTTAGTGTGGGCAAATATTTATAATTATTATTAGTTTTACAGACAACTTAGGTATCAGACGTCTCGCGGCAAAGTCATATTTTATCTATTACGTGTAAAATTTTAAGAATTCCGTAGTCGAAAGGCTTGGAAGTAGTAAATAGACTTGATTTTGAATATAAAAGCATAGATAATTTTTTATTTATTTTATTTTTATTATGTCAGAAGATAATCAGCAGAAAATCACAATTATAATACAGACTAAACATTGTGATTATGTTAGGTACCTACCTAATATTCATCATCATCTTATAAATGTCCCTAGTATTGGGGCACAGGCCTCCCCTTGCACAAGGGCGTACGGACCATGAACCACCCAGTGGGCCCAGTGCCGATTGGTGGATTTCACACCTTCGGAAACTTTAAATTTCCTCAGACATGCAGGGTTCCTCACGATGTTTACCTTCACCGTTAGATCAGTTGGTAAATGTACATAAGTCTTCGAAAAAAAACGAAAAACTCATTGGTACATGGCAGGGTTTCGAACCCAGACCTCCCGCATCCTCCGGCGTCCCAGCCACTAGGCCACCGACGCTCTATTAGGTAGGTATTATGATTTTCTATTTATAATGTTCTTGCTTGCTTGCTTATCGTATGGTTAGTGGCCAACCTATTTGTCAGAGTTGTTCAGGCCGCCCGTAGGCATCTGACATGGCTGTCGAACGACAACAACCGGGACCGACTGCTTAACGTGCTCTCCGAGGCACGTAGAAGTTCAGATGAAATATGCGACTAGCGGTCACCCATCCAGGTACCGACCGCGCCAACGTCGCTTAACCTGCACGGTCACCTTAAAAGAACCTTTACTATACGGAACATTCATTAAGTGAATCATAATTTTATGAAATAAACTCATATGTACAATGTTTATTTAACTATGTAGTAACATAATCCTGAGTACGATAAGTAATTCAGAAAGACATGTATGGTACGATAATATATAATATGTTAGCAATATTATTCTTATTAATAGTTTGACAAATATTTATTTCATTCTATGATATTTCTACCGTATGCTGTGTGTTCTATATCGAATGACGTCATACCGACAACAAAGTTGTAAAAATTCCAATATTATACCATGGAAATTTGTAATCTTAAGTACATTAAGAAGTTCCTATTTGTGTGTATTTAGTTTACTATCAAGACATGTAAATATTTATTGAAATGTATTATGTATATATTTGAAGAAAAGCAGAGAATATCTATTTTGGGACACATTCAGAAATCAGGGTTGGACAATTACACTTCATTAAAAATATATTTAAACTGAAATTATTAAACACTAATTAAAATTTAAATAATGTGAAATGACATCACGAATTTAATAATATTTGACATGTAAACACGTAAAAAAATACTTCAATTATAGTAATAATTCATATGATTAATTGACATGTCAAAAACCATGTCAAATTTAAATTATTAAATATTTATTACATTGTAAATATGCCAGCGCCATATATCTTCAATCTGCCATATATCTGCAATCATGGACCACTGTAATTTATAAATAAATGAGAGATAAATTAATATAAAAAGTATAGGTAACATAAAGAAAAAAAAAAGAAAATAATTAAAATAAACAAAATGCTGCAATATCGTGAATATGCATTGTATTGTTAATAGTTTTTTTTTTCATATTTTATACGAAACTATAAATGTTTCGAATTATAAGGCGGTTGAGGGAGAGGGGGTGTGACCCCCGATCGGGATACTTCCTGGCCCAGCACCTTTCTCTCGCTATTCAGCGAGGAAATGCAGCATGCATAATGGGAACATTTGGGCGGGGTGCGCTAAAAGGCGGCCTTTTTGACTAAGCTTCTCACGTACTTAGTGACAAAGTTTTAGATTCATTGTAAGTTATAATATAATTATAAGGTATTAATAAAACATAATTAAAATGTAGTTCTTACATCCTTGATATTTGTCGGTATCAATATATTATAAAAGTGATACGTTGTATGAAGATTCTATACTACCATCTAAAAATGGTCCGAAGACGCTAGTGTGTCGTAAGAAATTATTTCTACTTCTTAACTAATTAAAGTTAAAAAAATTATAAAGACTGAGTTAGAATAAGTATTAAAACAAAGGACAATATGAAGAACAACAAAGGACATACTCACTTGCAATGGCTGATGGCTATACTAGGTAAATATAAAGTATAGATTTCTATATAAGCTAAAAGAACAGGCCCACAGACTGTATTAAGAGCTATAATATATAATTTCCAGCAAACACGACGTTGGTGACATACGGTCTGCAGACTAATTGGACATCTCCTATGATAAAAACATTGCAATCCGATTCGTCACCAACCGGCAGACCATTGACGGACATCGAAATATCCTGGCTGGCAAGCACCGTGGGCTTATTCGGCACTGTAGGAACATCCGTGTATGCGTTCATTGCGGACACATGGGGAAGGAAAATTGCTCTCATAGCCATCACTATTCCGCAAGCGGTAAGTTAATGTCTTTTATTATGTCATATAGTCATTCATCAGCAGCCTACTCTAGTCCACTGCTGGACATAGGCCTCTCTCCCAGGGCGCGCCATTGAGTCTGATCTTCGGCTCTTCTCATCCAGTCGCTGCCAGCCAACTTGCCATGTCGCTCCATCTAGCAGGACCTCGTGCCACACTACGTTTGCCCAAACGCGGTCTCCACTCCAGAACTCGTCTCCCCCAGCGGTTGTCGGTTCTGCGACAGATGTGACCGGCCCACTGCCACTTCAGCTTGCTAATCTTATGAGCTATGTCGATAACTTTTGTTCTATGTTCATATAGTATCTCTTAGTATTCCATAAGTTCCAAATGCACCCAATAAACCTACTAGATTTTACCTAGTTTCGTTTATTCAGGAAATTTCAAAGGTTTGTATTTCTAATTCTAGTTAGAATTAAAATTTTAATAAAATTTTTAGTTAGGTACTTATACCATCACTGTTTTGCAGATATGCTGGGGCATCAAATTATCTTCGGCCAACATTACTGTCCTCATTATTGCAAGAGCACTGTCTGGGTTTGCAGCAGGAGGATGCTTCAACGTCATCCCGATGTATGTTAAAGAAATCAGCCAGGACAGCATAAGGGGCTTACTAGGATCCCTGTTGATTCTGTTTCAAAACGTCGGAATGCTGGGAATATTCGCTTTAGGGGCGTACTTCGATTATTTCACGGTGCTGTGGATTGTTATTGGCATTCCTATCGTGACGCTACCATTCATCTTGAGAGCTCCTGAATCTCCTGCATACCTGATAAAGATTGGGAAGGTTGATGTAAGTAGATGGAGGTTTAATAATTTCTAAAGTAGAGAATAATATTTTAAGGAAACCAGATTAATAATGAAACAATCGCATGATTTGAAATATCAAAATTGGCAGAGAGTAACTAGTTAAAATTTGAATTTCTTTCTTACAGGAAGCAGCATCAGTGGTAGCTTATTTAAGAGGACTCGACCCAAATGATAAAGTAGTGGAAAGAGAAATCGATGAAATGAAAAATGAAGACTCCTATTTCAAATCGATACCTAACGTATCTTTCATTTCCATATGTAAGTATGAGTAGAAGAACATTATTTTAACTAAAACTTACTTACTCCGCTGGCGCAGCGACCCGAAGTGGATCTTGGCCTCCGATACCAAAGAGCGCCATCGCTCTAACTAAAACGGTGATAATATTTGTAAGTACATAGAATAAAAGACCTGGTTTTCCAATATTGTGTTAATTGCCTCTATATAGAGGCAGAGGCCCCTTCGGCCGCCAACGTAACCGCAGTTTCGTAACCAATATATTGCAATATAGACAGTTTAAAACTGGAATAATATATGGGTTTTTTTCATTATATAAAAGAGAACCATAGGTAAACTATAATGACCTGTAGCAGTTCACCAAAAGTTTAGTGTAAGGAATATACATATTTCTACGTAACTGGTATCGTACGAGGACGAATTGTGCGTTGTTCGTAACTGGTTACGAATTGGAAACCCAGTTTCGGGTAACGAAAAACACGTATTTCTACGTAACTGGTATCGTACGAGGACGAATTATGCGTTGTTCGTAACTGGTTACGAAACTGCGGTTACGTTGGCGGCCGAAGGCATAGAGGCATATATTTGCCAAATGTGTGATATTAATATTAAGAAAACCTGAAACTACCGTCAATGTCGTTATCCCTTCTTCTTTTATTATATTTTCTTCTTCTATATCATGTTTACTTCACATTCTTTAGTTAACAAAATGATTTTCAGGTCTTTCAATTTAATCCCTATCTTTCCACTTTCCAGTCAAACAAACAGCATGGCGCCGCGGCTTCATCCTCATATTCTCGATCATGACCATCCATGCTCTCAACGGCAGCATCAGCATCACCACGTATGCAGCTGCAATCCTCGCTTCATCAGGGGTCACTGTTAGCCCGGAGCTGCAGTCGCTGAGCTTACCTATTGTCATGATCCTCTCGTCTTTCGTGTCTATGAGCTTCATTGAACGGTTTGGGAGAAAGGTTTGTTACACTTATTTCTTCTCTGATATTTATAATACTAGAATAACTCGTAAAGTGAAGATTAGTTCCACAATTCAGATAATTATGTGGGCTAGAGATTTAATTTTATGTTATAAAAGATATAGAAACTAAGAAATCGTAACTAGGCTAAGTAAGAGTAAGTTCCTTATTTATTAAAATGAATTTAAAAACATTTGCAGCGATTGCTTTAATACGCTCTTGATTATCTTATCTTATGACAGGGGCCAGGGTCAACCCCAGCGGCACTTCGACCCTCAGGGATCTTTTGTGCTCACCCCTTACCTTCCTGTTCTTTAAAGATGCTTTGCATCAAGTACGCTATACAGCTTACAGGTAGGAACCTATAGTCCTCTAGTTTCGGGTAGGCTACCCCCAGAAGACTCATACGCTTTCCAGCCAACGAGTCACATTCGCACAGCAAGTGTTCCATTGCCTTAATGGTGTCACCACAGGCTCTACAGGTGGGATTGCTGCCAGTCTCATCTAACAGCTACTTACTATTTTATTGGCCGCCTATCATGTTTATCACGCCTATCACGGTCTTGATTACTTGGGATGTCGTCTTCTAGCAAAGGTTGGCGAGCGTTAAAGCCATCAACATTCTAATTTTAATTCTACTAAGTGCTCGTTCTTATCCTTCCGCAGCCGGTCCTGGTCGCAGCATTGGTGCTGATATCTGGTTCCATGGTGTCAGTGGGCTCCATCGTGCTGGTGCAGCACCAGGGCGGCAGCGTGCCCGCGTGGCTCACCGTGCTGTCGCTGGTGGGCGCGGTCGCGGGGTACGCGGGCGGCGTCTCGCCCGTGCCGTATGTCATGATGGCCGAGATGTTCAATTTCCAGGTATTAAAATGATTTATTAAGTTTTAAAGAACGCTGCGGAAGCATTATGGGTACTTTTGGGAGGGATACGGTGCTATAGCTGAAAGGAAAGAGGGGGTGCTAGAAACTTTCAGCAAAGAACGCTGTATAAATAATATTTTTTAAATTAATTATATGTGCTTATTTAGAGCATCGGTGGCATCGTGGCTAGGACGTCGGACTGCTGCGCGAGAGGTCCGAGTTCGAAATAATGCAATGTCATGTACCAATGAGTTTTTCGGTTTTTTCGAAATCGAAAGACTTGCGTACATTTACCGACTGATCTAACGGTAAAGGAAAACATCGTGAGGAAACCTGCACACTGAGATTGTGAGTGTGTGAAATGGGGTAGTCAATGGCAAACCACCCCTTTAAATCTTCCATGAGAGTCGTTATATCTTTATTAAAAAACGGAAAACTGAATTTAATATTTATAATTGTTTATTTTGGCTGTAAGTTAGGTATACCATGTAGCCAAAATGTATAGTCTAAGTCTTAGACTATACATTTTGGCTCTTAGACTCTAAGACATCAAAGAATAGATAAGACATTTTAGCAAGAATATATAATTATATATTAATTATATATTGTTTATTTATGTATTTTTGGTATACCTACTTGATTTGGATTTACAGTCGAATAATGCACAGAATAATAAAATAAATAGTTAATGAATTATATTTCGTTTTTTAAAGCTATATTGAAATAAATGGTATGAGTATGAGTATGAGTATAAAGGTAAAGAATCAATAAATAATTATATATTCTTGCTAAAATATCTTATCTATTCTTTGATGTCTTAGACTATACATTTTGGCTACATGGTATACCTAACTTACAGCCAAAATAAACAATTATAAATATTAAATTCAGTTTTCCGTTTTTTAATAAAGATATAATAGCTTTTTTGTCCAAGAAAAAGCATAAGTCTTCTATGCCACAGCTTTTTTAAAACGAAATAACGTGTATGTTATGTGTTCCAGATCCGCGCCAAGTTCCTAGGCTGCATAGTAACGTACGCCTGGTTCATGTCATTCGTTCAACTGATGTCTTTCGGGCCAGTATCCAACGCTCTGGGCCAGTACACGGCATTTTACATCTACGGAGCGATCAACTTCTTCGGGATCTTTGTCGCCCTGGTACTTCCCGAGACGAGGGGCAAGAGTATCGAGCAAATAGAGGACGGATTGAGGAAACGGTGGTTCAGTTTCCATTTTGGTGGTGAAAGCAAAAGCTAGGTGTGTTTTTTTCGTTTAATTATAAGGCTGTAGGTTTTTTTTTAAATTACAGTTCAGAGGCTTTGGTACACAAGGCTGTATGTATAATTAATCACCGATAATGTCGGATAATGAGCCGTTGTACATATCGTAAATAGTTAAGAATTTAAAAAAATCGGATAGGATAATGTCTAGAATCTAGACCACCAAAAAAAATTAGAAAATAAGATTAAGGCACAAAAAAAACTTATACCTAAAAGAATATTTAAAATTACATATTGTAATTTTGCAGATAAATATTTGAATTTATTTGAAGATACGTATTTATAGGTGCTGATGAACTCAGTTCAACTTATTTAAAATAGTAATTTATATTTATTATTTAAGGATTATTAATGGGAAAATATTTATTTATATCTTACATTATTTTGTAAGTTGTAAATAAATTAGATGTATTGTTGTATAAAGTTTAATTATGAACGTAGAGGAAACCAGTAGGTATTGTTATTAAAAAAATTACAACGTTATCTTAATTATTATTTTATAAATCCCTGCAATTAGGACGATATCGACCACTTCCAAAAAGGATGGTATAAGGACGCCGAGGATAGGGAAAAATGGAAAGGAGGAGGGGAGGCCTTTGCCCAGCAGTGGGACAGCCTATAGGCTATTATTAAAAAAAAATCCCTGCAATTAGTAGACCTACATAATTGTCTTGTATGCGATTAACACAAGTAACATTAGCTATAATTTATTATATTTTGGGAAAACATTATTAGAAATAAGTTTTTCAAACTCTGAAATTAAATAGTTTTAATAAATAGAAATATTGTATAATCAAATAATCTGAAATAGAATATAGTTAGTTAGGATTCAAATGAATCACTACTAAAAAATAAATTAGTAAAAAAAATCTTAAAAAATTATTCATTTAAATACACATTTTTAACAAAATTGTTTTACAATTTAGAAAAATATCTGGCAAATTATGATGACTGGATAAAAAAAGAAAGGTGTTTCAGAGTTATTTTATGACTTTAAAGATAACATAATGGCTTATCTTATATTACTTACTAGTATTTATTTAATGCTCAACTTCAGTAGTATTTGTAGATGGTTCATACCACGCAGTTACTGTAAAGATACTAATTATAATCTTAATAATGAGTGACACTGAGAAGTTACTTTCGACAGGTATTATACAAATTATAAAACGGGGTTACAGTGTTTTTCACAGGCTCATGAAAACAAGTGTTTCTTTGTGCGTTTTAAGTATAGTATAAAATAAGTGAAATCTTAAATATGAAAGGAATTTTGGTTCAGGTATTTTCGGCTTTCGCGAGTAAGTATTTATCGTCACATAATTTTGTAAAACTGAAAGTCGTTTTAAGTAAAACTTTTCTTGTACAACACACAACACATCAGGCTATAACAGAAATTTGTTGCGACAGGATCCCATGGAGTATAGGTTGATGTGTCTTCCTTTGTGCATATTGGATTATGTATGATCTAATGGCTAGGATTTCACGGGTCTGCATCAGGTGCGCCAGCCCTCCCCACAATTGAAATCAGCGCTTTGTGATTGGATGCAGCGAACCGAACTGTAGCTGTAACCGGACCCGTGAAGTTCTGGCCATATACTTACCTTCTCGTGGCAAGAAAGGCCTGTGCCGATATAAATAGACTGGTAAAGTGATTATGTTCGACCAGTGGCATATTGGCAGGACGCCCGCCCGCCGACGTCCCATGCAAAAGGCCCAGATTCGAAACCACGTAAAATCATGTACCAAATCAGTTTTTTCGATCTTGAGTAGGTACATTTACCGAACCGTCGTGAGGAAACCTGCACACTGAAATAACCAAATGTGAGATTGGAAAGGTAACGGCAAACGACCCCATAAAATCTGCCAAGAGAGTCCTTTCTGTGTGGTTATTTCCATAGAAAGATCACGACCCTCATCAACGAGGATTAAGCTGGGACTACACGGTACGGTTCCAGCCACGGTTCTGTTCGCTGCATCCAATCAAGAAGCGCTGATTACATATGAGGTAAAGGCGGAAGGCATTTGATTGGTTGCAGCGATCTGAACCGGGGCTGGAACCGGACGCTACCAGCATTTATAAATGTTGCAATTTCCATGGTTTTTCCCCTACAGTTTCTATGGGAAACTACTTCGCTGGCAGCAGCATAGCGTGGTCCTCCTACGCGCTGCAGGCCTTGGAAAGCGACGAGTCTCTTCTAGGCGCTAGGGTGACCAAGAATGAGGGGTACATGATCGGATCGCTACTGATGCCTGGGAGTTTGGTCTCCGTCCTGTATACGGGGTGGTTGTGCGATACTGTGGGGCGGAAGAGAACGGAGTTGCTGTGTGGGCTGTTGTATGTTGTGAGTAGAGGAACATTCTATTTGTATTTATTAAGCATTTAGCCTTTTTTACATAAATTAGACATTCTTACATAAATTAGAAAAACGGCCAGTCTCTACATAATAAGGATGACTTAATAAGGTTATGCAACTAATGCAATAATTAAGAATGCGTGTATGTAATGGGTAATGGTTTTGTCATGAAATGAAGAAAAGTCTGCCCGCCCCGAATGGAGCAAGTATCATTACTGTCTCCATCCCGGCGGAAGCTGACACTTGATACAACATCAATGTAACTGAACTAATTTTCTTAAATTTGGAAGGTGGTTTTATATGATTTTGACTGTACAGAGTCAGCCTGGGGTGGTACCACCTTTTTGCCAAGTGTTTCGGGTTGAAGGGTAAGAGTGCCAGCGTAATTACAGACACATGACACTTCATCCAAATCCTCAAGGTTAGCGCTTCCTTCTAGTAATGTTAAGGTGTGGTGAGATATCTATGGGCAATGGGAGATATATGTGAGTGATCACTTACCATCACGTGGCCCGTTTGTTCGTATGTCATTCTCATCAATAAAAAATTGCACTCCATGCGAATTTAATTTTTGGTGGAAATTTAAAAGCCTATGCTTGTCAAAAGTTATTCTATCATTTGATGAACACTATCGATAAACCAGTTATAATCTCCTTTCTTTCAGCTCTCCTGGTCATTAATATCAACAGCCACCAGTGTATCACTCCTCATCCTGGGCAGATTCATCCTCGGAATGGCAAATGGCATGCATATGGTCGCATGCTTCCCCTTCCTGGGAGAAATCACCCAACCCTCGATCAGGGGACCCCTGGCGTCCTGGATGGGGTGTGCCTATTGTATGTCCAACCTCGTCGCTTATGTCACTGGCTGGTTGTGTAGTTACCAAGTGGTTAACTATTTGAACTTGACCCTCTGTGTGGGCTTTGTTCTCCTGGTAAGCGTGATGAAGGAGACACCTGTTTACTTGCTGGAGAAGGGGTTGGAAAAGGTACGGAAAGTGCAACTAAGTTATCTATTTGAGAAGTTTTATTAAAATAACTCTAAATTAAAAATTTAAGAAACCCCCGACGTACCGTTGTGGTGATACCATTACCGTGGTCTTCATCAGATCCTCAAGGTTTCAGATGTGGGATGTCATCATAGTCATAAACTTTTGAGCTTCAAATTCGAACCATCTGGCCTTTTCAAACATCCCATCTGACATCAAAGATACTCCAAGATCTTGGAAATCACTGATCCAATTTTTATCAGACTTAGCTAAGAACTCTCTCGACAAAATTATCTTTTAAATAAAAAGACCAGGTCTAAATCTGATCATCCGTTGTTAAGTTATGATGCCACAGACAAACACACAAACAGACAGATAAACGTGTCAAACTTATAACACCCTCAATCGGTCGGTGGTTAATAATCCTTCTACGCTTATGACGTGACTAACCCAATACCTTGCTGGTGGTAGGACCCATTCAGGGTGCGCCTGGCTAGCGACCATTCTTCTAAGTAATGTAAAGTCTGTCGTCAAATATCTACACTTCGGCATTGAAGTGTTCTGGCAGCATAGAAGAGCCAGCAGCATCTTCGGCCTCATAGTCACTTACCACCATTGAGAGTCAAATCTATTGTGGTCAAACGTGGGTTTATAGCTCTAGATACAGATGGCAGAAGACGTTTTCTTGGAAATCACAGATTAGTCTCCCCCTACCTTCATGGTTTACCCTAAAATTAAACCTCGAATGATTTCAATTTTTCCGAAAGAGATAATTTTAGAAATCTTGTGGAAAAATTTAATTTTAGCGTTATTGAACAGGAAGCCCTGAAGTCCCTTCAATTCTACCGCGGTGCTGCAGAACTTACGCAAGAAGTCGTAGATGAGCTCAAATATCTGCGGTGTCTTCAAGGGACAAACAAAGTTTCTATTGACGAATCTTCTGGTAAGAAATGCAAGAAGCTGATGTTTTTAATATACTACTTAGGGTGTGTATAAAAAGAGCGTCGGTGGCGTCGTGGCTACGACGTCGGACTCCCATGCTGCAAGAGGTCTGGGTTCGAAACTTTCCAATGACTTTTCGGTTTTTTCGAAAGACTTACGTACCTACATTACATTTTACCAACTGATCTGACGGTGAAAGAAAACATCACGAGGAAACCTGCATACTGAGATAACCAGTGTGTGAAATGGGGAAGGCAATGCCAAAAACCACCCCATTCGTTCTTTACAATGATCACGACCCTCAGCAATGAGGAACACGACTAAAAAGAAGCTAGAGGACGTCGGTTGTTTCCTAATTTTTTGGAATTACTATTTTTTCTTTCAGATTTAGAAAAGAGTAAATTAGAAGTAGAAGATGAACAATTACGCCAAAAAGCTACTGACAAAAGATTAGAAGATATAAGTGCATGGAAAATATTAAGTAAGTTTTATTCCAAGTTTTATACTCCCGTGTGTCTAGATCACAATTTTAATCATTTTAGCCGCGAAATTAGTCAGTAGATAATTTTAATTATCTGTGTAATACATAATAAATATAGGTAAATAACATGCCTTCGATTTCGGAGTGGCCACCAAATCTCTGAGGCTAAATCTAAATGACAGTGTCACGCTCACTCGTATACTAGATTGTGTACGAGTGAACGAGACGTTTTGTTCAGCGATCATCGGAGTTACCACCTGCAACATACACAGTAGCTTTCTCTGAACAGAAACTACTGAATGTCCAGCTTACATATTCTATGTAGTCCTAATAACTACACATTATATTTAAATCAATTCTGTACCTAGTTTCAGAGTTTGCAATTGAAGTACAGGTGGTAACCACTTTCTGACCTCCACTTTACCTACTTATAAATTGCTCTACGAATTCATGATTCTTTAGTACTCCAGTGACTCAGATAGTGTAGTGTCGTGGCGAATCAATTCGAAAACCGTGGTCTTTCCCCCAAATGCCAAGAAAACTAACCATGCCACGTAATTTTTTATATTCATTCCATACTAGGAAATCATGTTAATAAGCAAGTAAGTAGGACACGGTTGCAAGCCAGGCCTACGCGTCCGGTCGTCGGAATGGAACCAATAACTATTGGTGCTGGACTACACGCGTCCGGTTCGAGCTCCAGTTCAGTTCATTGCAAATAATCACATGCGTTCCGCCCTCTTCCACTTGAAATCAGCAATTCGCTAATCGAACCGTCGTCGATAGAACCGGACCATGTAGTACTTGCCTTAGAGTGTAGGTGTAGCGACTTACTTCGATAGCAATGTAAACTAAACCTTAAATCAGGTAAAAACAGTTCATAATGGCATGCCTGCGTTCCGCGTTCCGTGCCGCTCGCTGCCGCACGTGACGCTGATATTGGCATGACATTTTGAACCGTATTTTAGAGTTATTAAGGTTAATTGTCGAAGTTAGTCGACGCGCCGCCAACTCTTCTATCTAACGAACGCTGATTCTTCCTCAACACCTACTTACGTCAGAAATTGTACCAGGGTAGCAAAACTTGTAGGTAGTACATAAGTAAAGCAATATTTTCCAGCAATCAAAGCATTATAACACTTCATTTGACACGTGTAAGTACTAGGAACTTAGAAAATTGAGACATTATTCTGACTAGTTTATATACGATTTGCTCAACAGCAAAAACTAGAGGAGAGTGAAAACACCTTAACATTTAAGTTGTCCGTCTGGATAAAACATCGGGTAGGGGGGGTCAACTTGGTTCGAGTCGGTGTCATTTTTCTGAGCTTCTTTCTTTCTTAAATGATGAATATGTATCCTCTCCGGTCCCGAAAGTGGTTTGTGTTTGTTGGTTGCAACGTCATAACTTTATTAATATTGCAAACTGTTTTTTAACGTCAAACCGTAGCGTATACACGATTCTATAAAATACTTGGTCCAAATCCGTCGAGTAGCTTCGAAGCTAGCTCACTTTAAACTGAGCGCTAACCGCGCAACACCTCATTTTCAGTGTTCACTTGAGCGGCCTATGACGCCACCAGAGGGAGCATTTTTTTTTCTTGTCGTCAGACCGATGTTTCACACAATTTTTCTTGGATGACCCCTCTTAACATTACGTAAGACATTCTTTGAAAAAAAATTACGACCATATATTTATTTAATTTACGTCAAAAATCACGAAATAGGCAGAATTCAAAAGTGATACACCCTAGTAGTAATGCATAGTACGCATGGAGTGAGGTGACAAGCTGTGATGATAACATTTTTTATCTATTTATTTGTTCCTGATTGGTCCACAATTTTCCTGTTATTTTATTGCCATGGAAGTTTCCTGCACTACTAAGTGGTTGTAACAACCACATTAGGGCGTTAATCACACAATGTCTGCTGTATCGATTTCTGTACAATTTCAAGGCAAAACGGCATACCTACCAGGAAAACATAACATGCAAGCAGTACTAGTACTAGTTATAATGGCAACATCGAATCTCCTTGGCCCACTGTCGGAAAATCTTCGGCTACAAACTACTAGGAATTCAGAAAATGTAAGAAGTGGAAGACCTTCCCGACAAGGCCATGAATCGGATAAACGCCACTGGGGACAAACGTATTACCAGGGCATCATATTTCCAGGGAGTTCAAAAGCCGCGCAGCGGGCGATGGTCGTAGCAACTGTTCAATGCATCCTGGTGGTATTCTCCGGGCCGGTAGCGATGACGGCATACGCGACCCAACTGTTCACGCTGGCAGTGCCCAGTCTGTCGTCGCACGTGTGTTCTGTCGTGCTGGCAGTCGTGTTTCTGGCTGGTAGCCTGCTGGCGATGGTGGTCAGCGACTTGGTTGGGCGACGGGTGAGCTCTTCCGCGCTTTGATGTCCTAGTACTTTACATATAAACTATTGTTATAATTTTAATTGTTATTGGTTCTTGATGATTGGTTTTGTTTATCTATACCAATATTATAAAGAGGAAAGGTTTGATTTTTTGTTTGTTTGTTTGAATTGAATAGGCTCCGAAACTACTGAACAGATTTGAATAATTCTTTCACTGTTGGAAAGCTACATTTTTCCTGAGTGACATAGGCTATATTTCATTTTCAAAAAAAATGGGGATCCTTACTTAAATTACGATAATGTGTAAAAAAATATCAAAAAACTTCCTTACATCGCGTACGCTGCGAAAACTATTGATGATAGAACAAAATGATATATAACATTTTTTTAGAACACACCATTATCAACAAAAAAATCAGCGGCAGCGTGTCTCTAACTATTATAGTCATGTCACAATAAGCGTTTTTTTATATAAAAAAAAGAAATTAAAATACCACCGGTACAAAAAGCTCTTTATTTGTACCTTATCAAAATAAATGATTTATTATTTAAGACTGCTTCAATACCTTTATATTACTTTTTGAATTATTCGATTCTGACATTCCATTCAAAAGATATCACGAGTTTAAAACTTTGAAAAAATAAACTCCATTCGGCTACTTATGCGTTGTAGGGCGTCACTCGGTTTTTTTTTTAATTTACTCTTTTTTAGGAGCTCGACGCAAAAAGGAGTGAATATGTGTGTTATATTATTATTATGAATGTGTTAAAATTAACAAATCTAAATGTAATGTTTAATGCCCGTGCGAAGCCGGGACGGACCGCTAGTTAGTTATAAACTGTAGTTTGATTATTTGCGTAGACCGATTGCAACTCATTCTATTAGCATGTGTGTATAATTTTTACTGGCAATACCTACCTCAAGCTCTCCGTGGAATCCTGTCATAAGTTTTTGTTATAATTCCTTGACATTCGTATGAAGCGGCAAAGGACAACCTGATATGTTCTACCAACTAGCCATTGGGTTATTACGTATTATTAAGGCAGGTGTAACTTTCTATGGCAACTGTGAAGAAAACATGTTTGCCTGCTATCACCAAACGCTAACGCGAATTTCATTGCTCCAAGGTGGCAATAACGCCAATGGTGGACGGTCAACGGTCACATCACAGCCACAACCTAAATAATTTTCAACTTCCTAGTAGGTAATTATAATTAGAATGTTTTTCGTTTTGGAGCCTTGCCGAAGCTGTTTTGTCTGATGGAGAACTAACTAACTTCATGTTGTATCACAATCTCTTCCAGACAACATTAATAGCGTCTAGCACAGCGTCAGCCATCTGCCTAGCGCTCGTGTCCTCTCTCCTCCGATGGAATTGGGCCCCACAGTGGGCCGTGCCTGGAGCCGTACTGACCTACTGCTGTGTCTACCAGGTGGGCGTCGGGAACGTGCCTCTCGTGCAGCTCTCGGAAATGTTTACTACCAAGGTAAGTCTGAGGATTATAGGCAATTTGACAAGTATCGGAAGTGAGTGGAAGCAAAAGACGAGATCATCACATGATATACGGATCTTTAAATATCAGATTGACAGAGTGCTCATAGATTTTAAGATTCATACAGAGCAGACGACCTCGAGGGCGAGCAGCGTGGAATGACGAATTATTGTAGAGGAAACGAGAGAGGCGTGCTGAGATAGAAATTCGTGGCGTTCCATTCTCTCTGCTTACCCCGCGACAGATATAGCGTGAAGCTGGGACTGTCTGTGGCAGTGCTTTACACTCCTCTCGCCCTGGTAGTTGGGGTTGTGAGCAATTGAATTGGTTTTAGAAATTGCTGTGTGGTGCCGGTCCTAAAGAATAGCACCACGCCAACTCTTCCCGTGGGTGTCGTAAGAGGCCCGCAATGGATATAGCGTGAAGTTATTATACATTACAAACCCTGAATGCAAAAACCCACGGATTTATCCCAAAAAATACGTACCAAATATTTCAATCGGACAACTTAATCCGATATTCCTACGGCTTTTTCTATCTGCCGTCTGCGCCATCTGCACCCTGAGAAGTATAGGCTGTTCTAGCTGTAGGCTACAGTCTCCACGTCCATGATTTCTAAAGCATGTGTTCTTTCCAGCTAAGAAGCATATCCACAATGATTGCCATCGCCGCGCTGTGCGTCTGCAATTTCATCGTGCTAGCTTTTTTCGGTCTCTCAGTGGACACCTTCGGCCTGGATGGAACCTTCCTCATGTTCTCCTTATTCGGAGTCATAACCACTGTTGTGACGTTCTTCTTCTCGAGGGAGACTAAGGGAGTGCCGTTGGAAGTTATTCAGCAGTCGTTTGAGCAAGGATATTTGTATAAGAAGAGGAAAGAATAAATGGTTTTTTTTGTAGGTATTGATTTTATTTTATTTATCTGTACATACAATTACATGCATAAACTCTCACGTCCATAATCTCCGAGGGGGTGGACAGAGGAACCACCTTCAATCACAGGTAGTATTTTTTTTGTCGCTGTATGGTTTGGTGGACAAATGTCACTAGGATGTAAATAAAGTCGGCGAATTTTTTAACAATGAAATATAAATGAATTTATATTTCATTGTTAAAAAATACACCCCGGGGAGTAGTCGCTTATATGACCAAGCAAGAGCTTCTTCCACCAGAGGCCGGACCAACAGACGCCCCACATGGCTAAAACATATCTTATCAAAAAGAAAACAACTAAGTCTACAACGAAGAGGTTCTGGATGCTAAATAGGAAATCAAAATTCTTCTTTACAAAGCCACAATAAAACCAATTTGGTCATACGGTATACCACTGTGGGGCACATAAATGACTGTTTGTACCCAGAGCCATAAAATATAATATAAAAAATCTTTAAACTTTTTTGGCTGCTGTCAAAACAAAGTCGATGGTGTGTGGTGTTGACATGGTGTTGATTGTAGGACTGAACATAAGATAACAACGTTTTATTGTAGTTTCATTCAAATAAATATGAATTAAAACATCTAGTTCATCGATATAGATTTATTTCACCAGTATTATTAGTCGGACACCACTAGAAATTTCTTTAAAATGGGTCTTTTATCAGACCCGGAATATGGCTCCGTAAAATGGGTGCGGGTCCTGAAAAGGGTGCATGGGCCTCTGTGCTTCTTGTGCTACGTTGGTGCTCTGGTATGGTTCGTGATGCTAGGGAACAAGGAGTTCAACAATGAGACTTATTTCTCGGAGAATGCTCTGCTTCCCGGGTTGGTGACGAATGAGTTTAACGGGGAACAAGCTGCGAAGCAGTTCCTCAATGAATTCCTTCAAGAGCTTGAGGTATTTATGTCATTATTGTTTGTAATTTACGTCATGGTGTTACTGTGAAAATGATGGTATTTGCATACAAAAAAACCTTAACTATTAATAATTACTTTCTAGGTTATGTTAGTTTGGGTAAAATTTTGCCTGTAGGTATGGTCTGACTGATAGATACTGCCTTTATGTCTACTCACAACTATATCTTAACTCTAGTTGTTACGTAAAGAGTTTCTAATATTTTATATTTTTCTGTATGACATTTTCTGATAAGCATTGTCATTAATACACCGAAAAGACAATCAAATAAAATTGTTTAGAATCCGCTGCGAAATCGTATTTTCTTAATTATTTAGAAGTTAGCACAACATATGGCGACCGTGACAGGACATATAGCGACTAAAAATGATTCCCTCGATATCGCAGTGTTATCGATCTATTTTCTGAAGATCGTTCACGACTACGGCAGTTAAGTTGCAAACAGCATTAGAGGGAGAACCTGCAGTGCGGGCTGTAACGTAAACTGCAATGTAAAGTAATGTAATGTTTTGGTTTACTCTGTGAGAATGTGATTACTGTTATAGAGTTAATATACCAAGTTATGTATGATTATGATGATTTTATTGTAAACCCTTTTTTTATTAAATAAGGAGAGGCCAACGGGCCACCTGATGGTAAGTGGTTACAGTCGGCCATTTCCAGTCACCTCACTGTATTGTTATTAGAGAATTTTGTATGTGCTGCTAACCTTGAGGACTCAGATGGAGTGCCTCATGTGCTGGTAATTACGCTGACTTTCTTACCCTTCAAACAAGCCGGTTCCCTGCCTTAAGGATTATACATGCTATTTCTCTAGCAAATGCTTAAATCAAAATGATGGAATTATAATATACACCAAACAACATATAACCTGTAGAATTGAAGAACCAGAACCTACGGGTGCTAATTTTCTATTACTAAAGATTCAACCTGACATTGTTCTCTTAGCTATCTATAGATCACCATCATTCTACAATATTGACAGTTTTCTAAATTCTCTTGAAAATATTATGAAATCAATTGCGTCAAAAAATATATTTTTAGTGGGAGATATCAATATCGATATAAAACCCGAAAACTGCGATAGAAATAGTAATTCTTATCTAAACCTAACTAGTGCTTTGGGCTTTCTGCCGGGTCACACTTATCCTACGAGAGTTAACAATTGTTTGGATCACGTAATGGTAAAATCAGTTTTATCTACTAAAGTTATAGTTATGGACTCCACGATTACTGATCACGCCTCCATATTAATAAACGTATCTCTAAATTATAATAGAACAGATGGCTATGACCATTACATGATTGAAAAAATTAATTATGAAGACGCCATCAAATGTATTGAGTCCGCTGATTTCACCTTCATTAGTCCCTCGTGCAATACAGAACACGCTGCAACTCGATTTGTCGAAATATTGTCGTCAGCCATAAAAACTAACTCTCAAAAGATCGTAGTTCCGAGGCGTAAAAAAACTCTAAAGCCCTGGATGACAGCTGGTTTACTTCGCTGTATCCGCCATCGCGATAAATTGCACTTAAATTTAAAAAAAGATCCCCAAAATGAAATAGCTAAATTAGTATACACGCGGTACAGAAATTACTTTAATTCACTTTTGAGAAAGCTGAAACGACAACATGATAAATTTCTTTTAGAAAATGCTAGAAATAGTAAAGAAACATGGGCTGCAATCAAAAATATAGCTGACATCAAAAATGTTAACAAATCTTCTGCTGAAGAGTTAATTCGAGGTGACGACGCTTCGACCTCTGTTGAGGAAATAAATAATTATTTCTCTAATATTGGCAGAGTGCTCGCTAATACAATTATCAGTAGGGATGGTAAACAGTGTGTAAACACGAAGATTAACAATAGCATAGTGAATTCGTTTGGGCTTATACCACCAGATAAGGCCGAGATAGAATCTCTTATTTTAGGTCTTAAAAATGACTGTGCCACAGGCTGGGATTCAATACCAGCACGATTCCTTAAAATGGCTAGACATATTATTGTGCCGCCACTTACTGTTCTATTCCAAGCTTGTTTTGATCAGGGCTCTTTTCCAAAAGTATTTAAAAGGTCTCTTATTACTCCGGTCTACAAGAGTGGAGCTCGGAACTGTGTCACTAACTACAGGCCTATATCTGTGCTTCCATCCCTTTCTAAAATACTAGAAAAGTTGCTAAATAACCGATTAATGAAATATCTGAACCGTTATGATATTTTATCAAGTTCCCAATATGGTTTCAGACCTGGTATAAGCACGGAAAACGCCGTTGGTAAATTAGTGGAATATGTAACTGAGAAACTTGACAATAAACAAAAATGTGTTGGAGTTTTCCTAGACCTCGCCAAAGCTTTTGACACGGTTTCGATACCCACTCTTGTGAACAAACTAGAAAATATTGGTGTAAGAGATTCTGCCTTATCAATTTTCAAAGATTTCCTCACTGATAGAGTCCAAAGGGTCAAGATCAAAAATTACATTAGTTCTGACACTGTTGTCACTTATGGAGTCCCTCAGGGAAGTATACTTGGCCCAAGTCTTTTCCTCATTTATATCAATGATTTGTGTGACATGTCATTAGCAAATGGCAAATTGTTTACCTACGCCGATGACACGGCTCTAGTTTTTTATGGGAATTCTTGGTCTGATGTCCAAAATGCAGCTGAGATTGGACTCCGAACTGTGGCAAAATGGCTAGGGCAAAATTTACTTACATTAAATATAGCAAAAACCACATATGTTCAATTTAACACTGTTAAATCACATATTATTGATATTGAACTTAAAGTACACTCGTGTGATCTAAGTCAGGGTAGTCATTGCTCATGTCTCAAAATTGATAAATCCAAAACATTAAAATATCTTGGTGTTATTTTGGATGAAAAAATGAACTGGCTTCCCCATATTGAACTCGTCACAGCGCGCACTCGTAAACTCATCTGGACTTTCAAGAAACTGCGTCAGGCTGCTGATTTTAGGCTCTTACGTACTGTATATTTTGCGATAGCGCAATCGATAATTGGATATTGTATAAGTGTATGGGGGGGCGCATGTAAGACATTTTTGATACAGCTTGAAAGAGGCCAAAGATGTCTATTAAAAACTATGGCTTTTAAGCCATATAGATTTTCTACAAAGTTATTATATGAACTTTGGGAAGTGCTCACTGTAAGGCAGTTATTTATCTTTAATTTGATTACACAATTACACGCGCATACACCTTATGATCCGGAGCTTTGTCGTAACAAACGTAAAACTCCCAACGTATTAGTAGCTCCTCGTTTTCGTTCGGCTTTTGCAAGGAGGCAACGTCCACATCTTTCGGTCTTTCTTTATAACAAAATAAATAAAATTTTAAATTTCTACCCTCTATCACCACACGAGTGCAGAAATAAAATTAAAAATTGGCTTCTATCTTTAGATTATCAAGAAACAGAAGATTTATGTAGCTAAATGCTATATTAAATTAAACAAACAAGACAAAGCGAATTAGTCTTACTAAACTAGATGACTTGAATTACATACACTATATATTTTCTTACTTATTTACAAATATTATATATATATATATATATCTTCTATTTTATGTATTAATGGTTTTCGTATATTACATTTTATGTATATTATACCTACATAAGTATATTTTATTTATAAACTAACAACATAATAATTCATTAATACTTACCTACTTTTAGTTAGAGTATCATAGTGCTTTCAAAATTATTAAAGGCTTTGTTTGACATTTAAAGTATAACTTGTTTTGGGAGAAGCCACTGACACCTGAGATACAGGTATATTTACCTAGTTTGGGTGTCAGAGCCTTCATAGGATATTGTAAATCTTTAACAAGTCAATAAAGAAATTATTGTATTGTATTGTATTGTATAAACCATAACACAGAAATGGAAGATTTTCCGTTTTGCAGCAGAAATTGATAAGAGGGTGGTACCACTTCAGGTGATCCTGCATATTAAGATCTACCACCTTCAAAAATGTATATGAATTTTCAGACAAACTTAACTAATTAGATATTGTATTAATTATATGCTTGATGAACAACACATAACACAATAATTCTTAATTAGAACATTGGTCAAAAGTGAAGTAACCAGGCCATAAATTTTAAAAAACAAACATTTCAGGACAAGTATGAGGACACAGACCAGATGCCCATACCCTGGCTGGTGGGCAAGATGTCCCAGCTTCACTTGGAGGTGTACACGCACAACTTTACACTCGACTATCCTTTGGGACACGGGCAGGTCAGTCTTGGCTTCATCTGCTTATAAAGGCTATTTTTTACTGATAGTTGTATCTAGATTCTAGACATGGGAGTGTGTCTGCCAAGTTCAGAAGAAAATACGGCAATGTCGTTCTGATGTGTTTTAAATTAAGTAAATATATAAAATATTTTATTGGCATTACAAATGTTACAATTTATATTTAACATTATGGGGAGCTATTTAAACTGAGTTTTGACCCTCACACTAGGTTGCCCTGAATTGTGAGAAGTCAGTGTCCTCACAGTTTACAATTTATATATGATTTATATGTGATGGGCACCTTCCCGCTGGGTGCGACTCGGGGCTGTTTATTAGATTAAGGATTTTGACACATGTAATATGTTTATATTATATTTTAAGGTTATGGCTTATAAATTAAATTACTAGTTATTAGACAGAAAAAAAAACTTACTTTATTACACGAATTTATATATTAATAAACATAAAGTTATAAACATAGCAATGAATTTTAAAATTGTAAATAAGTATTCTAAAAATATTAATTTAATCTAATCCGAGGATGTGTGAGGATAAATGAGGTTGTGTATGTGTGTGTTTTAATGTAAAGTGTAGTTTATTGTGTAAATTAAATTGTAGGAGGCACCATTTAGAGTTTTTCAAGAAAATAGCTCGATATGGTTCCTGTTTGTGAACTTTGCAGACCATCTATTTTTGTTTGAATAGAAATTTACCAAATAACATATATCCTTTGCACAATCTGTGTACTTTATCTTATCTTATGATAGGGGGCCGGGAATAACCCAGCGGCACTTCGACCCTTGAGGATTTTTTGTGCCAACCCCATTTTACGCACTGGTCATCTCAGTATGCAGGTTTCGTCACGATGTTTTCCTACACCGTCAGAGCAGTCGGTAAATGTATGTAAGTCTTCGAAAAATACGAAAAACTCATTGGTACATGCCACTGCATGGTTTAGAACCCGTACCACCCGCATGGGAGTCCGGTGGCCTAGTGGCTAGGACACCTCTGGATGCTCGCTTTAGAGTACGTTAATTAAGTACTTAATAGTCGACTAAATTTTTTACATAGTTAAATTCTAGTCAAATTATTTGATTGCCTTTTGATATATTGCTGGAAATGGAGAAGAGGGGAAGAGGCCTTCATCCAAAGCTGGAGAGAAAATGGGCTGCCATGATGATGATAATATAATACATCAGAAACTATACAATATTATGTAGGTAGGGCATCTAAACACTATTCTGTAAACTGTAACACTACTACATATCAAATGAAAATCAGCGCTGTGGCTTGCCTCAGCATTATACTGAGCTGGTGTACCCTTTTTGTCACTGTACCACACCAGATGTTCTGCGCTGCATGTATTAAACTGTGTATACTTCTGTATTGTTCTATATTCTGGTGTTTACAGCGTTAATAAATGACTTCAATTTCAATTTTTCAATTTATATTCCTTAAGTTTTTCACGTATACCTAGCATGCTTTACCAGAACACCTTGGATTGATCTCCAGATGTACAAAGGCACGAACGTGTACGGCATCCTCCGCGCGCCGCGGTCGCCCTCCCTCGAGGCGCTCGTGGTGACCGCCCCCTACCGCTACCTCGGCTCCCACCAGAAGGGCACGGCCGCAGGCATCGCGCTCATGCTGGCGTTTGCGCAGTTCGCCAGGCGTGAGTTGTCTAATCCTATGTAGGTAGATCCTAATGTGAAGGATCGCCTGGTATGGTACCACCCTATTTCTGCCGTGAAGCAGAAATGCTTGCATTTCTGTGTTTCGGTTTGAAGGGTAAGAGAGCCAGCGTGATTTTCGGCACATGAGGCACTCCATCTTAGTCCTGAAGGTTAGCAGCGCATCAAAAACCCTCTAATATTAATACAGTGAGGTGAGATGTCTATGGGTGACGGTGACCACTTAACATCAGGTGGTCCGTTTGCTCGTCTGCTCTTATTATTTAATAAAAATATTAAAAAAAACTACTTTTTAACGTTTAGGCTAGGACTTTACGGGTTCCCAGCCCCGGTTTGCTTCACTGCAACCAATCATAAAGCGCGGATTTCAAGTGGGAGCTGGTTGGAATGCATGTGATTGGCTGCATCACACCGAACCAGGGCTGGAACTGGACTCTTTGTAGTCCGAAGTTTAGGTACTGAAGTATTCTGGGTTTGAACTAGATATTGGTACGACCAAAGATTTTGAAATTCACCCTATGTAGATTGCTCGCTAAAGAATTTTTATTGGAAACCCTATCTGCCAGGTGGCGCATGCGATGTAAACATTTAATTTGGGACTAAAAAGTAGCCAGACATACTACAATAATAGGTACACACACATATGTATTACTTATTGATACATTCTAACTGCATTGTTACTTGATTGTCATTCGATTGTAATTGGCCATTGAAATGTCAAATGTATGGAACTATAACAATACTTTGGCTCGCTGTCAGTGCTCACATTGTCATTCTACTAGTCCGATTTCTGTGCTTACAACATTTTAACTACATCAATTTTTAAAACGACCATTTTATTATTTCCAGCACAAAAATACTGGGCGAAAGACATAATCTTCCTAATCACGGAGCACGAGCAACTAGGCATGCAGGCGTGGTTAGAAGCTTACCACGGCTTAGAAAGCGACACTGAGACATTCTACAATAGCCTCGGCAGCTTCTGGAAGCCTGGTACTCCCAGCCTGAACTTCGGGAAGTTGACTGGGGGATTTGCTTGGGGCGAAGACCATCAGAAGTGTCTGGACCCTGGGAAGTTGAAAGGAAGGTCCGGGTCTATACAGGCTGCTATTAATTTGGAGATACATGATCCTAAAATTAGTAAGTTCTTTATTAAGCCTTTTTAATTGTACATGGTATACTCGTATCTCAACCCTCTCTGAATCAAAGAGGTTTTAGATACTTCTAATTGTTCTCAGCTATACCAAAGTCCATATAAATTTTGCCAAATTCTCAACTCATATACTTAAAAATATCCCTAATTTTCCTGAAAAATCGTGTTGATTTAGACAATTTGTGATATGACCCAGTGCGGAGTCAACTTGTGGTGGTATCACCCTATTTCTGCTGCAAAGCAGCAATGATTGCTTTGTGTTACAGTTTGAAAGGGTCAGTGTAATTACACATAAGGCACTCCATCAGTCCTCAAGGTTAACAGTACGTCAAAAACCCTCTATTAACATTATAGTGAGGTGAATGTCTATGGGCGATGGTGACCACTTACCATCAGATGGCCTGTTTGCTCGTCTGGTATCCTTATACAATAAAAAAATTATTTCAGTATTTCCAAATATCGATCAGAATTATAAGAGCTTTTTTTTATCTTTTTCTAGAATACATTGAAGTGAAAGTGGAAGGATTAAACGGACAACTGCCTAATCTAGATCTAGTCAACTTAGTTCACAAGCTGTGCGTGAAATCTGGCATTCACCATTCATACAAAAATAGGTAAGACATCTTATGGGGGCCGGGATAACCCAAGGATCTTTTAACCACTGGACCAGAAATACTTACGGTTCTCGCCCTTACCCCGCTAGCCGCTAGCTAGCTAGAATATTTGACCAGAGTTACGAAACGTCTATGCCAGTTTGGCATAGACAATCCACGTGAAACGATGTGCTAAAAATCCAAATACAAATGGTTAAATGTTGTGGCAAATGGTGCCAAAGTTATAGCAATAAGAAGAGCAAAAAAGCGTTTTAATATGCTTTTTCATAAAATTTATTATATATATATAAACCAAAGCGGGAGGGCTTTGGTTTTATGAGGTCTTCATAAATAGTTTGTATTTTCTGTTATTTAGGTATTGCCCGTAGCGTCAACGGTGGCCTAGTGGCTAGGACGCCGGACTCCCATGCGAAGGTCCGCGTTCGAAACCATGCAATGCCATGTACCAATGAGTTTTTCGGGTTTTTATTCGAAGATTTACGCACATTTACCGGCTGCTCTAACGGTGAAGGAAAACATCGTGAGCAAACCTGCATGTCTGAGGAAATTAAAAGTTTCCGATAGCGTGTGAAATCCAACGCACAGCACTGGGCCCACTCGGTGGATCATGACCCGCACCCCCTTGTGCAAGGGGAGGTCTGTTCCCCAACAGTGGGGACATTAATAGGCTGATGATGATGAGGATGAAATAGTTCTATTTTTTTTTATTGTAAAGTAATTACATTTATGATTTCCATTTCCAGTTACTCATGGATCCGGAACCGCAATAAGATGGAAGATTGGACCAACAGTCTCTGGACCATGCTGGGGATGGTTTCTACGCAGATCGCTGGGGTATGTTCCATCATCCAAGAGTTTTCTCTTGACTTATTGTCCAGGGGCCCAATCCGCCTAAATTACAACGTTTGTAGTTCTATTTCTAGCCAATTTCCATTTAGTTTTCGTTCCAATTCTAATTGGACACCAAATCGCATTCAGCTGACGCATAATTCTACCACTGCCACCTTTCAATTTACTATCAACCAGGCAAACGCATCAAAAACCCTCTAATATTAATACAGTGAGGTGAGTTGTATATGGGCGACGGTGACCACTTTTTTAAATTTATTTTTATTGACTACTAAACCCGCATTTGACCTCGATCTCGCCTGATGGTAAGCGACGATGAGGTCGACGATGGAGCATGCGGGTCCAGTAAATGCCTATTCACTCTGGCCTTGAAGATCCCAAGGTTGTAGGTTTCGGGAAATACAGACGCCGGCAGGCTGTTCCATTCCATACTTACCATCAGGTGGCCCGTTTGCTCATCTGCTCTCCTTATAAAATAAAAAAAAAAAGTCTCATTTGATTACACCTTAGGGGGCGTCTGTGGGGCTGAACGCGCCCACGAAATAAAAAGGCAAGTCTTGAAGATCGAGAGCAAGAATGTATTCTGTCTGTGTCACAACACTCGATTGACATCGCGAGTATATAAAAACCGATGGCAGTTGTTTTCACACTTGACAGGCGCTTGACAGGACTGTGATAAAATTAAATAATAAATACTTTAACAAAAATGAATAAAAGATTTATTCTAATTCAGTCCATGGAAAAATTACGTGATGTTTTCGACCCCCCCCCCCCCTCCCCCAGGTGAGATTGAGTAAGATTTAGCTTGACCCCTTCCCCCCCTTGAACACCTCACGTAATTAATGGACGCCCCCTTATCTCTCTTCTATTTGTAGGTACCAAACGGCAACCACGGTCTCTTCCACCGTTTCGGCATCGAGGCGGTGACCCTAGAAGGGCGAGATGTCAACGACCCCGCGGGAATACCTCCAAAGGTCAACGCGCTCACTCCTGCCAACTTCTACCGCCTTGGTGTCGCGCTCGAAAGCATACTGAGGAGTTTGAACAACTTGCTGGAGAGATTCCACCAGAGTTACTTCTTCTATATGCTGGCCGCTACTAATAGGTTTATTTCTATTGGTAAGTGTTATCTCCTATCACCTTCTACTGTCCTGGTATGACATTAGAAAAAGGCTGGGGTCACACGAGCGGGTTTTGCCGCGAAGTGAGTCTTTCGTACTACATACATACATAACTTCACGCTATGTCCTTGCTTAGGCAGAGATAATGCCTAACACCAAGAATCTGTCTGGATTTAATTTTAATATAACAAGAACTTACAGAGATTTCTGAACAATTATAATGTTTATGAAATTTTTAATATGAAACAAACACTCTTCCTTTTAAACTATTACATTTTAATTCAAAGTCCTTGAAGAGATCACTTTAAGCGATAAGGCCGCCTTTGTACATATCGTACTATTCCTGTAATTTTTACTTTTCCTGTATTTGTGTGCATTAAAGTGTTTCTATCTATCTATCTTTTATATAAATAGAACATACTATTCTTTCTTTCATCCAAGTTCCGTACATATTAAGTAGTATAATGAAGTAACTTACCATTGTGGAGATTCTCTTGTTTTTTCCTGATCATCATAAGATCCTCAATGTACCAGTTGTAATCGGATCGTGGTTTTCGCATTTAAGCTCAAACTCGAACCACTTATTTCAGAAATCAAATCTGACATCAATGATACACTAAGATCTTGGAAACCATTGGTTTAATTTACACAGAAAACTGCGTCCAAATCGAATCATCAGTTGTTTGAGATATATGATGGTACAAACAAACAGACAAACAGACATACGCGTCAACTCCTTTTGGTCGGTGAATAAAAATATGATAAACCATGAACCATCTCGTATTTATGTATTTTCAGGTCAATACATGCCATCTCTATGCCTTCTATGCGTGGCAATGCTTATTCGAGCTCTATCACTCTGGGTGACCATACAGCAGGACTCAGACGAAGATCCGGACAAAAAGACGGACGAAAAGGACAAAAATACGGACGAAGAGGACGAAAATACGGACGAAAAGGACAAAAATATGGACGAAAAGGACAAAAATATGGTCGAAAAAGACAAGATTTTCGACTCAGAGTCACCAGGAGACCATGAAGAGACTGAAAGTCTATTGAAGGACAAAGAAAGTACACTAAGACGACGCAAAAAGTCTGAAACAGAAGTACCAGGCGATGATAAACCGAAAGAGGTGACGCCTAAGAAGAAGAAAGCTAAAAGGACGAAGGGAAAGAAGACGGAGGAGTCCAGCATGAGTGTGGTGAATATTGGAGGGAATTATTTGCTGGTACATTTGTTGGGGTACGCTGTTATGAATTCGCCTATGTTGCTGAGTCAAATCGGTAAGTTGTTGTTTTTGTATGGCACACCTAGCTAATCATTTTGAGGCATACAATCTTTGAAAGAACAATGGCGACGTTCCATACATTTTGAAGCCCAGTGCATTTATTCCAAAAACATGTTCTACAAATCCTTCATTCCGACTTCTAATAATGTACGATTTGTATGTACTAATTTAGCATACACTTATATATAAAATGACACATATTTCATTTATGAAGAGGTCTTCGTTTATTTTATATAGTTGGCGACACAGGACCCTGTGTTGCCATCCTTCTTTTACAATTTAAGAAGAACTAACTATAGTATTGATACCATAAAGGTAGGAACGGCCGTCCCTAAAGACCTGAAGAGAAGAATAAGAGAGAGAAGATAGTATAACTGTTACTTTATTAACTCTTAAACTTTCGTTACACGAAGCTTTTGAAAGTACATATTTTACGTTACACAATTTTTCTTAACCTAACGTAAAGCTGCGTTCGATGTTGCACGTAATACGGACGGTGATTTAGACATTTGAATTCATGTCAAAAATGAAGCAAGTTCTTTAGTCCAACTATTTTGAGAATACCCACTAACTCTGCTAATTTTTCTTCACAGGCGCAAAATACTTCAACCAACCTTCCGAAATATCCGTCTACTACGGTCTAATCGCCATATCTGTCATTCTTACCATCACCACCCCTTTCCTTCCACGGTTACTCCGCACGGGTCGCATAACGCACGAAGAGTTCTCTCTTGTGAATATACTGCTTCTAACGGAGCTAGCGACAGTGTGTCTTACTGTCGGGATGCATAACTTCCCGCTGGGACTGTCTGTGGCAGTTCTTTACACTCCTCTCGCCCTGGTAGTTGGGGTTGTGACCAAGGATGGAAAACAAAGGTGAGGATTTTTTTAAAGGTTTGTCCATTACAGAGCAGATGACCCCAACGGCGAGCGTGCGTGAAACGACGAATGACTAGAGGAAGCAAGAGAGGCATGCCAAGACAGATATTCGTGACGCTCCATTCTCTGCTTACCCCGCGACAGATATAGCGTGGAGCTGAGATTGTCAGTGGCGGTTCTTTATACTCCTCTCGCCCTGGTAGTTGGGGTTGTGAGGAAACAAGGATGAGATGTGTGTGGTGCCGGCCCTAAAGAATAGCACCACCCCAACTCTTCCCGACTAAGAATCTTAGTGGATACTATTCTACCTAGTAAACGCCGATAGAATCGCCACCTATCACGTTTGTCCACCAAATCTTACGGCGAAAAGTGACTGTAGGTGGTTCCTCTGTCTACCCCCTCGGGGATTTTGGACGTGAGAGTTTATGTAGTATGAAAAAGTGGAATTTTGGATTACTTTGATTTGACTCTGTTTACGAGTCTTTGGTGGAAGGATGTTCGTGACCTGTTGATGGAGTCAGGAGTGTTAGCACCCATTGAAATTCTTCGACAAGAAACTAAAACGTAAGCGATGCTTAAATACGCCAGTTTACTTGTGGCGAAAGTGGAGTGCTAGTGTAGGTCCTTTAATTCTGTTTTTTTTAAAATAATCTTATTTTGTCTTATTTCAGCTCCGTATATCTCTTCCTCAAGCGGCTGTTCTGCCTACTCCTCCAGCCGCTGTGCTGCGTGTCTCTAGCCATGGCCCTCTACAGCCGCGTGTTGTTCCCAGAAGAGAGCTTAGTTGAGGCTCTGGGGCGGGGCGCGGACGCGGCCATGCAGGCTACCATGTTCTCCATCGTCGACTCGCTGGTGAGTTCTGCTCGCCTGGTACTTTGTATTCATACTGAAGTTATTACCCGCGTTTGATCTCAATCTTACCTGGTGGTAAGTGACAAAGAGGCCGAAGACATTTACTACTAGTAAGTTGCTGATGGTAGCCCGTTTGCTCGTCTATCATCCCAGCAAAACTGTGCGAGGAAGCGGAGCGGTGAGCGAAGAAAAATCCACAAATAGGATCACCTCGTTATCACGTCATAATGAAAATCGCACAGCTTTGATCCAGTTCCATCGACGGTTCGGCCAATCACAAGCGTTCCACCTTCCCCCCTATTCGAAGTCAGCGCCGTGTGATTAGCTGCAGCGAAGTTCAGACATAAACCTCTCTCCCGCCCTATGTAATCTTGTGTTATGTTTCAGATCTACGGCAACTGGCTGTTCAACGTGGCCACGTCAGTGTTACTGCCCATATGGATCATATTCTGGCAGATCCTGTGCAACAGAGTGGATGCTTCTTAAAAGTTCAAATACTGTTTAATGTGAAATTGTCGGTCACTTTGAAAATGTTTCCAATTTTTACAACTAATATTTATTCATTAAACATTTAGCCATGCTAGACATGACAATGTTTCCAATCTGGATTTCATTCATTCTTTACAAAATAAGAGGAGTTTCTCCCGCTCTGTTGTGGCATCCACGTCAGCTTTGTTTCGTTTTGTCTTGCAAATTGTTTTACAGTAGTGCTTTTCTAGTAAGAATGGTGTTTCTTGCTACAAGATGTGTGGAACAGTGAAGTAGAGTCAAATAAGACGCTGCAGCCCGATCCGTACTTGGCTGGATTTTGAAGAGTTATACTGCGTCCGGGACGCCTTCTTCTTTGGTTCGGATGGTGCAGATGCGTGGAAGATTCTCCCAGATAGCATTGAAATGTGTCACACCAGCATTTTAATGAAGAATTGAAAGAGTTGTTTACATCAGACATGGGTGTATGAGCTCAGTTCCCTTTGCCTTAAAAAAACAAATCAAGCGAGACTCTTTTGGAAACAAAACAAAAATCTAAAACTTCGGGGCCGTTCCAGTATTACGTAAGCATAAAAGGGGGGTAGGGGCTTTTAACTTAGCTTATTTTTTACGACAGGGGGGGGGGGGGGGGGTGTTTGAATTGTGATTACGTCAGCACAAAAAGCCATCAGCAGTTAATAACAGTTATTGTTTATGAATTACAAGTAAAGACATGACAAATTCTGTATCATACCGAAGGTCATGTAAGCGTATGTTGGGGGAGCTATCCTTACTTCCGCTGACAAGTGCGATGGGGGGGGGGGGGGGGTATTAAAAATAGCTAGAATTATGTTTACGTAACATTTGAACGGCCTCTTCTGAAATAATAACTGACATCCATTATTCATAATTAAAATTACTGATATTATTGTCTTTCTTTTCGTGTGGCTAGTGGCTAAACTCTTGTCTGAGACATGGCATTACGATTGTTGTCGGACGACTGCAGCCGGGACCGACAGTTTAACGTGCTCTCCGAGGCACGGAGGGGTTCAATGTGTCACTAGCCGTCACCCATCCTGGTACCAACCGCGCCTAACGTTGCTTAACTTGCACGATCATAGAGCCTCATGATATATTGTTAACATATTATTGAGAAGACATGGATGACGTAACGTCAGTTGTATGAAAGGGAAAAGGGAAGATCTTCCACCAGGCGGGGTGTTGTGCCTGGTGACCAGATGTTCTGGTCCAACTATGGATGTTTGGAACTCGTATATATACGAAGTCCCAGGAAAATTTCGATAGAGCGTTCTACGCCGATGTGAGTAGGTACTGTATCGTAGTGGCGCGCGTCGTGCGTCGCCACATCTTATGCAGTTTCTGTCATTCCAAAGACTTGAAGCCTTGAACAATCTTATCTTATGATAGGGGGCCGGGAATAACCCAGCGACACTTCGACCCTTGAGGATCTTTTGTGTCTACCCCATTTCACACACTGGTCATCTCAGTGTGCAGGTTTCCTCACGATGTTTTCCTTCACCGTTAGAGCAGTCGGTAAATGAACGTAAGTCTTCGAAAAATACATAAAACTCATTGGTACATGGCACTGCATGGTTTCGAACCCGGACCTCCCGCATGGGAGTCCGGCGTCCTAGACTCTAGGCCACCGACGCTCACAAGCCTTGAACAAAGTAATATAAGTAGATTTTTAAAGCTATTTTCAATTTTCCCTGATTGCTTGTTTGACGATATAAAATTAAAATAACTTGGTGTAAAATAGTGCAAATGTATTTCAGAGCGTTATCTCGAGGGTTTAATGCTATGATTAGAGTTTAACGCAGACTAATGATGACTTTTATAATCGTACAAAGTCTAGTACAGTCGGTAATGAACATATGGTATTAGAAATATTTGAGTATTTTTTTTTATTTCTATCTATCTATCTATCTCAGCCACGTGTGGTCCGCCTTCGGACATTTAAAAGTAATTAATGCCTTAACCTTGACATCAAATTAATTTATTTAATTTTAATACGATATGACAACGCCTCTATACAGCAGCTATTTGCCGGCATGCCATCACCCTCCCACATACTCAGTACCTCACAAACACACTAATATCCTCATTCATACAAACAAACACATTCATACAACACAACACGCACACACTGTTGCTTTCTTCGTCCGTGCAGTCACTGAGGGGCCAGCTGAAGATCAGCGCTGTGGCTTGCCTCAGCATTATGCTGAGCTGGTGTACCCTTTTTGGCACTGTACCGCACCGGATGTTCTGTGCTGCATGTATTAAACTTTGTATACTTCTGTATTCTGTATTCTGGTGTTTACAGCGCTAAATAAACGATTTCAATTTCAATTTTATTATGCAGGTATATTAGTTGCTTGAAATGTTGACATTTGCAAATAATAATAGTCTTTGACATATATTTTTATGTTTTGACAATGCCACTATACAGCAGCTAATTACTGTAATTTTTTTATTTATTATTATTATTATTTTCTGAAAATGCCCATTTACAGCAGCTATAAGTTATAATTATGTTAATATTATTATTTTCGTCTTATTATGATGTTATTGGATGTAATGACCTATTCTTCGCTTAACAGTGCTAGTCAAGCCAAGCAAAAATTTCAATTTAACGCTTGTGTAATGCGTATCATATTATGTTGACGCAACCGCAGTGCTCTAATATGATACAAATGGTTGAAAATTAATAAATATACAAATTGGCCTCATCCAACTTCTTCCACTATTCCCCGAATGTCGTCCACCCATCTCATAGGTGGGCGACCTAGTCCCCGCGTGTTTTGCCGTGGTCTCCTCTCCAGCGTTCTTCTGGTCCACCGGTCCCTATCCATCCGTGCAATGTGTCACGCCCATCTCCATTTCCGGCTTGCGATGATGTCTACCACGTCTCTTAGCTCCGTTCTTTGTCTGATCCACTCGTTCCGTTTGTGGTCTAGCAGTGTTACACCGAGCATCGCCCTTTCCATCGCTCTTTGTCACTCTAAGCTTCTCAGCAGACTTCTTTGTCAACGTGGTAGTTTCCATTCCGTACGTAAAAACTGGCGAGACACACTGCTCGAAAACTTTGCTCTTTAGATGTTAGGGGATGGTTTTTGAGCGCATAGAGTTAGAGGGCTATTTTGTGGCCTAAGTATGTGTAATGGTCGACCATTTCAACCGGAAGCTGGCATTTATCTTAATTTATAGCTTAATTTATAGGAATATAGAAAAACTAATTGATACATGTCACTGCACGGTTTCGAACCCGGACCTCCCGCATGGTAGTCAGGTGTCCTGGCCACTCTGCCACCGACGCTTTTATATAGCACCTTACGAAGCGGTGATACGAGTAAAAAAAATTACGTAAAAATGTACTATAAGGTACTTCAATAAAAACATTTTGTTTTGATATTTTTGTCATCGCTATTTCGCTGACTGTACATTAAGGTAGTACGTATTTCTTAGTATTGCGTAAATAAATGTACATCTACGTTTGAAGATTTTCCGAATATGGTGGTATATTATGTACGTATTTTATGCTGCCTTATCTCTGCTATGTCGTTATCTTTTTAATAAGCATGCATCAAACAAAATAAAAATGTTCGTATTGTAACGAAACTTCCTCAAATCACAAATCTTTTTTGAACTTTAAAAAATTTCATGTGTTGTGTATATTATCTTACGATAGGGGGTCGGGAATAACCCAGTGGCACTTCAACCCTTGAGGATCTTTTGTGCACACCCCATTTTACACACTGGTCATCCCAGTGTGCAGTTTCCTCGCGATGTTTTCCTTCACCGTTAGAGCAGTCGGTAATTGTACGTAAGTCTTCCAAAAATACGAAAAACTCATTGGTACATGGCATTGCACGGTTTCGAACCCGGATCTCCCGCTTGGGAGTCCGGTGTCCTAGCCATTGTGCCACCGACGCTCTATGAGTATGTATTGTGTAAGTACAAATATTGGTTGAATTTTTTTGTTTTACAATTTTTATGGATTTAAGCATGCATCAAACAAAATAAAAATTATGGACTCGGTTTTTTAAATTAGAGAGTTCTGTCGAGTGTCTTAGCCAATGTCTAATAAAAATCGGACCAGTGATTTCCAAGATCTTGGAGTATTTTTGATGTCAGATGGGTTCTCTGGTACGGTAATGGCTAGATGGTTCGAATTTGAGCTCAAATGTCCCAAATCTGGAACCTTGAGGATCTGATAATGACCAGAAAAAAGTAAGGAATCTCCACAATTGCAACGGGGGTTTCTTATTTTTTTAATTTAGAGTTATTTATCTTATGATTGAACAGAAATGACTTATGAGCGTTGGTGGCCTGGTGACTAGGACGCCGGACTCCCGTGCTCGAAACCATGCAATGCCATGTATCAATGAGTTTTTCCAATTTTTTCGAAGACTTACGTACATTTACCGACTGCTCTAACGGTGAAGGAAAACATCGTGAAAACCTGCATGTCTGAGGAAATGGAAAAGTTTCCGAAGGTGTGTTAAATCCACCAATCAGCACTGGGCACGCTCTCGGTGGATCATGGCCCGTACCCCCTTAGTCAAGGGGAGGCCTGCGCCCCAACAGTTTTGTATTGTATTTATTCAAACACAAGTTAAGTTAATGGAAGTACGTAATACTAAACTAAGTAAAATAATAAGCATTAATATTACATAGTGATGTGTTTGAAGTAGAAGCGTTGCAAGCTGTTAGAGAGTGGGAGGACCTCACCAGGCTTGGCACCAGGTGTCGAGGACCACCAACCACCACTACCACCACCACCACCTAGTGGGGACATTAATAGGCTGATAATTATTATACTCATACTAGCTCTTAGACAAAATAAGACGTGGAGCGTAGTTTATTTATAGATACTCCATAATCCAATCATATAACTTGTGTTCTGCTGTTATTATGTTTGCCTAGTACTTTAGCTAATACCACAACAAGATAGCAAAGAAGGCAACAAACTTAATAGACATTCATATAGAGGGGAACAAACCTCACGGGCTGCTAGACCTATAAGGTTTCTCTGGTTAAAATAAAAAAAAGTGAAAAATAAAAATTAGAATGGGTATTTTATATCAAGTGTTGTGCACTGGAATTAGTAAGTACTTTTTATTGTCTTAGAGGCTTTGGTAACTCCACGATAAGGTCATGTCAGCCTCGGAGCCTCGTAAGGTTCATTAAGGGAAGGAATGGGAAGCTCAAGTATGTATTAGAATTAGCCCTCACTTTGAGAGCTAACTAGCAAATAACAGTATCTTATCTTAAGACACGGGGCCAGGATAACCCCAGCGGCACTTTGAGCCTCAGGGATCATTTGTGCTCACCCCTTAGTCTCCTTCCTGTTCCTTAAAGGTGCTTTGTATCAAGGACGCTGTACAGCTTACAGGAAGGAGCCTATAGTCCTCTGGTTTCGGGTAGGCTACCCCCAGAAGACTCGTACGCCCTCCAGCCAGCGAGTCACATTCGCACAGCAAGTGTTCCATTTATTCAACGGTGTCACCACAGGCTCTACAGGTGGGATTGTCTGCCAGTCGTCGAAACCATGCAGTGCCATGTACCAATGAGTTTTTCGTATTTTTCGAAGACTTGCGTACATTTACCGACTGCTCTGACAGTGAATGAAAACATCGTGAGGAAACCTGCACACTGAGATGACCAGTGTGTAAAATGGGGTTGGCACAAAAGATCCTCAAGGGTCGAAGTGCGACTGGGCTCTATTTTGATGGTCTATAACCGCTTTTGATCCCTCAACTTACTTACTCCGCTGGCGCAGCGACCCGAAGTGGATCTTAGCCTCCGATACCAAAGAGCGCCAGATCCCTCAACTTACCTAGGTACCTATATTGACTGCCTTTCTGTTACCTACCCACAGTTTGCTACATCTGCGTGAGCATGGGTCTGATGTTCACGTGGCCGTCTTGTACCCTCACGTTATTCGGGTCCTCGAATACGACCCTGCACCGGCCCATGTCACAGCCGGAGCTGTCGTTGCTTGGCAGCCTGTCCTCCATCGGGGTCGTCATCGGGACCCCTATAGCGGGGTACTACCTGGATGTAGTTGGGAGGAAGTATTGCTCGGTCATATCCGCCTTGTCGCATGTGGTGAGTTCGTCAAAGCTATAATACTACTGTAGCTGCCTACCTACAGAATTGTATCGCACCTAGTAACTGACCAAGGGCGGAAATGTGCTACGAGCGCCGGTGAAAGCTATACGAGTACAGCGTTTTGTCGACTCGCGCATGCGCAGAGACTTTCTTTACATTGTAAATACTTATTCGATATGTTTTGCATTGGTTTATTTCCTCCTGTATATAGTCACTAGTTTAGAACCTTTATATAACACTTATATATATAATAAAATTTAAAACCTGGCATCATGAAGTGCGGTTCAGATCAATGAATGAATGAATGAATGAATTAAAATTAACGCAATAATAAATTAATTAATTCTATAACGTTATGTGCTAACTATGGATCTTCATTGCGCTAAGTGGCTAAAAATCTTAGACAGATAATGTAGAATTCGACGATTACAGTATCTTAAACGGGTACTAACGTGAGCGTCGGTGGCCTAGGGTAAGGACGCCGGACTCCCATGCGGGAGGTCCGGGTTCGAAACTATGCAATGCCATGTACCAATGAGTTTTTCCGATTTTTTTCGAAGACTTACGTACATTTGACTGAGGAAAATAAAAAGTTTTCGAAGGTACGTAAAAACTACAGGAATAGTACGATATGTACAAAGGCGGCCTTATCGCTTAAAGCGATCTCTTCAAGGACTTTGATTTAAAAAGGAAGAGTGTTTCATATTAAAAATTTCATAAACATTATAATTGTTCAGAAACCTTTGTAAGTTCTTGTTATATTATAATTAAATCCAGGCATATATTCTTGGCGCTCCATTATCTCTGCTTAAGCAAGGACATAGCGTGAAGTACATAACAGTGGCTCGGACACCGGACTCCCATGCGGGAGATCCGGGTTCGAAACCATGCAATGTCATGTACCAATTTTTTAGAAGACTTCCGTACATTTACCGACTGCTCTAACGGTGAAGGAAAACATCGTGAGGAAATCTGCATGACTGAGGAATTTAAAAGTTTCCGAAGGCGTGTGAAATCCACCGCACAGCACTGGGCCCGCTCGGTGGATCATGGCCCGTTCCCCCTTGTTAAAGGGGAGGCCTGTGCCCCAACAGTGGGGACATTAATAGAGATAACAGACACACAAGTAAAAATATATATATTTCAGATCGCCTGGACCATGATTACTGTAAGCAACAGAGTCGAGGTTGTCTTAACAGCCATGTTCATATCGGGCATCGGCGGCGCTGTGTTCCTCATTGTACCCATCTACGTCGGCGAGATTTGCCAGGAGTCTATACGAGGCGCGATGACAGCAGGATCCATGATCTTCTATGGCTTTGGAATGCTTATTTCTTATCTGCTGGGCGGACTTGTGGAATATAAGTTGATGAATTATATCTGCCTCACTATAGCTGTGGTTGGAGTGGGAATGCTTTGGATGTTGAAAGAGTCGCCAATGCATTTGTTGCAGAAGGGAAATGAGGAGGTAAGCATTTCATATCTTTGTCAGAGGTCTTGGATGTAACGTGGGTAAGGTGGGACAATAATATCATGTTTGTCTGTCTGCTGCGTGGTAACTGAAACGCCACCTACACTCAAGTAGATAAAGGTACTTACTTATTTACTTAAATATTTATATAAAAATCTTATTTCAGGAAGCAGCTAAATCCCTCGCGTTCTTCAGAAGCACCAAACCGGACAGCAAGGAAGTGCTCCAAGAATTAGACGTCATGCGACGAGCTCTCAACCCTGATCTGGATGCAGGCTCCAGTCAGTATTTGTTTACGATTTTTATTTGTTTCTTCTTGTGTGGTTTGTTTTAGAGGACCCAAGTAGCACTCGTGCTATCTGTTGTGAAACACGCTGCGCCTCGTTTACCAAACTAGCACTCGTGTTAAAATGGCTATCATTACGTGGCAGTTGCATAAACTACTATTTTCGGTTACAGCACCTGTGACTCCTGAGGAAGAAATGTTGAAGCCCGGCACAAAACCAATAGTAGCAAAGGAAAAGCTGTCTCTATGGCAGTTTATCAGTAAGTACTTCCTACCCTAAAATATCTTCTCAGAGACTATTATACCCTGGTAAGGCTCGACCAGAAATGACAGGATTTTTATTATCCTGAGGCTTTGCCATGCCAGATCAATGCCCTATGGCATTTGACGAATTTTTTTTATTGCATCAGTCAACTTACATGGACATTCTGAAGATGGATCGTCAAATATCCTCAGGGTTTCCATCCTGGACTATCATCGATGTCAGATGCATTTCTTACATTTTTTATTTAGAGTTATTTATAATGTACGATCTGAATTATCTACACCAGTGTACTGGAGTAAAAATGTTTGAGATTTTTTCCAAAACTACTGGTCTACACCTCCGACTCCGACTTCGGCTCCGATAATTTTGAATCGGAGGTTGTACCGAAGATTTGTGAACAAACATATTCAAATTTCAATATTTTATTAAATAGTGTAGGACTATTAGCCGAGGATAGGGAAAAATGGAAAGGAGGAGGGGAGGCCTTTGCCCAGCAGTGGGACAGCCTATAGGCTATTATAAAAAAAAAAAAAAAAAAAAGTGTAGGACTACATAAAGGAATATTTTATTGCCGCAAACGTCATCATAAAAAATATTGGCCAGTTCAGCTATAAAAATTAAAAAACGGTTTAAAATTTCAACTTCTTCTGAACATCTCTGTTCTACCGACTGCGATAAATCAAATTTAAAACCTTCGGTTTCGACTCCGGTTCCGGTAAAACCACCTCCGTAACATCCGTAGTAGATAACATTAATATTCTATGTATAATTGATAGAAATTTGAGAATAGGTCCAGACGTTTTTTTAAAAAAATCAATCGTATATCGCACCTGTATACCTTTAGATAATTCTGACGTACTATTGTTTGTTCACCTTAGAACGGTCCCGTTCGACGCGCCAAGCGATGTTCGTGACCCTCACCCTAGTCACAGCCTCCATCTTCCAAGGCCTGGTGGTGGTCCAGGTCTACGCTGAACCTCTGTTCAGGGAGGCGGTCCCCAACATGTCCCCGCTGGTGAACAGTGTGGTGTTCTGCGTTATTACTCTCATCTCCGGATTCGTAGCCGCGTTCTTGCTTGAGAAGGCTGGACGGCGGGTGAGCTCTTTGATTTTATGATTGCTTGGTATTTTTTATGTGGTCTTCATAAATAGTTTGTATTTTCTGTTATTTAGGTATTGTCCGTGGCGTCGTCGGTGGCCTAGTGGCTAAGACGCCTGACTCCCATGTGGAGGTCCGGGTTCGAAACCATGCAATGTCATGTACCAACGAGTTTTTCCGATTTTTGCGAAGACGTACGTACATTTACCGACTGCTCTAACGGTGAAGGAAAACATTGTGTGAAACCTGCATGTCTGAGAAAATTAAAAGTTTCCGAAGGCGTGTGAAATCCACCAATCAGCACTGGGCCTGCTCGGTGGATCATGGCCCGTACCCCCTTGTGCAAGGGGAGGCCTGTGCCCCAACAGTGGGGACATTAATAAGCTGATGATGATGATGATGGCCGTAGAAAAAGTATGCGTATTAATTAGCCATTGTGAAATTCGTGTTTTCCATTTTTAATACTCGCTACGCTCGTAAACACTAACTCATGTTACAATGGCTGTAATTACGTGAAAGTTGCATAACCTACTAATTCCTCACTTGTCATTCAATTTATCCGATTCTCTCTAGCCACTGATGGTCTACGGATCAGCAGGAGCCGGTCTCTGCTGCATAGTGCTAGGATCGCAGCTACATATGCATTGGGCCCCGCATTGGATGACGGCTGTCCTGATATACTTGTTCTGTGTCGTCTACACCTTCGGGGCGGGAACTGTACCCTTCATACTCGCTCCTGAAGTATTTCTACCTGAGGTAAGCTTTACGACACTTTACAACACTTTACAATAAGGGAGAGGAACCAAATATTGGATAGGTACGCCATCTTATCTTATGATAGGGGGCCGGGAATAACCCTAGCGGCACTTCGACCCTTGAGGATCTTTTGTGCCTACTCCATTCTACACACTGGTCATCTCAGAGTGCAGGTTTCCTCACGATGTTAAGCTGAGGTAAGCTTTAGGACACTTTACAACACTTTACAATAAGGGAGAGGAACCAAATATTGGATAGGTATGCCATCTTATCTTATGATAGGCGGCCGGGAATAACCCCAGCGGCACTTCGACCCTTGAGGATCTTTTGTGTCTACCCCATTTTACACACAGGTCATCTCAGTGTGCAGGTTTCCTCACGATGTTATAAGGTAAGATAAGATTACTTACTCCGCCGGCGCAGCGACCCGAAGTGGATCTTGTCCTCCGACACCAAAAAGCGCCATCGCTCTCTCTCGTGCACAGTCTCGAGCCAGTCAGGAGCCCGGAGCTCACGCAGATCTTTCTCCACTTCATCACGCCAGCGGTATCTGGGACGTCCGACCGGACGTCGTCCGTTAGAGCGTGTGGGAACATACGCTCGTTTAACTGCCCGATCCTCCCCATCCTAGTGACGTGTCCGAGCCATCGGAGTCGAGCTGCTTTCGTTTCTCCAATAATGTTCGGCTCATTCATCATCTCTTCAATCTCCCTATTATTTCTCATCCTCCACCCTCCGTCTTCATTCTTGACTGATCCCAGAATCTTCCTCAAAATCCTCCTCTCGGTCAAGATAAGATTGATTTGTTGAAATTATCAGATGACAATTCGTTGAAATAATTTCAACCATACGGTAGGGTGAGACGATAAACACTAGCTCTCCATAGGGGCGGGCGTTCGTACCTTCATGGAATTCATATTATGTGATGTACCTATATGGGCGACGGTGACCACTTACCATTCAGGTGGCTCGTTTGCTCGCTCTCCTTATACAAAAAAAACCTACTGGTCTTCTGTTCCAGGTGAAGGCATTCATGTCAATGTTGGTGATGGAATGGATCTCCGTCTGTTACTTCGTAATCCTGTTCATCTTCCACCCCCTGGTGGGAGCCATCGGTCTGGGACCAGTATTCTACATCTTCGCTGCGATCTGTTTCCTCACTGCTGCGTTCTCTGCTGTCTACCAACCTGAGACCAAAGGGCTACCAGTCGATGAGATTCAGGCTTTGTTCGTGAGGAATAGTGGACGAAAACATTGAGGAGTGTTTTATTTAAAAACATTGAATTATGCTTAGGTGTTTTTATTTATTGTTGAATTAAAGTTTGATGTTTAGTTGTTTGCTTTATGATTACACCTATCTATACTCTGACAGCATAACTCTCACGTCCATAATCCCCGAGGGTATAGACTGAGGAACCACCTTCATCCAGACCAGGAACTAAACACCCTCGTCATATTGCGGAATTAAATGGTACTACTTTTTTCATAGCAAACTCCATAACACAGAATATTAACTGATCCCAGTAGTTTGATGATGGAACTAGTGGAATTTTTTAACTACCAATGGCGCTCTCTTATTTGTTTATTTACATATTTCATAACAGTTATTTCCAAACGTGTGTTACATGTCAAGTTAGATTGTATTTTATATTAGTACTGAAGTAGGAGGAGCGGTCATTTCAAAATAACGTGAGGACATAAGTCTTGACTCGGTGTCCGCGAATAGGTCCAAGGAGCTGGTCCAGGACAGCACCGCGTTGGTGAGGGACAGGGCGTGGTGCAGCGGGGCGCCGCCAGCAGGGCGCGCGGGTGCGCGGGCGCAGGCTGTACTGAGGTATTGAGGGTACGGACAGCGACACGTAAGCCAGTAAGGCGGTATGTCTAATGCCCTAGTAGTAGTTTCTGTTAATTTGCCGACAGGTGTCGCTATGCATCGTTACATCGGCATCGTTTCGTGATCTTGGTTTTATATAGCATTTTTTGGATTTCTAATAAATTGTACTCTTTGAAAGTTCATGGTTTTCTGTTCTTTTTGATATATGCCCTATGCGCAAACAATGTGTTACTTATTTCACCATTGGTTAGTCTCAGGAAGTACTTAAAAAGGGAGAGATTCCTTTTTTTAATTTCATAATATTTTACTTCTGTTTATTAATATTTCCGTTATTTATTTATATGTTCCGGTAGTGTATCATTAGGGAGTGATCCCTGGCACTCAGGGGTTGCCTTGCAATCAGCGCCGCAGTGCTAAAAGCGCTACGGCAACAGGCTGAGGCCGTTCCCTTTTTCCGGTGCTGCACACCACCTTCATCAAACTTAATTACTTTTGTTTATTTATTTTTATAATATATTTGTTTAATATTATGTTTATCTTCTGTACCTAATTGTTTGTATGTGTGTATTGGAAAAATTCTTTCTTTCTTTCTTTCCTTCTAACTTCGAGTGATCTGTGGTCGACCATGCCCAGTATGAACAAGGTGGAGTACATGTATGGGTAGTAGCCATACATGACAGGGTTTTGGTTTTTTTTCCCTCAATTTAGCGTCACGATTATAATGAAGCGATCTTATTGGCGGATTTTTACCTCGCTTTCCCGCACAGCTTTGGTGGAAAGCCATCCATAGTTCCTGGTCAGGGTATACGTAATACTTACCGGATATTTATCCGAGCCGGTATTGGATCCGCATCCCGTCCGATTAATCAAAATTGTAGATTGTATCACTAGGAACTAAAATATTATATTTGCGGCGAGGGTGTTATATTGAATCCAGAGCAAAGCGAAGGATTCTATAGCAGCTAGTATTCTAGTAGTTGAGAAGCGGTGGTAGAGTAAAAAAAATGACCTTGTAAAAATTTACTATAAGATACTTACACACACACACACTACGCACACTGACCCTTACACCTACCAACATACACCCCCTCTCACACACCACATACACACATCACACAACATCTCACGCTGTCCCCCCTCACACACACCCTCTCACGCACACACCTCTTCCTCCTCCTTCCTCTCCTCCTTTATCCCCCACCCCCACCCCCCCACCCTCACATACACGCATACTTTACTATTTAATTTATTGCATTACCTTATGTTTTCATAATTTATATTTATCGGAAGAGACTGCCCCCCCCCCCCCCCCCTCCCAACACAGGGTATCCTATTGTGGAAGCCAGGGAAATCTGAGAAAATGTAAAAGATACTGTCTGCATCAATATATATATATTTTTACATTAAAAACATTTTGTACGTCTTTTACTTTGACTTTAATATTTTTTTAAGATCTTTTACTTTCTATACAGTATTCTGACAAATAAAGTTTTTTATTATTATTATTATTTTATTATAATTTTTTGTAGAATCCAGTACGGTTAGTCTGCGGTTTACAGCCTGTAAACAAAATTAAGCGTAACAATAGAAGTAGAAAATCAGAAATTCTAGAATTCATTCTAGAATTTTTATAACAAATGACGTCTTTGTGCAGTAAAGTGTTGACTGAGTAAACACATGTCTGGGGTCTTACGAGGATACTAGCATACGACGTCATGTCTGCCCAAGCAGCAATTTATAAACACAATTAATGCTTGCTTGCTTATCTTATGATTAGTGGCCAACCTATTTGTCAGAGTTGTTCTGGCCGCCCGTAGGCCTCTGACATGGCTTAACGACTACTGTCGAACGACAACAACCGGGACCGACTGCTTAACGTGCTTTCCGAGGCACGGAGGAGCTCAGATGAAATATGCCACTAGCGTTCACCCATCCTGGTACCGACCGCGCCAACGTCGCTTAACCTGCACGATCACTTAAGGACCGTGCTCGCAACTAGGCTACGAACTCCTCAAAATGAAATAAGAAATACTCTGACAATTATGGTGGTAAACAGTGAATTATGACAAAAAAATGCAAATCTGCATGATAAACGAATGTAGCCACTCTGAGTACGAACTGTTAAACACATAAAAGGCTCTTAGGTGAAAAAATACTGAATATTTCTTACTGAAAAAATATTGTTACCAATTAGTTGAGTCCTATGGACGCACACTGACCCTTACACCTACCAACATACACCCCCTCATACACACACACCACATACACACACCACATACACACACCACACATCACACACACGCCATCTCACGCACACACGCCTCAGACACACCACACACACGCATACTTAACTGTTTAATTTAGCAATTTTTTAATAATTTTTTTAATAGCCTATAAGCTGTCCCACTGCTGGGCAAAGGCCTCCCCTCTTCCTTTAGATTTTTCCCTATCCTCGGCGTCCTTATACCATCCTTTTTGGAAGTGGTCGATATCGTCCTTCCACCTACGCCTGGGCCTGCCTCGGCGCCGCTGTCCGTCTTGTGGCACCCAGTGCATGGCGATCTTTGCATTTAGCATTGCCTTATGTTTTTTCATAATTTATTTATCGGAAGAGACTGGCCCCCACAACACAGGGTATCCTAGTGTGGGAGCCAGGGAAATCTGACAAAATGTAAAAGATACTGTCTGCATAATTTTTTTTTTATTTTTTTTATTTAGGTTTGGCTGGAAGAGATCTCTTCTTAGAGATAACTCTACCTAATGTACCCTATAATTATTTCTTGTAACATGTTCTTTATTTTTCTCGTGAACAAATAATCTCGTGTATAAAGTAAACTTAATTACTTTTGCTTATTTTTTTTGTAATATATTTGTTTAATATTATTTTTGTCTTCTGTACCTAATTGTTTGTATGTGTGCGCTATTGGAAATAAATAATCTTTCTTTCTAGATAAATTTTACTAGTTACTCGCTTTCATCAAGGTTGGTACCGTCACAAGGGTACAGGAAGTACGAGATACAGGAACTTCCTAGTTCGGAGGCCAGCGTTTATTGTAAAGTAACTGGTTGCTCACTAATTTTATTTAGTTTAATATAACATATGCTTAACCTTCTACTGGTGTATGGACTCATTGTAATCTGAATCTATTGTAATCTTACAGCACAAATAAACTGTTCTTATTCTTATTGTAGTGGTGTACAAAGCACACGGGCTGCTTACAGTTATCTAGTAAAATTAAAAATATAGAGAAAAAAATAAAAATAAAAATGGGTGTCGTATATCAAATATTGGGTGCAGGAGTTAGTAAGTATATTTTATATATTATTTCAAATTTCTGCATTAGTACCTACTTATACTTAGATAATAATATTTGTAAATCTTCCTGCTTTCGGTGTCTAAAACATTACGATTTTGTAAATTTGTAAATTTACAACTATAGCAGGAGTCTCACCCGCCTCATTGTAGGGGCGTTCACAGGCCATTTTGGCCTCCTACACAAGATGAGACTGGCAGACAATCCCACCTGCAGAGCCTGTGGTGACACCGTTGAGTCAACGGAACACTTGCTGTGCGAATGTGACTCGCTGGCTGGAGCGCGTATGAGTCTTCTGGGAGTAGCCTACCCGAAACCAGAGGGCTATATGCTCCTTCCTGTAAGCTGTACAGGGTCCTTGATGCAAAGCATTTTTAAGGAACAGGAAGGAGACTAAGGTAAGGTGTGAGCACAAAAGATCCCTCAGGGTCGAAGTGCCGCTGGGGTTATCCCTGTCATAAGATAATTTAAGAAACAGAGTTTTGGATGAAATGGATGATGTAGATGAAAATGAACGAACAAGGGTCTGTCTGATAAGGAGTGATGTAGAAACAAATTAAATTTGGAACTAAAACTGATGTGTTGTCTGGATGATGTGCGTAATAAAACTGAACACGTAGTAATTAACTTTTCTCTGAGACTGAAGAGAAAACAAGATATTTATTCTGAATATCTTGTTTTCTCTTCGACCCCCTGTCATAAGATGAGATAAGATATGTTTTTTGTATTTTATAATCAATATTTTGAGTGAGTAAACTGATCGTAAATGGCAAGAAACGTCCTTAACGTTAAAACTTCCTTAAGTCTCGTCTCATCTCTATCTAGAGCTATGCCGTAGAAAGGGATAGCATGAAGACTTAATTTAATGAAGACTTAATTTTAAAGACTTTTCGTGCAGCTAACTGAGAGTTAACGTATATATCTTAAAAACCACAAGTAACATGGTTTTGCCACAAGCGGTTTGCTTCTTCGTTTATTATGCGAACGGCTAAGGAATGGAACAGCCTGCCGGCGTCAGTATTTCCCGAAACCTACAACCTTGGGATCTTCAAGGCCAGAGTTAAAGATAAAAGATAAAGATAATTTATTTGTTAAATCATGAGTAAATATAAATACAGTTGTTATTGTTATAAAAAATAATGTTCTTCATGTTTGCCTTACGGCGTACAAATGTAAAAATTAAGTTATTCTTTTCTCAGCAGGCACATACAGAAAAATAAGTACCTAATAAGTTCAATAGCAATTATTGGAACAGTTTCTAAAGTCTACCTTTAACCTATAATTACCTGATTATTCTTTAGTCTACCTACAATTTGTCATCCAAAAAATCATTTATTGTATAATAGCATTTTCTAGCCAATAGTCCATTTAAATTATTTCTAAATTGCTTTATATTGCACATTCTTATTTTTAAAGGAATTTTATTATATATTTTTGGCGCCATACCAAAAATACTTTTTCGCAGTAAAGCAGTGTTTGATCGTTGGTGGCAGATTTTTGTATGATCACGTGGACGAAGATGACAATGATAGGATGTAGCAATTACATTTTCAAACAAATCTGGATTTTGCTTTACAAACAGTGCTGTCTCTAGTATGTATAATGATGGAAATGTCAATATATTATACTTTATAAAGTAAGGCTTACAGCTATCGATAGTTTTGAGACCAAACATTGCACGGATACATCTCTTTTGATTTTTAATAGTTTCTCTATTTGTAGAGTTACCCCAAAAAATTACTCCGTATCTTAAAACAGAGGCAACTAGGCCATGATAAGCTGATAGGACAGTAGTAACATCTACTATTTTAGATAGTTTGAACAGAGCGTAAGAGGATCCGGACAATTTAGAGCAAAGTGTTTCAGCATGTTCTTTCCAAGTTAGTGACTTATCAATTGTTACTCCTAAAAATTTGACAACCTCAATTTCATCTATTTTAAAACCCTCATATTTGATATCTAAGTGTGAAGCTAGCATACGTTGTCGGAATTGCATTATTTTCGTTTTATTAAGATTTACCAGTAAATTATTACTTTTCATCCAAGAAATTATACTACTCAAAGTGGTGTTTATTTCGTGTTCATAAGACTCTTCATTTTTACATTCTATCACAACTGTACTGTCATCTGCAAATAGTGTCATGGGATATTTTATATGACTGGGTAAATCATTTATATAGATTATAAACAACAGCGGTCCCAACACACTGCCTTGTGGCACCCCATATCTAACAGATTTTTGACTAGAATTATAAATTTCCTCTCTTTTTGTACCAATATTGATTTTAGTTAATTCGATGTATTGTTTCCTATTTACTAAATAAGAATTTATTAGTTGTAAAATATTTCCTCTAATCCCATAATAGTCAAGTTTACGCAAAAGAATTTCATGATCAACATGGTCAAAAGCTTGAGTCATGTCCATAAATATCGCGCTGACATGTTTCTTAATATCCATATTTAATGAAATGCTTTTTAATAATTCAAATATCGCCAAATTTATTGATCTGTCTTTTCTGAAGCCTTGTTGTTCATTTGACAAAAGGTTTTTCTTTTCCATGTATGCATATAACTCCTTATGAATAAATTTTTCAAAAATTTTTGAAAATATAGACAGAAGAGCAATAGGCCTATAGCAAGACATATCTTCTCTATTAGTTTTTTTAAATATAGGTTTGATGACAGCAATCTTCATTCTATCGGGAAAAATACCTGCACTAATACTTAAATTTATTAAATGGCTTAAATGCGGAGCTATGCAATCAGCAACGTATTTCACAACCTTAGTATGTATTCCGTCGTAGCCAACACTGTTTTTATTTTTCAAATGTTTTATAATATTTGAAATGTCATTCGGAATACTCGGTGGCATGAACATAGAGTTAACACTTGAACTTTGATTTAGATTTATATTTTTACCTGCCTCTTTTAGTCGGTTTACTTTATTTACGAAATAGTCATTAAAACATTCAGCAATTTTTTTTGTATCGGTGACAATCAAATCATTAGTTTAATTTTACATATTTCATCTTTGGGTTTGTGAAGTTTAGATCTATTTATGATTTTCCATGAGGATTTAGTAATATTATCAGATTTTTTAATAAAATCAATATTGTGTATACGTTGAGTTTGCTTCAAAACTTTTCGAAATATTCTAGTATAATTTTGATACTTTATTTTATTAAATATATTTGGTTTAAGTCTATATTCCCATAGTAGCTTTCTTTTTAATTTACTACTACGCTTTATACCTGGACTGATCCATTTTGATGTCTTGTTTGCTTTAATAATTACTTCATGTATGGGAAAACATAATTCATAAAACAAACTAAAAATATCAATAAAGCGGTTGTATGCTTCAGAGGGGTCACTAATTATATATATTTCGTTAAAAGAAAGGTTCTCCATGCATTGTCTGAATTTTTTTAGATTTCGTACACTGTAGTCCCGTCTTTTTATACGCCAGGAGTTAATAATACATGTACTTTTTACGGGCATTTTCAATATCTGAGCGGTATGATCAGATATGGCAAATTCGAAAACATCACATTTACTTTTATTAGTTATTTTCTTATCTATTGCAATATTATCAATACAAGTACCACTTATAAGTCTCGTCGGTTGATTTACTACTAATTTAAGATTATAATTTTTAAGAATATTTTCGAATTCTTGTTTTATATGATTATTTTTTAAAATATCAATATTAAAATCTCCACACAATACCAAGCTATGGGATTTTTTTATGATCATTTTTCGCAACAGTGACTCGAGTCGTTCAAAAAATATGCCGAGATACAATTTTGTATATTTAGGTACTCTATATATACACACAATTATTAATTTAAGTTCAGTTAATTCTACTGCACAGCATTCAAAAATTCCACAAATTGACAAATTGGCGATTTCTGGTAATTCTTTATGACTATGACCATTTTTGACTAAAATACAGGCTCCTCCTCTCCCTTTATGTCTAGTGTAAGAAGCAACTATTGCGTAATTTTGTATCATTACAGAATCTCTACTGGAACTAATTCGCATATTATGCTCGGTAATGCATATTGCATCAACATTTATATTTTTATCTTGCAATTCCGTCAAACATACCATAAGCTGGTCAGACTTACTACTTAGTCCGGCTATATTTTGATGCATTACATGTATATACTTATAGACGAAAAAAGGAATCCGCGCCAGTCGATTTAACTTTATCGTCGTTTGGTGTACTTGCTGTATACGTGTTCGTATTGTAATCCTCTATTTGTAGTAGAAGTTCACGTACATCATTAAATATGGTCTTCCAGCCAAAGTTATTCACACGACCATAGTGCAAATTGAACATTTTTTGGTCGTAGGTAAGATTCCGATTGCTGTCGAGTATATAAGCGTACTCATGCTTCTGAACGTCTCGGTGCAGTAAACTATTAAATTGTTCCACTCTCCAGTTAAAAACATCATTATTGTAGTACTTAAAAGTTGGGGCACAGATTAAAATATTAGTATTATTCACAGTAAGTAGAGATTCCCTTATGTAAGCAACCAGATCTTTGTAGTTATGAGTTTCCTCGAAGTCTCTTTCTCCCACAAATATCAAACAATAGTCATCCATTGTAAAATCTGATATCTTTGCCTTCAAGTTCCGCAATAAAAGTTTCATTCCAACCCCTGGTGTTAGATAGTGGCAAATATTGAATTTGTCGCTTAAGATGTTTTCCGCAGTTAATAGCATTTTATTTCGATTATTAGTACTAATCATGCAAATTCTATGCTTCAATGCTGTCGTTTTAGTATTCTTATTTGAATTAGAGTTGGTTATTTGATCTTGATGATGATTTCTATCCCCTTTCTCATTTTCATAGTTCTTTTGTAATATTATGTTATCTTCTTTCTGTTCCATATTGATGTTCAAATCTTCACAGCTCTGATTTGATGAAACCCTATTTTTTTTAGGTGTGATATTATTTCTTCTAAGACTCTTTTTTTTCTTATTTTTAGTAGACGATGGAGTTGATTTGCGACTAGAGGAAAACAGATCTTTTAATGTTTTTGTTTGTGTCTCATATTTTTCCATGGCCTTTTTAAGTGTAAAATTTACTGAGAGTAGCTCTTCAATCGCTTGTTCCGCAGAATCTAATTTACCCTGTAAGATTTCTACTTTTTTTGTCAATGATTCTATCTTGTCAGATACGTTTTCGCCAATTTCAGGGCAGCTTCTATTTTTATTTTCATTCATAGGTGTAGACTGGACAGATGAAAACTCTAGAATTACTTCATCTAATGAAGAAAAAGAGTTATATGTTGGAATGTTTATTTGATCTCGTTTACGGGTAGTAATATTGTTGCTAGGTGAAAAAAAGTCAGATTGTTCGTTCATCATAATTTTGGTTGTATTTTTACAAAAACTGCATGTCCAATTCTTCTTCTTTTCTTTATCCAAAAGACGGTATCGCTTCTCTGAATATCCTATGCAATCAAACTCGTATCTATTTTGGCATATACTGCACAATACCGTGTCTTTTTGGTCAACAATAGATTTGCATTTAAAACAGCTAACTACTTGTTTTTTGTTTTTTGAAGGCACCTTTGTGTTGTCCATAGTTTATGCAATAATGTCTCTCAGAGGCTCGCGAGTCATAGGTAAAATTAGTGACGCTTCCGGTGTAGTTTATCTTTGCCCGAGCTGACCGGTTCGATTATGTTAATGAGGTATATCGGTCGTCAGAGGGGAATTGGACACTACGTCGTACACATAAGCGCGTGATTCGTTTGAAGCGTGCGTCTTGCTCAGACGTAGTCAATGCAAATGTTTTAACGATTCATATGCTTTTATCACAAACAATGCTTCTTTTTTGCACTATTTTTGAGTGGATTAACTTTTGAACAATTACATATCACTTCAGGTACATTTTACACTAAACTACAGATTGAAAATACTGTTTAGACTAATTTTAAACTGTTTAATTTGCCGGACGGTACATAAACACTGTTAACTAATCAAGCGTCAAAGACTATATCTCACTGGCAATACAACAAGGCAAATGCAAACAAGGCAAACAAGGCAGAGTGAAAAGGCATTCACTGGACCCGCATGCTCCATCGTCGACCTCATCGTCGCTTACCATCAGGCGAGATCGAGGTCAAATGCGGGTTTAGTAGACAATTACAAAAAGCATTTATACAAATCGGTCCAGTATTTATTAATAATCTAGAACAAAACTAGTAAAAAGCTTGCTGACCATGTAGATTCAAAATTGGTATTAATTTTGTTATACAACACAGATTCTAATATGACCGAAAAAGTATTCGATACCGAGTAGGTAGTATCGATACTTACTTACTCCGCAAAAAATAAAAGTATCGATACCAGTATCGATACTTTTATTTTTTGCGGAACCTTACCCAAAATTTGCTGATTATGCACTGATGATGTGATTCTGGTGGTGGTGATGTGATTCGGGGCAGCAGCCGAATTTGTAGCTGTCAAAAAACGGGATAAATACTCCGCTCTCCAACAGAACTACCTGTTCGTCTCGTTCGCGGTGGAGACAACGGGTTGTTGGGGGGCGGACGCGAGACAATTCGTGACAGAAATTGGCCGTCGCCTCAGGGAGAGGGGCTGTGACCCTCGCTCCGGGTCGTACAGTCACCGTCATAAGTAGCTTGGTATCTGAATATTCCAAAAGAATCGCATTGCCTAACACATCAAAATAGTTTGACACTATAACATCGCAAAAGTGTATGATAAATTAAAACTTCATAAATGTATTTCTTCTAACTTTCGTATGTAAAATGGTATTTGAAATTTTCAAAAGTATTACTATACTGTGGTTCTATAGAATGTTTCAAAAGTATCTGAAATTAAATTTCTTCGAATAGGTATAAATCTTTTTGGAATGTCGTGGTATATTGTCATTTGAAGTGCCTGTTACTGATTAATATTATCTACGATATACTCCAGGAAGTAATTACTTTATTAAGAGAGTTGTGCGATCTTGTCAATTTATGGATAATATGTCGCATTATATATCTGTTCATGAAAGGCATCGTATTGTAACGCTTCATGAAGATGGCTTGTTGTGTTGCACGAAATACGGTTACTCTTTGGATCAATAGATGGGACAGTGAAGGACATGGTAATGAAAGGCGAAAAACTGGACGACCGACTGTCACAAATGCTATTACACGCAACGAAGTGGTAAGAAGGATAAGATACAATGGGTTCACTCCAGTCTCAAATTTGTCTACTGAGTTTAATATATCGCGGTCAACAGTCCGACGTATATTACATACGGCAGGAATACATCACCGCCAACCGGCCAGAAAACTTGCTCTAACTACATTACACAAGGAAGAACGATTGCGGTTTTGCACGATACTATCTCGACTTTGATTTTGAAAACGTAATATTCAGTGATGAAAAAACCTTTTCTTCAGATGAAAGTGGTAGGATGACCTTGTGGCGAATTAATAATACAAGGTATATTGGCCAGAATATCGTCAATGTTCATGCAAGCGGACGAATCAACCTTGGATTTTGGGGCTGGATGTCATCTGCTGGACCTGGAGAATTAATTGATATTGGCGGACGATTGAATACTCAAGGTTACGTTGAAATTATGAGGGACGTTTTGATACCAACTGCTAGGAATGTTTATCCAGGGACCAATCCATTTAATTTTGTTCACGACAATTCTTCCGTTCACACTGCAAGAGCGACCAGAGCATGGTTTAGAGAAATGAAATTATTGCTTTGCCATTCCCACCCAAATCACCGGACATGAATCCCATAGAGAACTTGTGGGGTTTAATGGTTCTAAACTGGGATCCGACAACTCCTCGCACTGCAATCGCTATTCGCACTCATGTTTTCGAAATATGGGAACGCTACAGAGGAACAGACACATGTAAGAATATGGTGATGTCCATGAGGGAACGTCTTCAATGCGTTATAGATAACGCAGGAGGTCATACAAGATTTTAAATATTTTATTTAAGCACCAATTTAGACAATTAAATAAGTATTATTTCACGTGATTAATATCGATTTAAGTTTAATAATATGTATAGTAAACATTACAAACATTTTCAGCGTTGTTTTCTTCCTACTTTTTAAATTTGTATATCAAACTCGATGTTTATTCAAGGTATTGTAAGAAAAACTAAAACTATAATAACAAACTACATACACTCGAAAACCGTGACCCTTTTTTGGCACTGTCAGGTAAAATCTGTTCACCTAAAAATGAAAATTTACTGCATCAGATTATTACAACAATATTTTTGGTTATTAACTAGGAAATTCATTTTGAAAAATAAGGATTTCAGTTTATTGAGAAATTTATGAATCAGTACTTTTGGAAAATAGTTTTTATCAGCTACTTTTGACGCTGATTGTACCTGGTGCAAAGGTTGGCCGTAGCGATCCAGCGCGGTAACGCCGCGAGCGTTATGGGCACCTTTGCACCGGGGACGACAAGGGGCGGGCTATTTGAATGACTAATATTTATTATTAGAAGATTATTATTATTTTGACATGTTTTTTTTATAAATAAGCTACGACAAACAGGCAGACGGGCCACCTGATGGTAAGTAGTCACCGTCGCCTAGAGACACGTGCAATACCAGGGGCATTGCTGGTGTGTTGCCGGCCGTGGAGGGAGAGGACTTTTTTAACGTTCTTTTTGAAGCATCCCATGTCGTAGCGCTGCGGGAAAACGTCGGGTGGAAGAGAGTTCCACATTTTACAGGGGCGTGGCAGAAACGTTCGTGTAAAACGGGTCGTGGTAGACACCCAAGACATGTAACTCATTTATGATTGTTTATGAATAAAGAATATACTTTTCTGGTATATACTTGTAAATATTTGGCAAAAAATTTAATTCTATTCTAACGCGGGGACGCGTGGTATCCACTCCCGCGCGAGTGCGCTCTCAGTCGCCCCCCCCCCCCCTCCACTCCTATATATAGCCATAGTTCTCGCCTCAAGGCCTGCACTCCATTCACCCCCCTCAGTGACGACTCGCCTGCCTGTCGATACTGGTATCGATACTTTAATTTTTTGCGGAACCTTACCGAATTTTGTTGATTATACACTGATGATGTGATACTTTTAATAAATGTAATTCTATTCGATTCGATTCTATTCTACTAAGTCAATCGTACCCTTATACAGGTGTTAAAACTGCCATAAATTGTGTTTTAATTTAAATTAAGGTATATTATATTTTAATAGGTGTATTGTATTTTAATATTTGTTCAAATGATGCTATTATTCGAACAGGTATAACTATGTACCTAAGCCTGTGGTGACACAGTTGAGTCAATGGAACACTTGCTGTGCGTATGTGACTCGTTAGCTAGAAAGCGTATGAGTCTTCTGGGGGTATCCTACCCGAAACCAGAGGACTATAGGCCAGTATAGGCTCCTGTAAGCTGTACAGCGTCATTGATGCAAAGCATATTTAAGGAACAGGAAGGGGACTAAGGTAAGGGGTGAGCACAAAAGATCCCTGAGGGTCGAAGTGCCGCTGGGGTTATCCCCGGCCCCCTGTCGTAAGATAAGATAACTATGTACCTATGTAGATTTATTTGTCTCTTGTTAATTATTATTAAATAAATCCGACCGAATTGCTTCCAGAAAAAGGTGGGTAGGTGCCTCTTTCTAGCGCTTTCGGCTCGACTTTGCGGGGCACTTCCGTGCTCCCAGAGCTCTGGTCCAATTAGCTTGGGGTTACTCCTGAGATTACCTACGAGTGAAATGGAGAAATCAACCAAAGATAATGATTACCACAAATGAGGAATATGACGGTACTACCCCACGCTCAGTCTTGCTGAACTTCTTCCAGGCAACCTTAGTAGTGTAAATGATTACTGAAATTAATTAGGGTCAATTTATATGAAAACGCCCGACCACCCGCCGCGCGACGTGTTTCCTTAAAATACACGAGTTTTTATTACTGGATTTATTTTAAACCGCGCGTGCGAACCGCGTCAGTACGAGTAATAAGAACCCGTGTATTTTGGCGACAGCGCGCGTGGCGAGCGATTGGGCGTTTTTATATAAATCGACCCCTAGAGTCGCATTCTTTTCTTCATGTCATCAACGTATATATACAGAGTGTAACATTAAGAACGGTCAGTATGGGAAAGTCTGAAACTATAAGACATACGAAGATCTGTTCTTAGGAACCATGTCATCAATTTTAGTAACAAGAAACACTGTATTCATACATTTTAAAAAAAACCTGTACTCAGCCTGGGAATCGAACCCGGTTGTTTTGAAAAAAAATCCAACACTATTTCTATTTAGATATCGATTGTGTAGGTCTTAAGGAATAAATGTTAGTATGAAACGTGATGTTTAAAATTAATAAAACGCATTGTTTCCATATCTTTTAATTTATTTTAGTAGGTGTTCGAAATGACTACCATTTTGTAAAATACAACATTCAACTCGTTTAGGTAACGATCTTACTATTGAATGTTGTATCTTCAGGTGGTGAATTTGCGTTAAAATTGTCTCTATGGCTGCTTTTAGGTCTTCAATTGTGTCGTAGCTTGTTTTGTACGCTTCACCTTAACGTAATCGATATCTAAATAGAAATGGTGTTGGATTTTTTTTCAAAACAACCGGGTTCGATTCCCAGGCTTGGTACAGTTTTTAAAAAAAATGTATGAATACAGTGTTTCTTGTTACTAAAATTGATGACATGGTTCCTAAGAACAGATCTTCGTATGTCTTATAGTTTCAGACTTTCCCATACTGACCGTTCTTAATGTTACACTCTGTATATCGATCGCCTGCCTGTTATCTACCCACAGTATGCTACATCTGTATGAGCAGTGGCCTGATGTTCACGTGGCCCTCTACCACCTACCTACTATTCGAGTCCCTCAACACGACCTTAAACCGGCCCATGACAGAGTCGGAGCTGTCGTTGGTGAACAGCCTGTCGTCCCTAGGGGCCATCATCGGGACCCCCGTAGCAGGGTACTACCTGGACGTATACGGGAGGAAGTATTGCGCGATCATATCGACTTTGTTCCATGTGGTAAGTGTTTCTTCAATTTATATAAAAACGTCCAACCGCACGCCCGCGCTTCATCTAAATACACGGGTTTTTATTACTTTATATCTGGACGCATTCGGAAGGAAGAACCTTTTGCTCGTTTATTTCGGCGTTGTCGCGTTTTGAATGAATGAATGAATGAATACTCTTCTTCTTCTCTTCTTCTTCTCTTCTTCTTCTCTTCTTCTTCTCTTCTTCCTCTTTCTCTCCTTAGAGAAGAGAACCCAAAGATAAATTAAACTTTTTTTTTAAATGCGTGTAAACGCATTGTCACGCAAGTCGTGTTCCTCATTGCCGAGGGTCGTGATCATTCTAAGGATTAATCACATAGAACGACTGTCTTGGCAGATTTAATGGAGTGGTTTGCCATTGCCTTCCCCATTTCACACACTGGTTATCTCAGTGTGCAGGTTTCCTCACGATGTTTTCCTTCACCGTCAGAGCAGTCGGTAAATGTACGTAAGTCTTCCGATAAAATAGAAAAACTCATTGAAGAACCCGGACCTCCCGCATGGGAGTCCGACGTCCTAGCCACGGCGCCACCGACGCTCCACCCACTTACATATACCTACGTATATTAGAATTATATACAGTTTACCTCTCCCTGTAGTAATACCTACCTGTAGTTTATTTAATTTATTTAACGAGCACATACCATGGGGCAGTACTTAGATTGTCGCAGTTGTTAGTTTGTTAACTTTGTACAAGGACTGGTTGAACATCAACGATGTGTGTTTACACGCGAGTGTATTTACTCAAGCCTTAGCTGAGCCAGGTGCCTATTGCCAATTGTATTATGGAGGGAACTAAATATGTATTATTTTATATTTTTTTATGGCAACAAAATGTTTTTTTTCTTCTTTAAAGATTTTGAAATTGAAATGAAAGGGGTTCCATCCTCATGTTGTTGATATCCCATCTGCTCGTACGAAGCGATTTGCTTCTTCGTTCATTATGCGAACGGCTAAGGAACGGAACAGCCTGCCGGCGTCTGTATTTCCCGAAACCTACAACCTTGGGATCTTCAAGGCCAGAGTGAATAGGCATTTACTGGACCCGCATGCTCCATCGTCGACCTCATCGTCGCTTACCATCAGGCGAAATCGAGGTCAAATGCGGGTTTTGTAGTAAAAAAAATTAAAAAAAATCACCTACTCGTTATAGAAGTTTTAAATGGAAACCGCATCTGCATATGCGCTGTGGACATCTCCCCGTACATTCAGTCGGCCAATACGCTATAAGCTCAATTGCGCAAACCCTTTGGTTCGTTGTCAGTGCTCACGTCATCATTTTAGACCAAACGGCGCTACGACTCCGGTTTCTGTGATATAAAATTAGATTTTTCATAATGACTAGGTAAGTATAGTCGACCACTAGATAAAGTATACCTGTCAAAAACCTCCGATTAATTCTCAACCTTATGCCTGCGCAATATGGTATATCTCACATTTTAACGTTTTGGGTAAACCTACCCAACCGATAATAATGTTAAAAAAATATTAAGACGTACCCACCTAATTAATGTTTGAAAAAAATCACGAAATAGTCTATTAATAATGCCTACCTTATAAGTGACCCTAGTGCAACTCTCGTCCGTATTTACTTTGTTTTTTATCGATATTGACAATTTTTTTATGTTAAAAGAAAGAAAGAAAGAATGTATTTGCAATACACACACACATACAAACAATTAGGCACAGATAAAAAATGAATTAAAGAAGATATAAGATAAATAATATTAAACAAATATATTACAAAAACAAATAAATAAGCAAAAGTAATTAAGTTTGATGAAGGTGGTGTGCAGCACCGGAAAAAGGGAACTGCCTCAGCCTGTTGCCGCAGCGTTTTACTTACTTGTAGGAGTATGTTTAATCCTGAAGTACCTAAAGCAATATCATCTATGCTATTAACAATGTATCTGAAACACCTTTTGTTATACCCTGAAAGGGCAGACAAGTAATAAAAACTCGTATTTCAGATCGCCTGGGCTATGATTATAGCAAGCGACAGAGTGGAAATCATCATAACATCCATGTTCATATCGGGAATCGGCGGATCTGTGTTACTCATTGTACCGATCTACGTCAGCGAGATCTGCCAGGAATCCATACGAGGCGCCTTGGTTGCTTGTGGCAGGGTCTTCTACACTTTAGGAATATTGACGTCTTTTCTGCTAGGCGGACTGCTGGAATATAAGTTGATGAACTACATTGGCCTGACTATTTCTGTGGTTGGAGTGATGATGCTGTGGATGATAAAGGATTCGCCGATGTATTTGCTGCAGAAGGGAAATGACGAGGTACCTAAGCATTTCATGTGTTCATGAGAGGGTTATTGATATGCCGTGTGAAAGGCACGAGGCGTTAACAGACCATCACCTGCAGACCACCCCTTTTTGTGGTTACATACCTAAATTGTTAAAAATTGTGCATTGCATGGTTCGAACCCGGAATTCCGATGTCCGACGCTTTGTATAACTTTATAAAAATTTGGTAGTGGTAGATCCTAATGTGAAGGATCGCCTGGGGTGGTACCACCCTCTTATCTATTTCTGCCGTGAAGCAGAAATGCTTGAATTTCTGTGTTTCGGTTTGAAGGGTAAGAGAGCCAGCGTAATTTCCAGCACATGAGGCATTCCATCTTAGTCCTCAAGGTTAGCAGCGCATCAAAAACCCTCTAATATACAGTGAGGTGAGATGTCTATGGGCGACGGTGAACACTTAACATCAGGTGGCCCGTTTGCTCGTCTGCTCTCCTTATTTAATAAAATAAAATAAATACTTCCTAACAACCGGACTAATAACTGACCAAAAAATCTTATTTCAGGAAGCGGCGAAATCCCTCGCGTTCTACAGAAGCATCAAACCGAACAGCAAGGAAGTGCTCCGAGTAATGAACGCCATGCGACGAGTTCTCAACACTGATCCGGATGCAAGCTACGGTCAGTACCTACTTGTTTAGGATTCTTCTTATGTGTTTGTTTTTAAACGACCCAAGTATCACAACAGATAGCTTTGTAAAACTCGACTGCACCTCGTTTTACAAACTAGCACTCTTAAAATGGCTATCATTACGTGACAGTGGCATTTAAAACCACAATTGTGATTTTCTTTTGTATTGGATAATAAAGGACACTACAGAAATGGTATTAAAAAAAGCTTTCGGTAGCCGAAAAAAAGGAAATATTATTGCATTGCACCGTATGCATTATTATATTATATTATACCAATATTTTTCGGTTACAGAACCTGTGACCCCTGAGGAAGAAATGTTGAAACCTATTACAAATCCAGTAGAAGCTAAGGAAAAATTGTCATTATGGCAGTTTATTAGTAAGTAAGAAAATATCTATTATATTATTATCCAATGTTCTGTTACATGTTCATTTGCACTGGTCAAAGAAGAGATCTGTCCTCCGAGATACAGGAACTTCCTAGTTAGGAGGTCAGCGTTTATAGTAGGATAACTGGTTGCTCACTAATTTTATTTAGTTTAACACGTTGACAGTCCCCATACAAAATGTTTTGCTTTCCTCGTAAGTCCCGCATATTACTTCAATCTTTATACGTCCTGTTAAAACGTAAATAACAATAAATGTAATGACGATGACGCTGCTGCCCGTCATCGTGCTTATGGTATTTTAACCCAGCCAGACTTTGAGTGGTTATACCGCCACTAGTCGGTCGCCAGGGACTCGTTCGTTAATCGGCAGGATGCACCACGTGCAGGTGAGTTTGACATTTGGAGGTCTAAGGGGGGTCACCAACATCTAGACCTCCAAATGTCAAACTCACCTGCACGTGGTGCATCCTGCCGATTAACGAACGAGTCCCTGGCGACCGACTAGTGGCGGTATAACCACTCAAAGTCTGGCTGGGTTAAAATACCATAAGCACGATGACGGGCAGCAGCGTCATCGGGGCAAGCGACCCGGCTACTGCGATCGCCAACCCGCAGGCCTAGCGTGGCGATTATGGCATTTCCTCCTTCATGAATAGCGCAAAAAGAAAACGGTCCCCAGTTCCCGGCCGCCCCACTATTCCTGGTCACGGTAGCGGCCATGGTAACGGTGGGGTAGGGGGTGCGAAGAATCCCCGGGCTACGGTAGGCTACCAAAACAAACTGGCACTGGCGACGTATAACGGACGAAGTCTACGGCTGGACGAGCACATTGCGCAGCTCGAAGTAGAGTTGGAGAAGATACGATGGCACGTTCTAGGGTTATGTGAGGTCCGAAGAGAGGGGGAGGACACATTAACCCTTGAATCGGGCCATCTACTCTACTTCCGAGAGGGAGACCAACTTTCCCAGGGGGGTGTCGGGTTTCTCGTCAATAGGTCCCTCATAGACAATGTTGTTGAGGTCTCCAGTGTGTCGACAAGGGTAGCGTATCTTGTCCTTAAGTTAACCGAGAGATATTCTCTCAAAGTTGTACAAGTTTACGCACCGACCTCGACACACTCGGATGATGAAGTGGAGGCTATGTATGAAGACACAGCCAAAGCCCTAAACAACACCAGTAAGGCACACTTCAATGTTGTCATGGGGGACTTCAACGCGAAAGTGGGAGTACGGACTTGCAGTGAATCGAGGGTTGGGCCATACGGCTTTGGCGGCAGAAACCACAGGGGGCAAATGCTTGTTAACTTCCTGGAGATGGAGGGCCTTTTCTTAATAAATTCTTTCTTTAAGAAGGGACCCCATAGGAAGTGGACTTGGCAAAGCCCCGATACTGTGACGAAAAATGAGATCGACTTCATTATGACGGATAAGAAGCACATATTCAGAGATGTCTCAGTGATCAACAGGTTCAAAACCGGTAGTGATCACCGACTGGTCCGAGGCACTCTGAATATTGACTTTCAGCTGGAGAGACGCCGTCTAATGAAGCCCACGCTCCGACCTACTCTGCACCAGGCCGTGGCAGGCTCCGACCGGTTTCAGTTAGAACTTAAAAACCGATTCGATGCCTTGGAAACCACAAATAATGTTGACGAGAATCTCCAAAACATGGTGAGGACTATTAGGGATGAAGGAGAAAGGTTTTGTCGGTTGCAGCGCACAGGCACGAAGTCGAAGCTCTCGGACGTGACTCTGGCACTTATGAGGGAAAGAGGCGAAAACACACAAGCTACATCGTCAGAACAACGGGCACTCAATAAGAAAATAAGGAAGCTGATACGACGCGACCTCCGAAGCTTCAATACACGACTCATAAAAGAGGCGATAGAGCAGAATAGGGGGTCAAAAGTGTTCGTTCAGCAACTAGGGAGGAGCCACCTGACGAAGCTCAAAACTTCTAGTGGCAGGACCGTCACCTCCAAGCCAGAGATACTCGCCGAGATCGAAGACTTTTATGGCCGACTGTACGCTGCTCATGCTCCGCGGCCTGAACCGACAATCGAAGATCCTAGAGCCACGTTAACCCGACACTATACCGATGAACTGCCAGATTTTAGCCTAGACGAGCTCGGGCTGGCTCTCAAACAGCTTAAGAATGGAAAAGCCCCTGGTGAGGACGGTGTCTCTTCTGAGCTCCTTAAGGCAGGAGGAATCCCTGTACTGAGGGAACTTCGGAAGCTCTTCAACTCCGTCCTACACAGTGGGAGAACTCCGGAGGCGTGGAACAGGAGCATTGTAGTTTTGTTCTTCAAAAAAGGAGACAAAACTCTGCTCAAAAACTACAGACCCATCTCGCTCCTGAGCCATGTATATAAGCTGTTTTCGAGAGTCATCACGAATCGTCTTGCGCGGAGATTAGACGACTTCCAACCTCCGGAACAGGCCGGATTTCGGGGAGGATTTGGCACTATAGACCACATCCACACTGTGCGGCAGATTATACAGAAAACTGAAGAATATAATCAGCCCCTGTGTCTTGCATTTGTGGACTATGAGAAAGCCTTTGACTCCGTCGAAACCTGGGCTGTTCTAGAGTCCTTGCAGCGTTGCCAAGTCGACTGGCGATACATCGAAGTGTTGAGATGTCTGTATGACGCCGCGACGATGTCTGTCCAAGTACAGAACCAGCAAACAGGACCCATCCAATTGCGCAGAGGAGTAAGACAGGGAGATGTTATATCTCCGAAACTGTTCACGAACGCATTGGAGGATGTCTTTAAGACCCTGGACTGGAAAGGACACGGCATCAATATAAACGGCGAGTACATCTCACACCTACGTTTTGCCGATGATATAGTCGTAATGGCGGAGTCGCTGCAGGACCTTCAAGAAATGCTGGACAATCTCAATGCTGCTTCACGACGTGTCGGTCTCGGGATGAACTTGGACAAGACTAAGGTCATGTTCAATGACCATGTCGTTCCGGGACCGATTATCGTCGACGGTACGGCCCTCGAAGTTGTGCAACAATACGTCTACCTCGGGCAGACTGTGCAATTAGGTAGAAACAACTTCGAGAAAGAAGCCGACAGAAGAATTCAGCTGGGTTGGGCAGCATTTCGGAAGTTACGTCACATCTTCTCGTCGCCCATACCTCAATGTCTAAAGACAAGAGTCTTTAACCAGTGCGTCCTACCAGTAATGACCTACGGAGCCGAAACGTGGACACTGACGGTGCGACTGGTTCACAAATTGAAAGTCGCTCAGCGTGCTATGGAAAGAGCTATGCTCGGAGTATCTCTGCTGGATCGAATCCGAAATGAGGAGATCCGGCATAGAACAAAAGTTATCGACATAGCTCATAAGATTAGCAAGCTGAAGTGGCAGTGGGCCGGTCACGTCTGTCGCAGAACCGACAACCGCTGGGGTAGACGAGTTATGGAGTGGAGACCGCGTTTGGGCAAACGTAGTGTGGGACGCCCCCCTGCTAGATGGAGCGACGATCTGCGCAAGGTGGCTGGCAGCGACTGGATGAGAAGAGCCGAAGATCGGGCTCAATGGCGCGCCCTGGGAGAGGCCTATGTCCAGCAGTGGACTAGAATAGGCTGCTGATGATGATATATATATATATATATATATATATATATATATATATATATATATATATATATATATATATATATATATATATATATATATATATATATATATATATATATATATATATATATTGAATGCAATAGGAAGTAAATCATATCTCTTATTATCATGAAAAAATCAGAACCGAGCCGCACTCAGGACTCTGGGCACGTAATAAAATCTTATCGATATACATACTCTTAGTTATTTTTTGATTTTGAAGCGAGTCTTATGTCAGGTAACAGTCAATGTAATTCTTTTGTTTATTTTACCACATTTGTTCATTTCACGAACTTGAAAATGGTTGAACGATTACGGAGAATATTGGAAGATTCTGAATTCGAAGACGATTTGCTTGATTCTGACGAGGAAAACGAAGATGCAGCTTGTTTTTTGGAAATGGACGACATTGTAGATAGTATTCAAGCCATATACGATGAAATTCAAAACAGTTCTTCTATAAATCGACGTAGCCGCAGTCTTCAACGTGAATCGTATCTGACGAGGACGTGCACGCAATCGATCTGTTAGCCCTATCGCATGGCAGACAAATGTTTCTAACTTATCAAGATAACAGATATTTTTGATTTTTTGAATATTTTTACTTCAACCTTCAGTCACTTCAGTCTTCAAACAGGTGGACAGTAGCATTCACCAAAGATATTGTAATACTAACCTTTGCTAAGTTACCCTTAGTGCGTACCTGGTCGTTTCTTAGTGACCCATATATGGGTCACGGACTTGTGGAACTAGTTCGTCGTGACCCATATATGAATCAATGGACTGTCAACGTGTTAATGTAACATATGCTTAAGTTCCTACTCCATTGTAATCTTACCGCACAAATAAACTATTCTTATTCTTATCTTCTGTAAGACCAATATACCCTGGTACATTTAGATGAGTGATCAATATTGTTGCAGGGTTTCCAAGATCTTGGACTGTTTTTTTCCGTGTATGTCCGGATACACGGAATAAAGATTTAGATTATCCCTACCGCCACTGGGTAAGCGTCTCGTACGAGGCCACTAAACCAAAAAAAATGTTGGTGGTAGGAGAGGCCTATGTCCAGCAGCAGTGGACTAGAGTAGGCTGCTGCTGCTGATGATGATGATATACCAGTAAAGATTTTTTTAGTTTGAACATTTCGTTTTTAAGAAAATCTCAGCGGTTTATGCTGCTACAGTCTGTCCTGTAGATGCCGGCTAGCAGGGTTCTAGGACAGTGCGCAGATGAAGTAATAGAAGAATTTGGTGATAAATATTATATTTTAAGGAAAAGAACACAGAAACAGTAACACAGAAAATAGGTAGTAGTAGGAAATAAAAGTGAACGGGAGACGTCCGTTCGAGACAAAATACAGAGAAAAAGTGAAAATACAAATAAAACAATGAAATTAATGGAATAATGAAATTTAGAAATGGAATGGGAACATGATTTTGAATTTAAATGAAGAAATGAAGATGCCAACACGAAATGAGATGAGATAGACGCTAACGATGAGGTTGAAATTGATGGCAAGGAGGTTGATATGGACGATGAAGTCGACATCGTTACAATGCAAATTAGATAGGTAATTGATTCCCGTACCGTACCATTGCTACCATTGCTAGTTTTGTTCACAGAACGGTCCCGCTCGACGCGCCAAGCGATTTTCTTGATCCTCACCCTTGTCACAACCTCCATCTTCCAAGGCCATGTGGTGGTGCAGGTCTACGTCGAACCCCTGTTCGCGGAGGTTGTTCCCAACATGCCCACGCTAGTGAACAGCTTGGTGTTCAACCTTATTACTCTGGTCTTTGGATGCGTAACCGCGTTCTTGCTGGAGAAAGCTGGACGGCGGGTGAGCTCTTTGGTTTTATGATTGCCTGGTAGCTTGGTGTTTTTCAATACCTACACCAGGGTACAAAATATAAAGATACAGAAAGTTCGCTTCCACAGTAACCAGAAGAGAGACCCTTGTGAAAAATATTTCTATAGAAAGTATTTAACTATGAGAATACAAAACCATCATTAACAACTCTTTTTCATCTGTGGAACAATTCTACTGTCCATTCACGAGAAATTATTTTTTTAGGAGTGTTGTTAGTTTTGGTAGAGGTAGCCTCTTAAACTTATCCAATTTTCTCTCTCCAGCCACTGTTGATTTACGCGTCGATCGGATCCGGTCTCTGCTGCATAATAATAGGAACTCAGCTGCAACTGCACTGGGCGCCTCATTGGATGACAGCCGCCCTGATATTCCTGTTCTGCATAGTTTACACCTTCGGGGCGGGAACTGTGCCCTACATACTCGCTCCGGAATATTTCCTACCTGAGGTAAGCTTTATTATACAGCTTAGGGGTCATCTATAAATGACCATAAATTACGTGTCCCATACAGTGTCGATATTCGGATTTGGGTCAAGGTCATTTTTTTAATGCTCTAACGGTGTAGGAAAACATCGTGAGGAAACGTAAGCACAAAAGATCCTCAAGGGTCGAAGTGTCGCTGGTTATTCCCGGCCTCCTATCATAAGATAAAAAAGGTCATTTTAGTTGGGTCATTTTATGTGATGTCTATGGACGAGCGACGGTGATCAATCACTTACCACCAGGTGACCCATTTGCTTAGCTGCTCTCCTTATACAATAAAAAATCTTTCTTACCTTTGGTTCTAGGTGAAAACATTCATGACAATGTTGATATTGGAGTGGATATTCATCAGCTACTTCGTGATCCTGTTAATCTTCAACCCCCTGGTGGGAGCCATAGGCCTGGGAGCAGTCTTCTACATATTTGCTGCATTCTGCTTCCTCACTGCTGCGTTCTCTGCTGTGTACCAGCCGGAGACGAAGGGGCTATCAATCGCTGAGATTCAGGCTTTGTTCGTGAGGAAAAGAGGACGAAAACATTGAGGAGTGTTTTATTTAATTTTAATGTCCAACTTCAAAGGTTGCCTGGAAGAGATCGCTTTAAGCGATAAGGCCGCCTTTGAACATATCGTGTTACTATTCCTGTAGTTTTTACTTTTCCTGTATTTGTGTACAATAAACTGTTTCTATCTATCTATTTATTGTTGAATTATTAAATGATTAGACTTAAATAATATACTGTTTCACGGTATTTTTATTATTTTATATTAATTACGACCGGATTCGTTTACACATCTTCAGGTATTTTTTAAACGATGAAACAAACTTGTAACGAAACCGGTTGTAATTAATAAAATACCGTGAAACAGTATATTATTTAAGTCTAATCATTTACTACAATCTTTAAACATTTTCAAGGCACAGGTTAAGGCCCACTATCTATCCCAATGACTCCTTCCTTCCTTTACTTTTCCACAACTTTGGTTTCTAGTTATATTTTAATATTATGTATGTATGTATATATGCATGTGTGTATATATAATATGTAGATATTTTATGTATAAGTATATATAAATATATTTATTTGTATGTGCATATTATATATTATTGTAAACGGTGCACAACCTACCTCTTTCTACCTAAATTACCTTACCGAAACCTACAACCTTGGTATCTTGAAGATACCAAGGTTGTAGGTTTCGGCCAGAGTGAATTGGCATTTACTGGACCCGCATGCTCCATCGTCGACCTCATCGTCGCTTACCAACAGGCGAGATCGAGGTCAAACGCGGGTATAATATTATAACTGTTTCGGTCATTGCTGTGAGTGAAATAAACATATTACTTACTTACTTACATTAGAAATGGAGCAAGTTTACTTTCTTCAGTTTGTTTGTTGACGGAAATATTTGGCGCGATATGACTGGTATTCCCGCGCAGATTATGGTACAAAGTACAAGTACTCGTACAATGTTAGAGAACAGTCCGCCCCGTGCGATGTACGATGGTAGACGTTATTATCTTTTTATTAGACACTCCGAATAATCACGAAGTTTAATGATGATTTGATTATATAAAGATTAATACATAATTCAGGGCATACACAGTAATCTACAAACTGCTACGAAATAGCAGTCACAGTTGCAGGGGGGGGGGGGGGGGGAGGAGGGGGGGGGGGGGATCATAACCCCCCAAACCTTGGCAGTTTACTATAAAAGGTCCTTTTTTATTAGTAGCAAATATTACCACTTTATACGAAAAAATAACCCTGTTACTTGTATGAAATTTTCCATACTAAAGAAAAATAAACCTCATTATTTTGCGCCTCGGTGGCATAAACTCATCCCTGTCGTTATAAATGAAACGAGTTTCATTCATACTTCTTATTTCAGTATTAGAAAAGCAATAATTCATTCATTTGTAGAATTTTCAAACAAAAATGTAATAATTAAAATAAAAAAATTTTGCGCTAATATTTTTGTTATAAGTTATAACGTATAGATGACACCCTAGAAATATTTGTCGCTAATAAAATAGGACCCTTATGTGACTCCCTCCCCCCTCCCAAATGTTGATCTAGTACGTACGAGGTATATGAAACTTTATTGTCTCTCTTGTTCAGGCCGCTCGTAGGCCTCTGATATGACGTAACGAAAGCTGTAGAATGACATGCAGCCAGGACCGACATTTTACGTGCTCTCCGAGGCACGGAGGAGCTCAAATGAAAATGTGCCACTATAGCTGTCACCCATCCTGATTCTGACCGCGCTTAATGTTGCTTTAATTGCACGATCACTTTTGGTCCATGTTCGCACTTCGCTAAGAGCCTCTCGTTACTCGTATTAAATTCCTCAAAAATCCCAGAAATAGTAATAGAAATATTCCAAGCCAAGTTACTGGATCAGTCATGGAGTGATTGCCCGCTTTATGGAACAATCATACATACATACTTAAACATTCATACATATTTTTTTATAACTTCATGCTATGTCCCTTGCGAGGCAGAAAGAATGGCGCGCAACGAATCTCTATCTTGCTACGCCTATTTTGCTTCCTCTAATCAGTTTTAATGAAAAGAGTTCAGACAAATACTAAGTGAAAAACTTTTTTTACGTAGGTAATATTAGCTGTCGGCAGTGAAAAGAGCGTCGGTGGCACAGTGGCTAGGACACCGGACTCCCATGCGGGAGGTCCGGGTTATAACCATGCAGTGCCATGTACCAATGAGTTTTTCGTATTTTTCGAAGACTTACGTACATTTACCGACTGCTCTAACGGTGAAGGAAAACATCGTGAGGAAATCTGCACACTGAGATGACCAGTGTGTAAATTGGGATAGAAGGGTCGAAGTGCCGCTGGGATTATTCCCGGCCCCCTATCATAAGATAAGATATAGCTGTCAGCAGGCAATCAATAGCCCTGTTTCCCCTACCTGAAACTAAATCTCTGTTCCGATTTACTGAAAAACAACTATAAAACTCAAGGAAATCTTATATCTTATAACTCCACCTCCTCACAGTCATATTTGCCGACTACTTAGTTTTATCTCTGACTAAACACGTATTGAAGAAACACTAATCTAGATTATACTGATGGAACACACATCTGTAACGTCTTCTTGGGTACAGATCTGTCCATGAAATAGATAGTTTTTCATAATACAACGTGGTGATAGTGAAGTGAATTTGAAGAAAAAATGGGGATATTCTATCAAGCTCTTGGAACTATTGCCAGTATGTACCGATAAATAATTACCTAAAAGTAGATATTTTGTACAATCTGTAATTTATTTTAGGGTTTATCGCACGTCTCTTCTCGTCTTGAGAAGCTCGTGATGCTCCATTCTCTTTGCCTACCCCGCAAGGCGATAGCGTGAAGTTATGTTTGTGTCGCAGCCCGATTGTATAATCCGTTTTTTTAGGCGTAATGTAAACCAAAGATTTTCGGTGATTCACGGTATTTCTCGGTGATATGATTTCAACTTTCTGCCATGAATGAGAAAAAGTCATAGTTTCTGCACTGGACGCCATGTTTGTTGTTATGAATATGCAGCTATTGAGCGGTAAAAGTTGGAACTAAAATTCGACTGCAGTAAAAAAGGCTGTGCTAACCATGTTCCGTCCCCAGCCTGCTACCTCTGCATGAGCACTGGCCTGATGTATGCCTGGCCGTCCAGCACAATCAAGATCTTCGAGTCAGCCAACACGACTCTTCACCGCCCCATGCAGGAGACGGAGCTGGCTCTCTTCGGAAGTCTGTCGTCCGTAGGGGCGCTGATAAGCACTCCCATTGCTGGGTTCTTCCTGGACAGGGTTGGGAGGAAGTATTGTGCTGTGGCGTCGGCTTTGATGCACGTGGTAAGCATTGTTCATAACTGGAAAAATTAATCAGATACAAATCAGAATAAGTAAATACGATGGAACCTTGTCATTGTGACTGAATTATGTCAAGTGTAAATGCATTCAGTACGGTGTCTGCGATTTACGAGTTCCTTCAGTCTATAAACAGAAATCTGTCTATATAACATCATAATTATCATCAACATCACCAGCCTATTAATGTCCCCACTTTTGGGACACAGGCACAAGGGGGGTACGGGCCATGATCCACCGACCGGGCCCAGTGCTGATTTGGTGGATTTCACACACCTTCGGAAACTATTAATTTCCTCAGACCTGCAGGTTTCCTTACGATGTTTTTCCTTCACCGTTAGAGCGGTCGGTAAATGTACGTAAGTATTCGGAAAAAATCGAAAAGCTCATTTGTACACGGGGCATTGCATAGTTTTGAACCCGGACCTCCCGCATGGGAGTCAGGCGTCCTAGCCACTAGACCACCGACGCTTAGTTGTTGTAGTCTAAATCTTGGATTAATTAATCGCCTGAATTCAGTCAAGTGTAATACATATTTAAAACAGCCTGTAACTTCCAGAGTCAATTCTTTTCTGAACTGGATTGTGTCGGATAGGACTTCAGGAGGAGAGGGAACACCTTTGGTTAAGCCTCTTATTGTGATATTTATACAGTGATATTTTATAGTGATACAAATTTGTATTCGACTTTGGTTTTTTATCACTTCCTCAGATCGCCTGGACAATGATAACAACCTGCAACAGAGTCGAAATTATCCTCGCAGCCATCTTCATATCGGGCATCGGCGGCGCTGTGTTCCTCATTGTACCGGTCTACGTCAGCGAGATCTGCCAGGAGTCCATACGAGGCACGATGACCTCTGGCTCCATGATCTTCTACTGCATTGGGGTCCTGTTCTCCTATTTACTGGGAGGGTTTCTGGAGTACACCACCATGATATACTCGTGCCTGTCGATGTCGGTGGTTGGAGTTCTCATGCTGGGGGTGTTGAAGGAGTCTCCTGTGTATTTGATGAAGAAGGGTTTGGAAGATGTGAGTAAGTTTATAGGGATTAACATAACATAAACTCTCACGTCCATAATCCCCGAGGAACCACCATTCACCACAGGTAGTTCCACTTTTCGCCGTGATTTGGTGGGCAAACGTGAAGTGAAGTGGTGAGCCTACCGCCATCTATAAGGTGTAAAGTATCCAGTCACCTCGTACGGGACGAGTTGGTATGGTGCTATTCTGTAGAGCCGGCACCACACAGCAAGGGGATCCGTATTCAAGGGTTTGGGCAACTACCTACGCATATATAATATTGTTAATTTTCATACATTTCATATTTCAAATGTATATGTGGAAACCAGTATGGTGAATTTCATATAATAATATTTCAGGCCGCTGCGAAGTCCATCGCATACTACAGGAGCATAGACCCTGACTCCAAGGAAGTTCTGCAAGAGATGGATTCGCTGCGACGAGCGTTCAACGCGCAGATGGAGACTGAACTCAGTAAGATTCGCTCTAAAACTCCGCTTCTTTCCTTTCAGCTACAGCACCTTACGAAACTGTGGTAGAGTAAAAACTATAAGTACTATACTACTACTATAAGGTACTTACTTATAATAAAAACACTTTGATTTGATTGTGATTCGATTTGTGATATACTGTTTCACGGGTTTTAATTGTATTTTATTAATTACGACCGGTTTCGTTTACACATCTTCAGGTATTTATATAGTGTAAAACCGGTCTTCAGGATTTATACCTGAAGATGTGTAAACGAAACCGGTCGTAATTAATAAAATACAATTAAAACCCGTGAAACAGTATATTATTTAAGTCTAACCATGTACTACAAGTTTCACCAAGTACCAACAACCGCAAGTATTAACCATTAAAAAAAGAACAGTTTCTTATTGCTTGCTTGCTTATCGTGTGGTTAGTAACCGACTTATTAGTCAGTTATAAGGCGTCGCAGAAATAGTTAAAAGCGACCAAGTACAGTTCACCACCACACCACCAGAAGTTCGGCGTTTGCACGTGGTCATACCGTTTTATAGAGACTTTGTATAGAGATAGAGGTAACCGTATGGGTCAAAACTTTTCTATAATAAAAGAGTCATGAAGGAAGGAACGCCCGTCCCCTATATACCTATTCATTGGGGATGGTGTACAATCCTTACCACAGATATTAGTTTGTAAGTTTGTATTTCGTAATTAGCGACAGTTTTTGTAGGTAGCTTTAGATTTCATTGTTGTTAAATGTTATGTCCAGTGAGGGTAATTCTTATCGTTGATTGCCACTCGCTGACTCAGTCTCGGAACCACAGCCCTGGAGACTACACCACTACGCGCGTGTTACCGGATTTTCCATACATTTTGAACTTTTGCCTCATATGGACCCCTCGCAGTGCTGTTATTGTGGTGGTGATACGGTGACGCTCAAAACCTACCTGAATTTTGGATATTGTCGGCGCCGACGGGTGATCTCGGGCTCAGACGCTGGTGAGTTGGCTTTTCGGTGGTATTTATTGCTTTCACTGGACTTTCTCTCGTTCCTCTAGTTTATTTTGCTGTCGCATGATCCCTAGAATCGCTGGGGATCGCACAGATGGAGACAACTTGTACTTCCATCCAAGAACAGAGCAGTAAATAAATACCACATACTCATTTAGCGTTAAGCGTAGATATTTGAATTACATGCTATAAACCGCATTATAAAGTAGATCTCGGTAGGAAAATTCCGCGCGTCACAAGTATTATCTAAGGATTTACAAGTTTATTCTTCTATCTTGTATCTGTATACTACTTTATTGTGCTAAGTAATTCTATAATTATTGCTAAACTAAAATAAAATAAAATTTAAGTCCTTCTCCGTAGTCTCCTCTACGCCGTAGCAGCCATAGCTTGAGCGTAGCGATTTGAAGGTGGTAAAATCCTGTATAAAGTCAGCCTGGAATGGTACCCTTTTACCCATTTCTGCCGCAAACCAGCAATGATTGCTTCCTGAGTTTCGGTTTGAAGGGTAAGAGAACCAGCATAATTACCGGTACATGAGGAACTCTATCTAAGTCATAATTTTAAGATTCGTACAAACACTTTTCGAGAAAATCTCAAACAGTTTTGCTCCTGTATACATTTAGCTACCTACATGATTTTTATTTATAACTTTCCTATACATACTCGTATTTATAAGTCGTCGATTTTAATAATAATGATCTTTATTTAATAGTTCTCATGTCACCTGAAGAAGAGAAGCTGAAGCCTATCCAGCAAAGCCAAGAAAAGGTGTCGTTATGGCAGTTTATAAGTAAGTGTGCACAGGGCATGTTAAAACTAAAATTATGAAGAATTATGAGCAGTTAGTCATATTTTTTTATTTTTTTTTTGTTCTTTGTCCAGGGTTCACGGGACCTAAAGAAACCTTTGAAAGGCTTGCGTAGGGACATGAGTCCAACACGTAGAGGCATTGTTAGAGTAATTACTACTAATTACTATACAATTGTGTCATTAATATTATTTATTATTACATTACATTATTATGCAATAATGCAGATGTCAAAAACACTCAATCATTTTAAATACAATTACAATCTATATTATAAATACATTCACGTAGTCAGATATTATAATGTGACTTCTGTAAACCTCGGTAAGGAACAACTGACCAAGTCTATATATTTAGCAACTACGTTCAATATTAAATCAATCATCATCAATCATCAAATCAATCATATTAAATCAATATTAAATCGCTAAACGCCCTGCGAATCCAGTATAACAATGCCTTCAGAATGCTATTGAGGCTGCCTCGCTTCTGCAGCGCCTCCGGAATGTTTGCGGATGCCGCTAAGACCGCCTCCTTGCTGCACGGAGTGGAGGGCGGCAACAATGGCATTCTGAAGATGATAGCGGGCAAGTTTGAATGTCCTATGATCAGACACTGGGTTCGTGTGTTGCCCGGGTAGGTGCCTGATGAACGCATTATAATTACCCCATACCTAAAATGTATTTAATAATTAATTACTGACATAGTCTTAAGTACTTGCATTGTTACTAACAAAATTGGATACCTGTTATTCCGAGGAATAAATTGATTTATTTATTAATTATTTATATGCGTACAACCCTCGTGACCGGTGAGTTTGCAAAGCAGCCTAAAACCTTTTGGCTTTTTCATTTCTTCCTTAGATACTGAAATGAAATGAATTTGTATGAAAACTTTTAAAATTCGAAAGAAGAAATAGGTAATAAAATAAGATTTCCAAGATCTTTGATATCAGATGGGACCTTTGGAACGGTAACAGTCAGGTGGTTGGAGTTTGAGTTCAAATGTTTAGCCCTTGACACATCTGGAACCTTGAGGATCTTATACTGTCCAGGAAAATGTGAGAGGAGGAGGAGGAGGAGGAGAATTTTTAATTTAGAGTTATTTCGAACTAAGAACGCTGTGGACAAAAGGCAATTGAATTCCTTTGACACAAATCTTTATCCATCCAAAGATCCCTACCATGAAAAATCTTTCACAGTAAATTATTTCTTATTTTCAGGACAGTCCCGCTCGACCCAGCGAGGGATTATCGTAACCCTCACCCTGATCACAGCCTCAATTTTCCAAGGCCTGGTGGTGGTACAGGTCTATGCTGAACCTCTGTTCGAAGAGGCCGTTCCCAACATGTCTCCGACTTTTGCGTGTGTTCTGCTGGCTGTTATAACGGTGTTGGTGGGATGCGTCGCTGCTTACTTGACGGATCTGATTGGACGAAGGGTGAGGCTCTTTAATTTTATAATGTCCTGGTAATCCTGGTATCATTTATTACATAATCAATACTTCATGAGGATGTTCATTGTAGTCATTTGGTGGTATGTCGCTCCTTACTTGACGGATTTTCTTGGACGACGGATGAGGCTCTTTTTTATAATGTTCTGGTACCCCTTGTAATCACATAATGATAACGTCTACTTGACGAAACTAAAGACAAGTCTTCTAAGGCTAGTCTTCCATATATCTCATTTTTATCTGGTATAGATTATCGTTCGTTTCGTTATTAGTAGCTCTTTTAAGTACATAATGAAATGTAATCGTGTTATGTATATGTGTGCAAATACATTTTAATTCATTCATTCAACAATTTTATAAATCCTGTAAAAACACATCACCATCATAATACCATGTAAATACACCCGCACCATGTCATCACCCTCCCACACACTCGGTACCTCACATACACACTAATATCCTCATTCATACAAACAAACACACTCATACAACACAACACGCACACACTGTTGCTTTCTTCGTCCGTGCACTCACTGAGGGACCGGCTGAAAATCAGCGCTGTGGCTTGCCACATCATTATGCTGAGCTGGTGTACCCTTTTTGGCAACGGATGTTTTGTGCTGCATGTATTAATCTCTGTATACTTCTGTATTGTATTTTATATTCTGGTGTTTATAGTGCCAAATAAACGTTTTCAATTTCAATCATCCATAATGGAAGGCGTCATGTAAAATTACTGCTCTTTGCTAAGTTATCTCTAAAGGGGAGGGTTATTTCCAATAAAACTTGAGTTTCCCATTCCTTCCCTTAGGCTGACATGGTCTCCTTGTACCAAATCCTCTAAACACATACAGTAAATCATCCAGGCTATTGAATTCCTCTTAGGGTATTCCTTGTCCTTTCCAGATCGCGCTGGCCATATTACTGTCCACGAACAATTTTTTTTTCCACTTGAACAGATCAATCAGACTATGATGCAACTACAAGTGTTTTATATTTCTTTTCGCTGGACCACCTAAAAGTAGTGTCCGACCGAAACTAGTTTTTACAGCCGAAACCGAAACCGAATTTCGGCTTCTGTCTCAGTTTCGGCCGAAACCGAAAACAAAACCGAAACTTTATTTTATGGTAATTCCTGATTGTTTTTTTGTTTTTTTTTGAGCCTGTTTTACTTAATTTTAGCTGGCTTCATTTCCTTTAAGTTGCATGCAGTCTCTTTTTATCTTGTGATCATCACTCTAGTTCGGCATGCTATTTTATATCAGATCATCTATAATTAAAACCATCTCTTCCCCAGCCCCTGATGATCTACGGTTCGCTAACTTGCGGTATTTGCTGCGTGATACTAGGAACACAGCTTCACTTGCACTGGGGACCGCACTGGATGAAGGCATTCTTCATCTACCTGTTCTGCACCGCCTTCATGCTGGGAGCGGGGACGGTGCCCTATGTGCTCGTTGCTGAGGTCTTCTTACCGGAGGTGAACTATTTGGAATTCATGCTTGCCTGGTCCAGATTTCATAATTCTAATGCTGATGAAGGAAAACAGCGTAAGGATCCCCTAGGTCAGGTTTTTAGACTTTCTAAGCCTCGGATTGCACGAGTCCGCTTCCAACCCCGGTTCGGTTCGCTGCAACCAATCACACGCGGTCCGCCCTCCCCCACTTGACATCAGTGCTTGATTGGATGCAGAGAACAGATCTGGGGCTGGAAGCGGACTTGTGTGTAATCCGAGACTAAGAATATTTTTGACGTACAGGCAACATTCGCCAATTTCTCCCACGTAACTGAGGTCAAATGGTGACAGTTTGTAGATACTTATTTGTATGGAAAACATTACCCTCCTCCTGAGGCAGACGGGTAAAAAATTCAGAAACCGCAATTTACCAATGTGAAGATCTCCTTACTATTTTCTAGTCATCATCAGGTTTTCAAGGTTCGTGGGAAGGACACCATGGTCCTATACATTTGAGCTCAAATTCTAACCTCTGGTCTAATTTTATCAGACCAAGAGTATTCTTAGTTATAGAATACTCTTGGCAATAGGGTTCAAATCGGATCATCGGTTGTTGAGTTATGATGCTAGAAGTTAAGACAATTACACAAACATGTAAACAAACGAACAGATGAACAAACAAACACGCCCTTCCTCGATCGGTCGGAGGTTAAACAGCCTTTATTTCCAGGTAAAAAGCTTCATGGCGATGCTGGTAATCGAATGGGCGTGGATCTGCAACTTCGTTATCCTGTTCATCTTCAACCCTCTGGTAACTGCCATGGGCTTGGGGCCAGTCTTCTATCTCTTCGCCGCCATCTGCCTGCTGTCCTCAGCGTTCGCTGTGGTCTACCAGCCGGAGACAAACGGGCTGCCGGTGGATGTTATACAGACGCTGTTGGTGGCGCGGAGGAAGCGAGAGTTATGGTTGTAGGTTTATGTTAGTAAAATAAATTAGTATTAAATTAGATTTGTTATTTGAAATTTTTATTTATTCCAAATGTTTGGTAGCCATCGTACCTCGCTGTAATATTATTAGAGAGTTATCGTGCCGCTGCTAACCTTGAGAACTTAGACGGAGTACTTATCTATTCCATGTGCCGGTATCTCTCTTACCCTACATCTCTCGTACCCCACTCTGCACAGTACCCACCTTAAAAAATAGAAGTAGTAAGTAGATTGTAGAAACTTCCGTGGCTTTTAATGTGTCCTGTGCTCTAAGATATATCTAGGGGGTTATGTTGTTGCGTTCATGCTGTCTTGGAGTGTTCGTCCTATTTTATTGTTTAAAAACGGTTTACAGTGGTAATTTTTTCGTAAAACTAGTGTATTTTACCTAAAAATCGTCCGTGTTTAGTAAACGTTATACAAGACAGTGAAATGGGACTGAAATACTACAGTTGGTGTAGATCCGGCAACCTAACCTCCAATTGCACTTGGAATGCAAGACACTAGGCACATAGAGCACACGACTCTCCCTTAATCTCGACGTTGGTAAACTGTTTTTTTTTAAACAGACGCCAAAACGTTCGAGTTGTTTTCAAGAATCTAACACGGTCATTGGCCAAATTGCAGTGTAAATCACAAGCAGGGTTCATTAAAGAAAAAAAAATGAAATTGAAAACGTTTATTTAGCACTGTAAACACCAGAATATAGAACACAATACAGAAGTATACAAAGATTAATACATGCAGTACAAAATATCTGGTGTGGTACAGTGGCAAAAAGGGTACACCAGCTCAGCATATCGCTGAGGTAAGCCACAGCGCTGATTTAATTTTTTTTATATAAATCTACCTAATTCGTGCTTAATGGGTGTAAATTTAACATACTTTGCAAAGAAAACCAACAACTTAAAAGAAAACTAGCGGAATTAGAAGCATCAAATATAGATCTGCAAAACGACATATTCAATATGAACGAAAGTAATGCAACTTTAGTTGAAGAACACGAAGAGTTATGTAGTATCAACTTAACAACTATTACTCCATTGAAACTTCGGCTCAACGAAATCCAAAGAGAACACACAGACTTACAGAAGAGATTCATAGATGTAGTTTCGGAATGTAATAAATTAAAAAGTGAAAGTAATACTGAACCGAAGATTCTAACCATAAATAGAGGAATAAAGATATGCAAAAATAGAAAGTTGTATAAAAAAATAAAACTACAAAAACGAAAAACTAAACAACTTGAAAATGAATGCAAAGAAATGAATAAAAAAAACAGAAATCTGCAAATGAAACTGAATGAACTAATAAATAGAGACGCAAAAGAAACTACCAACACAAAAGCTTTCAACGAAGTCAAAAGTCAAAATGTAATGAAAAATATCTTCGAATTAAATAAAGAAGATAAATCAGGAAAACTGAAAGACAACAATAGTAACCAAAAATAATAACGTACCACAAACGGTAATATTCTCAGACAAAACCGGGCGAGGTTTAGCAACTAAATTATATCAATATATAGACCACGAAAGTAATATAACCAATTACTGCAATCCAGGCAAAGATTTGCATACAATTTTTAAAGATATAGCAAAAGAGTGCGAAGGACTAGGAGAGGCAGATACACTAGTACTACTCCTAAGCGACTATTATGACAGTCATTCAACAGAAAAATACACTAACTATATCTACCAGCTATTAAATGATATGTCAAACAGACAATTCAAAATAATATTAGGTAGCGTAATATACAATGGGTGGCGAAACAAGAATATATATAGGATTAATCAAAATTTACATCATATCTCGGTAATCAACACAAATATCAAATACTTGGAACTAAACCTGCATCAGGCAAAACCATATAAGTCGAACTATACAAAATCTCTAGCTAAAATGGTTGCATACAATGTGCAGGAGTTCCAACCCACATCAACATGCGCGTTTATTAAATGTCTAGATACCACTCAAGATGCAACCGAAAATATTTTTTTTTCGAGAAATGAGTTACCGAAGAACGGAAAAATAGTAATAGTCCATGCTAATGCCCAGAGCATAAAAAACAAATTGGAAGACGTAGAATTACTGACACATAAAACAAATTGTGATGTTCTTTGTGTTTCGGAAACTTTTGTATTGGAACATCAAGTCGACTCGATAAACATCAACAACTACACTCTAGCTTCTCATTATTGTAGGAAAAAGCGCCGACATGGCGGTGTCGCAGTATTTATAAAAAAAGGGTTAAAATTTAAAGTACGCACAGACATTAATAAGCTATCCAGTGAGATGAATTTTGAAGTCTCAGGAATAGAGTTGAAGTCGTCAAATCTAGTAATCGTTTGTGGTTATAGAGCTGAATATGATATAAAAGTGTTCGAGGAAATAATAATTAAAATTTTCAATATAGTCTGTCGAGAAAATAAGCGGTTGGTAGTGGCTGGCGACTTCAATCTGGATTTCCTTAAAAAAAAAGATAAACATGTCAAAAATCTCAAAACTATAATGAAAAATTATAACTGTAAACATATAATTTCTGACCCTACTAGAATTACTGAAGAAACTGCCACATGTATAGATAATTTTTTTGTAAATTTTTATGACGAATCCGTATGTGGAAATGTACTTGACTATAAGCTTTCTGACCATAATGCAATTATTTTAAGATTTGACAACTATACGACAAAATGTATAAATAAAAATAAACAAATATTTGGCAGAAAATTCACTAAAACAAATTGTAAATATTTTCATTATCTTATTGATAAAGACAAACAATTCGAACACGATATTCTAATGTCGACAAATGTAGAAGAGAAAATGAATACATATATAAATACCGTAGCTTATGGTTATAATGTTGCGTTTCCTAAGGTAAAGATTAATACTCGAAATAATGCTATATCATGGGTATCGCAAGACATATTAAACCTACGGGATACATTAAGTCAATTGGAACTTCTACAAAATTATGCGCCCTGTGAACGAAGGAAAAACAAAATAAAAACACTGAAAAAAAACTTAAAGAAAATAATGAAAACATCTAAAAAACAACAACTAAATCAAAGGATAGAAAAATCAAACAACAAAATAAAAGAAAGTTGGAAAATAATAGGCGAGCAAATAGGAAAGAAACAAAAATCGGAGAAGTTAATTGAAAAAATAAATGATAGCGGTATAAAAACGAATCCAACACAGATTGCTGAAGCATTCAATAACTATTTTGCGACTGTAGCTGAAAAATTAAGCTCACATTTGGACATATCGATGAATAACTGCAATAAATTCCTAAAATCCACTAAAAAGCCGAACAAAAATATAATATTCAATAAAGTAAACAGAAATGAAATTAAGAAAATAGTAAATACACTTAAAAATAAAAAGTCTAAAGATATATATGATATGGATGTAAATATACTTAAAATTATAATCGCACATGATAAACTAGTAGACTTATTAGTACATATTATAAATTGTTCTTTCGAACAAGGGATATTCCCAAAGAGTCTAAAAATGGGTCGAGTGATACTTATACACAAAAAAGGGAATTTGGATGAACTTAATAACTATAGGCCGATCTGTATTCTCCCTATAATGTCAAAAGTTTTTGAGACCGCAATAAAAAATAGAATCGTGATTTTTTTTGAGGGAGAAAATCTTTTTTCTGACTGTCAATATGGATTTAGAACCGGTAGAAATACTAACATGGCGATAAGCAAGACAGTTAATTTCATATTAGACGCTTTGGGCAATTCCTATAAATGTTCTAGCATCTATTGCGACCTTTCTAAGGCGTTTGACTGTATTAGACACGATTTACTACTTGAGAAACTGCATTATTACGGTTTTAGAGATTGTGAATTGCAACTTATGCAAAGCTATCTTGAAGACAGACAACAGCTGGTAACAGTAAACAGTACGTCTTCGTCAACGAAAAATATTAACATCGGAGTACCTCAGGGATCAATACTGGGACCGATTCTATTCCTTATATTTATAAATGATCTGCCTAGTAGTCTTCCTCAATGTGCATCGATTAATTTATTTGCAGATGATACTCATGTTGGTATCAAAAATAAAACAGAGGCGGAACTGAATGATAATACAAATACAGTAGAAAGAAAATTACAAGAATGGTTCAATTATAACGGCATCTTATTAAATAAAGACAAAACTGTGCACATCAAATACAAAACTAAGAAAACAAATGCCGACAACAAAAAAGAAATATGTAGCTCGGAAACTACTTTCTTATGTAATTGATGAAACCCTTAGTCATGAAGGACACATCGAAAAAGTCTGCAAGAAAATTTCATCTGCAAACTACGCGTTATTTAAACTAAAACCGTTGATTAGCAAAAATAACCTAATATCAGTTTATTACGCGTATGTTCAGTCTGTTATTAGCTATGCAATCACAGTATGGGGTAATGCTTCAAAGATTGGGAGAGTCTTAATATTGCAAAAACGAGCAATCCGAATAATTTGCGGAATACATAAAAGAACCTCAGCTCGCAATTACTTTACTGAAAATAATATAATGACTGTTATATCGCTATATATTTATAAATGTTTATTAGAAATTCACGGGAAAGCTGCTCATCTAGCTAAATATCAAGATAGTCATGCGTATTACACACGAAATAGAGAAAGACTGAAAATTCCTAAAGTGCGTCTAACCAAAACCCTAAAGCAAGGTTTGCAAATAAAAATGAAAATGTATAATAAACTTCCAATAGAGATCACTGAACACTCCACTAAAGAATTTAAGGTGGTTTTAAAAAAGTACTTTCAGGGAAACGCACATTATAGCTTGAACGAATTCATGTCCACAACATTAAGGGGAGGCACTAAGCCAATCCCTGGAAACGAGGTTCGGGGTTTTAACGATTTCGTCAATTGTGACAAGTTTACCAATAACAAAAAAAATATTTAGCTTCTACACAGTTATGACTACAACACTATGAACGTATTTTTTTATAAAACAGTGCCAAATGGCGGTAAAAAAATTGTCAACTTCATCAAAAACTTAAAAAAGGCATGTTTCTGTTTTAAATCTTGATGATAAACCAAAGAAAATATCAAAAATATATTACATTATGCCTAGACACAAAAGTATGAAGAATTTAACAATTTAACAAATGGCGGCCACTTTTTCCAACTTTTTCTTAAAGATTCATGTTCGGAGTCCACCCGGAACCTCAGATATCGATTTTGAAGTCGATCGGTCCAGTAACAAAAAAGTTCAAAATAGCGGCCACTTTTTCTTAAAGATTCGTGTTCGGAGTCCACCCGGACCCTCAGATGTCGATTTTGAAGTCGATCGGTCCAGTAACAAAAAAGTTCAAAATGGCGGCCACTTTTTCCAACTTTTTTTTCAGATTCGTGTTCGGAGTCCACCCGGATCTTCATAATATCGATTTTGAAGTCGATCGAACCAGTAACAAAAAAGTTAAAAATGGCGGCCACTTTTTCCCACTTTTTTTTCAGATTCGTGTTCGGAGTCCACCCGGATCTTCATAATATCGATTTTGAAGTCGATCGGTCCAGTAACAAAAAAGTTAAAAATGGCGGCCACTTTTTCCCACTTTTTTTTCAGATTCGTGTTCGGAGTCCACCCGGATCCTCATATATCGATTTTGAAGTCGATCGAACCAGTAACAAAAAAGTTCAAAATGGCTTTGAACTTTTTTCAGACCAATATCTTGTAATATATAGATAGATATTGTGTAGATTAGTTTAATACAGCGAACTATGCCTACATAAGAATTACTTACTTGTGGATATATTTCATTTTTGTAAAACTATAAAAATAGTATGTATAATAATGAATATTATTGTATAATCTATTTATAGAATCTATTAATAAATAAATAAAATATTATAACGTAAATTTTGTTTTTGTTAAAAAAATATTTAAGGATTTAACGCTATTATTATAACGAGTAAAGTACATCAAACATCAATTAGTTATTAGTTGTGCTTTTAAAAATAAAATTCCGTTTACAGTGTTAATTATCGTTTTATCCTATTTTATTCGTATTGACATCAAACTATTATGAATATAATACATCTTATACCTACATCACATCACTGACTTCTGAAAATATCCACATACGACATTCCATTCTGGTGCGCGCGCGACCGGCTCCGCATGTGTGCGGCGTCACGCACACATTTGTCAAAAACGCAATTTCGCTCGATTGCCTGGCCTGTTACCGGCTCTTAAAGTTATCTAGTAAAATTAAAAATATAGAGAAAAAAATAAAAATAAAAATGGGTGTCGTATATCAAATATTGGGTGCAGGAGTTAGTAAGTATATTTTATATATTTTTTAAAATTTCTGCATTAGTACCTACTTATACTTAGATAATAATATTTGTAAATCTTCCTGCTTTCGGTGTCTAAAACTTTACGTTTATTGTAAATTTGTAAATTTACAACTATAGCAGGAGTCTCACCCGTCTCATTGTAGGGGCGTTCACAGGCCATTTTGGCACTAAGAGCCTCCTACACAAGATGAGACTGGCAGACAATCCCACCTGTAGAGCCTGTGGTGACACCGTTGAGTCAACGGAACACTTGCTGTGCGAATGTGACTCGCTGGCTGGAGGGCGTATGAGTCTTCTGGGAGTAGCCTACCCGAAACCAGAGGACTATATGCTCCTTCCTGTAAGCTGTACAGCGTCCTTGATGCAAAGCATTTTTAAGGAACAGGAAGGAGACTAAGGTAAGGTGTGAGCACAAAAGATCCCTGAGGGTCGAAGTGCCGCTGGGGTTATTCCCGCTCCCCTGTCATAAGATAATTTAAGAAACAGAGTTTTGGATGAAATGGATGATGTAGATGAAAATAAACGAACAAGGGTCTGTCTGATAAGGAGTGATGTAGAAACAAATTAAATTTGGAACTAAAACTGATGTGTTGTCTGGATGATGTGCGTAATAAAACTGAACACGTAGTAATTAACTTTTCTCTGAGACTGAAGAGAAAACAAGATAATTATTCTGAATATCTTGTTTTCTCTTCGACCCCCTGTCATAAGATGAGATAAGATACGTTTTTTGTATTTTATAATCAATATTTTGAGAGAGTAAACTGATCGTAAATTGCAAGAAACGTCCTTAACGTTAAGACTTCCTTAAGTCTCGTCTCATCTCTATCTAGAGCTACGCCGTAGAAAGGGATAGCATGTATTTTAATGAAGACTTAATTTTAAAGACTTTTCGTGCAGCTAACTGACAGTTAACGTATATATCTTAAAAACCACAAGTAACATGGTTTTGCCACAAGCGGTTTGCTTCTTCATTCATTATGCGAACGGCTAAGGAATGGAACAGCCTGCCGGCGTCTGTATTTCCCGAAACCTACAACCTTGGGATCTTCAAGGCCAGATTGAATAGGCATTTACTGGACCCGCATGCTCCATCGTCGACCTCATCGTCGCTTACCATCAGGCGAGATCGAGGTCAAATGCGGGTTTAGTAGACAATTACAAAAAGCATTTATACAAATCGGTCCAGTATTTATTAATAATCTAGAACAAAACTAGTAGACAAACATATCTGACCATGTAGATTTAAAATTGGTATAAATTTTGTTATACAACACAGTTTCTAACATGACCGAAAAAGTAATCGATACCGAGTAGGTAGTATCGATACTTACTTACTCCGCAAAAAATAAAAGTATCGATACCAGTATCGATACTTTTATTGTTTGCGGAACCTTACCCAAAATTTGCTGATTATGCACTGATGATGTGATTCTGGTGGTGGTGATGTGATTTGGGGCAGCAGCCGAATTTGCAGCTGTTAAAAAAACGGGATAAATACTCCGCTCTCCAACAGAACTACCTGTTCGTCCCGTTCGCGGTGGAGACAACGGGTTGTTGGGGACCGGAGGCGAGACAATTCGTGACAGAAATTGGCCGTCGCCTCAGGGAGAGGAGTTGTGATCCTCGGTCCGGGTCGTACCTGGTGCAAAGGTTGGCCATGGCGATCCAGCGCGGTAACGCCGCGAGCGTTATGGGCACCTTTGCACCGGGGACGACAAGGGGCGGGCTAATTGAATGACTTATATTTATTATTAGAAAATTATTATTATTTTGACATTTTTTTTTTATAAATTAGCTACGACAAACAGGCAGACGGGCCTACTTTTGGTAAGTAGTCACCATCGCCTAGAGACACGTGCAATACCAGGGGCATTGCTTGTGTGTTGCCGGCCGTGGAGGGAGAGGACTTTTTTAACGTTCTTTTTGAAGCATCCCATGTCGTAGCCCTGTGGAAAAACGTCGGGTGGAAGAGAGTTCCACATTTTACAGGGGCGTGGCAGAAACGTTCGTGTAAAACGGGTCGTGGTAGACACCCAAGACATGTAACTCATTTATGATTGATTGATCCACTCCCGCGCGAGTGCGCCCTCAGTCCCCCCCCCCCCCTCCACTCCTATATATTGCCATAAAGTCCGCTTCACATAGTGGCACCAATTACCGGAGATGCTGTATCACTCCTAGGCCTGCACTCCATTCACCCCCCTCAGTGACGACTCGCCTGCCTGTCGATACTGGTATCGATACTTTAATTTTTTGCGGAATCTTACCGAATTTTGTTGATTACTGATTTTGTTGATTGTTGATACACTGATGATGTGATACTTGTAATGAATGTAATTCTATTCGATTCGATTCTATTCTATTCTACTAAATCAATCGTACTAGGTACCTATATTCAATACAAATAGATATATAGAAACATTTTATTGTACACGAAATCAGGAAAAGTAAAAACTAATACAGCTGTTAAAACTTGGGTATATATATATGTATATATATATATATATATATATTATAATATTCAAAAGATGCTATTATTCGAATAGGTGCAAGTATGTACCTAAGCCTGTGGTGACACAGTTGAGTCAATGGAACACTTGCTGTGCGAATGTGACTCGTTAGCTAGCGAAAGCGTATGAGGCTTCTGGGGGTATCCTACCCGAAACCAGAGGACTATAGGCTCCTGTAAGCTGTACAGCGTCCTTGATGCAAAGCATCTTTAAGGAACAGGAAGGAGACTAAGGTAAGAGGTGAGCACAAATGATCCCTGAGGGTCGAAGTGCCGCTGGGGTTATCCCCGGCCCCCTGTCGTAAGATAAGATAACTATGTACCTATGTAGATTTATTTGTCTCTTGTAAATTATTATTATAATATCCGACCGAATTGCTTCCAGAAAAAGGTGGGTAGGTGCCTCTTTCTAGCGCTTTCGGCTCGACTTTGCGGGGCACTTCCGTGCTCCCAGAGCTCTGGTCCAATTAGCCTGGGGTTACTCCTGAGATTACCTGCGAGTAAATGGAGAAATCAACAAAAGATAATTTCTTTATTGAAAAAACCTATTACAATTTTATGACAGGATGTCCCAACTCAAAATTGTAGTCATAATACTATAATGATTGCCACCCTCATCAAATGAGGAATATGACGGTACTACCCCACGCTCAGTCTTGCTGAACTTCTTCCAGGCAACCTTAGTAGTGGAGATGATTACATGAAATTAATTAGGGTCAGTTTATATGAAAACGCCGGACCACCCGCCGCGCGACGTGTTTCCTTAAAATATACGAGTTTTTATTACTGGATTTATTTTAAACCGCGCGTGCGAACCGCGTCAGTACGAGTAATAAGAACCCCTGTATTTTGGCGACAGCGCGCGTGGCGAGCGATTGGGCGTTTTTATATAAATCGACCCCTAGAGTCGCATTCTTTTCTTCATATCATCAACGTATATGTATATCGATCGCCTGCCTGTTATCTACCCACAGTATGCTACATCTGTATGAGCAGTGGCCTGATGTTCACGTGGCCCTCTAGCACCTACCTACTATTCGAGTCCCTCAACACGACCTTAAACCGGCCCATGACAGAGTCGGAGCTGTCGTTGGTAAGCAGCCTGCCGTCCCTAGGGGCCATCATCGGGACCCCCGTAGCAGGGTACTACCTGGACGTATACGGGAGGAAGTATTGCGCGATCATATCGACTTTGTTCCATGTGGTAAGTGTTTCTTCAATTTATATAAAAACGTCCAACCGCACGCCGCACGCCCGCGCTTCATCTAAATACACGGGTTTTTATTACTCTATATATCTGGACGCATTCGGAAGGAAGGACCTTTTGCTCGTTTATTTCGGCGTTGTCGCGTTTTGAATGAATGAATGAATGAATACTCTTCTTCTTCTCTTCTTCCTCTTTCTTTCTTTAGAGAAGAGAACCCAAAGATAAATTAAACTTTTTTTTTAAATGCGTGTAAACGCATTGTCACCCACATACATCTTCTTTTTCCAAGTCGTGTTCCTCATTGCTGAGGGTCGTGATCATTCTAAGGATTAATCACATAGAACGACTGTCTTGGCAGATTTAATGGGGTTGTTTGCCATTGCCTTCCCCATTTCACACACTGGTTATCTCAGCGTGCAGGTTTCCTCACGATGTTTTCCTTCACCGTCAGAGCAGTCGGTAAATGTACGTAAGTCTTCCGATAAAATAGAAAAACTCATTGAAGAACCCGGACCTCCCGCATGGGAGTCCGGCGTCCTAGCCACGGCGCCACCGACGCTCCACCCACTTACATATACCTACGTATATTAGAATTATATACAGTGTACCTCTCCCTGTAGTAATACCTACCTGTAGTTTATTTAATTTATTTAACGAGCACATACCATGGGGCAGTACTTAGATTGTCGCAGTTGTTAGTTTGTTAACTTTGTACAAGGACTGGTTGAACATCAACGATGTGTGTTTACACGCGAGTGTATTTACTCAAGCCTTAGCTGAGCCAGGTGCCTATTGCCAATTGTATTATGGAGGGAACTAAATATGTATTATTTTATATTTTTTTATGGCAACAAAATGTTTTTTTTCTTCTTTAAAGATTTTGAAATTGAAATGAAAGGGGTTCCATCCTCATGTTGTTGATATCCCATCTGCTCGTACGAAGCGATTTGCTCCTTCGTTCATTATGCGAACGGCTAAGGAACGGAACAGCCTGCCGGCGTCTGTATTTCCCGAAACCTACAACCTTGGGATCTTCAAGGCCAGAGTGAATAGGCATTTACTGGACCCGCATGCTCCATCGTCGACCTCATCGTCGCTTACCATCAGGCGAGATCGAGGTCAAATGCGGGTTTTGTAGTAAAAAAAAATTAAAAAAAATCACCTACTCGTTATAGAAGTTTTATATGGAAACCGCGTCTGCACATGCGCTGTGGACATCTCCCCGTACATTCAGTCGGCCAATACTATAATAAGCTCAATTGCGCAAACCCTTTGGTTCGTTGTCAGTGCTCACGTCATCATTTTAGACCAAACGGCGCTACGACTCTGGTTTGTGATATAAAATTAGATTTTGTCATAATAGCTAGGTAAGTATAGTCGACCACTGGCTAAAGTATACCATCTGTCAAAAACCTCCGATTAATTCTCAACCTTATGCCTGCGCAATATGGTATATCTCACATTTTAACGTTTTGGGTAGGTTGATCATAATGATTTAAAAAAAATTAAGATGTACCCACCTAATTAATGTTTGAAAAAAATCACGAAATAGTCTATTAATAATGCCTACCTTATAAGTAGTGATCGGAGTAGGTAGAGCTGTTTTTGGTACTTGCCACATACGGTCATAATATGGATAAGTATGCCTAATAATCCCGGGATTTCCGGGATTGAATAAATATATTATTTAGATTTTTAACGTTATAAAGCCTCGTACGGAACCAGTTCCGAAACTCCGGTTCTGTAGACGGCCGAAGGGATATTTGTTTTGTTACACATTTAAGATTGGTGGCGAAATAATTTTTTTTAAGATTCATGGCGCTAGTGTACCTATGGTAGTGTTTTAACTTCTTCGTAAGTTCACAATTTTAAAAAAATCGTAATCCGCCGAGTAAGGGCGAGGTTTATAAAAGTAATTTACAACATTAGCTCGATAACTTAAAACGGGATCCCGAAATCATATCCATATTAATATAACCTTTGAGGACATTAACCCGAAAGAGCTCTACCTACTCCGATCACTGCTTATAAGTGACCCTAGTGCAACTCTCGTCCGTATTTACATTGTTTTTTATCGATATTGACAATTTTTTTATGTTAAAAGAAAGAAAGAATGTATTTGCAATACACACACACATACAAACAATTAGGCACAGATAAAAAATGAATTAAAGAAGATATAAGATAAATAATATTAAACAAATATATTACAAAAACAAATAAATAAGCAAAAGTAATTAAGTTTGATGAAGGTGGTGTGCAGCACCGGAAAAAGGGAACTGCCTCAGCCTGTTGCCGCAGCGTTTTACTTACTTGTAGGAGTATGTTTAATCCTGAAGTACCTAAAGCAATATCATCTATGCTATTAACAATGTATCTGAAACACCTTTTGTTATACCCTGAAAGGACGGACAAGTAATAAAAACTCGTATTTCAGATCGCCTGGGCTATGATTATAGCAAGCGACAGAGTGGAAATCATCATAACATCCATGTTCATATCGGGAATCGGCGGAGCTGTGTTACTCATTGTACCGATCTACGTCAGCGAGATCTGCCAGGAATCCATACGAGGCACCTTGGTTGCTAGTGGCATGATCTTCTACACTTTAGGAATATTGACGTCTTTTCTGCTAGGCGGACTGCTGGAATATAAGTTGATGAACTACATTGGCCTGACTATTTCTGTGGTTGGAGTGATGATGCTGTGGATGATAAAGGATTCGCCGATGTATTTGCTGCAGAAGGGAAATGACGAGGTACCTAACCATTTCATGTGTTCATGAGAGGGTTATTGATATGCCGTGTGAAAGGCACGGGGCGTTAACAGACAATCACCTGCACAAAAAGGTGGCTTTTTATGGTTACATACCTAAATTGTTAAAAATTGTGCATTGCATGGTTCGAACCCGGAATTCCAATGTCCTAGCCACTACACCACCGACGCTTTGTATAACTTTATAAAAATATAAATACTTCCTAACAACCGGACTAATAACTGACCAAAAAATCTTATTTCAGGAAGCGGCGAAATCCCTCGCGTTCTACAGAAGCATCAAACCGAACAGCAAGGAAGTGCTCCGAGAAATGAACGCCATGCGACGAGTTCTCAACACTGATCCGGATGCAAGCTACGGTCAGTACCTACTTGTTCAGGATTCTTCTTATGTGTTTGTTTTTAAACGACCCAAGTATCACAACAGATAGCTTTGTAAAACTCGACTGCACCTCGTTTCGTTTTTAAACTAGCACTCTTAAAATGGCTATCATTACGTGACAGTGGCATTTAAAACCACAATTGTGATTTTCTTTTGTATTGGATAATAAAGGACACTACAGAAATGGTATTAAAAAAAAAGCTTTCGGTAGCCGAAAAAAAGGAAATATTATTGCATTGCACCGTATGCATTATTATATTATATTATACCAATATTTTTCGGTTACAGAACCTGTGAACCCTGAGGAAGAAATGTTGAAACCTATTACAAATCCAGTAGAAGCTAAGGAAAAATTGTCATTATGGCAGTTTATTAGTAAGTAAGAAAATATCTATTATATTATTATCCAATGTTCTGTTACATGTTCATTTGCACTGGTCAAAGAAGAGATCTGTCCTCCGAGATACAGGAACTTCCTAGTTCGGAGGTCAGCGCCTATAGTAGGATAACTGGTTGCTCACTAATTTTATTTAGTTTAATGTAACATATGCTTAAGTTCCTACTCCATTGTAATCTTACCGTACAAATAAACTATTCTTATTCTTATCTTCTGTAAGACCATTATACCCTGGTACATTTAGATGAGTGATCAATATTGGTGCAGGGTTTCCAAGATCTTGGACTGTTTTTTTCCGTGTATGTCCGGATACACGGAAAAAAGATTTAGATTATCCCTACCGCCACTGGGCAAGCGTCTCGTACGAGGCCACTAAACCAAAAAAATTGTTGGTGGTAGGAGAGGCCTATGTCCAGCAGCAGCGGACTAGAGTAGGCTGCTGCTGCTGATGATGATGATATACTTACCAGTAAAGATTTTTTTAGTTTAACATTTCGTTTTTAAGAAAATCTCAGCGATTTATGCTGCTACAGTCTGTCCTCTAGATGCCGGCTAGCAGGGTTCTAGGACAGTGCGCAGATGAAGTAATAGAAGAATTTGGTGATAAATAATATATTTTAAGGAAAAGAACACAGAAACAGTAACACAGAAAATAGGTAGTAGTAGGAAATAAAAGTGAACGGGAGACGTCCGTTCGAGACAAAATACAGAGAAAAAGTGAAAATACAAATAAAACAATGAAATTAATGGAATAATGAAATTTAGAAATTGAATGAGAACATGATTTTGAATTTAAATGAAGAAATGAAGATGCCAATACGAAATGAGATGAGATAAACGCTAACGATGAGGTTGAAGTTGATGGCAAGGAGGTTGAAATGGACGATGAAGTCGACATCGTTACAATGCAAATTAGATAGGTAATAGATTCCCGTACCGTACCTAACCATTGCTAGTTTTGTTCACAGAACGGTCCCGCTCGACGCGCCAAGCGATTTTCGTGATCCTCACCCTTGTCACAACCTCCATCTTCCAAGGCCATGTGGTGGTGCAGGTCTACGTCGAACCCCTGTTCGCGGAGGTTGTTCCCAACATGCCCACGCTAGTGAACAGCTTGGTGTTCAACCTTATTACTCTGGTCTTTGGATTCGTAACCGCGTTCTTGCTGGAGAAAGCTGGACGGCGGGTGAGCTCTTTGGTTTTATGATTGCCTGGTAGCTTGGTGTTTTTCAATACCTACACCAGGGTACAAAATATAAAGATACAGAAAATTCGCTTCCACTGTAACCAGAAGAGAGACCCTTGTGAAAAATATTTCTATAGAAAGTATTTAACTATGAGACTACAAAACCATCATTAACAACTCTTTTTCATCTGTGGAACAATTCTACTGTCCATTCACGAGAAATTATTTTTTTGGGAGTGTTGTTAGTTTTGGTAGAGGTAGCCTCTTAAACTTATCCAATTTTCTCTCTCCAGCCACTGATGATTTACGCGTCGATCGGATCCGGTCTCTGCTGCATAATAATAGGAACTCAGCTGCAACTGCACTGGGCGCCTCATTGGATGACAGCCGCCCTGATATTCCTGTTCTGCATAGTTTACACCTTCGGGGCGGGAACTGTGCCCTACATACTCGCTCCGGAATATTTCCTACCTGAGGTAAGCTCTATTATACAGCTTAGGGGTCATCTATAAATGACCACAAATTACGTGTCCCATACACTACAGTGTCGATATTCGGATTTGGGTCAAGGTCATTTTTTTTAATGCTCTAACGGTGTAGGAAAACATCGTGAGGAAACGTGCACACTGAGATGACCCGTGTGTAAAATGGGGTAGGCACAAAAGATCCTCAAGGGTCGAAGTGTCGCTGGTTATTCCCGGCCTCCTATCATAAGATAAAAAAGGTCATTTTAGTTGGGTCATTTTATGTGATGTCTATGGACGAGCGACGGTGATCGGATCACTTACCACCAGGTGACCCGTTTGCTTATCTGCTCTCCTTATACAATAAAAAATCTTTCTTACCTTTGGTTCTAGGTGAAAACATTCATGACAATGTTGATATTGGAGTGGATATTCATCAGCTACTTCGTGATCCTGTTAATCTTCAACCCCCTGGTGGGAGCCATAGGCCTGGGAGCAGTCTTCTACATATTTGCTGCATTCTGCTTCCTCACTGCTGCGTTCTCTGCTGTGTACCAGCCGGAGACGAAGGGGCTATCAATCGCTGAGATTCAGGCATTGTTCGTGAGGAAAAGAGGACGAAAACATTGAGGAGTGTTTTATTTAATTTTAATGTCCAACTTCAAAGGTTGCCTGGAAGAGATCGCTTTAAGCGATAAGGCCACCTTTGAACATATCGTGTTACTATTCCTGTAGTTTTTACTTTTCCTGTATTTGTGTACAATAAACTGTTTCTATCTATCTATTTATTGTTGAATTATTAAATGATTAGACTTAAATAATATACTGTTTCACGGTATTTTTATTATTTTATATTAATTACGACCGGATTCGTTTACACATCTTCAGGTATTTTTTAAACGATGTGTTTTTTTTAAACGATGAAACACACGTGTAACGAAACCTGTTGTAATTAATAAAATACCGTGAAACAGTATATTATTTAAGTCTAATCATTTACTACAATCTTTAAACATTTTCAAGGCACAGGTTAAGGCCCACTATCTATCCCAATGACTCCTTCCTTCCTTTACTTTTCCACAACTTTGGTTTCTAGTTATATTTTAATATTATGTATGTATGTATATATGCATGTGTGTATATATAATATGTAGATATTTTATGTATAAGTATATATAAATATATTTATTTGTATGTGCATATTATATATTATTGTAAACGGTGCACAACCTACCTCTTTCTACCTAAATTACCTTACCGAAACCTACAACCTTGGTATCTTGAAGATACCAAGGTTGTAGGTTTCGGCCAGAGTGAATTGGCATTTACTGGACCCGCATGCTCCATCGTCGACCTCATCGTCGCTTACCAACAGGCGAGATCGAGGTCAAACGCGGGTATAATATTATAACTGTTTCGGTCATTGCTGTGAGTGAAATAAACATATTACTTACTTACTTACATTAGAAATGGAGCAAGTTTACTTTCTTCAGTTTGTTTGTTGACGGAAATATTTGGCGCGATATGACTGGTATTCCCGCGCAGATTATGGTACAAAGTACAAGTACTCGTACAATGTTAGAGAACAGTCCGCCCCGTGCGATGTACGATGGTAGACGTTATTATCTTTTTATTAGACACTCCGAATAATCACGAAGTTTAATGATGATTTGATTATATAAAGATTAATACATAATTCAGGGCATACACAGTAATCTACAAACTGCTACGAAATAGCAGTCACAGTTGCAAGGGGGGGGAGGGATGGGGGATCATAACCCCCCAAACCTTGGCAGTTTACTATATAAGGTCCTTTTTTATTAGTAGCAAATATTACCACTTTATACGAAAAAATAACCCTGTTACTTGTATGAAATTTTCCATACTAAAGAAAAATAAACCCCATTATTTTGCGCCTCGGTGGCATAAACTCATCCATGTCGTTATGAATGAAACGAGTTTCATTCATACTTTTTATTTCAGTATTAGAATAGCAATAATTCATTCATTTGTAGAATTTTCAAACAAAAATGTAATAATTAAAATTAAAAAAAATTTGCGCTAATATTTTTGTTATAAGTTATAACGTAGAGATGACGCCCTAGAAATATTTGTCGCTAATAAAATAGGACCCTATATGTGTCTCCCTCCCCCCTCCTAAATGTTGATCTAGTACGTACGAGGTATATGAAACTTTATTGTCTCTCTTGTTCAGGCCGCTCGTAGGCCTCTGATATGACTTAACGAATGCTGTAGAATGACATGCAGCCAGGACCGACATTTTACGTGCTCTCCGAGGCACGGAGGAGCTCAAATGAAAATGTGCCACTATAGCGGTCACCCATCCTGATTCTGACCGCGCTTAATGTTGCTTTAATTGCACGATCACTTTTGGACCATGTTCGCACTTCGCTAGGAGCCTCTAGTTACTCGTATTAAATTCCTCAGAAATCCCAGAAATAGTAATAGAAATATTCCAAGCCAAGTTACTGGATCAGTCATAGAGTGATTGCCCGCTTTAGGAACAATCATACATACATACTTAAACATTCATACATATTTTTTAATAACTTCATGCTATGTCCCTTGCGAGGCAGAAAGAATGGAGCGCCACGAATCTCTATCTTGCCACGCCTCTTTTGCTTCCTCTAATCAGTTTTAATGAAAAGAGTTCAGACAAATACTAAGTGAAAGACTTTTTTTACGTAGGTAATATTTAGCTGTCAGCAGTGAAAAGAGCGTCGGTGGCACAGTGGCCAGGACACCGGACTCCCATGCGGGAGGTCTGGGTTCGAAACCGTGTAGTGCCATGTAATGAGTTTTTCGTATTTTTCGAAGACTTACGTACATTTACCGACTGCTCTAACGGTGAAGGAAAACATCGTGAGGAAACCTGCACACTGAGATGACCAGTGTGTAAATTGGGGTAGAAGGGTCGAAGTGCCGCTGGGATTATTCCCGGCCCCCTATTAAAAGATAAGATATAGCTGTCAGCAGGCAATCAATAGCCCTGTTTCCCCTACCTGAAACTAAATCTCTGTACCGATTTACTGAAAAACAACTATAAAAGTCAAGGAAATCTTATATCTTATAACTCCACCTCCTCACAGTCATATTTGCCGACTACTTAGTTTTATCTCTGACTAAACACGTATTGAAGAAACACTAATCTAGATTATACTGATGGAACACACATCTGTAACGTCTTCTTGGGTACAGATCTGTCCATGAAATAGATAGTTTTTCACAATACAACGTGGTGATAGTGAAGTGAATTTGAAGAAAAAATGGGGATATTCTATCAAGCTCTTGGAACTATTGCCAGTATGTACCGTTAAATAATTACCAAAAAGTAGATATTTTGTACAATCTGTAATTTATTTTAGGGTTTATCGCACGTCTCTTCTCGTCTCGAGAAGCTCGTGACGCTCCATTATCTTTGCCTACCCCGTAAGGCGATAGCGTGAAGTTATGTTTGTGTCGCAGCCCGATTGTATAATCCCTTTTTTAAGCGTATTATGAGCCAATGATTTTCGGTAATTCACGGTATTTCTCGGTGATATGATTTCCACTTTCTACCATGGGTGAGAAAAAAGTCATGCTTTCTGCACTGGACGCCATGTTTGTTGTTATGAATCTGCATATTCATTGAGCGGTAAAAGTTGGAACTAAAATTCGACTGCAGTAAAAAAGGCTGTGCTAACCATGTTCCGTCCCCAGCCTGCTACCTCTGCATGAGCACTGGCCTGATGTATGCCTGGCCGTCCAGCACCATCAAGATCTTCGAGTCAGCCAACACGACTCTTCACCGCCCCATGCAGGAGACGGAGCTGGCTCTCTTCGGAAGTCTGTCGTCCGTAGGGGCGCTGATAAGCACTCCAATTGCTGGGTTCTTCCTGGACAGGGTTGGGAGGAAGTATTGTGCTGTGGCGTCGGCTTTGATGCACGTGGTAAGCATTGTTCATAACTGGAAAAATTAATCAGATACAAATCAGAATAAGTAAATTCGATGGAACCTTGTCATTGTGACTGAATTCAGTCAAATGTAAATGCATTCAGTACGGTGTCTGCGATTTACGAGTTCCTACAGTCTATAAACAGAAAGCTGTCTGTCTAACATCATCATTATCATCACATCACTAGCCTATTAATGTCCCCACTTTTGGGGCACAGGTACAAGGGGGGTACGGGCCATGATCCACCGAGCGGGCCCAGTGCTGATTTGGTGGATTTCACACACCTTCGGAAACTATTAATTTCCTCAGACATGCAGGTTTCCTTACGATGTTTTTCCTTCACCGTTAGAGCGGTCGGTAAATGTACGTAAGTATTCGGAAAAATTCGAAAAGCTCATTGGTACACGAGGAATTGCATAGTTACGAACCCGGACCTCCCGCATGGGAGTCGGGCGTCCTAGTCACTAGGCCACCGACGCTCAATTGTAGTCTAAATCTTAAAATTAATTAATCGACTGAATTCAGTCAAGTGTAATAAATATTTCAAACAGCCTGTAACTTCCAGAGTCAGATTGGACTTCCGGAGGAGAGGTGTTCCCCTTTGGATACGCCTCTTATTGTGATATTTGTACAGTGATATTTTATAGTGATACAAATTTGTATTCGACTTTCGTTTTTTATCACTTCCTCAGATCGCCTGGACAATGATAACAACCTGCAACAGAGTCGAAGTTATCCTCGCAGCCATCTTCATATCGGGCATCGGCGGCGCTGTGTTCCTCATTGTACCGGTCTACGTCAGCGAGATCTGCCAGGAGTCCATACGAGGCACGATGACCTCTGGCTCCATGATCTTCTACTGCATTGGGGTCCTGTTCTCCTATTTACTGGGAGGGTTTCTGGAGTACACCACCATGATATACTCGTGCCTGTCGATGTCGGTGGTTGGAGTTCTCATGCTGGGGGTGTTGAAGGAGTCTCCAGTGTATTTGATGAAGAAGGGTTTGGAAGATGTGAGTAAGTTTATAGGGATTAACTCATAAACTCTCACGTCCATAATCCCCGAGGAACCACCATTCACCACAGGTAGTTCCCACTTTTCGCCGTGATTTGGTGGGCAAACGTGAAGTGAAGTGGTGAGACTACCGCCATCTATAAGGTGTAAAGTATCCAGTCACCTCGTACGGGAAGAGTTGGGATGGTGCTATTCTGTAGAGCCGGCACCACACAGCTAGGGGATCCGTATTCAAGGGTTTGGGCAACTACCTACGCATATATAATATTGTCAATTTTCATACATTTGATATTTCAAATGTATATGTGGAGACCAGTATGGTGAATTCCATATAATAACATTTCAGGCAGCTGCGAAGTCCATCGCATACTACAGGAGCATAGACCCTGACTCCAAGGAAGTTCTGCAAGAGATGGATTCGCTGCGACGAGCGTTCAACGCGCAGATGGAGACTGAACTCAGTAAGATTCGCTCTAAGACTCCGCTTCTTTCCTTTCAGCTACAGCACCTTACGAAGCTGTGGTAGAGTAAAAACTATAAGTACTATACTACTACTATAAGGTACTTACTTACAATAAAAACACTTTGATTTGATTGTGATTCGATTTGTGATATACTGTTTCACGGGTTTTAATTGTATTTTATTAATTACGACCGGTTTCGTTTACACATCTTCAGGTATTTATACAGTGTAAAACCGATCTTCAGGTATTTATACCTGAAGATGTGTAAACGAAACCGGTCGTAATTAATAAAATACAGTAAAAACCCGTGAAACAGTATATTATTTAAGTCTGATCATGTACTACAAGTTTCACCAAGTACCAACAACTGCAAGTATTAACCATTAAAAAAGGAACAATTTTTTATTGCTTGCTAGCGTATCGTATGGTTAGTGACCAACTTATTAGTCAGAGTTGTTCAGGCCGCCCGTAGGCCTCAAAATTAATAAGGCGTCGCATAAATAGTTAAAAGCGACCAAGTACAGTTCGACGTTTGCGTTCGACGTTACCGTTTGTATAGAGACTTTCTTCTATGATAGAGGTAACCATATGGGTAAACTTTTCTATAATAAAAGAGTCATAAAGGAAAGAACGCCCGCCCCCTATATACCTATTCATTGTGGAGGGAGACAACTTGTACTTCCATCCAAGAACAGAGCAGTAAATAAATACCACATACTCATTTAGCGTTAAGCGTAGATATTTGAATTACATGCAATAAACAGCATTATAAAGTAGATCTCGGTAGGAAAATTCCGCGCGTCACAAGTATTATCTAAGGATTTACAAGTTTATTCTTCTATCTTGTATCTGTATACTACTTTATTGTACTAAGTAATTCTATAATTATTGCTAAACTAAAATAAAATAAAATTTAAGTCCTCCTCCGTAGTCTCCTCTACGCCGTAGCAGCCATAGCTTGAGCGTAGCGATTTGAAGGTGGTAAAACCCTGTATAAAGTCAGCCTGGAATGGTACCCTTTTACCCATTTCTGCCGCAAACCAGCAATGATTGCTTCCTGAGTTTCGGTTTGAAGGGTAAGAGAACCAGCATAATTACCGGTACATGAGGAACTCTATCTAAGTCATAATTTTAAGATTCGTACAAACACTTTTCGAGAAAATCTCAAACAGTTTTGCTCCTGTATACATTTAGCTACCTACATGATTTTTATTTATAACTTTCCTATACATACTCGTATTTATAAGTCGTCGATTTTAATAATAATGATCTTTATTTAACAGTTCTCATGTCACCTGAAGAAGAGAAGCTGAAGCCTATCCAGCAAAGCCAAGAAAAGGTGTCGTTATGGCAGTTTATAAGTAAGTGTGCACAGGGCATGTTAAAACTAAAATTATGAAGAATTATGAGCAGTTAGTCATATTTTTTTATTATTTTTTTGTTCTCTGTCCAGGGTTCACGGGACCTAAAGAAACCTTTGAAAGGCTTGCGTAGGGACACGAGTCCAACACGTAGAGGCATTGTTAGAGTAATTACTACTAATTACTATACAATTGTGTCATTAATATTATTTATTATTACATTACATTATTATGCAATAATGCAGATGTCAAAAACACTCAATCATTTTAAATACAATTACAATCTATATTATAAATACATTCACGTAGTCAGATATTATAATGTGACTTCTGTAAACCTCGGTAAGGAACAACTGACCAAGTCTATATATTTAGCAACTACGTTCAATATTAAATCAATCATCATCAATCATCAAATCAATCATATTAAATCAATATTAAATCGCTAAACGCCCTGCGAATCCAGTATAACAATGCCTTCAGAATGCTATTGAGGCTGCCTCGCTTCTGCAGCGCCTCCGGAATGTTTGCGGAGGCCGCTAAGACCGCCTCCTTGCTGCACGGAGTGGAGGGCGGCAACAATGGCATTCTGAAGATGATAGCGGGCAAGTTTGAATGTCCTATGATCAGACACTGGGTTCGTGTGTTGACCGGGTTCGGGGAGGTGCCTGATGAACGCTTTATAATTACCACTTACCTAAAATGTATTTAATAAATAATTACTATCATAGTCTTAAGTACTTGATTTGTTAGTAACAAAATTGGATACCTGTTATTCCTAGGAATAAATTGATTGATTGATTTATTATTTAGATGCGAACAGTCCTCGTGACCGGAGCATTTGATGTAATTGCTCAGTTTGCAAAGCAGACTAAAACCTTTTGGCTTTTTCATTTCTTCCTTAGAAACTGAATTTGTATGAAAACTTTTAAAATTCGAAAGAAGAAATAGGTAATAAAATAAGATTTCCAAGATCTTTGATATCAGATGGGACCTTTGGAACGGTAACAGTCAGGTTGTTGGAGTTTGAGTTCAAATGTTTAGCCCTTGACACATCTGGAACCTTGAGGATCTTATACTGTCCAGGAAAATGTAAGAGGAGGAGGAGGAGGAGAATTTTTAATTTAGAGTTATTTCGAACTAAGAACTCTGTGGACAAAAGGCAATTGAATTCCTTTGACACGAATCTTTATCCAAGATCCCTACCATGAAAATTCTTTCACAGTCAATTATTTCTTATTTTCAGGACAGTCCCGCTCGACCCAGCGAGGGATTATCATAACCCTCACCCTGATCACAGCCTCAATTTTCCAAGGCCTGGTGGTGGTTCAGGTCTATGCTGAACCTCTGTTCGAAGAGGCCGTTCCCAACATGTCTCCGACTTTTGCTTGTGTTCTGCTGGCTGTTATAACGGTGTTGGTGGGATGCGTCGCTGCTTACTTGACGGATCTGATTGGACGAAGGGTGAGGCTCTCTTTTTTATAATGTCCTAGTACCAACTACCACTTGTAATCATCGCATAATGATTACTGTCTGTCTACTTGACGAAACTAAAGACAAGTCTTCTAAGGCGCGACGGCTCTCTTCCATATATCTCATTTTTATCTGGTATAGATTATCGTTCAACAATTTTAAAAATCCTGTAAAAACACATCACCATCATAATACCATGTAAATACAATGCCATCACCCTCCCACACACTAAGTACCTCACATACACACTAATGTCCTCATTCATGCAAACGAACACATTCATACATCACAACACACACACACTGTTGCTTTCTTCGTCCGTGCAGTCACTGAGGGGCCAGCTGAAAATCAGCGCTGTGGCTTGCCTGAGCATTATGCTGAGCTGGTGTATCCTTTTTGGCACTGTACTACACCGGATGTTTTATGCTGCATGTATTAATCTCTGTATACTTCTGTATTGTATTTTATATTCTGGTGTTTATATTGCTAAATAAACGTTTTCAATTTCAATCATCCAAAATGGAAGGCGTCATGTAAAATTACTGCTCTTTAGGGGAGGGAGGGCTATTTCCAATAAAACTTGAGTTTCCCATTCCTTCCCTTAGGCTGACATGGTCTCCTTGTCATGTACCAAATCCTCTAAACACAGACAGTAAATCATCCAGGCTATTGAATTTCTCCTAGGGTATTCCTTGTCCTTTCCAGATCGCGCTGGCCATATTCCTGTCCACGAGGAATATTTTTTTTCCACTTGAACAGATCAATCAGACTATGATGCAACTACAAGTGTTTTATATTCCTTTTCGCTGGACCACCTAAAAGTAGTGTCCGACCGAAACTAGTTTTTACAGCCGAAACCGAAACCGAATTTCGGCTTCTGTCTCAGTTTCGGCCGAAACCGAAAACAAAACCGAAACTTTATTTTATGGTAATTCCTGATTGTTTTTTTGTTTTTTTTTGAGCCTGTTTTAGTTAATTTTAGCTGGCTTCATTTCCTTTAAGTTGCATGCAGTCTCTTTTTATCTTGTGATCATCACTCTAGTTCGCCATGCTATTTTCTATCAGATCATCTATAATTAAAACCATCTCTTCCCCAGCCCCTGATGATCTACGGTTCGCTAACTTGCGGTATTTGCTGCGTGATACTAGGAACACAGCTCCACCTGCACTGGGGACCGCACTGGATGAAGGCATTCTTCATCTACCTGTTCTGCACCGCCTTCATGCTGGGAGCGGGGACGGTGCCCTATGTGCTCGTTGCTGAGGTCTTCTTACCGGAGGTGAACTATTTGGAATTCATGCTTGCCTGGTCCACATTTCATAATTCTAATGCTGATGAAGGAAAACATCGTAAGGATCCCCTAGGTCAGGTTTTTAGACTTTCTAAGCCTCGGATTGCACGAGTCCACTTCCAACCCCGGTTCGGTTCGCTGCAACCAATCACACGCGGTCCGCCCTCCCCCACTTGACATCAGTGCTTGATTGGATGCAGAGAACCGATCTGGGGCTGGAAGCGGACTTGTGTGTAATCCGAGACTAAGAATATTTTTGGCGTACAGGCAACATTCGCCAATTTCTCCCACGTAACTGAGGTCAAATGGTGACAGTTTGTAGATACTTATTTGTATGGAAAACATTACCCTCCTCCTGAGGCAGACGGGTAAAAAATTCAGAAACCGCAATTTACCAATGTGAAGATCTCCTTACTATTTTCTAGTCATCATCAGGTTTTCAAGGTTCGTGGGAAGGACACCATGGTCCTATACATTTGAGCTCAAATTCTAACCGTCTATTATTACCGCTCCAGAGATCCTATCTGACATCAAAGATACTCCAAGATCTTGGAAACCTCCGGTCTAATTTTATCAGACATAACTAAGAAAACTCTTGGCAATAGGGTTCAAATCGGATCATCGGTTGTTGAGTTATGATGCTAGAAGTTAAGACAATTACACAAACATGTAAACAAACGAACAGATGAACAAACAAACACGCCCTTCCTCGATCGGTCGGGGGTTAAACAGCCTTTATTTCCAGGTAAAAAGCTTCATGGCGATGCTGGTAATCGAATGGGCGTGGATCTGCAACTTCGTTATCCTGTTCATCTTCAACCCTCTGGTAACTGCCATGGGCTTGGGGCCAGTCTTCTATCTCTTCGCCGCCATCTGCCTGCTGTCCTCGGCGTTCGCTGTGGTCTACCAGCCGGAGACTAACGGGCTGCCGGTGGATGTTATACAGACGCTGTTGGTGGGGCAGAGGAAGCGAGAGTTATGGTTGTAGGTTTATGTTAGTAAAATAAATTAGTATTAAATTAGATTTGTTATTTGAAATTTTTATTTATTCCAAATGTTTGGTAGCCATCGTACCTCGCTGTAATATTATTAGAGAGTTATCGTGCCGCTGCTAACCTTGAGAACTTAGACAGAGTACTTATCTATTCCATGTGCCGGTATCTCTCTTACCCTACATCTCTCGTACCCCACTCTGCACAGTACCCACCTTAAAAAATAGAAGTAGTAAGTAGATTGTAGAAACTTCCGTGGCTTTTAATGTGTCCTGTGCTCTAAGATATATCTAGGGGGTTATGTTGTTGCGTTCATGCTGTCTTGGAGTGTTCGTCCTATTTTATTGTTTAAAAACGGTTTACAGTGGTAATTTTTTCGTAAAACTAGTGTATTTTACCTAAAAATCGTCCGTGTTTAGTAAACGTTATACAAGACAGTGAAATGGGACTGAAATACTACAGTTGGTGTGGATCTGGCAACCTAACCTCCAATTGCACTTGGAATGCAAGACACTAGGCATTCCTAGTGCACACGACTCTCCCATAATCTCGACGTTGGTAAACTGTTTTTTTTTAAACAGACGCCAAAACGTTCGACTTATTTTCAAGACGTGTCATAAATCACAAGCAGGGTCCATTCATTAAAGAAAAAAAAAGTTGAAATTGAAATTGAATACGTTTATTTAGCACTGTAAACACCAGAATATAGAACACAATACAGAAGTATACAAAGATTAATACATGCAGTACAAAACATCTGGTGTGGTACAGTGCCAAAAAGGGTACACCAGCTCAGCATAATGCTGAGGCAAGCCACGGCGCTGATTTAATTTTTTTATATAAATCTACCTAATTCGTGCTTAATGGGTGTAAATGCGTTTGCTGGTTCATGAACTGTACTCACTCAATAACTGAGGGAGTTACTATTATATAATCCATTTCAATTCGTTGACGGTCATGTCCTGGTGTTAGACCGAGAGAGCATATATCGAAAATGTAAAGAATACAAAAAAAATGAATGAATGAATGAATGAATACTCTTAAAAAAAATTTACAAAATACAAAATAATTTATTAACTACACATTTTTTACAATTGTTTTGTCGATGTGCAGTGGAAGACAGAACCCGTCTGTGGAACCCTGTCGCAAAAAGTTTTTGTTATTTATTATTATAATCAAATATTTACACCTTTCTTAAAAGCACTACGGTTATAGGTGACGATTTTCTATGAACTTGGTACGTAGCCTCCCACTGCCATTCTGCAAAGAGTGCATTTTGTTTCTACTGGCAAAACTGCGGGATTTATAGGTATTCCTTTTTGGACATGACTCACACATACATAGGTACTTGCACATTGACAGTACGGACATGACAGCTATTCTATGTATCGTATTACGGCACCAGCAGTTAGCGATGGTATGCAATAATGCATGTACTTACATTAATTTTATGCAGTACGGCAGTGAAGATTGGTACTGCCAAAATGAGAAAAAGTATCGCGCGCGAACGTGTTAAATAACAGGAGTATGACTTGACTGTCCATATATTTTAACCAAAAAAATTCATTCGAAACGAATCGTATCGCAAAACTGAATCGCCAATGAAGTCCAAAGCGTGAATTTTGACAGGTACTCAAAAGATTTTGAAATTCACCTCTATGTAGAGTGCTCGCTAGCTTTTAAGCTGTGAGGACAGTGCGTTGCACCGCCTGTCAAATATAATCTAGACCCTGTACAAATACTAGGCCTCCATCGTGGCTCGCTGTCATTGTTCTAGAGGAAAGGGCGCTAGTAGTCCGATTTCTTTGGAGGTACTATTGTCATGTCATTTACGCTAGTAATATAAGTAAAGTAAAGTTTTTTTTTTATTAAATAAGGAGAGCAGACGAGCAAACGGACCACCTGATATTAAGTGGTATAGACATCTCACCTCACTGTATTAGAGGGTTTTTGATGCGCTGCTTACCTTGAGGACTAAGATGGATTGCCTCATGTGCAAAGTAAAGTAAAGTAAAAGTATAACTTACATTAAAAATTAAAAAAACAGCCGACGTAACCTTGCGGAGATATCCTTACTTTTTCCTGGTCTTCATCAGATCCTCAAGATTTCAGATGTGGGAAGGTCACCATAGTCATAAACATTTGAGCTCAAACTCGAACCACCTAACTGTTACCGTTCCAGAGATCCCATCATACTCTAACATCCCAAGATACTCCAAGATCCAATTTTCATCTGACATGGCTAAGCAAATTTAGCATGTTAGACCTGCGGCGCCTGTAGGAGGGGGAATAATTACTAAGTGTTTGCAGTTCTGAAAAGAACCGTAGAACATTAATAATTTATGAAATACTTTACTTACACGCTTTTTCGACTAGAGATGGCGTTACCTTTGGGTCCCAACACCCTTAACATCGTGAGGAAACCTGCATGTCTGAGGAAATTAAAAAAAATCCAAAGGCGTGTGAAATCCACCAATCAGCACTGGAGCCCGCTCGGTGGATCATGGCCCGTACTCCCTTGTGCAACGGGGACATTAATAGGCTGATAATGATGATGATGATGACTCTTAACTGAAATCCCCATTACTTGCCTAGGAGTCCTTACCTCAAACTCTATACCAATAACACTCGGATTAAGAGATCAATATTGTATGAAAAGCATAGCATTGATCCAGGATTAAATATTTAGTTAGGGCAAGTCCATCTGAATTATCACTTACCATGTCTGTCTTAAACTATTCGTAAGCCTTTCTCGTTATCTAATGTACTTTCGGTGATAAATTGCTGACATATACGTCAATCTTCACTGCAAAGTCATGCGGATTCAGTAATATTATTAGGAACAATGGTGACGTTCCATACATTTTGAGGCCATTGCATTGGTTCCAAAAAACATGTTCTACATATTCTTAATTCCCGACTTCTACAAATGTACGACTTGTTTAAACTTTTTTTTAAAGCATTGGATCCCGTTGTTTTTTATTTCATTTTATTTAGGTACTTACTAAGTGGGGTAGACGAGTTCTAGAGTGGATACCGCGGACAAGAAAGCGCAGTGTGGGACGCCCCCCTGCCCGGTGGACCGACGACCTGAAGAAGGTTGCTGGCGATGGTTGGATGAGGAAGGCGGAGGACCGAGTAATGTGGCGCGCTCTGGGAGAGGCCTATGTCCATCAGTGGACAGATACGGGCTGATAGATAGGTACTTACTGACCTATTTTATTAGGAGCGTCAGTGGCACAGTGGCTAGGACGCCGGACTCCCATGCGGGAGGTTCGGGTTCGAAACCATGCAATGTCATGTACCAATGAGTTTTTCGGTTTTTTCGAAAGACTTGCGTACATTTACCGACTGCTCTGACGGTGAAGGAAAACATCGTGAGGAAACCTGCACACTGAGATAACCAGTGTGTGAAATGGGGAAGGCAATGGCAAACCACCCCGTTAAATCTGCCACGAGAGTCGTTCTATGTGATTAATTCCTTAGAATGATCACGATCCTCAGTAATGAGGAACACGACTTAGAAGAGAAGAGACTGACCTATTTGGAATTTATTTACATAATAATAAATTAAATTAATAATACTAAAACTAAACTTAGACAGAAGAAAAATTAAACTAAAGATAAAATATTGGCCTAAGTCCCCCACATCCGACACTATACCCAAGAGACTGGCTGCGTTGCCCCGTTGGATAGCTAAGCTAATCCGCTGGGCCAAATAGGAACCAGCTCTTGGGTCTTTTGACGCGTCAACCAGGCGCTTTGCGAGGTCCTTGAAGACGCGGTGCGCTCCCGGGCCCCAGGGTCCTGATGTTTCAATCCCAAACCAAAACAGCTCAAATATGTATGTTTCACCCAGGTTACTATATTGAGTGTTCCTACAGCAGCGACCGCAGAGCCGGCTTTATAAGTGGTGGCTGGAAGGTGAGGCAAATTATATTTAAAATAACACATATATCCAACCCATGTACTCAACACAATACTTGCTCGGAGCATTGGGGTTCAACTCACTGGAGGTCAGAAGAAACCTTGAGCAAATGCTTATCGCGTGCAAGGCGCTCAGAGGGCAAGTTGACTCCATTGAGTTGCACAACTAGATCTGCCAGGTCTTTGTCCCGGACCATTACGTAAGGCGGCGTTGTAAGCACATTAGGTTTGTAACACCGTTCAGCCGCACTGTAGCGCGTTTTGAATCCCCCATCTGCCGCATGAAGACCGCTCTGAACGAGCTCCTGACCACCAACAGTGATTGTGACGTATTTTGTGATGCATGTCTGAGGATCAGAAGAGCATGTCTGTGCTACTGGGAGAGTGTGAGATGAATGTTTTTTTATGTAATTATAAGTTGTAAATATGATATTGATAATTAGCTAATTAATTGATGTAAAATTGAAATTGAAATCGTTTATTTAGCGCTGTAAACACCAGAATACAGAATACAGAAGTATACAAAATTTAATACATGCAGCACATAACATCTGGTGTGGTACAGTGCCAAAAAGGGTACACCAGCTCTGCATAATACTGAGGCAAGCCACAGCGGTAAGTGGTCTATGTAACCGTTTTAATTAATTATTATAATAATTAAATAAATATCATTTTTAAATAGGTTTTTGTTTATATTATATCGTTGGCGACTCAGGACCCTGTTACAGCTGGGCTCTGTGTCACCATCCTTTATTATCTACCACACAAAACTGTAATAACAGATCCGTTGTTAATTATTTGTATGTATAATCCATTGGTAATCTTTACATGTTTGCTTAGAACTTTATTTTTATCTTATAATACGATAGTAAAGAAGGAAATATAGTGTTGATGGGATAGAATCTCAAACGCAGATTGGGTTTCAGAAACGTAACAACGATAAAAAATTGGTTTAAAATAGTTATTAAAAAAAAATTAAAAATGGGTTTTTTATATCAAGCCATTGGTACATTTATCAGTAAGTATACTTAATTGATTTTCTTTTTGCCTGCAGTTATACTTGAAAGAAATAAGCTAATAAAATACTAAATTTCATAAATTTCAGCATAAATAAAGTTTATTATATCACTCATGGATTACCATACTATACATTATATACTATTATAAATTAAACAGAAAATATAATATACCCTCGTACCTTGGAAGATGGGACGGCCTTTGGTGTGGGACGCCACCTGCGTCGACACCCTTGCTCCGTCTCACCTTCCAGCCACTTCTTATAGAGCCGGCTCTGCGGCCGCTGCTGCAGAAACCCTCAAACGGCGCAAATACACCAATCTGGGTGAAACATACATATTTGAGCCGTTTGGGGTTGAAACATTGGGACCCTGGGGCCCGGGAGCACACCGCGTTTTCAAGGACCTCGCAAAGCGCCTGGTCGACGCGTCGAAAGACCCAAGATCTGGCTCCTATTTGTCCCAGCGGATTAGCTTAGCTATCCAACGGGGCAACGCAGCCAGTCTCTTGGGTACACTGCCGGATGTGGGGGTCTTAACCCAATTTTTTTATCTTTATTTTTCTTAGCCTTAGTTTAGTTTTAGCTTTAGTATTATATTATATTATATTTCATAAATTGACATTTATGTAGCATTAATGCCTGACTTTAATTAATGTTTCTTCAGTTCTACACGGTTTGATAGGTATGAAATTTTTGATCTTGGTTGCAATAAATAAATTGGAAATGGTTGAAATTTTTTCCCACGAGCTGGATTTGAACATGCGAAAACCGTGGCAAGAATTATCATGGCCCATACCGTTGAGGTCAAATTATTTATCAACGTTCGTAAAGGCACCGTAGCGACATTTATACCAGCTGAGCTCGCTAAGAATTCCAATAGAGAAAGCTAACAAGTCTAACAATTTATATTAAGCATAAATGCATGTATTAAAATACTCATAATTTTGATTTTATAACTGTAATTTCCCCAGTTTGCTACCTATGCATGAGTATGGGTATGATGATGGGCTGGCCCTCTTGTACCCTGAAGATCTTCCAGTCTGCCAACACCACCCTCGACCGGCCCATGGGACAAACCGAGCTATCTCTTTTTGGAAGCTTGTCCTCTATCGGAGCACTGATAAGCACACCTTTCATGGGGTATCTGCTGGATAAAATTGGAAGGAAATATTGTGCTGTAGGCGCCTCTTTGACAAGTGTGGTAAGTTAAATTGTATACAAGAAATCTCCTGTAATAAAATCTTGTCTTTTAGTTTTGGATTACTTTCCATATACAGAAAAACAGATCCATTATGGATCAGCCAGTATTTGTTTATTTGCTGTCTGCAGCACACACGCAATTCCACTTATATATTATACAACAATATATAAGTGTATACATATACATATATACTATACAATATATTCTTAAACTAAATTAATAATCAGTGGCTCAAAGAAAACGGGAGAAGTACGCCGTTCTGGAGCAAAACTACGTTTTTGTTCCATTTGCGGTTGAAACGACAGGTTGTTGGGGGGCGGAGGCAAAGGATTTTGTCAGGGAGGTCGGCCGTCGCCTGAGAGAGAGGGGCTGTGACCCCCGCTCCGGGTCGTTCTTGGTGCAGAGGTTGGCCGTGGCGATTCAGCGTGGCAATGCCGCGAGCGTCATGGGGACCTTTGCGCCGGGGTCGACACGGGGCGGAAATTTTGACTGAGGCCGTCTTTTATAGTCGAAATCATTTATTGAGTGACATGTTAATAATTTTATTTTTTGAATTACAAAAAATAATGCACGGCAGCACCAAATAGGCCTCAGCTCAGCATAATGCCATACTCTAGAGTATGGCGCTGATATTCTGCTTTAGCCTTATTCTTTATCACATCTTAGTAGTTCCCAAATTGTAGTTTTAAATGCAGAATCGAAGCTTTTTTGCTAAATCTTTACCAGTTAGAGCTTCTTCTTTACTATAAGTAGTTAGTAGTAGTCTAGAAGAGATCATTCTTAGCCATAAGAGCATCTAGATTGTATTAATATCTTTGTTTTATATTAAGTTCTGTGCTAAGTAAATTATTATTATTATTATGAAATTATTTCAATTCACAAACTTGGCTCCTTCCACAGATCTCCTGGTCTATAATAGCCGCGTTCAATAAAGTAGAGGCTGTACTTATAGCTCTTTTCGTATCGGGCATCGGCGGCGCTGTGTTCCTCATTGTACCGGTCTACGTCAGCGAGATCTGCCAGGAGTCCATACGAGGGTCGATGACTTCCGGCGCGATGGTTTTCTACGGCGTGGGACTTCTACTCTCCTATTTGTTGGGAGGCATCGTGGATTATAAAACTATGATATACATTTGTTTGTCTGTTGCCGTATCTGGAACTGCGCTGTTAGGGATTTTGAAGGAATCGCCAATGTACTACATGAAGAAAGGACTGGAGCAGGTAAGAAAACTTGACAATTACGTTATTAGGGAGAAATTAAATTGATATTACAATTTGAAGGGTAGACAAGACTGAGGCGCAACCATTACCGGATCGAATCAACCTCTAGATCATTCTATATAGTGGACCACTACAGAGTCCAGATACAAGCTTTTAGTAGCTTAGTTAAAGTGATTAATAAATAATAGTAATGACTAATATAATTAATAACAGTAATGCCAAAAATGATAATAACAGGTTATTTCATGAATTAGAAAACGAATTGTAACTTCATGAGTCTCAACTTCACATCGCCATGGGAGGTCCAAACAATAAGGCTACAGTCACAATCACAATGGTAATTCGTGTATCCTGAAATAAATCTTAATGGTGATTATTTATAGGAAGCAGCGAAAGCCATAGCTTTCTACAGACACGCCAAGGTAGATTCCAAGGAAGTGCAGCATGAAATGGAGACGCTGCGACGGGCATTCAACCCAGACTTTGACCAAGATACAGGTAAGTTCTTATACCAGACGTTAATCTTGCAGAATGATTTTAACTTGTTGCGAGTAAGCACAAAGTAAAGTTGCACAACTAAGGCAATCTAAAAGTTTGAAGTGGTCTGTGTCGATTACAGTTATTAAAAATTACATTAAATTGACAAATATAGAAAATAATATGCTCAAGAAATGTCATCTTTGCAAGAAAATAATTATTCTACTCATAACATCCAGGTAATCCGTGCAAAGGCGCGCTACTCGAATTGTCGACGATTCCGTGCTCACGAGCGATTTAGAGCCTCTCAGTTTAAGGAGAGACATTGGCTCTCTCTGCGTCTTCTATCGCGTTTATAATGGGGAGTGCTCTTCAGAACTATTTGACTTGGTGCCGTCGTCTACTTTCTTGAATCGTACCCACTCGTCGGCGGCTCAATTTTCACCCGCACTTTCTAAAGCCTTGGGTGTCTACCACGACCCGTTTTACACAAACGTTTCTGCCACGCACCTGCAAAATGTGGAACTCTCTTCCACCCGACGTTTTTCCACAGCGCTATGACATGGGATGCTTCAAAAAGAACGTTAAAAAAGTCCTCTCCCTCCACGGCTGGCAACACACAAGCAATACCCCTGGTATTGCACGTGTCTCTAGGCGACGGTGACTACTTACCATCAGGTGGCCCGTCTGCCTGTTTGTCGTAGCTAATTTATATAAAAAAAGGTAATCCAAGACTCTACCTTGAGGATTCAGAATATAGATCATCCCTTTCTTTCTGATCCAGCGTCGATAAATTCAATAAAAAGAGATTCCAGGAAAATTATGATCAATTTTATTTAAAATTAATTTTGATCAAGTGGAATAAAAATACCCATGAAATAATTTGCAATATAACCTTTAAAAAAATTGGTTTGAAATGTGATAGAAGAGGAGGAAGCAGTAAAGTCAATAGACCTTTATAGTGGTAAAGATCTGTTTATGATGATGATATTGACAGGCATAAGAGATATTTTACAGTGCTAATTTATCTAATTTTTACGTCACTTATCTTAGGATATAATCTATTTTAATTGCAATTCATATAGTGAACATTGCGAATGTAATGGTCATGATAGTACGGTTTATGGAGTTGTAAATGATGATAGCAATCATGGTGATAATAATGCGTTTATAGTTTTAGAATCAGGAACTGATTAAGAAGAAGACTATGAAGTAATCCCATTATATGCTCATGCTATGAGGAGAGGTGAGGGTTATAGTGCAAAGAGTATTCACCCTCCCGGTTGCCCCAAAAGATCATGGCGATCTGGTGGTTAACGGTGTCCAAAGATTTAGTTATGGCTCAACTATCATCATCAGCAGCCTACTCTAGTCCACTGCTGGACATAGGCCTCTCCCAGGGCGCGCCATTGAGCGCGATCTTCGGCTCTTCTCATACAGTCGCTGCCAGCCACCTTACGCAGATCGTCGCTCCATCTAGCAGGGACGCCCGTCCCACACTACGTTTGCCCAAACGCGGTCTCCACTCCAGAACTCGTCTACCCCAGCGGTTGTCGGTTCTGCGACAGATGTGACCGGCCCACTGCCACTTCAGCTTGCTAATCTTATGAGCTATGTCGGTAACTTTTGTTCTATGCCGGATCTCCTCATTTAGGATTCGATCCAGCAGAGATACTCCGAGCACAGCTCTTTCCATAGCACGCTGAGCGACTTTCAATTTGTGAGCCAGTCGCACCGTCAGTGTCCACGTTTCGGCTCCGTAGGTCATTACTGGTAGGACGCACTGGTTAAAGACTCTTGTCTTTAGACATTAAGGTATGGGCGACGAGAAGGTGTGACGTAATCTCAACTATATGATACTATAACTCAGAACATCCTGTCTTGGAGTAAGAAGATAAGGAAAGCAGAGCCCTAAGTGTGTGGGAAGAGGTAAAGGGAAAGAGGATATTGCTCTCACTTGGATAGACCATATAATACGAGTACTTATGTAATTATAAAGTATGCTGAATTCTTTTTCCACAGATGCAAGTCCTGAAGAAGAAAAGTTGAAACCCACAAATGAACCTGCACAAAAACTGTCGCTTTTGAAATTTATTAGTAAGTCTACCAATTATTTAGCATTAACTTAACTACTTATAGTAAATCACTCGTTCTTTCAGAAAACCTGATTATAACCATTTTTTTCTAATTTAAAAGAAGCTCTATCATTTTAGCAAAACATGATCAACATCTCTAAATCTATTATGTCTAGTATCGGATTCAACTATACATATTACTACTCGATCTACCTCCTAAGTATCAAAACTAAAAAGTATCAAACTCTTTTCAGAAAAATCTCGCTCTACTCGTCGAGCGGTCTTTGTGACCCTCACACTGGCAACCTCTGCGGTTTTCCAAGGTCTGGTTGTGGTCCAAGTGTATGCGCAACCTTTGTTCGAGGAAGCCGTCCCCAATGTGTCCTCGACAGTATGCTGCGTGTTGCTGGCTGTCACCACAGTCCTGTCTGGCCTCGTTGCTGCCTACCTGACAGATCTAGCTGGACGGAGGGTAAGGTTATTCTATGGTTTCCTGTTACTTCTGATAATAATAATTCATACTATCATACGCACGTTAATTCCGAATTGGTGTATGAAAATTGATTCGTCCGCAAAAGTACTACTGTTCAGGATTGGTGCCTAAAAATTCGTCCAAAAATTCCTGATTTTTCCGAAAAAAGTATCCTAAATTGGTGCTAAAATTTTCGGCCGAATTTAAAATTCTTGATTTGTCCAAAAATTTATGCATAATTGATGCATAAACGATGAGATATCAATCGAGTTTAGAAGAAAACTGTGTATTCCGGATTCGCACCACTTATACTGTGAAGTAAGAATCATTTTAAAACTAGCACTAATTAAGAATTTTGACGATTTAGGCGATAATATTGGAGAAGAATCTGTAAAAAATCGATTATCAATGTTTCTTTCATGATTTTGACAGTAACTAGTTCACTTTAGTACGAAGCATCCTAAGTGGAGTTTCAGTTCCATAAATACGTACTGTACGAGGAAAGTCACTAGCTAATCCTAAAGTAACTAAGTATAAGGAATAGTAGACAACACCTTGTCATCATTTATATTGTTTTATCACATATCTGACTAAATTCCACAGCCCCTTATGATCTACTCTTCGGGTGCGGCTGGCATTTGCTGCGTGCTGCTGGGAACACAGCTACATTTCCACTGGGGGCCTCACTGGTTGACTGCAGTTTTCATATACATGTTCACTACCGCTTACACGTGTGGAGCTGGAACTGTACCCTTTGTACTGGTCGCGGAAGCCTTCTTACCGGAGGTAGGTTGTGTTTTATAAAATTGGGTACTGATGTCGGTGTGACTGCAACAGCAGTTGTGTTTTCTTCAAGTGTAACTGTTCCCTACTCTAAGTGTGATTACATCCAGAACTTCTACCAGGAGATAATAAACATCTTCTTAGATGTGTTCCTCATTGATGAGGGCCGTGATTATGGAAATATCCGTATAGAACGACTCATGGGGTGGAATTCTTTTACCTTCCCCATTTCACACACTGGTTTTCTTAGTGTGCAGGTTTCCTCGCGTATTTTCCTGTGAAGGAACTGTGAAGTTAGAATAGAAAAAAACCTAAAAACTCTTGATATAATGACATTGACGGTTTCTAACTTCGATCAGATCAGAACAGTTCGGCATTCTAGCCACTACAGCTACGCCACCGAATGCCATAATAAACATAATGTAGCTGAAATGAGTACAATGTCTTTTCTTTTTCAGGTAAAGAGCTTCATGTCTATGCTGGTATTCGAATGGGCATGGGTCTGCAACTTCGTAGTCCTGTTCATCTTCAATCCCCTGGTGGCTGCTCTGGGCCTGGGTCCTCTCTTCTACTTCTTCGCTCTCATGTGTTTCCTGACCTCAATTTTCTCTGTCATATACCAGCCTGAGACCAAAGGCATGCCTGTGGATGTTATTCAGACATTGTTTTTAAGAAAACGTGGACAGAGGCACTTAGTTTCATAAATAAAATAGTTTGTTCCTACCAGTAGGTAGTTTTATTTTCGAAATTGAAATTGAAAACGTTTATTTAGCGCTGTAAACACCAGAATACAAAGTTTAATACATGCAGCACAGAACATCTGGTGTGGTACAGTGCCAAAAAGGGTACACCAACTCAGCATAATGCTGAGGCAAGCCACAGCGCTGATTTTCAGCTGGTCCCTCAGTGACTGCACGGACGAAGAAAGCAACAGTGTGTGCGTGTTGTGATGTATGAATGTGTTTGTTTTTCAGTAAGCTATCTCGTAATTCGTGTTTAGTAGTCAGAATTATCTTTCCAGAACACCACCTATTGCTTATTCATGAATAATTATAAATTATACTTACTTACTCCTACCACTTACGTCTTTAGATAATTAGTATAGCAAAGCTCCCTTTTTCTGTACGTATAAATTAATAAAAATGGAAATCGACGATCTCGGAGAGAGAAGAAGTATGGCTTTTGAATCTCGTTACGTGTACCCAACTCTTGTTTCAAAGACAGACTAAGATCCGACGACAGGCGGTATGAGGTATTATGACTTTAATATATTTAGTATAAATATTAATACACACAGCCTTATAGAATATACAAGAAACGTTTATTTTCCGCTTTCACAAAGCAGTTGGCAAATAACGTAATAAATAGATAATAGAAAAGATTATTTAGTTTATTATTATCTTGATGAACATCATTAAACCACTGTACCTCAGTTGGATTTCTCTTGTTCAAGTTTTAAATGAATAATGGGAGTACTTTATCAATATCTTGCTGGCGCAATTGGTAAGTAATATTAAAGTCACAAACTTTCGACTCTTCTTTTATCATCATCATTATCAGCATATCCTACTAGACACCTTCCACATGAGGTGCTTGAGACTTCTACTGCGTATCAAATGGCAGGATCGCGTTCCAAACACAGATGTCTTGCGTCGATCCGAGATGCCTGGGATGGAGGCATTGATCATGAAAAACCAATTAGGATGGTGTGGTCACGTTCAGCGCATGGATGACTGTAGAATGCCGAAAGCCGTATTCTACTCGGAGCTCTCCAGTGGGAAACGCTAATCTGGTGGACAGTTCCTGCGCTACAAGGACGTGCTGAAGCGACACCTAAATGCCTGCGACATACCAACTGAGCGGTGGGAAGAGCTCGCGTCACGGAGGCCGGAGTGGCGTACGCGTGTCAGGAAAAGTGTAGCCCAGTTGTAGAGGCACGTCTAGCTGATCTCGATACCAAACGCAATATAAGGAAAACCCGTCCAAACCCTTCCTACCACTACACATATAACAGTGCCGTACAGCTCTACTGCGATCGCTGTGACCGAGTCTTTAAGAGCAAGTTCGTTTTCGCCAGCCACATTCGAGCGCATGCTGAAGGGGGTCGCCGTCGTCGGTTTCGACGAGGAGGACTATATAAATATATCATTAAACCTTTTGGAACATACAGATCACTAGGTCAATGCTGGGTACATGCCTCTCATGAGATGTACCACTGAGTACAATCTTTGACTCTCCCTACACAACTACATATAATACCTAGGTTCGAGTATGTACATATTATATGGTTGATGAATTCAGACGGTACTTTCTCCAACGATAACCAAATCCAGAGGATTTACAATCTTAAAGAATGACAAATCCGACATCCTAATTATGATTAGGAACGAGGGAGTGTGAAACGAATGAGGTCTAAATGAATAGCAGTAAGCGGGTCCTTCTTCCCTCAATAATTTTAATAATTTCTCAACATCTTGCTCAACATCAATCCTTATTGTCTTGCGCAGATTATGGCTTTAGCAAGGAAATAACCGTTTGCTGAATCGTTTGCTCAGTTCTAAACCCAATTACCCTAAAAGTTATTGGTTCTGCCCATGTACGTAATTCATATACCCGCTTTCATTTCAGCATCTTACCTTTACATGAGCATGGGTCTTATGTTCGCCTGGCCCTCCAGCACGCTGAATATATTCAAATCTGAGAACACAACTCTAAACCGTCCTATGGGAGAAACTGAAATTGCTCTCTTCGGAAGTTTATCTTCCATAGGAGCTCTTGTAAGCACACCTTTGGCTGGATACTTACTGGATAAAATTGGGAGAAAGTATTGCACTTTAGTGCTCCCATTAACTCATTTGGTAAGTATTTTGGAAGCCTCATATTTTGGAGAAGATGGGTTCTTACTAGATTTGCCTTATCTTATTTTTTTTTGCTATAAGATGAGATTATGCAGTGGATATTATATCATCATTATATGTTTTATGATAAAGTTAAGGTAGACAGATAGACGGCCCGCCTGATGGTAAGTTGTCACCGTCGCCGATATTTTTCTAGCGCGCTTACGAATTTCAATATTTTCAATTGATATCATAATATGGATATTGTTTCCAGATAGCATGGAGCTTGGTAACCGTCAGCAACCAAGTGGAGATTATTCTCTTAGCAATATTCATAGCAGGTGCAGGGGGAGCTGTGTTCCTCATTGTACCAGTCTACGTCAGCGAGATATGCCAGGAGTCCATAAGGGGCACGATGACATCTGGCTCGATGATCTTCTATGTGGTTGGGTTCCTGATCTCCTATTTGCTGGGGGGCTGGGCTGAGTACAAAACGCTAATATATATTTGTCTATCGTTGACGACAGTTGGGGTTGTGCTGTTGACTTTTTTGAAGGAATCTCCAG